>CM060380.1:58821757-60021757 GCA_030545235.1 Helianthus tuberosus
CTTTCTGCTTTGACCAGTCTTTGGTCAGCACAAAGTTCATTTGAACTTTGCAACGTGATCTTAATCATGATGGTCATAGTCCCTTGTGACTATACCTACTAATTACCTCGTTAACTAGGCATAGTGACGAGTCATAGTTTCGGTCAAAATACGTGTTATGCGTATTTTGCAAAGAAACTATCTTTGGGTATCAAAACACTTTGTTTTGATATCAAACATGTTTTCTAACTTAGTTAAACATGTTTAACTCGTCACTTTTAGTTTATTGCTTATATAGGGTCGTAAGATAAGTGGTCTAAACAACCGCTTAGACTTTCAAACCCGACCCGTTTGGTTGATCATTAGGATCCAACCAAACATATTTGTGACCATAGTTGTATAGGGAATAACCTTCTGAGGTTATACCTTATGGTCACTACATTTAGTTAGTTGTATGATAGGTAGTTTATATGCCTTAGGAAAATGACCAAAATGCCATTTTTACACATAATTTCATTTTAAGCATATGTAACCTAAATTTTGACATCTAAACTAATTAGGCAATAATATTATACTTGTTAAGGCATATAATACTTGTCATAGGACTAGTTAGGCAGTCCGAACGTGTTTTACGCGAACGACGTGTTAAAGTAGCGTAAGCTGCCTAAATGAGTCGTAACAGATCATAAGCACTTAGGATAGGTTCCATTTTAGAATGTAGACTTTGTTAAACCACATTACATAAGTTCCTATACTCATTTGGTTTACAAAACCACATTTTATCCGATCTTCCGATTTAGGC
Organism: Helianthus tuberosus; assembly: GCA_030545235.1. Lineage (NCBI taxonomy): Eukaryota > Viridiplantae > Streptophyta > Magnoliopsida > Asterales > Asteraceae > Helianthus > Helianthus tuberosus. The sequence goes on from CM060380.1 coordinate 58,822,539, forward strand.
CCGGTTTATTAACGTAATTACCTATATTAGGTGCCGATTGATTCCGTGATCCTTCTAGCTTTATTTGGTTGTTATTTCAAGATTTATAAGAATTATCAAGTGAGTACATAGTCCCCTCTTTTACTGTTTTTCAAATATTTTGGGGTGAAACACATGTGCCTACTTGTTACTTTCATGTTTTTCATGCTTTCATAACATATACTTGCTATGTTCATTATACACATATATTACATGATTTCATCCATGTTTATGCTATGTATGTTTAATTAACATGTCAGTACATTGATTTCATAAACACATTTGTTTCATATGTTTATTTCAACATATGTACATATTGATTTACATCACATTTTTGCTATGTATGTTCATTTTGCATAATTAGTACATTGTTCACATATAACATGCTTACATTTGGTATGACATTTGGTTTATTTAACAGGACAAAAATACGTTCATTAACATTGATCACGCCGCTCGGTAGTAAGTAGTGGTACCATAGGAATTGACAACTCCCATTTCTGGCTTCCTAGGTTTGTTTGGAAGTAGGAAATGACTGAATCCGATATACATAATTTTGATAAATCTTTAATTTGTTTAAAGGTTTGTCTCCACAGTCGCAAGGCTTGAATGTATGTGTTTTAACATTACCGCATAGATGTATGTATCAATAAAGCATTTATTTTACAAAACATAACTTTTGATTTAAGCTATGATTTATTCAAATACATTGTTTTGTGCATTTTACCTATGGCTTTAGTTGACACCTTTTTCTTGCCATACATAACATTTGATTATACATTACATGATTTACATTTGGCATTTGACATTGTTTACACAAACATTTTGACATTGGTTTAAACAAGGTATTTTGGTGGTTTGTTTGGGTAAGTGATTTAAATAACGAGGCGTGTGTAATATGATAAAAGCATGGTGGATACGCCGCTGGTACTTCCTATATATAAGTGCTTTTATGATATTATATATCGTAGCGTTACCTAAATCATTTCAACAAGAACATATTACATTTTATAACAAACGACATATTTTCACAAGACATTGATTTACATACAACATAACTTAGACAATTATCAATTTTCATATGATTTACAAAGGAAAACATTTTACAAGATTCATGACTAACTTTTATTAAACATTTCTTTCAACTGCAAGTCATGAATCCTAAATCAATAAACCTATGTATCTCACAGGCATTTTTATGCTGACTTACCTATTTTCACTTGTGTTTTCAGGAGCTGATGCGTAGGATTTGGTCAAGATACACTTAGGCAGACTTGGGCCTTAGTGACACAAAATGAAGCAAGAATAGTTTAATTATGTTATGTACTCTTTGTTTTCTTTGTTTTAAGATAATGTAATCCGTTTGCTTATAAATAAAATGAAACTTTAAATACCATGGTTGTGAAACAATAATTCTGCCACTCCACTCCCCGACGTTTCTGCCGCGGTTTGTTGTTTTATGCGATCGGGATGTGACAAAGCAAGTATCTCCGCAAGGAATACAGGGCTTTCTTGGCTAACATTGTAGTAGCGGAGAAGGAAAAGAAAGGAAACACATGAGTGGAAGACGTTCCCGATGTTTGCGAATTCCCTAAAGTATTTCCTGATGAATTTTCCTGGTTTACCTCCCACTCGTGATATCGATTTCCGAATTGACCTCATTCCTGGAGCAAATCCTATAGCTAGAGCGCCTTATCGTCTCGCTCCATCTGAAATGCACGAACTCTTGAGTCAGCTCCAGGAACTACTTGATAAAGGCTTCATTCATCTTAGCACCTCTCCATGGGGCGCTCCTGTCCTTTTTGTCAAAAAGAAGGACGGATCGTTCCGGATATGCATCGATTATAAGGAATTGAATAAGCTGACTATCAAGAATCGCTATCCCTTGCCCCTAATCAATGATCTATTTGACCAGTTACAAGGTGATACGTGTTTCTAGAAGATCGATCTACGCTCAGGCTATCACCAGTTACGAATTCAGGAGGAAGATATACCCAAAACCGCTTTTCGAACCCGCTATGGTCGTTACGAGTTTGTTGTTAAGCCTTTTGGTTTGATAAACGTTCTCGCAGTTTTCATGGATCTAATGAATTGCGTGTGTGAACCCTTTCTCGACCGCTTCGTCATCGTGTTCATCGATGATATCCTGATCTATTCCAAGTCAAAAACCAAACACTCGCAACATCTACGTTTGGTTCTTGAGTTACTACAGGGAAACCGTCTCTATACCAGGTTCTCCAAGTGTGAATTTTGGCTTAAAGAGGTTCAATTCCTCGGTCACATCATCAATAGTGAAGGAATTCATGTCGATCCTGCGAAGATCGAAGCTGTTAAGAGTTGGGTTACACCAAGGAACCCGTCTAAAGTTCGTTATTTTCTCAGATTGGCAGGTTACTATCGCCGATTCATCGCTGACTTTTCGAAAATCGCTGTGCCGCTTACCTCACTTACGCATAAGGACGAACCTTTTGTTTAGGGAACTGAACAAGAGGAGGCCTTCCAAACTCTCAAAGCTATGCTTTGCAACCCTCCCGTGCTCTCACTTCCCGGCAGAAATGACGACTTTGTAGTCTATTGGGTTGCCTCTAACCTGGGTCTTGGTTGTGTTCTCATGCAACGGGACAAGGTTATCGCGTACGCCTCTCGACAGCTCAAGATCGACGAGAGGAATTATACAACCCAAGACCTCGAGATAGGTGTAGTTATTTTTGCGTTAAAGATTTGGCGACACTACCTTTACGGTATAAAGTGTTCGATCTTCACCGATCATAGGAGCCTACAACACATCTTTGACCAGAAAGAATTGAATATGCGCCAATGCCGATGGATTGAACTCTTCAACGATTACGACTGCGAGATTCATTACCATCCAGGCAAAACAAACATCGTTGCCGATGCTCTTAGTCGGCGAAGCTATTTGCATAGCGTTCGTAATTCTCAAGCCCAACACAATCTCGAAGCTCTCATCCGCGACGCCCAACATGCTTGTTTTACCGAACATACATTGAAGAAGGAAAGAATCATCAACGATAGCGCCCAACTGGTGTATAAATGGAATGGGATATTCCATTATCTAGACCGATTTTGGATTCCCAAGCGTACCAACTTGCGTCAAATTCTGATGGACGAAGCCCACAAATCTCGGTATTCTATTCATCCCGGTGCTGACAAGATGTACCAGGACATGCGCTACTAGTACTTGTGGCCGGGCATGAAGAAGGATATCGCTATCTACGTTTTGAAGTGCCTGACTTGTTCCAAGGTCAAGGCTGAGCATCAACGCCCATCTGGCTTACTCGTCCAACCCGAGATCCCCATGTGAAAGTGGGAGAGTATAGCTATGGACTTCATAACGAAACTTCTGCGCACGCCGTCAGGTCAAGACAGCATTTGGGTTGTCTTTGACCGTTTGACTAAATCAGCTCATTTTCTACCGATACGAGAAGACTTTAAGGTAGAAAAATTATGTGGAGTATCTATTAATAATCAAGGTTTAATTGCATGTTTAATCGCTAATCGACTTATCGTTAATCGCATCGCTACCGCATCTCAACTCAAATTATGTGTTCTGGATATTGTTTTACATGTGTGTGCTATTATGTGTTATCTGTGCATGTTATGTTTATGTTGAGGTGTTGAAATCGCAATCGCAACTCTATCGCAACGCAATCTACTCGTAAACGCCAAATGCAGGTTATTTATAGTGATTGCATGTTAGATATAGTAGTTAGGTTATTTGTGTAACTAATGAGTAATACTATCGCATCGCTCGCTCGAAACACATCGCAACGCTCAACACGCAAAACGAAACGCCAAAATCCAACTCGCCGGACCACTCGATCGATGGCCATCCGATCCGTTCCAAATGCCACTTTCCACTTTTGGCAACCTATAAATACCCCGTGTCACATCACCAAAGTGATGTGACAGCTCCCTCTCGTTCGACCAGCGTTCCAGCCCTCTTTTCTCTCGATTTCTCGTGATTCTTGTAAGTTTTCAACTCAAATCTTGTACTTCTATGATCTACAAACACTTCTTCATCATTTTCACCTTTGAATCTTCACTTTTAACCATGAAATCAGCAGATTTGAGGTGTTTTAGGATGATGTCATCATGGAGTTCTTATGAACTTCAAGTTTTGGCATTATTCCACCAAGAACAACTCAGTTCTACATGATTTCCACATGATTCAACACTATTTTTCATCTAGATCTAAACTTATTATGGTTAAAAGGATTGAAAGATGGTTTCACAACTTTCTTTCAACTCTTTTACACTCAATGCACTCAAAACCGATAGAAACGGAGCTGGTCCAGGCCTTCTACTTGTTCTCTAGTGAAGTGTCGGTCCCAGATCTGATTTCTATCCACGAGACAACTGATTTTGGATGAGCATGAACGTCCGTAACGAACAGTTAACTGCTCGGATTGGGGTGATTCCCGTTCGATCGGATAACATGGGCCTGATGGGGTTCCTGTTGTTCAAATACGTAGTCATACCGTCTCGACCAAACCGCAAAACTATCAAAACATTCAAGTTCAAAATGATCAGATCTTTGGGACGGATATCGGATTGCACTTGGTTTCAAAAGTTAAACATTTTCATAATTTTCAAAGATCATTAGTTTCTAATGGATTGCCATCCGATCAGAAGACCATCCGATCGAATGACAATCCTACTGTGAACTTGTTCTCTGAGAATGTCTAACCGACGGATCGCCATCCGATCGAACCACCGTTCGACCGGGCTACCTGGAAGGTATAGATACTTCTCTGTTTTCAAAATGCTACAACGAAAACTTCAAAGCCATCATACACAAACACATCCATCCCAAACGAATGCCAATCCAACCGAATGGCCATCCGAACGGATGACCATCCGAACGGATTGACATCTGATCGAATGACCATCCGTTCGGATTGCCATCCGATTGGATGACCATTCGTCACTTTGCTCAGTTGCACCGTTTAACACGTCGTTCTTTGCTTATGCTATCGTAAACTGTTCAGGCTAATCACTCTAGCGCTCCCTTCAATCCATTAACTACCATCGCTGTGAGTATTCTCGATCCCTTTTTGCTTTATGCACTTTTGGGTGTTACATACGTTACTTATTCTAAATCACAGCGATCACACAATGCAAACACTTTATACGCTGGCCGTTACTGCATGTTATACATGTTACTCTATGAATGCTTGTATGTTATGTTAACAAAGTGATTGTTGCATGAGGCCTTAGCAACGAGAGTACTATAGTTTGGACTCAGTACCTGTCATGGACAGGGGTTGTTAAGGTTATTTCTTCACGTGTCACAGTGGTGATACGTGTTGCGCATTCTACAACTCGTAGTCATATCTGTGCATATTTCATTGTCGATAACCTACTAGCTTCGCATTATACATGTTACATGCTGGTTATGCGTAAACGCTTTCGAACTCTATTACTACTATTAAACTTGTATGCTCACCTTTACACTATGTGTATTGACCTCTATTTTAACGTATGTGACAGGTGTTTAGGATGCTGTGCTTTACCTACTTTCGTGGAATCAAGTAGGAGTGAGAGTCTAGAAACAAACAATATAAATCTGAGTTGTCGGAACATTTATTTGTCATGAGATATCTATGTCCGTAATAATTGATTTGCTTGATGGATTATGGTATGGGACATAATATTAACTATCCGGTAATTTAGTTGTTATGGATTTCTCTTGGACAATCAGTTTCGCTCAGTGTCGCGCCCCGATGTTTCCGTCATCGGTTGGGGTGTGACAGATTGGTATTAGAGCCATAACTATAGGGAATTAGGCAAAACTCGACCTAGCCCGGGTCGATGTCTGAGAAACGACCTAGCCTATAGTCTAAGTACCAACAGACCGACTTGTGCATACCTGATATGGGTTTTGCGCAAGCTTACTCGCTATTTCTCGCTCAAACTCGCTGTACACTACACTCTTGTGTGAACATCGCATACTACAGTTCCGCACAAGATCAACCTTTCCTAAGGCTGGACACACACATAAACGGATGAGATGGTTGAGACTAGGTGTGAAAACCGCAAACTCTCGACCAGATCACCCGTTCTATTTGCTATTTTTACTATAAACAAGAGAATTTTCAATGAATCATGAGTGAAATCCATACTTCGACGAAAATCTCCTTATCTATCTCGTGATTCTGTCACAGGGATGTAGTCCTTAAGTCAGGGGTGAAACCCGAACCTTGATGACTCTTTCCGCTCTCTATTATGGTTTTACAAAACTCTCACCAAAGTCTCGATGGATTCCGACGACTCGAGTTGCGTGAATAACCGAAAGGATGTGTGCCATTCACCGTAGGCCGGTGATATAGAGCACAGTCTCGTAGGCCAAAACATATACTTGAAGTCCTTGTGAATAGTCGAATCACTTTGGGTAGTTAAGTCACTCTGGGTGTGAGACATGTTTCGGCAAAACCCAGACAATCCCTCTTCGATTTTGTGATTTTATGTCAATTTTATGTGGTTTCTTGTGTTTATGTGTTCCGATTTTTGGTGATTTACTCGCTTTTCGCTGTTCGCTTTGATCAACACGCACGACTCGCACTACACATTTATCTCAAAATGCAAACAAATCGTTGTGATGTTCACAATCACCACTCATCATTTACACTCGCTATACTTGATCGCTTTAAGCTGCTGTGAAAAGAAAGGTGAATACGTGCAGCATAGGAAGATGAATACGTGCAAAATATAGTTAAATACATGCTTTCGTGCCTATGTGGACTATGTGCTTATGTGATTTTATGAATTTTGTGCCTACGTGATTTTGTGCCTTGATGTGTCCCTGTGTTTTATAAAGTAGCTCTTTGTGAATTTGCTAGACTACACTAAGGTTAATCTAAACCGTGTTTGAGTCCAGTGCCGATGTCTGTTGCAGGTAATGTCGTCATTTGGATCATACTCCGCTCGCCGCAATCAGGATGACAAACGCATTGCTGCACTCGTCGCTAAGCAGATAGCAAAAGTCATCCTACAAATTGTTAGTGAGCTGAATGAAAACACTAGCAAGTCCTCGGAGGTGTCCAAGACTGATACTCCGAAAGCAGCTTTTAGCTTCAAGCAGTTCAAAGCATGCGGACCAAAAGAATTTACCGGCAAAGATGGGCCTACAGCCATGTTCCAATGGTTTGATTCAATCGAAGTCACCCTGCGCCAGAGGGGCTGTCTGGAAAACCTACGCACTGTTAACGCCACCGGCGTCTTCCAATCCCTCGCTCTTGATTGGTGGATGGCCGAGAGGAATAAACGAGGGAACGATGCAGCTTTTGGGCTGACATGGGATGAATTGAAGGACATCATGATGCAAGAGTTATGCCCTCCTCATGAACTCCAAAAGCTAGAGGATGAATTCTGGCACATTAAGCAGGATGGCGGAGATAACGCTGGTTTAACTGCTTGCTTCAAGTAGTTGAGTATCATCTGCCCTGGTTAGGTTACTACCCCTGAGATTACAATCAAGAAATATATCCGTGCTCTGCCGGATTGCGTCGCAGACTTTGTGCAGGCCGCCAAAATGACAACTATTGAGGACACCTACCTGCTCGCCGCCGAGATCAATGATAAGTGAGTCAGGGCTGGTTATTTCGATAAAGTTGCCAAAAGTCTCCATCAAGTCCCCGCAGCTCCTAACGCTAAATCCACCGCCCCCCACAGTCTTCAAAGTTTTCACGATGCAAGAGAAAGAACAACACCTCCAGCAACAAGAACTGTGCAGTTACTGCCACCCCACTCCAAACAGTACCTGCCCAACCGCAACCTCAACACCGCCAAGTAGTGGCACCTGTGGTCAATGCACCGCCTGCCAAGCGTGTATAAACTAGACCACACCCGCTCTGCCCTACTTGCACCTATCATCAACCGGTTGGAATCGCATGCCGGTTCTGTCTTCATTGCAACATGTACGGCCACTTCAACGCTAACTGCCATACAGGTCCACGCCGAGCTCCAGCTCCAGCTCAAAGTTAAGCTCCTGCACCACAAGCTCTCCTTCCTGCTCCCCAGGGCCAACAAGCAGCTCCTGCACCCGCGGCTCACGCTTAAGCTTGCTTTGCATGTGGTGATCCCAACGAATTTGCAAACATGTGCCCCAACAGAGTGGTGTAGCAAGAGCCCCAGCAGCACCCGCAACAACATCAACAGCAGCAGCCTTAGCAGAAGCAGCAGCCAGCAGCCCGCGGATGTGCTTTCAATATCAACGCCTGCCAGGCTCAAGCAGACAACAATGTGGTCAATGGTACATTCCTTATGAATGGTATATATGCTTCGTGTTTGTTTAATACTAGAGCATATAACTATTTTGTATCGTTTGAATTCGAAAAGCTCCTTAATCGTAAGCGCGCCCATCTCCCCTCGACGTTCATTGTTGAAGTTGCCACAGAAAGAACCGTCGCTGTTAATTCTTTTCTACTTGACTGTAAGCTTGAACTCAACAATCACGTCTTCCCTATCGACCTTATCCCGATGCAGCTCGATAGTTTTGATATCATAGTAGGCATGGATTTTCTTCGCGAGAATCGCGCTGAAGTTGTTTGCTTCGATAAGATGAGTCGTTTCTCCCTTGCTAATGGTGATCAACTTTGTGTATATGGCGAAACTCCTTCGAAAGGTCTCAAACTCACGTCGTGTGTCCAAGCAAGCTACTATCTCCGCAAGGAATACAGGGCTTTCTTGGCTAACATTATAGTAGCGGAGAAGGAAAAGAAAGGAAACACAGGAGTGGAAGACATTCCCGTTGTTTGCGAATTCCCTAAAGTATTTCCTGATGAATTACCTGGTTTACCTCCCACTCGTGATATCGATTTCCGAATCGACCTCATTCCTGGAGCAAATCCTGTAGCTATAGTGCCATATCATCTCGCTCCTTCTGAAATGCGCGAACTCTCGAGTCAACTCCAGGAACTACTTGATAAAGGCTTCATTCGCCCTAGCACCTCTCCATGGGGTGCTCCAGTCCTTTTTGTCAAAAAGAAGAACGGATCGTTCCGGATGTGCATCGATTATAGGGAATTGAATAAACTGACTATCAAGAATCGCTATCCCTTGCCCCTAATCGATGATCTATTTTACCAGTTACACGGTGCTACGTGTTTCTCGAAGATGGATCTACGCTCAGGCTATCACCAGTTACGAATTCAGGAGGAAGATATACCCAAAACCGCTTTTCGAACCTGCTATGGTCATTACGAGTTTGTTGTTATGCCTTTTGGTTTCACAATCGCTCCCTCAGTTTTCATGGATCTAATGAATCGCGTGTGTAAACCCTTTCTCGACCGCTTCGTCATCGTGTTCATCGATGATATCCTAATTTATTCCAATTCAAAAACCGAACACTCGCAACATCTACGTTTGGTTCTTGAGTTACTCCAGGGAAACCGTCTCTATGCCAAGTTCGCCAAGTGTGAATTTTGGCTTGAGGAGGTTTAATTCCTCGGTCACATCATCAATAGTCAAGGAATTCATGTCGATCCTGTGAAGATCGAAGCTGTTAAGAGTTGGGTGACACCAAGGAACCCGTCTGAAGTTCGTTATTTTCTCGGATTGGCGGGTTACTATTGTGTTCAAATTTTAACATATAAATTTCATCAAATGAGGCATAAAACTAACCCTTTTTTAGTACTAATGTTGGAAAAAGTGTGCTTTTGTCTTCCTTTTGTATTTTCAGGATTAAATGAGCTCAAATTAACAAAAGAAGCAAAAAGACATCAAAATCTAACATAAATACAAGAAAAGGAACAAAACGTGACATGCCCGACCCCACGACAGCATCTTCCCAAGCAAAACAAGAGATCAGAGGCCTGAACACGCCCCCTGCTCAGCCAGCACGGATGCGTGCCCAAGTGTCAGCAGAAAAGACAAAGTGGTAGAAGCTTCTATTGCCCACCACGGGGCCGTGCTCAGCGGACACGGGGTCGTGGTCAACTATAAGATTCGCACAATCCAGGCAAATCTTCATAGTACAAAGATTCTTCTGCACATGGGGTCGTGCTCAGCGGACACGGGGGCGTGGTCAACTAATAAGACAAAGCTGCATTTAATGAAGAAAGAGAGGATGTGGACACGGGGCCATGCCCACTGGACACGGGGCCGTGCCCGAGCTTCTGTTCAACCTATAAATAGGAGTGCTTGGCTCAAGCTCAAACCATCCCTTGGCACACCACCTCTCTCACACTTCACCCACCACCCACCACCACCATAACACCATCATCCACCACCATCATCCATTGTCCATCGTAGAGTGTGTGAGTCGTCTCGGGATCCAAGATTGATCGTAAGAGTTCTTGACAATCAAGGCCATGTTTGCCTAAGTCTCTTACATCACTTGGTGAAGACAAAGTGTCTAGTGTAATACTTTTTATTTCTAATCTTTTGCACTTTTTATTTGGTTTTGTATTAATGACTTTAATAACTAGTTACTTATGTTGAAGGTGATCTTTCCTTATCGTTTGTCCGTGGTGTCTTGGCATTATTTTACTGTCTATATAAAATAAAAGATTTTCACCATTCATATCTCCACGGTCTATATGGAGGTATGTTGGCTACCTGGTCAGGGGTTAAGGGAACGGTTTGGTAAAGGTCTTGCCGTTGTTCAGCGTTTAGAGGTCCTGCAATGGACCTGGGACAAATTTAGTAGGACCTCCTTCAATGCTTCACGGTATTGGATGGCGGGGGTCCAAACTCTTTGATCCCCTCATAAGTTAACTACTATTAATACTATAACCCGGCTATTTAGGACTGTATCCCTGCTGACTCAGACCACTTAGTCGAGGGTAACGTCACCTCCAAAAGAGGGGCCTACCATAATATTGCATTAATAACTTAATTCATTATCTTCCAATAATCCACCCTTTTAGGATTGTATCCTTGCTGACTCAAACTACTGGGGTGAGGGTAACGTCACCTTCAAAAGAGGGGCCTACTACAATAACTAAGATAATCTCTTAATTATGTGCAAAAGTGCGGAAATAATCAAAGGTTACACTAGATACGAGTCGGAACCAAGTGATTCATCTTGTCTATCTGTTTTTCTTTTTATTTTACTTTTCAGCATTTTAGTTAGTTTTTATTTTTCTTAGTTTAAAAACCTTTTTCTAAACTTTTTATTTTGATTAGACGTTGAGGATAAACCGGTATTAAAAGCTCTTGTGTCCTTGGACGACGTCGGTATCTTGCCAACACTATACTACGCTCACGATGGGTGCACTTGCCCATATGTGTGTTTAGTGTTAGTAAAATATCGTGTTTTATAAATTTAAAACTTGGCTAAAATAAGTGTTAAAGGGGCTTAAAATATACACCTAATATATATAACACTTCACACACATCAAGTTTTTGGCGCCGTTACCGGGGGACACAAGGATTTTAAGAAAGTTAGGAATCAGCGGCCTAATCGTTTTTCTTATTTTTCATTTTTTTAGGATTTTTTTTTTAATTTTTCAGCTTCTGCAGAACTCAGCACGGGCCGTGCCCGCTGAACACGCCCCGTGCCCAATCATTGGAACTGGCAATCCTGTTTTAAGTCAGACAGTAAGCTGAACACGGGGCCGTGCCCACTCAACACGCCCCCGTGCCCAAGTTTCAGTTACTGAAAACAGAACCGTAAGATCCCGACGGTTGGTAATTTCTGACACAAACATGAGTGATACTGATACTTTTTACTTTCGGCACTCTTATGGTACTATGTGGTGTCAATTATGTGGTGGTAACCATAAAGAATTAGAATGCTTTTTTCTAAATTATAAACCCCACTATATAGACCCATCATTTCCTAGTATCCTTAAGAGGGGCGAAAGTAAAAATAATCCCTATCGCTCCATCGAATGCGCTCAACCGGATATTCTAAGAGAAATGCTTCTCGACGAATTATTTCAACTAGAAGATCTAATTTTTAATTGGTTAGAAGAACTTAGGGGAGACCTCAAAAATCTTCTCCAAGACGATAACCAAGAAGAAAGGTTGGAAACGCATTCAAACAACTTCATTGTTCCCAATGATACTTCTAACTCTAGTGAGGACTTGAGCGATAGTCGTCCCTGTGTCGATTGTGCCATGAAAGACTCCCCATCGACTTCGTTCGATGCATACATAGACCTGAGCGATTCGACATACACCTTCTTTAACGAGAGCCCGGAAAAGGGTTGGACTTGTCCACCTACATATAGCATAGGAATCACCCTCACCCACAACCTCTTGCGTTCTCGTCTAAATCTAGAACAATTAAGGTATCTTAGGCACTTTGGGGTTGTTCCATCTAGTAAGGAACCACCCGATCCGGGAAAATTCCTTGAAATTTGAAGAAATCATTAAGACAGCTTCTAGACACGGGGCCGTGTCCAGGTCAGCACGCCCCCGTGTCCACTCAAAAGATTCCCTTCTGATTTTGTCAGAATGCGGACAAAAATGTGTCAGGATTCCATCTGCACACGGGGCCGTGTCCAGCCGACACGGGGCCGTGTGCAACGTACTGTCGTTTTCTATAAATGCAGCCAAGAATCCTGCACATTTGAACCATTCCAGGGACAGAGATTTGAGGAATATTCTCACATACCATCCTAGGTATTTTCTAAAAGAAGTTTCTCAACTATCTTCTTGTCCTTTCCTCTTTTATCCACTTTCATCTTCTTCAATTTTCTTCATACTTCCATTAAAGCTTGAACCTTCTATAGTTTCAAGCCTTATTGAGATGTTTGTTAGATTTTTTGTTCATGGAATCTTGATAAAAATAAGTTTTATAACAATGTTTTAAGTTGTTTAAGTTCAAAAATGCTTCAAAAATCATAAAAACAATTTGAAACCCCAAGATTCCTTGTCCATAAATCCTGCAGATATCTGAACACGGGGCCGTGTTCAGTGAACACGGGGCCGTGTCCGAAGTACTGGACCCATAGGATTGAACTCTTTTCGGCATGTTTTCTCAGAATGGAAAGCAGAACAAGCGGAAACTCTTCGTCACATTCCAGGAACAACAGGCAGGGGAGAAGGTCATCTACGGTTGAGGATTCTCTTGTAAACTATGTTTACGCCTTAAGAGAAGCCCTTGATGAAGTAACAAGTGTGGAAGAGGCTTTGGTCGACCGCATTAATCATTTGACGGTGGGACTAGAAGGATGTCTCAGGGAGGTCAACCTTTTGCACCAAAGGTTGAACATTCTCGCCTCTCCTCCTTTGGTACCGATTATCACCCAAAGGGCATGGAATGTGGTGCCGGAAGTCATCATTCCGGCTGAATGGTACGCCCTACATCCAGAACCTCCTCGAGACATACTACAAGGGGTTCCGGTGGGTGTCGCTCCTCCTCCTCAAGATGTCGAGGAACATGAAGCCGCCTCCCTTCTCCCGAGGGAGATAGAAGAATGGCTCTAGCAACATCTTAGGAACACCGTTCGGCTTGGAGCTCTACAAGGCTTTTAAACCGGAAATCTATTTCCGGAATTTTGGTTCTATTTGAAGAAGTAGAACTCCTTAGGAAGATTTTACGGATCACTTGACCTATTTAATATTAGGACCCTTAACTTTTATTTTCTACTTTATTTTTCATTTTTAGGACTATTATGTAATTCTCTCTATGATTAATGAATGATGGTTTTAGTTAAATTGGTGTTATGAATGGTGTTGAAATAAATAAAACACACTTGAGATGGCAAAGGATGCAAGGGAAACTTGAACCAGCACTCCATACAGGAAAACAGAACCGTCCGACAAATTTCTTCATTTACAGTAACCTCGGCACGGGCCGTGTCCAACCAACACGGCCCCGTGCTGCACTGTCTGCAGAAAAGACCCAGTTCAGGTAACTGGACACGGGCCGTGTTCACCCAACACGCCCCTGTGTCCAGACTTCTGTTTCTCTTGTTTCAATTTTGTTACTGGCACTTGAACACGGGGCCGTGCCCGGACAACACGGGGCCGTGTTCAGTGCCCAGTAACACAATTTTTTTGCTTTTTACACCTTTTTACACATTCAATCAACCTAAAAACTTATTTTTGGGACACATTGAGGACAATGTGTAATTTAAGTGTGGGGGGATGCTAAAACCTTGAATCTCGCAAGTCCTAAATACAAGCCTTACACAAAACTCTATTGGAACCGCTAATCACCCCAAATTTTTTCAAAAAAATTTTCATTTTTTTTACTTGTCTAGGTTTAACTCGGGAAATTCAAGTTCTTAAAAAGGTTATATTTTTACGAATTTACAACCGATAGCGTCGTGATAAAAAGAACCAACATAAGAAAATTATGAAAAGGCATGACAAGCTTAGTTAAAATTTGATTATATATACTTGATCACATAAAAAAAAACCCATTCCCACAAAAGTGAGTTTTGAGCCTTTATTGGGCATACACTTACATATCATTTGACTAAATGCTCATTTTTCGTTTCTTGTGTGAATAGCCGCTTGGTTCTTACGACTCTAGAACTTGCCATGACGATACATTCCCAATCCTTACCAACTTAAACCCGAGTAAGTAAATGATGGAGGCATTAGGACTACCCTTTTTATTTTTACACCATTATTTTTTTTTACCACCTACCCAAAATCCCCCTAGTTAGCCCCTTTGAGCCTAAACCTTTTCATTTCATAACCCAAACCAAAAAAACCCTTTTTATCCACTAAAACCTTTTTCATTTTTAACCCTTTGTTTTAGTAACAAGTTCGGTTCTTCATATGACTTTTCAAAAAAAAAATTATTTATTTTGTTGATGATGAAGCAAAAGAAAATAAACAAACAAGTTCATTAAAAATATATAACTTTGTTTGAATAAATAGCTTCATAAAAATAAAAGTTATGAAAATAGAAAGTCTTACGAAAACCGACACTTGTTACGCTTTTCGCCCTTTTTCTACTAACCACTAACCACCAACCCAACCACCTACCTTTAACCCAAGCCTAACCCTTAACCCACAAAGTCCTCTTGATATTTACAAAGGTATATAAGTTAAAAAGGAGGAGGATTGATTGCTTGGCAAGCCTATGGTAGGAGTAAGTTCCATGCCGCTCTCGAGTGATCCACAAAAATACATTTTCAGCCGAGTGTTGAGTGATCCCCGTGAGGTATGTGAACTTGTATATAAATAAGATTTTACAAAGGCATGTTATGCCCTAATAAGTAATTTATCTTATGAAAAGCTTTTAATAAATCATGACGAATAGGATTGTAAATAAATAAAAATAAATTTAAATAAAGAATCTTGGAAATCCCGACACTCTACGACAAGCCCAAAACCTTCTTTTCTACCCATTCCATTTGGGAGTGTAAATAGCCACATATTAGAGAGTTTTGCTTGAGGACAAGCAAAGATTCAAGTGTGGGGGTATTTGATGTGTTCAAATATTAACATATAAATTTCATCAAATGAGGCATAAAACTAACCCTTTTTTAGTACTAATGTTGGAAAAAGTGTGCTTTTGTCTTCCTTTTGTATTTTCAGGATTAAATGAGCTCAAATTAACAAAAGAAGCAAAAAGACATCAAAATCTAACATAAATACAAGAAAAGGAACAAAACGTGACATGCCCGACTCCACGACAGCATCTTCCCAAGCAAAACAAGAGATCAGAGGCCTGAACACGCCCCGTGCTCAGCCAGCACGGGGGCGTGCCCAAGTGTCAGCAGAAAAGACAAAGTGGTAGAAGCTTCTATTGCCCACCACGGGGTCGTGCTCAGCGGACACGGGGTCGTGGTCAACTATAAGATTCGCAAAATCCAGGCAAATCTTCATAGTACAAAGATTATTCTGCACACGGGGTCGTGCTCAGCGGACACGGGGGCGTAGTCAACTAATAAGACAAAGCTGCATTTAATGAAGAAAGAGAGGATGTGGACACGGGGCCATGCCCACTGGACACGGGGCCGTGCCCGAGCTTCTGTTCAGCCTATAAATAGGAGTGCTTGGCTCAAGCTCAAACCATCCCTTGGCACACCACCTCTCTCACACTTCACCCACCACCCACCACCACCATAACACCATCATCCACCACCATCATCCATTGTCCATCGTAGAGTGTGTGAGTCGTCTCGGGATCCAAGATTGATCGTAAGAGTTCTTGACAATCAAGGCCATGTTTGCCTAAGTCTCTTACATCACTTGGTGAAGACAAAGTGTCTAGTGTAATACTTTTTATTTCTAATCTTTTGCACTTTTTATTTGGTTTTGTATTAATGACTTTAATAACTAGTTACTTATGTTGAAGGTGATCTTTCCTTATCGTTTGTCCGTGGTGTCTTGGCATTATTTTACTATCTATATAAAATAAAAGATTTTCACCATTCATATCTCCACGGTCTATATGGAGGTATGTTGGCTACCTGGTCGGGGGTTAAGGTAACGGTTTGGTAAAGGTCTTGCCGTTGTTCAGCGTTTAGAGGTCCTGCAATGGACCTGGGTCAAATTTAGTAGGACCTCCTTCAATGCTTCACGGTATTGGATGGCGGGGGTCCAAACTCTTTGATCCCCTCATAAGTTAACTACTATTAATACTATAACCCGGCTATTTAGGACTGTATCCCTGCTGACTCAGACTACTTAGTCTAGGGTAACGTCACCTCCAAAAGAGGGGCCTACCATAATATTGCATTAATAACTTAATTCATTATCTTCCAATAATCCACCCTTTTAGGATTGTATCCTTGCTGACTCAAACTACTAGGGTGAGGGTAACGTCACCTTCAAAAGAGGGGCCTACTACAATAACTAAGATAATCTCTTAATTATGTGCAAAAGTGCGGAAATAATCAAAGGTTACACTAGATACGAGTCGGAACCAAGTGATTCATCTTGTCTATCTGTTTTTCTTTTTATTTTACTTTTCAGCATTTTAGTTAGTTTTTATTTTTCTTAGTTTAAAAACCTTTTTCTAAACTTTTTATTTTGATTAGACGTTGAGGATAAACCGGTATTAAAAGCTCTTGTGTCCTTGGACGACCTCGGTTTCTTGCCAACACTATACTACGCTCACGATGGGTGCACTTGCCCATATGTGTGTTTAGTGTTAGTAAAATATCGTGTTTTATAAATTTAAAACTTGGCTAAAATAAGTGTTAAAGGGGCTTAAAATAGACACCTAATATATATAACACTTCACACGCATCATTACTATCGCCGATTCATCGCTGACTTTTCAAAAATCTATGTGCCGCTTACCTCGCTTACGCATAAGGACGAACCTTTTGTTTGGGGAACTGAACAGGAGGAGGCCTTCCAAACTCTCAAAGCTATGCTTTGCAACCCTCCTGTGCTCTCACTACCCGACGGAAACAACGACTTTTTAGTCTATTGCGATGCCTCTAACCTGGGTCTTGGTTGTGTTCTCATGCAACGGGACAAGGTTTTCGCGTACGCCTCTCGACAGCTCAAGATCGACGAGTAGAATTATACAACCCATGACCTCGAGCTAGGTGCAGTTATTTTTGCGTTAAAGATTTGGCGACACTACCTTTACGGTACAAAGTGTTCGATCTTCACCGATCATAGGAGCCTACAACACATCTTTGACCAGAAAGAATTTAATATGCGCCAACGCCGATGGGTTGAACTCCTCAACGATTACGACTGTGAGATTCGTTACCATCCAGGCAAAGCAAACTTCGTTGCCGATGCTCTTAGTCGGCGAAGCTATTTGCATAGCGTTCGTAATTCTCAAGCCCAGCACAATCTCGAAGCTCTCATCTGCGACGCCCAATATGCTTGTTTTACTGAACGTACTTTGAAGAAGGAAAGAATCATCAACGATGGCGCCCAACTGGTGAATAAATTGAATGGGATATTCCATTATCTAGACCGATTTTGGATTCCCAAGCGTACCAACTTGCATCAAATTCTGATGGACGAAGCCCACAAATCTCAGTATTCTATTCATCCCGGTGCTGACAAGATGTACCAGGACATGTGCTACAATTACTGGTGGTCGGGCATGAAGAAGGATATCGCTATCTACGTTTCGAAGTGCCTGACTTATTCCAAGGTCAAGGTTGAGCATCAACGCCCCTCTGGCTTACTCATCCAACCCGAGATCCCCATGTGGAAGTGGGAGAGTATAGTTATGGACTTCATAACGAAAGTTTCGTGCACGCCGTCAGGTCACGACAACATTTGGGTTGTCGTTGACCGTTTGACTAAATCAACTCATTTTCTGCTGATACGAGAAGACTTTAAGGTAGAAAAATTAGCCTGAATCTACACCGATGAGATCATTTGTCAACACGGGACGCCTCATGACATCATCTCTGGCTGCGATGGGCGGTTTACCTCGCGTCTTTGGGAAACATTTCAATCTGCTCTTGGTACTACTCCTAATCTAAGTACCACTTTCCATTCCCAAACCAACGGTCAGACTGAAAGAACGATTCGCACACTTGAAGACATGCTTCGCTCATATGTCACAGATTTCAGTAGTAATTGGGACGCGCATTTACCTTTAGTAGAATTCTCGTACAATAACAGTTATCACTCTAGCATCTAAATGCCACAATTTTAGGCATTATACGGAAGGAAATGTCGATCGCCTATTGCATGGCACGAGATTGGAGACGCACAAATTACCGGTCCTGAGCTGTTGTAAGAAACGACTGACAAGATCCTCCAAATTCGAGACAATCTGTTGAAAGCTCGGAGTCGTTAGAAAAGTTACGCCGCTAGATGCCGCAAGCCCCTTAAATTTGACATTGGCGATCACGTACTCCTAAAGGTTGCACCTTGGAAGGGGGTGATCAGATTCGGCAAGAAAGGAAAGCTGGCGCCTCGATATGTTGGACCCTTTAAAATTCTGGAAAGGATTGGAAAAGTGGCCTACAGACTCAAACTACCAGAGGAACTTAGTAATGTCCACCCGACTTTCCACGTTTCGAACCTCAGAAAGTGCTTAGCCGACCAGGAATTGCATGTCCCTCTTTAGGATTTACAAGTGGACGAAACATTACACTTCGTGGAGAAGCCTGTCGAGATCATGGGCCGAGAAACCAAGGTACTTCGACGCTCACGCATTCCCATTGTGAAGGTTCACTGGGAAGGCAAATGCGGCGCCGAGTTCACCTGGGAACTCGAAAGTGACATGAAGGCGAAGTACCCGCAACTGTTTGTTACGCCTACTTCTTAAATTTTGGGATGAAATTTCCTAAAGTGACATGAAGGCTGTAACAACCAGCTTTTTAGAAAGTCAAAGTATAAGTCAAAGTCAAAGTCAAAGGAAGAAAAGATTGCTAATTGCGATCTGTCACTCCTTGCTTAACTACTGATTTGTGCTTCTTAACTTGTAATCGAATTCTATTATTTGTTTGCTTTAGTTGTATTATGTGGAGTATCTATTAATAATCGAGGTTTAAATGCATGTTTAATCGCTAATCGACTTATCATTAATCGCATCGCTACCGCATCGCAACTCGAATTATGTGTTCTGGATATTGTTTTACGTGTGTGTGCTATTATGTGTTACCTGTGCATGTTATATTTATGTTGAGGTGTTTAAATCGCAATCGCAACTCTATCGCAACGCAATCTACTCGCAAACGCCAAACACAGGTTATTTATAGTGATTGTATGTAAGATATAGTAGTTAGGTTATTTGTGTAACTAATGAGTAATACTATTGCATCGCTCGCTCGAAACACATCGCAACGCTCAACACGCAAAACAAAACGCCAAAATCCAACTCGCCGGACCACTCGGTCGAATGACCATTCGATCGAATGGTCATCCGAACGGGTGACCATCCGATCGGATAGCCATCCGATCGAAGTGCCATCCGATTCGTTCCAAATGCCACTTTCCTCTTTTGACAACCTATAAATACCCCTTGTCACATCACCAAAGTGATGTGACAACTCCCTCTCGTTCGACCAGCGTTCCAGCCCTCTTTTCTCTCGATTTCTCGCGATTCTTGTAAGTTTTCAACTCAAATCTTGTTCTTCTATGATCTACACACACTTCTTCATCATTTTCACCTTTGAATCTTCACTGTTAACCGTGAAATCAGCGGATTTGAGGTGTTTTAGGATGATGTCATCATGGAGTTCTTAAGAACTTCAAGTTTTGGCATTATTCCACCAAGAACAACTCAGATCTACATGATTTCCACATGATTCAACACTATTTTTCATCTAGATCTAAACTTTTTATGGTTAAAAGGATTGAAAGATGGTTTCACAACATTCTTTCAACTCTTTTACACTAAATGCACTCAAAACCGATAGAATTGGAGCTGGTCCAGGCCTTCTACTCGTTCTCTAGTGAAGTGTCGGTCCTAGATCTGATTTCTATCCACGAGAAAACTGATTTCGAATGAGCATGAACGTCCATCATGAACAGTTAACTGCTCTGATTGGGGTGATTCCCGTTCGATCGGATAACCTGAGCGTAATGGGGTTCCTGTTGTTCAAATACGTAGTCATACCGTCTCGACCAAACCACAAAACTATCAAAACATTCAAGTTCAAAATGATCAGATCGTTGGGACGGATTGCCGTCCGATCGGATTGCCTTCCGATCGAACGACAATCCGATCGGATTGCACTTGGTTTCAACACTTAAACATTTTTATAATTTTCAAAGATCATTAGTTTCTAACGGAATTCCATCCGATCGGAAGACCATCCGATCGAATGGCAATCCTGCTGTGAACTTGTTCTCTGAGACTGTCTAACCGATGGATCGCCATCCGATCGAACGACCGTTCGACCGGGCGACCTGGAAGGTAGAGATACTTCTCCGTTTTCAAAATGCTACAACGAAAACTTCAAAGCCATCATACACAAACACATCCATCCCAAACGAATGCCAATCCGACCGAATGGCCATCCGAATGGATGACCATCTGAACGGATTGACATCCGATCGAATGACCATCCGTTCAGATTGCCATCCAATCGGATGACCATTCATCACTTTGCTCACTTGCACCGTTTAACATGCCGTTCTTCGCTTATTCTATCGTAAACTGTTCAGGCTAATCACTCTAGCGCCCCCTTCAATCCATTAACTACCATCACTTTGGGTGTTACATACGTTACTAATTCTAAATCACATCAATCATACAACGCAAACACTTTATACGCTGACCGTTACTGCATGTTATACATGTTACTCGATGAATGCTTGTATGTTATGTTAACACAGTGATTGTTTCTTGACGCCTTAGCAACGATAGTACTATAGTTTGGACTCAGCACCTGTCATGGACTGGGGTTGTTAAGGTTATTTCTGCACGTGTCATAGTGGTGATGTGTGTTGTGCATTCTACAACTCGCAGTTATGTCTGTGTATATTTCATTGTCGATAACCTACTAGCTTCACATTATACATGTTACATGTTACATGTTGGTAATGCGTAAACGCTTTCGAACTGTATTACTACTATTAAACTTGTATGCTCACCTTTACACTATGTGTATTGACCTCTATTTTAACGTATGTGATAGGTGTTTAGGATGCTGTGCTTTACCTGCTTTCGTGGAATCAAGTAGGAGTGAGAGTCTAGAAACAAACAATATAAATCTGAGTTGTCGTAACATTTATTTGTCTTGAGATATCTAAGTCTGTAATAATTGATTTGCTTAATGTGTGACACTTGTACTCCGTAAACACCGCATGATGTAGGAAAAAATATTTTATCAAAGAGACAATGTGTTTTGGTCTCAAAATTTGTTTATTTGTGTTTTACAATTTCACGTTTTTATTCTGGTTCGATTTCAAGCTTTAAATCGCTTTCTGGAAAGTTATACGTGAACTGATGCGTAAACGTAATCAGTTTAATGCGTAAATGTAATCAGTGACATAGGCTTAACATAGCTTAAATAACTTTTATATAACTTAGAAATAAGTTTTAAAGGCTTTGGTGTGTCAAAAACAAGTTTATTCACTCTTAGGGACTATTTGCGTCAAACTGCGAAAGTCTACTGATTCGTATAGTAACAAACATTCCGGAACTTGATCATAAGCTAAACGTACCCTAAATATCCTTTACATAGCTTAGAAATAGGCTTTGAGGGGTTCGTTATGCGAAAATATGCTTATTTGATCAATAGGGACTAAAAGCGTTAAAAAGTGCATAAGTTTGCATTTACGCGCATATCTTACGTTCTGAATATATCCGAGCATCCAAAAAATTTTGTAATCATTAAAATATTTTACTTTAGTGTTTGGAATGTTAGAATTTCACTCGTCCCGTAATTTGGATCGATTTCGCGTTCGTTACGACTTCCGTCGTAATTAACCGAACAACGCGATCATACAACCAAACGAACTAACACCCGAGATGTTTTTGAGCGTATTTTAAGTTCCCTATACTTTAACTTCATTTTAAAGCCTTGAAATGGGGTTAACGGGGCTTAAACGTGTCAAAATGCATCAAAAACCAAGTTTTGGGCTTGAAGGGACTAAAACTGACAATCTGTGAAAGTTGCTTAGGAGGGGCACGTAGACTGAGGAGCATTCTTACGCAGCCCGCAACAACCTGTCAGAAAGAAACATTGAATTTAGACATTTCAGCGGAATTTGATGGTTTTGATCCCTTGTTTTGAATCCTATGGACTGGTTTTGATATTCCCATTGTATCATAAACCATGGGCCACACATGTATGGTCTAGATTGAAGCACGATTTACGAGAAACGATCCTAACGGTTCTTGAAATCCTATAAATACCCACTTGTTTCTTCACTCATTCCTCACCATTTCGATTCAATATGCTCTTAGTTGGGGTTTATACTCCATACCTGAGTAATTTGAATCAAAACTTCCTTGCTTGGACCTTTTGTAAGTTTCTTTCATGCTTGTTATCGTTTTTCAAGCGTGAAAGTCAAACAGTGTTTGACTTTCTTCTTTGACCAGTCTTTGGTTAACACAAAGTTCGTTTGAACTTTGCAACGTGAGCATAATCACGATGGATATAATCCCTTGTGACTATACCTACTGATTACCATGTTAATTAGGCGTAGTGACGAGTCATAGTTTCGGTCAAAATACGTGTTTATGCGTATTTTGCAACCAAACTATTCTTGGGTATCAAAACCGTTTGTTTTGATATCAAACTTGTTTTCTAACTTAGTTAAACATGTTTTAACATGTTTAACTCATCACTCTTAGTTTAGTGCTTAGACTTTCGAACCCAAAACCGTTTGGTCAATCATTAGGATCCGACCAAATATATTTTGTGACCGTAGTTGTATAGGGAATAACCTTCCGGGGTTATACCTTATGGTCACTTCCTTTAGTTAGTTGTATGATAGGTAGTTTATATGCCTTAGGAAAATGACCAAAATGCCCTTTTGCGCATAATTTCATTTTAAGCATATGTAGCACATGTTTTGACATCTAAACTGATTATATAACATAATTAGATATGTTAAGGGATATAATACTTGTCATAGGACTAGTTAGGTGGTCCGAACGCGCTTTTGCGCGAACGACGCGTTAAAGTAGCACGAGCTACCTTAATGGGTCGTAATGGGTCTTAAGCACTTAGGATAGGTTCCGATTTAGAATGTAGGCTTTGTTAAACCATATCACATGAGTTCCAATACTCATTTGGTTTACGAGACCTCATTCTACCCAATCTTCCGATTTAGGTGTCGATTTACTAACATAGTATCCATTACACTAGGAACCACTTCACCACTTGAACTCTTGGTCTTTTGAGCTTTGTTATACCCTTTGAACCGGAACTATACGCAATCCCAGGCGAGTACATAGTTCCCCTCTTTTACCGTTTTCAAATGTTTTGGGGTGATTCATATGTGTAATCTATTTGTTTTCGAAATGTATGGCATATATGTGTTCACTAAGTGCTTTTATGTGTATTATTCCGATTATGCAAATATGATGTTTTATCCTTAAGTGATCTACCTATCTTCATAGTTAGATTCTTATATGATATTTGAAGTACAGTCTTAGATCTTCCTATCTTCATAGTAAGGTTTTTAAGAAGTACTTTACGACTCGATGGTTGGTTGTGTGTAGATTGTTGGTGATTTAGATAACGAAACGGGTGTAATAAAATAAGAACATGGTGGATATGCCGCTGGTACTTCCTATATATAAGTGTTCTTATTTTATTGTTCTTGTAGCGTTACCCAAATCACTTTAGGGTTTTGTGTACTATTGTTTCAATATTCGATTATCGAAATCTTCGTAGAATCTCCCATACCTTTATATGTTAGATTCTTCGAAGGATATTTAAAGTATTATCATGAATCATTGATTTGATTTATATAATACTTACATAAGTTTTGATTTATTTCAAAATAGTTATTATTAATCCTTGATTGGATTTCTAATAACATATTAACGAGTTTTAACGATGGTTTAAACGAGATTACTGTTTTGGTCAAAAATTACCGAAGCAATTAAGTGATCAAATTAGTCAAGTGAGGTAGTGTGCTATGGAAGTGTGTTGAAAATATGTTGATTAAGTAGTTTGCAAAAACAGTTTTCAGGATACGGCTCAGGATATTGAGCTATATCTATGATCAAACTATGAGCAAAAAGTAAAGGGGGTGACACGAGATATACGAGGAAAGCCCTTGATCAATCTAGATCACCGGCACAAAACCTCGGGAGCTGACAATCGCAGCTGCCTTGTTCTTCTTATTACTTTAAACGTCAAGATACAGTGCAGGATATTGATCAGATCGCAAAGTGTTACAATGCTTTTTGTGAAAGTGAAAGTTGCGAGAGAGTAAAGTGTGAGAGAGCAGTGAGTGTTGTTGTGTCCTATTCGATCTGATTTATCCAATTATTTATAGCTAAGAATTATAAACAAAAACTCCTATAAATGTGGGATACTTCCGAATATTCCATAGTTAACGTTATGGACCGAGTAAAGCGGCTTCAACATCTTCCTTTGAACGACTTAGACCGAGTCTTCCGGGGAAAGGGTCCTCATGAACGTTACCAGCTTAGACTCGTACTCCTGCACATAATCCATTAGTAATCCTCAGGATACCATTCAGGATGTTACCAATATCCTGAATCAGCATCCCGGACATGAACATATATCATATAAGCAAGATATAATTTAAGATATTATCTAGGATATGAGCTCAGAATTTCACCCATAACAATTGTCCCCAAAAAATGTTACCGTTTAGTATCCTGGCATTAACGGTTATATTTTTTACGAATAACGAGGTAATTAAGAGATTGGACCTTTATGTGACAGCTTGTAACCACTTAGTCTATAATTACTCATTACCTCCCTATAACTTCTCATCCTCATCCTCTTTTAACCTTTACCGAAGAGAAAAAAGGTAAACACTTCTCTCTCAATCCCATCTTTCTCCTTTATTCTGTTCAGTATTCCGGCACCATGAGACAAACAAGATCGAGCTCTGGTGACTCTGCTCCCACGTTCGTCCACCAGAATCTTCTCCAAGAACCGGAGAAAGGGATATGCTCCTTCGATAGTGCCCACCTGTCGGCCCTCAAATCCTCAAGCATCTTCCCGAAAGGGACGGTGTTCCGGCTGTTTGATCGGGAAATCCAGTCGGACATGGTTTCCGATGAGTGGTTATGTTTTAACGCCTTTCCCTTTCTAGATTTCATCACTGATTTCTTTAATACCACGAAAATCTGTTTTAGCCAAATAATGCCGATGCTCTGGCGAGTCTTGTCCGTTCTTGATCAGATCAAGAGAAATCATATTCCTGACCTTTCCGTTCATGACCTCCCCTTAGCATATCGGCTTAGATGCCATGGTTCCTGTAGATTCTTGTTCTATTCTACCTCCGGCGATCCACTGATACTTCGTGCCACTAGGAATGAGGAGAAATGGCAATCCAAATTCTTCTTTGTAAAAAGAGACTCAATCCCTGGTGGAACGGAATATCCGGTGAAGTGGTTGAGAAAGGGTAGGATTTAGGGTTTAAGGATGATCCTGCCTTATATCGTGTTTCATATCTTGTACTAATTTCCTTCATTTTCTTGTACACAGCCGATTTCAGGAAGCTTGCACCTCCTCTAGCTGACTCACAGAAGAGAATTGACGCTATCAGACTCCTCCCAGAGGCTGAAAGAAGTTTCAACCCATTTCCAGCATCCCCAAGTCCACTTTCCAGTGTAAACATATCTGGTAAGGATCCTGCACGATATCCTACATACATGTTTTTATTTGATATATTTAGGAAAGAATTTCACTCCCTGTATGCAGACTTCAGCAAAGTTCCAGTCTTTCTAGACCTTGATGAGCTCGATAGCTACCCTACTCCAGTCGATGTCAAGAAAGAAACTCCCGCTGTTACCAGCTCCAAGCCGCTCCCGGCTCCCAAGCCTACTCCGAGAACCCGTGCTTCCACCTCCAAGAAGAGGAAAGGTTCTGAGGTCAGCACTCCAGGTCCTGAGGGGTTCTCATACGAGGAACTCAGCTTTACTGATTCCTTAGAGCCGATGACATCCGTCCTCAACAAGGTAATATCCTTCAACTATATCCTGCACACATATCCTGACAGGATACCCTGGTTAATATACTTTGACTTATACCTGAATCTTGACGTACATGGCCTCCAGCATCTGCTTCATCTTTACACTGATGCTTGCAGCACAAACAAGTTCCAGGTGGCCAGGATCAAACAGCTTGAGACCACCGTGACCGACCAAGGGGCCATTGCTGAAGTCAAGACCCGACATTATGAGGACAAATTAAAGAAGGTCACTCAGGATGCTGAGATAAAGCTGGATGCCGTTCAAGTGGAGCAAGAGCAGGCCATGGTCTTTTTCCGGTAAGGGATCAAGAACTTAGCCATTGTCTCTCTGCTGCAAGCTCGCATCAAGATGGCTTATGAGGCCAAGGAGACAGGTCTTGAATGCCCAACCTGGCTAGTTGATTCCTGGGTGGCGAAGCTAAAGGTGCTTGGAGGCAAAGTTGTGCCGCTTCCTGCTGAGACCGGCGAATCCTCCAAGTCAGCAGAGCCGGTGGACAAGGCTGGAGAAAAGAAGGATGCTGGGACGGATGCTGGCGAGGATGCTGCTCAGGATGCTGGGGCTGAGAAGACGGAGATGGCTGGAGAAGATGCCACTGTGTGAGGGCATTCAAGTGGGCGATGATGGATGTTGATGCCTAGGCCGGAGCCCACTTTTTAAATTTGATGGTTGTGATCGTTTAAACAATTTACTTTTCCTGTCGTTGAACAATTTACATTTCCTACACTAGAACAATATGATGGCCAAAGGTGGAGGGATCCTGAGTTTCAGGACGAAGCCCTTGGTCATCAACGTTAATATGCTTTACATTTGAACAATATAACAGTTGGAGGTGGATGGGTCTTAGTTTGAGACAAAACCTTCAACTGTTAAGTAAATATGGTAAGGAACTAACCGTGCTTTTGGTGGATGGACCTTGGTTTGAGGTGAAACCAAAAGCACCACTTTTGGTATGTTAATAATATAACCTTTTTTTGGATTTATTTCTGTTGTTACACCTTTACTGCATGAATTTTATTTTTGAAAACAGCTTTGTTTGAACATCCCTGGGAACACATTGTAAGAGTATCCTGAGAGATATCATGCTCATGATACTGACACATAACTTATAAAACTCAAGTTATCCAAATAAAAAGGAGAGATCATACCAGAGATTCCTAAAGAGTAAATTCCAATATTCAAGTTGTATAATATATGTCCCCTGTGTTCAACATATTTGAAGACTTAGGAATGTAAACACAGTCGTACTTTAGCTTTACTGAATAAATCCTGAATATCCTAGGATAAACCCTTAATATCCTGGGATAAACCCTTAACATCCTGGGGATAAACCCTTAATATCCTGGGGATAAACCCTTATTTTCATGCGCTACAGGCGAGAGTGTACAAACTCCAAGACTTAGAAAGGTGAAGACCTTTAAACCATAGAGAGTATGACAATACCCTTTCGTGAGAGAGGGTGATCAATCCTCATATACCTTTAGGATCCAGGATATAGCTAATAGTAACGAAATTGTCAGCCACTTTTACATGAACTGGTCCCGCTACCTTGAAGTATCCCTAGATAACTTGCGCTCCAGGTGGGGTGTTTAAACCCAATTCGTAAGGAAGGTGAATACCTTAAAACCTTTGAAGGGATTAGAATCCCTTATACGTGAGAGAGGGGCCAATCCTCTAATCCTTTGAGATATCCTAAGCGTATATCCTGGAGCTATATCCTGAAGCATATTCTGCAAAACAATCTTAAACTAAGGTGGATGTTAGCTTGGCTAACACCCCTCCGATGCTTAAGTCAGTATTAGGTTCAAGATAATAAACAAATTTAAATATATTTAAAAGAGGTAGAATACATACCATTCTGAGATAGAAATTAAATTCTATTCTTACTTGAAATAGAGCTTTAAGTGTATAGCATTCCAGGATCTTGGTAGCATATCCCCTTCCATACTCCTGAGTCGGTGTGCTCCTTTTCCTGATTCTGATTCAACCTCATATGGTCCTTCCCACTTTGGAGCCAACTTTCCATCGGCAGGATTAGTGGTATTTTGAAAAGCCTTTCTTAATACCCAATCACCAACTTGAAATCTTCTAGTCCTTATATTCTTGTTATATGCTCTAGATATCCTTTGTTGATATGCTGCCATCCTTAGCCTTGCTGCATCTCTTGTTTCGTCTACAGTGTCCAAATCTTGGCACAAAGCTTCAGGATTCTGCTCAGGATCCTGGAGGATAGATCTTGCCGTAGGTATCACCATTTCTGTTGGGATCACTGCTTCTGCTCCAAATACCAAGGAAAACGGGGTTTGGCCAGTTGCATTTTTTACCGTTGTTCTGTCAGCCCACAAAACAAAGGGTAGTTCTTTTGCCCATCTTCCTTTCTTAGCTCCTAATCTCTTCTTCAAGTTGTTGACAATTATCTTGTTCGAGGATTCAGCTTGTCCATTTGCTTGAGGATGTACCGGAGTAGATGTGATCATTTTGATTCCCCAACTCTTGCAAAAGTCAGTAGTCCTCTTGCTTATAAACTGGGAATCATTGTCACAAATGATTTCAGCTGGTACTCCAAACCTGGTCAGGATATTCCTCTTTATGAAGGATACTACTTCTTGGTCTCTAACTTGAACAAATGCTTCAGCTTCAACCCACTTAGAGAAATAATCACTCATTGCCAACATAAACACTTTTCCTCCTAGAGCTTTTGGTAATTTCCCTACTATTACCATCCCCCATTTCATGAATGGCTAAGGGGAAGCTATAGGATATAGTGGTTCAGCTGGTTGATGTAGTATGTTACTGTGCCTTTGACATGCATCACATCTTCGAGCATATTATGTAGCATCTTTTTTCATTGTTGGCCAATAGTATCTTGTTCTTAATACTTTTGAGAATAATGACCTGCCCCCAGTGTGGTTACCACAATCCCCTTCGTGTATATCCTGAAGCACTTCCTTCGTTTCAGGATCCTCCAAGCATCTCAGGTATGGTCCTGCAAGAGATTTCTTGTACAAAACATTATTTATAATAATGAATCGTGATACCTTCATCCTAAATGCCTTAGGGTTTTCGTCTCTAGGGATGTGTCCTTCCTTGAGATATCTTATGATTGGAGCCATCCAGGATTCAACATCCTTATCAGGATCATGACCAGGATCCTGGATGCTTGTTACCTCCTTATCCTGAGCTTTCAAGGAATCCACAGCAGGATACAGGATATGAAGTATCGGTATTTGGGTTCCCTCTGGTATCCGGACTGATGATCCTAAGTTTGCCAAGGCATCCGCTTCAGCATTATCTTCTCTTGGTACCTGTTCAAGTGTAAAAACATCGAAATATCCTGCTAATTTTTTGAGAATATCGAGATAGTCAATTAACTTCTCACCTTTAACTGCATAGGATCCATTAAAATGATTAGCGATTAACAAGGAGTCAACATATACTTGCAAATTCTTGATATTCATATTTTTAGCCAACTCTAATCCTGCTATTAAAGCCTCATATTCAGCTTCATTATTAGTAGCAGGAAATTCACACCTAATAGCCTTTGGTAATATGTCCCCCTGTGGCGATTTTAGTAGTATTCCCAATCCTACTCCTCTAACATTAGATGCTCCATCAGTGTATAATGTCCAGGATCCTGAGGATTCTCCTAACTGTTGGACTTCTAGGTCTACTTCATCCTGAATATCACTTCTGAAATCAGCCACAAAGTCAGCTAGAGCCTGTGATTTTATGGCATTTCTAGGTTCATATACTAAGTTATAAGCACTTAACTTTACTGACCACTTGGCCATCCTGCCTGACATCTCAGGTTTCCTAAGCACATTTTTAACATGATAATTGGTTTTAACATGAATCCTATGTGTCTCAAAGTAATGTCTAAGCTTCTTCGATGCCATAACTAGAGCCAATATTAATTTTTCTAAATGAGAATATCTAGTTTCAGCATCTAATAAACTTTTACTAACATAATAGACAGGATATTGCTGACCTTCATGATCCTTTACAAGGACGGCACTTACAGCATTCCCTGATACTGCGAGGTATAGGGATAGTGGTTCACCATTTTCGGGCTTCATTAATAGAGGTGCAGTTGAAAGATAATGCTTCAAATCCTGCAGGGCTGCTTCATGCTTCTCTCCCCACTCGAACTTCTTATTTTTCTTCAGGATATCATAAAATTCTTTGCATTTTTCCGAGGATCTTGAAATAAATCTATTTAGTGCTGCCACTCGCCCTGTCAATCGTTGAACATCCTTCATATTTGAAGGTGATTTGATATCCAAGATAGCTTTGATCTGCTCCGGGCTCGCCTCTATTCCTCTTTTAGTCACCATATATCCTAGAAACTTTCCTGCCCCCACTCCGAAATGGCACTTAGCAGGATTTAGCTTCATGTTAGACTAATCCAGGATATCAAATGCTCCCTTAATATCCTGGAGGTGATCCTCAGCCTTCTTAGATTTTATCACCATATCGTCGATGTACACCTCCATGGTGTCCCCCAGCTTGTCTTTAAACATCATGTTCACCAATCTTTGGTATGTTGCACCTGCATTTTTCAAACCAAAAGGCATAGTAGTATAACAATAAATACTTGTTGTTGTCATGAAGGCAGTACCCTCCTGGTCTGAAGGTTCCATTTAAATCTACTGAAATCCTGAGGATGCATCCATAAATGTTAACATCTCGTGGCTGGCAGTAGCATCTACCATTGCATCAATATGAGGAAGAGGAAATGGGTCTTTGGGACAAGCTTTATTCAAGTCTGTGTAATCTACACAAACTCTCCATTTCCCATTTTTCTTCTGTACCACAACTACATTTGCTAGCCATCTTGGAAACTTGACTTCTCTGATCATTTTAGATTTCAATATCCTCTCTACTTCTTCCTGAATGATCATATATTTCGCTCTGGAGCAAACTTCCTCCTCTTTTGTTGGACAGGTTTGAATGATCTGTCAATACCGAGCTTATGTGTTATAATATCTTTGGAAATGCCTGTCATATCCTCATGCTTCCACGCGAATGTCGACATCCTGCACTTCAAAAAGTTAGTTAACTGTTCTTCAATATCCTGAGGGATATTGGTTCCTACGAGCACCGAGATATCCGTGTTATCCTGATCCAGGATAATTTTCTTCATATCCTGCTCTGAAGCCTCCACGATATCCTAGGCTAGCATCTTTAATTGCTATGCTGCAGTAGGCTTGGCTGAGGATTTCATTGATGATAAGTAACATTCCTTCGCCTCCTGCTGATCACTGTCAACCTTGACAACCCCCCAAGGGGTAGGGATCTTGATGCATTGATGATAAGTTGATGGCACAGCTTTCATATCATGGATCCACGGCCTACCCAATATGATGTTATAGCAGCATAGGGAGTCCATCACGCAGAAACGTTGTATTGAGTTGACCCCTTCAACATATACTGGTAACTTTATCTCTCCCACTGTGTTCCTAGCCTCTCCACTGAACCCAACAAGCACGGTGGATTTCGAAGTGATATCCATTGGAGATACATTCATTCTTTTCAAAGTCTCTAATTGGATTATGTTGACGGAGCTGCCATTATCTACCAATATCTTGCGTATAAAATGGTTAGCCACATATAATGTTATTACCAGAGCATCATGGTGAGGATCCTGGACAGTATCCCTGTCATCACTGTCGAATGTGATCACTTTATCAGTTGTGAGGGTAGTCATCCTGGCTAGTTTATCTCCCCTTTCGGCCTTAGCTTCCTTTGCATGTCTCTTCGCCGCAGAATACGAAGTCCCACAAATGTCGGATCCTCTTGAAATAAAGTTGATTGTATATCTTGGCATCCACAGGAGGTGATGCTGCTCGTTCAGGATCCTTCTCAGTATCCTGACCCTTATTCTTCTTTCTTCCTAGGAGATCCTTCATATATCCCGTGCTTAGAAGATAACTTATTTCTTTTCTTAGAGCAATGCAATCCTCAGTTACATATCCGAAATATTCATGGAAGGCACACCATTTGGATTTATCCTTCCAATCAGCTTTTTGTTGATTCTTCCGAGGCCACCTGGCTTTGTCTCCTAGACCCTGCATAACATACATCAGTTCAGGTATGTTAACAGAAAAGCAATATTCAGATAATTTAGGATACTCCTCAGGATCCTCGTCTTCAACAACATTCACTTTCTTGCTGTCATTTCTACCATACAGCTTAGAGCGATATGGTTTAAACTAGGATTCTGACTTCCTATTAGTTGACTCATAAGTGGTGGACGAGTTCATCCTCTCTTGCATCTTTTTGTCATCCTCCAGTCGAATATATCTTAGTGCCCTGTTTCGAGCTTCATCCAAGTTCCTGCATGGGTTCATTACAAGATCTTGGTAAAACTGAGAATCTTTTTGCAGCCCCATCTTGAAAGCTTGCACAACTGTTGCAACATCAAGATGTGGAATATCTAAGGATTCTCAGCTAAACTTATTCACATAATCTCTTAAGGATTCCTGAGGTCCTTGAGTTATCCTGTAGAGATCACTTGTTAGTTTTTCAAAACTTCGACTGCAAGAAAATTAACTATTAAATAAATTCACTAGGTGAGCAAATGATGTAATCAAATGTGGAGGAACATTTAAAAGCCATTTCAAGGCCGATCCTGTTAAGGTAGAACCAAAACCCTTGCATAGGCATGCTTCCTTGAGCTCCGGAGGGATAGGGTTAATCTCTATTATTTCCCTATACTGGGCAATATGCTCTTCAGGATCCGTAGTTCCGTCATAGAGCTTCATGTTGGGGGTTTGAAACCTTTTTTGGGATTTCAGCATCACAAATAGGATATGCAACCGAGATATCCTGTGGCTGTCTTGGGACACTTCCGAAATTGGCTGGACCACCCCAGGTACACTGGATATCATGTCCTTCAATTTCTGGAGCTCCCTTGTAAATGCTGACGTCATACCTACATCCTGCAAAGATCCAATATTGTTAGTAGCAAGAGTATTATTATTATTTGACACGTTACCGGTCTGAGGATTCTGGCCATATCCTGAAGCATATCCTAAGCTCCTCACAGTTGACATCCTGACTGAGGAGGGTATTTCAAGAGTATGATTCTGAGAATGGCTAGGCAATATTTCCCCTGTTATCCTCAGTATATACGGCCGAACTGAAGTTCAATGTTCTGGGTTGTAAAGGAGTGACAATATCCTCAGCGGGCCTGCTTGAACTAGATTTCAAGAGTTGTATTTCTCTCATCAGCATTTGGATTGTTTCCTGTTGCTGCCTCATCTGTTCCTGTACACTACCAAATAAGGTTAGAATTTCATCATTAGAAGCCAAAACAGGACCAGATCCCTGAGTGCTCTGAGTAGGGATAATATCCTGAGGTTGTGAAGAAGCTTGCATCCTTGGGGGAGGTGGTGGAAGCACCGAACCAGTAGTAGCAGAAGTTGCAGCAGACACGGTGGAGGAGCTCATGTTTGATCTTGAAGCTATTGTAAATAATGTGGCAAAAAGTTTTGAGAATAGAAAACCAAGTAACGATTTCACAAAGGTTTTTAGCAAAGATAGCACCACTTGCCCCACGGTGGGCGCCAAATTGTTTTGGTCAAAAATTACCGAAGCAATTAAGTGATCAAATTAGTCAAGTGAGGTAGTGTGCTATGAAAGTGTGTTGAAAATATGCTGATTAAGTTGTTTGCAAAAACAGTTTTCAGGATACGGCTCAGGATATTGAGCTGTATCTATGATCAAACTATGAGCAAAAAGTAAAGGGGGTGACACGAGATATACGAGGAAAGCCCTTGATCAATCTAGATCACCGGCACAAAACTGACAATCGCAGCTGCCTTGTTCTTCTTATTGCTTTAAACGTCAGGATACAGTGCAGTATATTGATCAGATCGTTAAGTGTTACAATGCTTTTTGTGAAAGTGAAAGTTGCTAGAGAGTAAAGTGTGAGAGAGCAGTGAGTGTTGTTGTGTCCTATTCGATCTGATTTATCCAATTATTTATAGCTAAGAATTATAAACAAAAACTCCTATAAATGTGGGATGCTTCCGAATATTCCATAGTTAACGTTATGGACCGAGTAAAGCGGCTTCAACGTCTTCCTTTGAACGACTTAGACCGAGTCTTCCGGGGAAAGGGTCCTCATGAACGTTACCAGCTTAGACTCGTACTCCTGCACATAATCCATTAGTAATCCTCAGGATACCATTCAGGATGTTACCAATATCCTGAATCAGCATCCCGGACATGAACATATATCATATAAGCAAGATATAATTTAAGATATTATCCAGGATATGAGCTCAGAATTTCACCCATAACAATTACGATGTAAGGCATAAAAATGACTTATTAATAATCATATTGCCATATACAAAACTATTTGTCACGAGTTTTCATAATCAAGATTATGTATTGTAATACTAAATTTTGCCATCCTCTGGCTTCAAGATTTATTTTCTATCGACAACTCTCGTAGTTGCCAAAGTATTGCAATACCAAATGTTTTGCCAAATAATTGGCTAAAAAAACCTATGTATTCGCCGGCATTTTTATGCTGACTGTTTTTACATATGTTTCAGGTTTTCAACTATTCAAGCATGCAACGCATAGGACTGCATTCGGGCCTTAGACTTCTAAAACAAAAGAACAATTATATGTATTCTTTGTTTGTAAAACAATGTTAATGATACTGAAACAATTTAGTACCAGTAGTTGTGAGCAATTTGTAACGTGACTCCCCGATATTTCCGCCGTGTGTTGTTGTATTACGCGATTGGTGTGTTACATGATGGATTATGGTATGGAACATAATATTAACTATCCGGTAGTTTAGTTGTTATGGATTTCACTTGGACAATCTGTTTCGCTTAGTGCCGCGCCCTGATGTTTCCGTCATCGGTTGGGTGTGACAAAAGGTGACAGTGGTGGTTTGGCTACTTGGTTTAGGTTAGCATCCACTGCTGTAGTGGCTAACATGTGGAAATTGGCCAACTGTCTATCTAATTCCTCTTCCCAAGGTGGCCTACTGGCTGTTTCTTGAATCTTTGCATCTGCCTCCCTATTAGCCCTAACTATCGCCCTCTGTTGTTGTAACTTCTTCATTCTTTTTCTTTTCTCATGTGCTCCTCTATTAAACCAACCTCTTTTCTTAGTAGTAAAGGGTTCCTCCGACTGTGCCTTAAATATAATATTCGTTATTCGGTATCGGCTGAGTATCCTGAGGGATTAGGTTGAGATAATGTTCCCTCATCCTTTGGTGAACTATCTAAATGACGATAAGCGTCTAAAGTTCCTTGCTCACTCATACTGTAAACAAACAAATAGTCAAATAACACAAAACACATAATCACATAAGTTATTTCCTAACACAGAATTTAGAATTTTAGTGTCAGCAGAACACTTCTTTGGCTTAAACCAGTGGCTGTAGCTCTGATACCACTCTCTGTCGCAGCCCCCGACCCCTACCCCAGAAGCGGGCGCCGCGAGATCCTGATGGGTGGTATCGGTGTTTTTTAATTTGGCAGTGGAATACATCATGACTGTAGTTAGGAAATATGTTTATCAGAGTAAAACTCCAATCCTTTTATAATAATCATTTATCGGGATAAAACCCAAGTTCATTTGACAATATATTTGTAGGGATAACCCTATTTATTGAAAACAAAAAACTTCTTCTTTGTTTAGGTAACTTTTATAGCCACTTTTCCAAGCCTTCAGTGCTCTCCAGCTGGCTTCGATTTGGCTTTCACATTGTGTTACCTAAAACGCATTTGAAAACATTTTATCAGCAAGAAATAATGGCAAGTACATTCCATTTTGGTAAAGCATCAGTTGTTTACACATTACAGTATTAAGGGTGATTACAATGTTTATATCTACACAATTACTCGGTCAATACGTGTCACTCGACGGATCTGTGACTATGGTTATATCACACATTGGATACTCGTGCCCAATTGTGAAGGTTATAAAGTACTGTTACAAACCCCATAATACTGCCAGCAATTGTAGAATTACAAAAAACTTAATCACTGTAATTGTATTTGAAAACATTTGAGGTTTTGGTAAAACATTTTGACTCATAAAAACATACTCTCAAATGAATGTACTTACAAAAAGAGTTTATAAAAGAGAAGGTACTCACATTGTTGACTTAGGTGATACTACTATGGCTTCCTGGGGATTCTCCTGGTTATTATCTATTAAAATTAAACAATGCACACGTGTTAGTAAAATAACCCAATTCACATTAACTGTACAACTCGAGACAGAATTCCAATGACTGAGTCGGGCAGAGCCGACATGCATTACGGAATCCTAGATCAATCGGATGTACACACGAGACAGACTTCCAATGACTGAGTCGGGCAGAGACGACATGTATTACGGAATCCTAAATCGATCGTGTAGGGTAACAAATAGAGTTATAGTACTTACAACGAGGCAGAGCTTTGCTTTATAGTGGGTATTATGCCCGAGTATAGTTTCTACTACTAGAGAATTGAGAGAGAATCAGAATTTTTGAACAAAACTCAAATGAAGCTGAAGCCCCCCTTTTATAGGTTGGTCGAGAGGTCCGTTGCGCCCTGCGACGACCCAAGGCTTGCCCGTCGCGGGCCGCCAGAGCCAGAAAAGGCGGCTGTAGGGTTGTCGAGTCAAGGGGTTGGCCTATCGTGTCACCGGACACGTGGCAGCATTATGTGTCGGCCAAGCAAGGGTCGTCACGCCCCGCAAACGATTACCCTTCGTCTGATGCGGGTCGCGAGCGACACAAGAATCTTGTTTTTTGTTGACTTTTCTAAGTGTAGGACTATTTCGGGTCTGTTTCTCGCGTACGGGGTATATTTAGGAACGTTTGGGGGTGTCCAAAAATATTTTCAGGAGGGTTGTTATATAATTGGGATTCGCATTTACCTTTAGTAGAATTCTCATACAATATTAGTTATCACGCTAGTATTCAAATGGCACCCTTTGAGGCATTATATGGTAGAAAAAGTCGATCGCCTATTGTATGGCACGAGATCGGATGACCATCCGCCCGGATGACCATCCGCCCGGATGACCATCCGCCCGGATGACCATCCGCCCGGATGACCATCCGCCCGGATGACCATCCGACCGGATGACCATCCGACCGGATGACCATCCGTTCGGATGGGACCCATCCGTTCGGATGAACTGTTGCACACTTATACCGTCCGACGTTCTGTTTACAACCATTCAGCCCCGAGGAAGACTTATGCTTCTGTTTCCGTGCACAGGCTGACCCGACGCGCTCCCTTCAATCCAATCCAGATTGTGTTTACTTGCTAAACACACACTGTGAGTATACTCGAACCCATTTTCATTGAACGCACTTTTGGGTGTTACATACGTTCTATATCAAAACACAACACACAACGCAAACACTTTATAGACGCTAACCACTCCCTCATGCTATACGTCATTTGTTGAATGTCTGTTACTATGCTTATACAGTGTCACACTAGACCGCCTCTAGCAACGATAGTACTATAGTTTGGACTCAGCACCTATGTGGCAGGGGTTGCTAGGGATCACATTACTTTACTTCACGTGTTCGCTTCGGTGAACATGTGCCGCGCATACTCTACAACGCAGTTTTGTGGTTAGGTTGTAATGTTGTCGATAGTTACATGCTTCGCCCGTTACGTGTTACATGCTGGTTATGCGTAAACGCTTTCATACTATTATTATGCAAACTTGTGTACTCACCTTTACTTTATGTATTGAATTTTATTTTAACGTATGTCACAGGTTGATTGGATGTTGTGCTGCAAACAAGTTAGGAGTCTAGAAACCCACTAAATAAATCTGAGTTGTCGGAATGGAACTTGTTTTTGAGACTGAATATTTGTAAAGACTGTTATGCTTTATTTTTTTTAATAGTGTGGGATATTGAACCTTAAAAATATTGTCATTAATAGTTGTTATGGATTCTCATGAACAATCCGTTTCGCTAAGTGTCACGCCCCGACGATTCCGCCATCGGTTGGGGTGTGACAAATTAGTGCCAAAATTATTCCAAATTATTAGAAACTCTTTTAGTGGAATAACAAATCTGATTTTAGGTTTAATATGTATTTATATTTAAAATATTCAAATTTATAAAAGAATATATTTATTACTTAATTTTATAAGATCAATTAATTGCAAATAATTACCAACAATTACAGCCCGACTCCTGACATTTTCTTTGAACAATTCTCCTGGCGAAAAAGGAAAACAATTGAATTTCTTTAAAAAACCGAATATTTATATATTATGTAAAAATAAATTAGTAACAATGTTTAAAATTTGTATGTTGATTTATTTTCTATTTTTAATTGATTTTCTAGATAATAAAATTCATGAATTATGAATGTATAAGATTATAATATTATTACATTCTTTAATCGTGTGATAAGGATTACATAGAAATTTATGATTTACTTTTTTGTACATTCGACCATGTAATACACAAGTTTATAACACTTACAAGTTAAGATGATAGTTAATCTAGATTTTTTTAATCATTTGTAATACACGGGTTTATAAGCTAGTGTCCTTCATATTTTAAGTTACCTCTTGTATTAAACAAGATTTGACTAAAGTGCCCCTCATGTAAAGGACATGTACTAGGATTTTAAGGAATAACATGGATAGAGTTAATTTTAGGGTCTAAAAAGTTAGGAAAATGGCATTGGTGGTTGAAGTGTCATAAAACTCCTTTATGAGCATAAAACTCCTTTATGAGCTGATAGAGTTAAAGTAACTTAACCACATGCGCCACAAACGTAATTTACTTTTTTCATTAAAAGGGTAAAAATAAATCCAATTTGCCCTATTAATGTGCAAGACACGTAACCGAACTTTACATATAAAATTAACGGTCGTTAAACAACAAAACATAAACTATCACAACATATGAACATAAAGGATCAACTTTGACTGTTCGTTATCTTTAAGATTAAAAGTGATTTTTCACAATATACGTGAAGGTCGAAAACTCTAATTTACTAGTAAAAGAATAACTTTAGTTGCATTATGATAGATCAAAATGATATTTTCTATAATAGTTGGGTTCCATTTTGAAAGCTCTTAAAACTCTTAGGGTAATTATAGTAAAATTTGCATTAGGGTAACCCCATAGTTCCTATTTAAACGAACACAATACCATTTTCATTATAATCACTCATCATCGCCGCACCCTTTCTTCTCTCGTTCATCCGCATCATTGCCCCAAAGATGGCATCTCTTTTTCAGTGCAAATGTAAGAGCTTTTATTTATTTTACTTTTATCTAATTTGATTTGCCTCATAATCTTTCTTTACATCTTTAAAATCACTTTTTGTTTTCAAAAGTACTATTGTGAGAATTTTGGTTTAATTAATTGTATGGATATGTATGCTTTGATTGTATGGATATACGCCTACTCACTCTATCGGTTAAAAAATTTAAGAAATTCATTACCAAATACATTTTTAGAATTTTTTTTTTTGTATAAGCATGTTCTAGAATGGATCTACAAACAAATGAAGAAGAATTTGTTACAATTTTTTTTTGTTCCTTACATGACGTGTAGTTATGAGGATTTTTTTGTCCTGAATTTTGACGTGTAGTTATGAGGATTTTGTCTTTTTTTTGTTTTTTTTGTTGCTTATAAATGTTAGGTTTGCTATTATTCACCGATCTCACATCACTTTAATGTGTAGTTATGAGGATTTTATGTTTTTTTCTTGTTTTGTTGGTTATAAATGTTAGGTTTGGTGTTATTCACCGATCTCACATCACAAACGGGTCTAGCTAATCATTTAGAAGCAGCCTATAGCATGTTGATTGTTCATGGCGTTTCAATGGCTCAATTGAGAAAGGTAAAATCCAAAACCATTCAAACTACTTGAGAAAGTCAAAGGCGAAATTGCAAAAAGAAAAAAAAAGAAAGAAAGAAAGAAAAGAGTACTCAAGCAATGGTGTAAATTTAAAATTTAAAAATATAGTTTTATATAATCTTATATGGATTAAAACAAATTTATAATATTAAGGTGTGATTTTTATTTAACAATGATGATCTATATATATTACCACCTAAAGGCTTTTGACATGGTAAATTGTATTATTTAAAAAGTAGAAAATAATTCAAATTTTATTTATGTTTTTATTTTTTGGTATGTGTTTAGATTATCTAAGTTTGCTTGTCATATGTCAGGCTGGTATATCTCAAACGTCTCAATGAAACCCGCGATTGGTGTGAGGTAACCGCACACCTATTATTGTTTCCTAGTTTTATAATTGTATAGTCGTCCTATACAGGGTTGCCTAATTAATAAAAAAAGTAAATCCTATGTTTGGACCCCCAATTTTTTTAGATCATCATTTTGAAATATCATGTATTTATATAAATATAATAACGTATATTTATATATGGAATTGGTTTAATTTACCTACACATAACAATTGAAGTACGGTTTTTTTTCTAGATAACAATTGAAGCTTTTAATTCTATTGAATTCAAAATGATTTGGCTTTTTGGTCATATTTTAACACCATATTTTTTAGATGAACCCACATAACCCTTATTACAAATGTTTGAATGTATTATTTACGTTGAACAAAACCAGTGGACTTGCCAACAATATGTTGACACTCTTATGCATGATTTGCAGGACGTTAGGTACATTAGTGCACAGAAACTTGCAGTCTGAGGATCTTGAAGTGTCATGTTGCGTCCTGTTTGAAGAGAACATTTAATATTATGCATTTTAAAACAATATGGTTTTGGTTGTTTTGAAACATTTACTTTTGCTTCCGCTGAATACATACTTTTGTTTGAGACGTTTATTTTGGAATACACTATTCATGTTGGACATGATGATTGTGTTTAATATTGTTTACTATTAGTTCGACATGATTAGTGGCTACATCCTGGTACGTCACACGCCTCGCTGTAACACCAGCATATGGTAATTTGGGGGTGTGACAAAATAAACAAAAACCAAATGCTTGTGTCCCACACCCACAAGGGTGTGACTAAATGAGGTCGCGATCCCAACTTCCCAAAGTAATGAGAAAAGGTCATCCCACGAAAGAAAGTATGAGTCGATACCACATCCCATACTCATGAGGAAAGGGCGTGAATCCACAATATGCTTGCTTGACTAAATTCAATAACCGAATGAACCCATAACCAAATAATAAATGAACTACACACTCATACACCACAAAAAGTTAATGCAAAAAGGGGAATATAATTTACTCACTGTTTGTGAAGATTCGATCCACTAAATATACAACCACACAATTTGTGAAATCCGACAAGTTATTTATCGTAAAAATTAATATAACAAACCTTGAAGATTTATAAAATAAATAACAAGCAACAACTCTACGAAAATGGTTTCCCCTATTTGGAGACTTAAAATACCCAATCAAATATTTAGAAAATACCCAAAACTAATATTTTTATTTTATAAATCAATTAAATTGTAAATAATTACAAAAATAATAATTTAATAAGCTAATCATTCAATAAGTGCCAAAATTATTCCAAATTATTAGAAACTCATTTAGTGGAATAACAAATCTGATTTTAGGTTTAATATGTATTTATATTTAAAATATTCAAATTTATAAAAGAATATATTTATTACATAATTTTTTAAGATCAATTAATTGCAAATAATTACCAACAATTACAGCCCGTCTACTCTACTGACATTTTCTTTGATCAATTCTCCTGACAAAAAAGGAAAACAAATGAATTTCTTTAAAAAACAGAATATTTATGTATTATGTAAAAAATAAATTAGTAACAATATTTAAAATATGTATATTGATTTATTTTCTATTTATAATTGATTTTCTACATGATAAAATTCATGAATTATGAATGTATAAGATTATAATATTATTACATTCTTTAATCGTGTGATAAGGATTATATAGAAATTTATGATTTACTTTTTTATATATTCAACCATGTAATACACAAGTTTATAACACTTACAAGTTAATATGATAGTTAATCTAGATTTTTATTAATCCTTTGTAATACACGGGTTTATAAGCTAGTGTCCTTCATATTTTAAATTACGTCTTGTAATAAACAAGATTTGACTAAACTGCCCCTCAGGTAAAGGACATGTACTAGGATTATAAGGAATAACATGGATGGTGTTAATTTGAGGGTCTAAAAAAGTTAGGAAAATGGCATTGGTGGTTGAAGTGTCATAAAACTCCTTTATGAGCTGATAGAGTTAAAGTAACTTAACCACATGCGCCACAAACGTAATTTACTTCTTTCATTAAAAGGGTAAAAATAAATCCAATTTTCCCTATTAATGTGCAAGACACGTAACCGAACTTTACATATAAAATTAACGGTCGTTAAACAACAAGACATAAACTATCACAGCATATGAACATAAAGGATCAACTTTGACGGTTCGTTATCTTTAGGATTAAAAGTGAAATTCACAATATACGTAAACGTCGAAAACTAATTTACTAGTAAAAGAATAACTTTATTTGCATTATGATATATCAAAATGATATTTTCTATAATAGTTGGGTTCCATTTTGAAAGCTATCAAAATTCTTAGGGTAATTATAGTAAAATTTGCATTCGGGTAACCCCACAGTTCCTATTTAAACGAACACAATACCATTTTCAGTATAATAACTCAATCATCGCCGCACCCTTTCTTCTCTCGTTCATCCACATCCTTGCCCCAAAGATGCAATCTCTTTTTCAGTGCAAATGTAAGAGCTTTTATTTATTTTACTTTTATCTAATTTGATTTGCCTCATAATCTTTCTTTACATTTTTAAAAATCACTTTTTTTGTTTTCAAAAGTACTAATGTGAGAATTTTGGTTTAATTAACTGTATGGATATGTATGCTTTGATTTTGTTGGTGTTGATGTAACATATACGCATACTAACTCTATCGGTTTGAAAATTTAAGAAATTCAATACCAAATACATTTTTATATTTTATGTTCTGGAATGGAACTAGAAACAAATGAAGAAGAATTTGTTCCAAATATTTTTTTTGTTCTTTATATGTCATGTAGTTATGAGGATTTTTTTTGTTCCTTATTTGACGTGTAGTTATGAGGATTTTGTGTTTTTTTTTTGTTTGTTTTGTTGCTTATAAATGTTAGGTTTTCTATTATTCACCGATCTCACATCACTTTAACGTGTAGTTATGAGGATTTTATGTTTTTTGCTTGTTTTGTTGATTATAAATGTTTGGTTTGGTGTTATTCACCGATCTCACATCACAAACGGGCCTGGCTAATCATTTAGAAGCAGACCATAGCATGTTGATTGTTCATATCGTTTCAATGGCTCAATTGAGAAAGGTAAAATCCAAAACCATTCAAACTACTTGAGAAAGTCAAAGGCGAAATTGCAAAAAAAAAATAAGAAAGAAAAGAGTAATAAAGCAATGTTGTAAAATTAAAAAATATAGTTTTATATAATCTTATATGGATTAAAAAATGTTATAATATTAAGCTGTGATTTTTATTTAACAATGATGATCTATATATATTACCATCTAAAGGCTTTTGACATGGTAAATTGTGTTATTTAAAAAGTAGAAAATAATTCAAATTTTATTTTTGTTTTTATTTTTTTGTATGTGTTT
This sequence comes from Helianthus tuberosus, assembly GCA_030545235.1. Taxonomy (NCBI): domain Eukaryota; kingdom Viridiplantae; phylum Streptophyta; class Magnoliopsida; order Asterales; family Asteraceae; genus Helianthus; species Helianthus tuberosus. The sequence goes on from CM060380.1 coordinate 58,866,638, forward strand.
AGATTATCTAAGTTTGCTTGTCATATGGCAAGCTGGTATATCTCAAACGTCTCAATGAAACCCGCGATTGGTGTGAGGTAAACACACACCTATTATTGTTTCCTAGTTTGATAACTGTACAGTCGTCCTATACAGGGTTGCCTAATTAATAAAAAAAAGTAAACCCTATGTTTGGACCCCCAAATTTTTTATATCCTCATTTTAAAATATCATGTATTTATATAAATATAATAACGGATATTTATATATGCAACTAGTTTAATTTACCTACACATAACAATTGGAGTAGGGTTTTTCTTCTAGATAACAATTGAAACTTTTAATTCTATTGAATTCAAAATGATTTAGCTTTTTGGTCATATTTTAACACCATATTTTTTAGATGAACCCACATAACCCTTATTTCAAATGTTTGAATGTATTATTGACGTTGAACAAAACCAGTGGACTTGCCAACAATATGTTGACACTCTTATGCATGATTTGCAGGGCGTTAGGTACATCAGTGCACAGAAACTTGCAGTCTGAGGAGCTTGAAGTGTCATGTTGCGTGTTGTTTGAAGAGAACATTTAATATTATGCATTTTAAAGCAATATGGTTTTGGTTGTTTTGAAACATTTACTTTTGCTTCCGCTGAATACATACTTTTGTTTGAAATGTTTATTTTGGAATACACTATTCATGTTGGACATGATGATTGTGTTTAATATTGTTTACTATTAGTTCGACATGATTAGTGGCTAGATTGTCACACCCTCAAAAATCCACAAGCGAAGTATTACCACGAGGCGTGTGACTGACCTGGATCAAGCCACCAATCATATTCATATTGAACAATATAAATAAATAAATAAAATCCAAACCAAACAATATAATTGGTGTCAAAACAACTTAACAAAGTCTAAGTTATCAGCGGAAGCATTAAGTTCAAAACCCAAAATTATAAATTTAAAGTTCATGAGTTTATCATGAACACACAACGGTCCATGTTCCACAACGACTCCTTCCCTATGCAAGCTCCAGCTAAGTCCCTAACGACCTGTAAAGCATGTAGTAACGAACCAACAAAAATGTTGAGCGAGTTCATAGTTGGTTGTGTGTTTTAAAGTTGTTCCAAAAAAACCATAAAATGTTTCGAAAACCATAAGTTACCTAGTTCCTTGTTTCCCAAACCATATACCGTGGGGGCTACCCCTTGTTGTAAACCACTAGACCCGTTACCATATCGACTACAGACTGGAGTCATGTTTATGTGCCCTGCGTCAATGTCTATCATCATTGACTAAGTGCCCAAGTACATTAGTCCACTCCCGTCCTCTGCGGCACGGTGTGAGTCTTGTCAGACCTAATAGCGCTATTTAACTAATGACCCGTTCGCCAATGGCCCGACAATTAAGTCGATATAAAAATGAGGGACTTCATGATAGAGTTTTGTCTAGTAAGTTCTATGTTGTCATCCTTCCCAAGGAGGATGGAGGTACGAATTCTACACAAGGAGAATACGCAGGTTTCAATGTTGTCATCCTTCTCAAGGAGGATGCAGGTACGTATCCTACCCAAGGAGGACACGCAGGTTTCAATATTATTCCTTAACCCATTCCAAACCACCGGGAATCCCATGCTTTGTAGAAAGTGTGAACTCGCCTTTGATTAGCTCGGCATATTAAGTTATGGAAAGAAATATGTGAGGTGGAACTGGTCAATCACGTCCTAACATTATTACCGTTTAATGGTTAGTGGGTGTGCTCACGCGGAAACACGAATCCTACACGTAGCACATTATATCATACAATACTAAATATCATGCATGCATTTATCACGACATAGCTTAGCGACAACACAAGTGTCACGAAAGACTTAAAATACTCTTCAATAAAAATTTCAGCAATATAGTGCATTTTCGGCAGTTTTCGGATTGTTATCCGGAATAGTTCGTGTACAACAAAATTCCAAACAAATTACAGAATGTTTTAAACGATCCAAATATTATTGTGTCAAAATATCAGGATCCAATTCATCACCAATTGTTTTATAAAAATCATTTACCGGGCTGCAATCAGATTCGTCACTTTCTGACTGCAGTCCACGGAAAAATTCATTTAAAATTCATCGTAAGTCCGATTGACGAAATTCCAGTTGGAAAATTACGATGACACTCGTGGCCATCTACTGTACGAATTTCATGACCTAACTTTATCCAAATTACAAGTTATTACGAAAAACATAACACTAATTTTCTGCAGGAAAAACGCAGCTTTTGCTGCTGTGAAAAACGACCCTTTAGAATTAGCAAACGACTTCAGAAAAATGTGATTCCAACGCCATTTAAGCGTTTTTTGAAAAAATATGATTTAGACTTCAGAAAATCAATTTTTCGATATATTATGACCCGGTTATAGCCGACTAAAGTCGGCTGTAACGTTCTGGACAGAACTTGTTTAGTCCCCCCGAATCCGACAAACGATTAACTGGTGAACCCAATGACTTGTAACCATCGACCACAGCAGGTGTTTCTCATCTACTAAATCATGTAATACTAATAACACCCGAGAGACATACCCGAACCCGTGAATCATCACAATCCAAACAAGAAAACTTCTAGTAACTCAAATATTCGTCACAGCCTCCGTAATTATTATTTAATCACAAAACGCAGCCAAGATAACTTATTATCATCAAGTGTGAACAATTATAATTAACACCAAAACTCAAGATTTAACCCGTAATGAAACGCTAGTAGCTTAACCGACATGTAATGGAACCTAATACTTCATACAAAATCAATTATCGCTATTTCCTCATAATCACAGCCATGATAATCCTATGTAAATCACCTATGCATATTAAAGCTTCACCAAAAAAAAACAAAATAAAGGTACCTAGCAGCGAACGAAGTAATATCAAGCCTCGAACCGAACTCGAGTAGAGATTCTAGGGTCTTGTATGCGTTGGCAGAATAGAGGAAGAAGGAGCACAAGATCGCAGGTTAAGTTTGGGGCTTAGGGTTTCTTTATTATTATTATATATATATTTTTTAAGGTTTACATATAATGTCATGCAATGTTACGTAAAATAAAGGAATTTCACAATTTGGAGGCAGTTTAGAGTTAAGTCCGAAGTGGGCCAAAAATGAGGGTAAAGGTGAGGGTGGTGTTGGGTCAATATATGCTGCTCACAAACGCACAAGGGTGAAAGTGTGGGTGGCAGCAATTTGTTATTTTTTTTTGTTAATATGGTTATCAGTATTATTTAAAAAAACACTAATAACATTGAATAATTAATTAACTAATATAAATGTATGATATTCATGTTAAGGTTCGTGCCTCAAAAGTTTCGAGCTACACGAGTGGGTTAGATCGACAAGCGAGACATGTGCTTGGTTTAAACGGTTCGACTCGGTTCAACACAATAAGGATTTGGCTTCACGTATTTGTTGTATAAAATAAATTAGATAATTATATAATTAACTTGTTAAGCGAAACCAACAGTTTTTACCTCGAAGTTATGGGTTGTCACATCATCCCCAAGTTTAAAGTCATTTCGTCTCGAAATTTAGCGTGCAGTCACTGAAGAAGCTAGTGTGGTTGAGCGTTTTTGCGGGGTGTCACATCATCCCCAAGTTGATTCGGAATTTCATCCCGAAATTAAGTGGTAGCTTCAGCACTAGATGCATTATTCTTGAACAACCGATGATACTTGCGCATCATCTGATCTTCCCGTTTTTAAGTAACCCTGGGCCATGTCTTGAGTTCCAACAAACTCAAACAATAGGAATCTTGCTTCGCTTGAGAGTTTTGATTTCCCGGTCCACAATTTCCACCTGTTAATTCCTCGATGAAATGTAGCTGGTCGTCGATAGTGAGTTCCTTGAAAGGAACAATGAGGGTCTCATCTGACAGACACTTCTTCATATTCGACACGTGAAAGACGTTGTGAACGCCACTGAGTTCTTCGGGCAAATTCAGTCTGTAGGCCACCTTGCCGATTTTCTCAGTGATTTCAAAGGGTCCGACATAACGCAGATTAAGCTTGCCCCGTTTGCCAAAGCGAACCACAACTTTCCATGGTGATACTTTAAGTTACACACGATCCCCAACCTGGAACTCGAGAGGTTGCCTATGCTTATCAGCGTAGCTTTTCTGACGGTCACGAGCTGCCGCCATTCATTGTCAGATTTGGGCAATCTTTTCCGTTGTGTCGATAATGAGTTCTGGGCTAGTGATTTGGTTGTCGCCAACTTCTGCCCAGCATAGAGGTGATCGGTATTTTCGCCCGTACAAAGCCTCAAACGGAGCAGCCTTGATGCTGGTGCTGTAACTATTGTTGTACGAAAACTCCACCAAAGGCAAGTGTTGTTCCCAGCCGTTACCGAAGTCTATAACACATGCTCGAAGCATGTCTTCCAAGGTTTGGATGGTGCGCTCAGTCTGCCCATTTATCTGCGGATGATAAGTTATGCTCATGCCTAGATGTGAGCCAAAGGATTTGTGCATCGCCTGCCACAAATCAGGTGCAAAGCGCGGGTCACGATCATAAATGATAGAGGTTGGTACTCCACGCCTAGCAACTACTTCCTTCAAATAGGTGTCTGCGAGTGTAGAAAACTTATCGGTTTCCTTGATTGCAAGAAAGTGTGCAAACTTGTCAGTCGATCAACGATCACCCAGATGGTGTCGTTTCCTCGCTGAGATCTGAGTAAGCTAGTGACAAAATCCATGGAAATCTGCTCCCATTTCCATATTGGGATCTCTGGATGTTGGAGTAGTCCTGATGGCTTCTGGTATTCCATCTTAACCCTAGCGCTGGTCAAGCATTTACTAACATAAGTCGCTATGTTAGCTTTCAGGTGGGGCCACCAGTGTAGAGTTTTGATATTTTGGTACATCTGGTCAAAACCAAGATGCACCGAGTAACGAGACTTGTGTGCTTCGCCCATCACTAGCTCTCATAGATTTCCATAGGATGGAACCCAGATATGTCCCATCACTAGCTCTCATAGATTTCCATAACGAGACTTGCGTTCGAGTTTCTATTCCATGGCCTGCAGGGACTCAGCTTTGAGGTTCCCTTCCTTCAATGCTTCAACCTGGGCATCACGAATTTGGGTAGGGAGACTAGTGTGGATAGTAAGCTGCAACACACGCACACGCTTAGGTTTGGTTTCCTTCCGACTGAGGGCATCGGCCACAACGTTGGCCTTGCCTGGATGGTACTTGATTGCGCTCTCGTAGTCGTTGAGGAGTTTGACCCATCGACGCTGTCGCATGTTCAACTCCTTCTGATCGAAGATATGCTAGAGACTCTTGTGATCGGTGTAGATAGTGCACTTGGTACCGTACAAGTAATGTCTCAATATCTTGAGTGCAAACACTACTGCTCCCAACTCCAAATCATGGGTAGTGTAGTTGTTTTCCAGAGCCTTGAGTTGGCGTGATGCGTTAGCGATGCTTTCTCACGTTGCATCAAAACACAACTAAGTCCTTGGACAGACGCGTCACAATAAACAACGAAATCATCTGTGCCTTCTGGTAGCGAAAGAATGGGTGTATTACAGAGGTTTACCTTCAACTGTTGAAACGCGGATTCCTGAGCAATCCTTCGAGTTAGAGTTGCGAGGGTTTGTGCACACGATCAGGAAAAGTGGGCTTTACAACGTCAAAGGTCGTTCGTTGGAACTAAACATAAGGTTGTTTGTGTTGTAAGGGCTCCATGGTAAGGTGTAGGTATCGTTCGGATTCCTACTAGTTCTTGGAGTAGTCTTGGATATCGTCGAAGAGAACAGGTGGTAAATCCGTCAAGGTAGGCTAAATTCGAATGCCGTGACTGAGAATCTATATCGGCCGTACCGAGTTCCAAGGACAGTGCTTGTGATATCTTCATATCTTGTGACATTCATCGCCCATTGCTCCTCGAGCAACGTTCATGGAGAGTAACTCTTCCAAGCGAGAGTTCGCGGAGAATGTTGTTAGGATGAGGATCCTAGGATTCGAGAAGTTTATCGCAACTGGATATAGAAACACGCAAAAAGGGTAGTCGCAATCGATACGTAGGCGCTTAAGGATCCGTAGTAGGGGTTTACCTGTCGTTGAGGGTATCGCTAGTCGTACACAAGTTACATAAGGTTTAAATGAAGAATGCCGTTTTTTGAATAGAGGTACCACACTGGTATATTAAGCATAACAAGAATTTATCAGAGAAGAATGGTTGTCTCACAAGTTTGCAGTGTTAAGGTTTGCTGAAACTTCCGTCCAAGTTGTCGGGCTTGCCCACATGCGAAGGAGGAATCATTCAGCTTTTTCTATCAACTTAGATGAGTTTGCGATTTATCGAGTCGGTAAGCAATCATGTTCGAAGGAGTTTCCTCAGGTTGTGTGAATGAATCTGAAATATGCCTGTGTAGTCAAGAGGTTTCAAAGAAAGGACGCGAAAACATGTTCAAGAGGGTATGATCGTATCAACAACACATCACCATCCTCAGGTTCTGAGATGTGATCACCCATGATCAAGGGTCGAGCCTTGCAAATTCTCTAACTAGAGTGAGTTCGTCTTAGTGTCTCAACATGGAGAAACGAGGGTGTAGTGTCACTGTGGTAGAGGAATGATGGTTTGGTCTAAGATAATTGTAGAAATTTAGCATTGCATCAACCAACAAACACAGGTTGGTACAAAGGCTAACGAAAGGTTTCCCATAATTAAGATAAAATATAATAGGATTGAAATGCTACTCTTGTAGTGTAAGGGGGGAAAAAGGTGAGGTGAATGTGTAGTTCATCGTGTCCGCCTGTAGGTTGAGTAATCCGTATCTCCGTCCTCGAATGTCCCGAAGACTATCCCATCATTAGGAGGCATCAACCTGCGAAGGTGTAAATCAAAGTAGAATAAGAATTAACCACCCAATAGGGTAATGGGGGGGGGGATAATCTTGTGATCGGTGGAAATCATGGTATGGTTGTTAGCGTTTCATTATATCGATTTCGGATCAAAGAAACAGGAGGTTAGTGATGTTCATACGAAGAATTAAGCGAAAACAAAATCCAACATATAACCGAAGAATCCCATAAACTATTATGTTCTCCAGTGGCAGTTCCAGTAATGGTCGATGGTGGCAACGACATGATAAGAAAGTTCGTTGCATCATAGTCACGTAAGTACATCATTTATCCATAACAGAGTTCGGGTGACAGGGTTTCGAGTTGCACAACGATAATGCGTGTAACTGTGACTGCTTCGTTTCTGGTGACGACGACTGGTGGAGATGATAAGGTTAGTCAACATGGACGCATGGGTATATTGTTCTCCTAAATCCGAGTTTGTTTGGGCTGGTTCTGGTCCACGTGAATGTTTTCATGCAAAACGAATGAACGGAGGGTCAGATCTAAATTCTAGCTGTAACGGTGACGTCATGTCGAGACAATCGTATAAATAGATAGAACACATAAAACAATTGTCTGTCATAAAGAGCAGATTCGGGCTAATAGACAACATGATACTACTCTAACTAAGCATACCAGAAGCAACACATCATGCAGAAGTAAACTAGCAAGTAGGCCATATAACATAAATCATACCACCTAAAGTGTTGAGCCTTGCACGTGGAGCGAAGTGTCGTTGTTGATCGTTGAGCACTGAGTAGGTTATAGTCTGGTTTTTCTTACAAAGTTTTTCCCTCTTTAAAACCAAGTTTACTATAACCAATGGCTCTGATACCAATCTGTCACACCCTCAAAAATCCACAAGCGGAGTATTACCGCGAAGCGTGTGACTGACCAGGATCAAGCCACCAATCATATTGAACAATATAAGTAAATAAATAAAATCCAAACCAAACAATATAATTGGTGTCAAAACAACTTAACAAAGTCTAAGTTATCAGCGGAAGCATTAAGTTCAAAACCCAAAATTATAAATTTAAAGTTCATGAGTTTATCATGAACACACAACGGTCCATGTTCCACAACGACTCCTTCCCTATGCAAGCTCCAGCTAAGTACCTAACGACCTGCAAAGCATGTAGTAACAAATCAACAAAAATGTTGAGTGATTTCACAGTTGGTTGTTTGTTTTAAAGTTGTTCCAAAAAAACCATAAGATGTTTCGAAAATCATAAGTTACCCAGTTCCTTGTTTCCCAAACCATATACCATGGGGGCTACCTCATGTTGTAAACCACTAGACCCGTTACCATATCGACTACTGACTGGAGTTATGTTTATGTGCCCTGCGTCAATGTCTATCATCATTGACTAAGTGTCCAAGTACATTAGTCCACTCCCGTCCTCTGCGGCACGGTGTGAGGCTTGTCAGACCTAATAGCGCTATTTAACTAATGACCTATTCGGCAATGGCCCGGCGATTAAGTTGATATAAAAATGAGGGACTTCATGATAGAGTTTTGTCTAGAAAGTTCTATGTCGTCATCCTTCCCAAGGAGGATGGAGGTACGAATTCTACCCAAGGAGAATACGCAGGTTTCAATGTTTTCATCCTTCCCAAGGAAGATGGAGGTACGTATCCTACCCAAGGAGGACACAAAGGTTTCAATATTATTCCTTAACCCATTCCCAAACCACCGGGTGTGACCTCTGTTCTTGTAATCATTGTATAAACCTTAATCAGATCAGTTATCAATGAAGCAATGTTATTTGATCCCAATATTCTTTTGTTTTTTGACATTTTGCATGTTTAGATATTTGTTCAATTTCAAACTCTATATCGTTTTCTGGAAAAGTTATACCCAAACTGATGCGTAAACGTAATCAATTTAATGCAAAAAACACTCTGGAACATCAATTTATGCTTAACATACCTTAAATAACCTTTACATAACTTAGAAATAAGTTTTGAAGGCTTTGGTATGGCAAAATCAAGTTTATTCGCTTATAGGGACTAATTTCGACAAACTACGAAAGCATGCCGATTCGTACTATAACGAACATTCCGGAACTTGATCATAAGTTAAACATACCCTAAATATCCTTTACATAGCTTAGAAATAAGCTTTGAAGGGTTCGGTGTAATCATAAGTTTGCATTTTTGCGCATAACTTATGTTCTGAATACATCCGGACATCCAAAAATTTATGTAATCATTAAAATATTTTATTTTAGTGATTGGCTTGATAAAATTCCATTTGTCGCGTGATTTGGATCGTTTTTCGCGTTCGTTCGTGTTTCGTCAAAATTAACTGAATAACGTGATCGTACGACCAAACGAACCGACATCCGAGATATTTTTTAGCATATTTTAAGCCCCCTATACTTTAAATTCATTTTAGAGTCTTGAAATGGGGTTAACGGGCCTTAAACGTGCTAAAAATGCATCAAAAAGCAAGTTTTAAACCTGCAGGGACCTAAACTGTAATTCTGCCAAACTGGCTTACACGGGGCGCGTAAGCTGAAGCCTCAGCTTACGCGGGGCGCGTGAGACCCCCAGTTCAGCAAAAAATGTGTTCCAGCTTGTTCCAACTGTTCCCCATGTTTGCAAATGGTTTTGAACATTCTGTGGGCTCATTTAGGGGTGCACATGGTATTACAAATCAGGGGGTGCACTTGTATGGCTCAGATCGAAGCTCGTTTATCGAGGAATGATCTTAACGGTGGCCCGAAAACTATAAATAACCCCATGATCTCATTTGCAACTCACACCTTGATCTGAATTCTCTCTAAGTGGAAGGTTAAAACCTTCATACCTGAGAAATTTTCAGATCAAAACTCCATTTCTTGGACCTCTTGTAAGTATTCTTTCGTTCTTTTACGCATTTTAAGCACGAAAGTCAAATTGTGTTTGACTTTCTGCTTTGACCAGTTTATGGTCAACACGAAGTTCGTTTGAACTTCGCAACGTGAGCGTAATCACGATGGTCATAGTCCTTGGTGACTATACCTACTGATTACCACGTTATTTAGGTATAGTGATGAGTCATAGTTTCGGTCAAAATGCGCGTTTATGCGTATTTTGCAACCAAATTATTTTTGGGTATCAAAACCCTTTGTTTTGATATCAAACTTGTTTTCAAACTTCGTTAAACTTGTTTTAACATGTTTAGCTCGTCACTTTAGGTTTAGTGCTTATATAGAGTCGTAAGATAAGCGGTCTAAACAACCGCTTAGACTTTCGAACCCGACCCGTTTGGTCGATCACTAGGATCCGACCAAACATATTTTGTGACCATAGTTGTATAGGGAATAACCTTCCGAGGTTATACCTTATGGTCACTACGTTTAGTTAGTTGTATGATAGGTAGTTTTTATGCCTTAGGAAAATGACCAAAATGCCCTTTTTGCGCATAAATTCATTTTAAGCGTATGTAACCTAAATTTTGACATCTAAACTGATTAGGCAACATTATTAAACATGTTAAGGAATATAATACTTGTCATAGGACTAGTTAGGCGGTCCGAACGCGTTTTACGCGAACGACGCGTTAAAGTAGCGTAAGCTACCTAAACGAGTCGTAATGGGTCGTAAGCACTTAGGATAGGTTCCGATTTAGAATGTAGGCTTTGTTAAACCATATCACATGAGTTACTATGCTCATTTGGTTTACAAAACCTCATTTTATCCGATCTTCCGATTTAGGTCCGGTTTATTAACGTAGTTACCTATATTAGGTGCCGATTGATTCCGGGATCTTTCTATCTTTGCTTAGTTATCCAAAGACTATCGATCAAATATCAAGTGAGTACATAGTCCCCTCTTTTACTGTTTTCAAATATTTTGGGGTGAAACACATGTGCCTACTTGTTACTTTCGTGCTTTTCGTGCTTTCTTAACATATACTTGCTATGTTCATTAGTGCGCATATAGTACATGATTTCATATTATTTTGCTATGTATGTTCACTTAGCATGCTAGCACATTAATTTTCATAAATACTTTTGTCGCATATGTTCACTCAGCATATGGACACATTGATTTACATTGCATTTATGTTGCATATGTTCACTCAGCATATGGACACATTGTTTTACATTTATACTTGGTATGTTCACTTAGCATACTAGGTACATTGTTTTCATAAAACATGCTTACATTTGGTATGAAATTTGGTTTGTTTAACGAAACTAAAATACGTTCATTAACATTAGCTACGTCGCTCGGTAGTAAGTAGTGGTACCATAGGACTTGACAACTCCCATTTCTGAAATCCTGGGTTTGTTTGGATGGAAGGAATGACTGAATCCGAAAACATTTTTGATAACCTTTGATTTGTTCTAAGGTTTATCTTACAGTCTCAAGGCTTGGATGTATACGCTTAACAATACCACATAGATGTTTGTATCAGTAGAGCATGCATTTGTTTTACAAAACATAACTTTTGATTTATTCAAAAATATTGTTTTGTACATTTTACATATGGTTAGAGTAGATATTTTTATTTACTTTGCCATACATAACATTTGATACACATTACATGATTTACATTTGACAATAGACATTGTATACATAAACATTTGACATTTGTTTAAACAAGACATGTTGGTGGTTTGTTTGGGTAAGTGATTTATATAACGAGACGTGTGTGATATGATGAAAGCATGGTGGATACGCCGCTGGTACTTCCTATATATAAGTGCTTTTATAATATTACATATCGTAGCGTTATGTGAACCATTTTAGTTTATACATATTACATATTATACAAAGAACATATTTTCACATAAACATTGTTTTACAAATAACATAATTTATACAAATTCTTTTACTTGATTATTTATTTAACCATACATCTTCCTTTTATATCATCTAATCCTTATCGATTTTCATATGATTTAGAAAGAAAAACATTTTACAAGGTTCATGACTAACTTTTATTAAACTTTTCTTTCAAATACAAGTCATGAATCCTATTTTAATAAAACCTATGTATCTCACAGGCATTTTTATGCTGACGTACCTATTTTCACATGTTTTTTCAGGAGCTGATGCATAGGATGAGCAAGATACACTTAGGCGGACCTGTGCCTTAGTGACATAAAACGAAGCTAGACTAGTTTAAATTATGCTTTGTACTCTTTGTTTATGCTATTTTAAGACAATGTAACCCCCTTATTTATAAATAAAACAAAACTTTAATTTCCATGGTTGTGAAACAATAATTCTGTTGCTACACTCCCCGACGTTTCCGCCGTGGTTTGACGTTTTACGCTGTCGGGGTGTGACACCGGGAATCCCATGCTTTGTAGAAAGTGTGAACTTACCTTAGATTAGCTCGGCAGATTAAGTTATGGAAAGAAATATGTGAGGTGGAACTGGTCAATCACGTCCTAACATGATTACCGTTTAAGGGTTAGTTGGTGTGCTCACGCAGAAACACGAATCCCACACGTATCTAGCACGTAGCACATTATATCATACAATACTAAATATCATGCATGCATTTATCACGACATAACTTAGCGACAACACAAGTGTCATGAAAGATTTAAAATACTCTTCAACTAAAAATTTCAGCAATATAGTGCATTTTCGGCAGTTTTTTATTGTTATCCGGAATAGTTCGTGTACAACAAAATTCCAAAAAAATTAAAGAATTTTTTAAACATCCAAATATTATTGTGTCAAAATCTCGGGATCCAATTCATCACCAATTATTTTATAAAAATAATTTACCGGGCTGCAATCAGATTCGTCACTTTCTGACTGCAGTCCACGGAAAAATTCATTTAAAATTCATCGTAAGTCCGATTGACGAAATTCCAGTTGGAGAATTATCACGACACCCGTGGCCATATACTGTATGAATTTCATGACCGAACTCTGTCCAAATTACAAGTTATTTCAAAAAACATAACATCAATTTTCTGCAGGAAAAACGCTGCTTTTGCTGCTGTGAAAAACGACCCTTTAGAAATAGCAAACGACTTCAGAAAAATGGGATTCCAGCGCCATTTGAAGCGTTTTTCAAAAACATATGATTTAGACTTCAGAAAATCAATTTTTTGATATATTATGACCCGGTTACAGCCGACTTTCTGGACAGAACTTGTTTAGTCCCCCGAATCTGACAAACGATTAACTGGTGAACCCAATGCCTTGTAACCATCGACCACAGCTGGTGTTTCTCATCTACTAAATCATGTAATACTAATAACACCCGAGAGACATACCCGAACCCGTGAATCATCACAATCCCAACAAAAAAACTTCTAGTAACTCAAATATTCGTCACAACCTCCGTTGTTATTATTATTTAATCACAAAACGCAGCCAAGATAACTTATTATCATCAAGTGTGAACAATTATAATTAACACCAAAACTCAAGATTTAACCCGTAATGAAACCCTAGTGGCTTAACCGACATGTAAAGGCACCTAATACTTCATACAAAATCAATTATCGCTATTTCCTCATAATCACAGCCATGATAATCCTATGTAAATCACCTATGTATATTAAAGCTTCACCAAAAAATAAATAATAAAGGTACCTAGCAGCGAACGAAGAAATATCAAGCCTCGAACCAAACTCGAGTAGAGATTCTAGGGTCTTGTACGCGTTGGCAGAATAGATGAAGAAGGAGCACGAGATCGCAGGTTAAGTTTGCGGCTTAGGGTTTCTTTATTATTATATATATTTTTTTAAGGTTTCCATATAATGTCATGCAATGTTACGTAAAATAAAGGAATTTCACAATTTGAAGGCGATTTAGAGTTAAGTCCGAAGTGGGCCAAAAATGCGGGTAAAGGTGAGGGTGGTGTTGGGTCAATATGGGCTGCTCACAAACGCACAAGGGTGAAAGTGTGGGTGGCAGCAATTTGCTATTTTTTTTGGTTAGTATGGTTATTACTATTATTTAAAAAAAACCACTAATGAATTGAATAATTAATTAACTAATATAAATGTATGATATTCATGTAAAGGTTCGGGCGTCATAAGTTTCGAGCTACGCGAGTGGGTTAGATCGACAAGCGAGACATGTGCTTGGTTTAAACGGTTCGACTCGGTTCAACACAATAAGGATTTGGCTTCACGTATTCATTGTGTAAAATAAATTAGATAATTATATAATTAACTTGTTAAGCGAAACCAACAGTTTTTACCTCAAAGTTACGGGTTGTCACATCATCCCCAAGTTGAAAGAAATATCATCCCGAAATTTAGCGTGCAATCACTGAAGAAGCTAGTGTGGTTGAGCGTTTTTACGGGGTGTCACATAGATCCTGGTACGTCACACGGCTCGCGGTAACACCAGCATCTGGTAATTTGGGGGTGTGACAAAATGAACCAAAACCAAATGCTTGTATCCCACACCCACAAGGGTTTGACTAAATGAGGTCGTGATACCAACTTCCCATAGTAATGAAAAAAGGTAATCCCACGAAAGAAAGTGTGAATCGATACCACATCCCATACTCATGAGGAAAGGGCGTGAATCCACAATATGCTTGCTTGACTAAATTCAATAACCGAATGAACACATAACCAAATAATAAATGAACTACACACTGAAAGACCCCAAAAAGTTAATGCAAAAAGGAGAATATAATTTACTCATTGTTTGTGAAGATTCGATCCACTAAATATACAACCACACAATTTGTGAAATCCGACAAGATATTTATCGTAAAAATTAATATAACAAACCCTAAAGATTTATAAAATAAATGACAAGCAACAACTCTACGAAATTGGGTTCCCCTATTTGGAGACTTAAAATACCCAATTAAATATTTAAAAAAATACCCAAAACCAATATTTTTATTTTATAAATCAATTAAATTATAAATAATTACAAAAATAATAATTTAACAAGCTAATCATTCAATAAATGCCAAAATTATTCCAAATTATTAGAAACTCATTTAGTGGAATAACAAATCTGATTTTTGGTTTAATATGTATTTATATATAAAATAATCAAATTTATAAAAGAATATATTAATTACTTAATTTTATAAGATCAATTAATTGCAAATAATTACCAACAATTACATCCCGTACAGGCATTTTCATTGATCAATTCTCCCGACGAAAATGGAAAACAATTGAATTTCTTTAAAAAACATAATATTTATATATTACGTAAAAAATAAATTAGTAACAATGTTTAAAATATTTATATTGATTTATTTTCTATTTTTATGGATTTTCTACATCATAAAATTCATGAATTTTGAATGTTTAAGATTATAATATTATTACATTCTTTAATCGTGTGATAAGCATTATATAGAAATTTATGATTTACTTTTTTTTATATATTCAACCCATGTAATACATAAGTTTATAACACTTACAAGTTAAGATGATAGTTAATCTAGATTTTTTAAACCTATGTAATACACGGGTTATAAGCCAGTGTCCTTCATATTTTAAGTTACCTCTTCTATTAAACAAGATTTGACTAAAGTGCCCCTCTATGAAGGACAAGTACAAGGATTTTAAGGAATAACATGGATGGAGTTAATTTTAGGAGCTAAAAAAGATAGGAAAATGGCATTGGTGGTTGAAGTGTCATAAAACTCCTTTATGTGTTTAGATAGAGTTAAAGTAACTTAACCAGGTGCGCCACAAACGTAATTTACTTTCTTTCATTAAAAGGGTAAAAATAAATCCAATTTGCCCTATTAATGTGCAAGACACGTAACCGAACTTTACATATGAAATTAACGGGTGCGCCACAAACGTAATTTACTTTCTTTCATTAAAAGGGTAAAAATAAATCCAATTTGCCCTATTAATGTGCAAGACACGTAACCGAACTTTACATATGAAATTAACGGTCATTAAACAACAAGACATAAACTATCACAACATATGAAAATAAGGATCAACTTTGTCGGTTCGTTATATTTAGGATTAAAAGTGAAATTCACAATATACCTAAAGGTCGAAAACTCTAATTTACTAGTAAAAGAATAACTTTATTTGCATTATGATAGATCAAAATGATATTTTCTATAATAGTTGGAAAGCTCTTAAAATTCTTAGGGTAACTATAGTAAAATTTGCATTAGGGTAACCCCACAGTTCCTATTTAAACGAACACAATACCATTTTCATTATAATCACTCAATCACCGCCACACCCTTTCTTCTTTCATTCATCCACATCCTTTCCCCAAAGATGGCATCTCTTTCTCGGTGAAAATGTAAGAGCTTTTATTTATTTTACTTTTATCTAATTTGATTTGCCTCATAATCTTTCTTTACATTTTTAAAAATCACTTTTTGTTTCCAAAAGTACTAATGTGAGAATTTTGGTTTAATTAATTGTATGGATATGTATGCTTTGATTTTGTTGGTGTTGATGTAACATATACGCATACTAACTCTATCGGTTTGAAAATTTAAGAAATTCATTACCAAATACATTTTTAGAATTTTTATTTTTGTATAAGCATGTTCTAGAATGGATCTAGAAACAAATGAAGAAGAATTTGTTACAAATATTTTTTTTGTTCCTTATATGACGTGTAGTTATGAGGATTTTTTTTGTTCCTTATTTGACGTGTAGTTATGAGGCTTTTGTGTTTTTTTTTGTTTGTTTTGTTGCTTATAAATGTTAAGTTTGATATTATTCACCGATCTCTCATCACTTTAACGTGTAGTTATGAGGATTTTATGTTTTTTTCTTGTTTTGTTGGTTATAAATGTTAGGTTTGGTGTTATTCACCGATGTCACATCACAAACGGGTCTGGCTAATCATTTAGAAGCAAACTATAGCATGTTCATTGTTCATAGTGTTTCAATGGCTCAATTGAGAAAGGTAAAATCCAAAACCATTCAAACTACTTGAGAAAGTCAAAGGCAAAATTGCAAAAAAAAAAAAAAGAAAGAAAGAAAAGAGTAATCAAACAATGTTGTAAAATTAAAAATTAAAAATTAAAAATTAAAAAATATAGTTTTCTATAATCTTATATGGATTAAAACAAAGTTATAATATTAAGCTTTGATTTTTAGTTAACAATGATGATTTATATATATTACCACCTAAAGGTTTTTGACATGGTAAATTGTATTGTTTAAAAAGTAGAAAATAATACAAATTTTATTTTTGTTTTTATTTTTTCGTATGTGTTTAGATTATCTAAGTTTGCTTGTCATATGTTAGGCTGGTATATCTCAAACGTCTCAATGAAACCCGCGATTGGTGTGAGGTAAACGCACACCGATTATTGTTTCCTAGTTTGATAACTGAATAGTCGTCCTATGCAGGGTTGCCTAATTAATAAAAAAAGTAAACCCTATGTTTGGACCCCCAAATTTTTTATATCCACATTTTGAAATATCATGTATTTATATAAATATAATTAAGGATATTTATATATGCAATTGGTTTAATTTACCTACACATAACAATTGGAGTATGGTTTTTCATCTAGATAACAATTGAAGCTTTTAATTCTATTAAATTCAAAATGATTTGGCTTTTTGGTCATATTTTAACACCATATTTTTTAGATGAACCCACATAACCCTTATTTCAAATGTTCGAATGTATTATATACGTTGAACAAAACCAGTGGACTCGCCAAAAATTTGTTAACACTCTTATGCATGATTTGCAGGGCGTTAGGTACATCAGTGCACATAAACTTCCAGTCTGAGGAGCTTGAAGTGTCATGTTGCGTGTTGTTTGAAGAGAACATTTAACATTATGCATTTTAAAACAATATGGTTTTGGTTGTTTTGAAACATTTACTTTTGCTTCCGCTGAATACATACTTTTGTTTGAAACGTTTACTTGGGAATACACTATTCATGTTGAATATGATGATAGTGTTTAATATTGTTTACCATTAGTTTGACATCATTAGTGGCTAGATCCTGGGACGTCACACGCCTCGCGGTAACACCAGCATATGGTAATTTGGGGGTGTGACAAAATAAACCAAAATCAAATGCTTGTATCCCACAACCACAAGGGTGCGACTAAATGAGGTCGGGATACCAATTTCCCATAGTAATGAAAAAGGTCATCCCACGAAAGAAAGTGTGAGTCGATACCACAAAAGGGTGTCAATCCACAATATGGGAAATTGGTATTAATGTGCAAGACACGTAACCGAACTTTACATATGAAATTAACGGTCATTAAACAACAAGACATAAACTATCACAACATATGAAAATAAGGATCAACTTTGTCGGTTCGTTATATTTAGGATTAAAAGTGAAATTCACAATATACCTAAAGGTCGAAAACTCTAATTTACTAGTAAAAGAATAACTTTATTTGCATTATGATAGATCAAAATGATATTTTCTATAATAGTTGGAAAGCTCTTAAAATTCTTAGGGTAACTATAGTAAAATTTGCATTAGGGTAACCCCACACTTCCTATTTAAACGAACACAATACCATTTTCATTATAATCACTCAATCACCGCCACACCCTTTCTTCTTTCATTCATCCACATCCTTTCCCCAAAGATGGCATCTCTTTCTCGGTGAAAATGTAAGAGCTTTTATTTATTTTACTTTTATCTAATTTGATTTGCCTCATAATCTTTCTTTACATTTTTAAAAATCACTTTTTGTTTCCAAAAGTACTAATGTAATGAAAAAGGTCATCCCACGAAAGAAAGTGTGAGTCGATACCACAAAAGGGTGTCAATCCACAATATGCTTGTTTGACTAAATTCAATAACCGAATGAACACATAACCAAATAATAAATGAACTACACACTGATACACCCCAAAAAGTTAATGCAAAAAGAGGAATATAATTTACTCACTGTTTGTGAAGATTTGATCCCCTAAATATACAACCACACAATTTGTGAAATCCGACAAGATATTTATCGTAAAAATTAATATAACAAACCCTAAAGATTTATAAAATAAATAACAACCAACAACTCTACGAAATTGGGTTCCCCTATTTGGAGAATTAAAATACCCAATTAAATATTTAGAAAAATGCCCAAAACCAATATTTTTATTTTATAAATCAATTAAATTGTAAATAATTACAAAAATAATAATTTAAGAAGCTAATCATTCCATAAGTGCCAAAATTATTCCAAATTATTATAAACTCATTTAGTGGAATAACAAATCTGATTTTAGGTTTAATATGTATTTATATTTAAAATAATCAAATTTATAAAAGAATATATGTATTCCTTAATTTTATAAGATGAATTAATTGCAAATAATTACCAACAATTAAAGCCCGTTTCCTGACATTTTCTTTAATCAATTCTCCCGACGAAAAAGGAAAACAATGGATTTTCTTTAAAAACGGAATATTTATATATTATGTAAAAAATAAATTAGTAACAATGTTTAAAATATTTATATTGATTTATTTTCTTTTTTTAATTGATTTTCTACAAGATAAAATTCATGAATTATGAATGGATAAGATTATAATATTATTACATTCTTTAATCATGTGATAAGGATATATAGAAATTTATGATTTACTTTTTTTATATATTCAACCCATGAAATGCACAGGTTTATAACACTTACAATTTAAGATGATAGTTAATCTAGATTTTTTTAATCCTTTGTATACACGGGTTTATAAGCCAGTGTCCTTCATATTTTAAGTTACCTCTTGTATTATACAAGATTTGACTAAAGTGCCCCTCATGTGAAGGATAGGTACCAGGATTTTAAGGAATAATATGGATGGTGTAACACCTGTGCCTCCACGGCCATCAAACAAATACCAAACCAATGAAATATTATATTTCATACTTGGGATTTGTAAAAATATGTGTATCATTTGCACATATCAATTCTCGTTCAATTTCAAGCTTTAAATCGCTTTCTGGAGGGTTATACGCGCTCTGATGAGTAGATATAACCAGTTTAATCCAACAAACACTCCGGAATAGTGAAATAGGCTTAATATACCTTAAATAACCTTTACATAACTTAGAAATAAGTTTTGAAGGCTTTGGTATGGCAAAATCAAGTTAAATCGCTTACAGGGACTAAAGTTGACAAACTGCGAAAGTATGCCAATTTGAACTGTAACGGACATTCCAGAACATGACCATAAGTTAAACATACCATAAATATCCTTTACATAGCTTAGAAATAGGCTTTGAGGTGTTCGGTGTGCTAAAATAAACTTTTGGGTCATTCAGGGACTAAAAGTGTCAAAAAGTGCACAAGTTTGCATTTTCGCGCATAACTTACGTTCTGAATACATTCGGACATCCAAAAATTTATGTAAGCATGACTATATTATGCTTTAGTGTTTGGCTTGCCAAAAATCCATTCGTCGCGTCATTTGGATCGTTTTTCGCGCTTATGCGCATTCCGTCGTAATTAACCGAACATCGCAACCGTACGGTTAAACGAACCGACATCCGAGATATTTTTGAACACATTTTAAGTTCCCTATACTTTAACTTCATTTTAGAGCTTTGAAATGGGGTTAACGGGCCTTAAACGTGTCGAAAATGGCCTAAACACAGTTCAGGGACCAAATATGTAAATCTGCCAAACTTATGAGTAGCGCACCGCTACCCTTATATTGTAACGGTGCGCTAGCCAAGTCCAGACCAGATGCAGAGTTTCTTAACAGCCTGTTTGCAGCTGATTAACCACACCCACACATTCCCAATTGTCTAGTCATCTGATAAGGATCACATTTTAGTCACCATAAGGTCCCGACACTTGTACGGGTGGGATTAAGGCACGTTTTCCATGAAACGATCTTAACGGTGGACCTTTTACTATAAATACCCCACCCCCCATGCTTCAAAATTACAAGAATTCTGATTTGAGAACCTCTAAGTTGAAACCATTGTTTCATACCTGAGATTCTTGAATCGGGATTAGCATTCGGGGACCCTTCGTAAGTATTCTTTCGTTCTTTTCCTTACTTTATTGCTTTTCGAGTCAGAAAGTCAAACTTTGTTTGACTTTCAGCGTTGACCAGCTTATGGTTAATGCGAAGTTCGTAGGAACTTCGCAACGTGAGTGTAATCACGTTGGTCATAGTCCCTTGGGACTATGCCCACTGATTACCACGTTGTCTAGGGTCGTAGGGTAGGCGATCTAATAAATCGCCTATACCCTCGAACCCGACCCAGTTTGGTCTATCATTAGGATCCGACCAAATACATTAGGTGACCATAGTAGTTAGGGAATAACCTTCCGAGGTTATACCCTATGGTCGCTTCGTTTAAGTAGTTGTATGATAGGTAGTTTATATGCCTTAGGTAAATTACCAGAATACCCTTTTCATGTATAATTGGTAATTAAGCATATGTAACCTAAACTTTTGTCACATAACTGATTATGTAACATGTTTAGGCATATAACACTTATCATAAGTAGCATAAGCTACCTAAACGGGTCGTAATGGGTCGTAAACACTTAGGTTTGGTTTCATTGTAGTATGTAGGCCTTGTTAAACCATATCATATGAGTTCCAACACTCATTTGGTTTACCAAGCCTCATCCTATCCGATCTCCCGATTTAAGTCCGGTTTATTTATATAGTTTTAGATTGCCGACTGATTCCGTGCTCCCTCAAGATTTGTTTGGTTGTTGTTCAAGACCTCTAAGCATTCTCAGGCGAGTACATTATTCCCCTCTTTTACTGTTTTCCAAATTGTTTTGGGGTGACTCATATGTGCTAAATGTTTTCGATGTTATAACGATGGTTTCAAAAACGATTAAGACGATTTATACAAAACTAATAACGATTTCATAAAGTGAACAAACTTGTTGGTTGTAGTTACATAACAAATGACATTCATTAGCAATGATCAAGCCGACCAGTATTAGGTTATGGTACCATAGGATCTGACAAATCCCGTTAGTTACTACACCCGTAGTTATGTGTGGGTGTTGTGGGTAGCGACTGAATCTGTAATTGTTAATTTACTCTTTGGTAAGGGTTTATTAATGCGAGATGTTAATCTATCCTTTGGTAAGGGTTTATTAATGCGAATTATTAATCTATCCTTTGGTAAGGGTTTATTAATACGAGTCAAGAAGGTTTGAATGTTATTAGCGAGACGACCATTTAAGTAGTTTCACGACCTAAAACGAATTAAACGATTGGGTAAACGATTGGTTTTCACACGATGTTTTAACGATTGGGTAAACGATTGGTTTTCACACGATGTTTTAACGATTGGGTAAACGATTGGTTTCAAAGCGATATACGATTGGGTTTTGGTTACATATTACAT
The DNA here is from genome assembly GCA_030545235.1 of Helianthus tuberosus. Taxonomy (NCBI): domain Eukaryota; kingdom Viridiplantae; phylum Streptophyta; class Magnoliopsida; order Asterales; family Asteraceae; genus Helianthus; species Helianthus tuberosus. Next base: position 58,888,757 of record CM060380.1, read on the forward strand.
GATTTACATTGGGCATGAACATTACTTGGATGGTTTGGTTTGATTAAGTGATTAAGTAACAATGCGTGTGGAATATGATACAAGCATGGTGGATACGCCGCTGGTACTTCCTATATATAAGTGTTTGTATGGTATTACATATTGTAGCGTTATTTGAATCATTTCAGTTTGAGACATAGAACATTTTATACAAGTAACATACTTTTCACAAGACAATTATTTACAAACAACTTATCTTATATAAACTCATTTTACATAGTTATTCATTTAATCATGCATTATTCTCTTATTATACATATCATCCGAACTTATTATTTTTCAAATGATTTACAAAGACAAAGCAAATTACAAGGTTCATGACTAAACATTTTCTTAAACAGAAGTCATGAATCTTATTTTCACAAAACCTATGTACTCGCCAGCATTTCTTTGCTGACCTCGTTTTCACATATGTTTCAGGTATTGTTGGATGATATCGATTGATAAGATGCATGCTCACATAGGACTGGACAAGGCCTTAGTGACTCAATAACAATGATAGATTATGTTTAATTTGTGTATTTAGATTTCCAGACGATGTAATTATTCAATGTTCAATAAAACGAAACACTTTTTGGTATCCATGGTTATGAAACATTAATTCTGTTGCAACACGCCCCGATGTTTCCGCCGTGATTTGTTGTTTTACGTGGTCGGGGTGTGACAGAAAAGATGGTATCAGAGCCAATGGTTATAGGGAATTAGGTTATTAGTAATGCTTTGACCTAGTCTATAACCTTCTTAGGACCCTAACGCGAGTTTACTTGCGTTTAGTCATAAAACAATACCGTCACCTATCCTTAGGCGACGACCACAACAAGAACATAAATTTCAAAACCGCTTTGAAAACTAATCATCTGTTCTAGGATGATTGATTACTAGGTTTTGAACCCTCTATTGTAAGGTTTTGAACTCTCTAGTATATGGTTTTGAACCCCTTTGAGTTTTCAAAACTTCGTCAAGGTTTTGGGTTTTAAATAATGTGAACACGTGCAAACTGGAAGGGTGAATGCCTGTATTCTGGGTTTTCTGTCTAGGCAAGCACTTCGTATACATCTCATCAGACGCGAGACCAGTTGTGCTTACCTGGGAATTCTTGGGATGAGTGTTCACTTATAGGCGAGCATGTCTTCGCGATACATTATTTTTGACCCATTTACTTTGATTAGTCACCGTCTCATTTGTTTGCCTTAGGTAACAAACAAATGATCGCAATTTTCATGCGTTATCATTCTGTTTTGATTGTCCAAAAACCTTTCACCTGTTTCTCCCTATGCCTTTCTTTTTCTTCAAGAATGTCTCTTCATCACGATGACGCCCAGATATCTGAGCAAGCAGCCAAAATTCGCTCAGCGAATAGGCGAAGTAGTCCTGAAGACTGTTGAATTAGCTACTGCCATGTATCATCTCCAGGATGAAGCCACTCAAGAGTCACCAAGACAGGCAGGACCTAGTCAGGCGACAACACCATCAGCTAATAAACCAATCGAGGAATCAAAGACCATGGATGAACGATCCCCTAAGAAGTCAAAGAAGCGAAAGGCTTCTCAGAACTTCGCCATGGTAGCTCACAATGGTAAAGCAGTCCCCAACCAACCAGCTCAACCCCCTGCAAGGTGTGTATGGCTTTTCCTATGATACCTACATCAAGGAACTATGTACCTTACAAACTACTCTTGTGATTTCTCTCTTTCAAATGATTGCTCATGATTCCCTCGAAAATTTTAAGTACTCGTTTCACTCTAAGAAACAAAGTACAGAAAATTAAGTGACATTATGAGTAATCGTGCTTTTTGCACATCTGTGCCTTTAAATCCTTGGTTAGATAACTAAGGGTATTTTCAAATCTCATACCCATTACGTTTTGATTTTTCAACATACACAGTACCAGTATTTCAAAACAATCTTCATGATCTCAAAATATTTCATATAGTTTGAAAACAATTTTTCTAGATGCATTGTCTATGTTATTTCAAAAACATTGGCCATGTTATCAAAACCAACCTTTTTAATTTCAAAATATTTCATATAGTCTGAAGACAATATTAACACAATACATTTTCTGATCAAGTGCATGATTTCGAAAAGCATCATTCATGTCTTTCAAAAACCTTATACATAATTTCAAAATTCATCTCGCATGATTTTAAAACATGTTTGTAAATATATCTACCTAATACACCTACTTTATTTCAAAAGTATTATATATAAGGTTTCAAAAACGTTAAACACATTTTTCTTAAAAGAACCCCATGCATAGTTTTCAAAAATATTTTCCTCATACATTGACTTAACCTTCAAAATTCTGCTTCATATGTCGCCTTGACATATCAAGCATTTCAACTTCATAAGCATTTTACATCATGTTTTGACCTAAGCACATCCAGTGCAAGGTTTCAAAACATCTTCAACTTCTAAAATTCATATGGGATCTTTTTATCTTTACAATTAGATCCTTGTGGATGATTATCGTTCAAATCAGAGTCCTTAATTGGATTCCTTATGTACCTTAATTCGAACACTTCGGTTCCTAGTAATCGAAATCGAATTTTCTTTTTGAATCTTTCTATCTTTATAGTTGGATTCTTGATAACGTTTAAAGTACCAAATGAAATCCACGGAATGGATTCCAAGTGTGCTTTAAATGCATGTACGCAATTTACAAGACAAATTAACGAACAATTTTGTGGATGTGATATGTGTTTATGTGTTCCCCTCTATGATTTTGTGTGATCCGATTTTCAAATCCTCATAGAATCTTTCATGTTATCATATGAGAGATTCATAGTAGGATATTCAAAAGGTACTACCTTAAATCCTTATGGGCTTCTACCTGGTAGTTAAGACCCCTGGGTTATATAGTACCATTCCATGATTCGATGATAGACCCTTGAGTGGTCTAGTTAAAGATTGATTCAAGACCTGGTTAAGAATGGCATGTGATGATACAGCTGAAAGGACCCTATGGTGGTCCAGTCACACTCATCACAGGTTTGTTCATTTGGTTTTACCCTACACATTATAAAATAGACTGTGTGAACTGTACAAGAAATTGTCTGATTATGGACGCGTACATAATTATGAAATTTAGTGCACAGAAACCCAGTAAGGTTTACTATGTGTAAGAACCGATAGTGACAACAATAACAAAATGAGAACGATGTAATGGAGGTATGGTGGACGCACCAATGACGCTTTATATACTTGTATATAAGTATCCCTCTTACATTGCAAACATAATGTTATTAAGGTTACTAGAAGTTCAAGAACCCTAACCAATGTTGTTCGATCTTTTCAACTTCATCTTTTCAAGCTCTCACAAGTTTCCTCTAAATAAATTTCGGGGACGAAATTTCCTAAAGTAGGGGAGACTGTAACACCTGTGCCTCCACGGCCATCAAACAAATACCAAACCAATGAAATATTATATTTCATACTTGGGATTTGTAAAAATATGTGTATCATTTGCACATATCAATTCTCGTTCAATTTCAAGCTTTAAATTGCTTTCTGGAGGGTTATACGCGCTCTGATGAGTAGATATAACCAGTTTAATCCAACAAACACTCCGGAATAGTGAAATAGGCTTAATATACCTTAAATAACCTTTACATAACTTAGAAATAAGTTTTGAAGGCTTTGGTATGGCAAAATCAAGTTAAATCGCTTACAGGGACTAAAGTTGACAAACTGCGAAAGTATGCCAATTTGAACTGTAACGGACATTCCGGAACATGACCATAAGTTAAACATACCATAAATATCCTTTACATAGCTTAGAAATAGGCTTTGAGGTGTTCGGTGTGCTAAAATAAACTTTTGGGTCATTCAGGGACTAAAAGTGTCAAAAAGTGCACAAGTTTGCATTTTCGCGCATAACTTACGTTCTGAATACATTCAGACATCCAAAAATTTATGTAAGCATGACTATATTATGCTTTAGTGTTTGGCTTGCCAAAAATCCATTCGTCGCGTCATTTGGATCGTTTTTCGCGCTTATGCGCATTCCGTCGTAATTAACCGAACATCGCAACCGTACGGTTAAACGAACCGACATCCGAGATATTTTTGAACACATTTTAAGTTCCCTATACTTTAACTTCATTTTAGAGCTTTGAAATGGGGTTAACGGGCCTTAAACGTGTCGAAAATGGCCTAAACACAGTTCAGGGACCAAATATGTAAATCTGCCAAACTTATGAGTAGCGCACCGCTACCCTTATATTGTAACGGTGCGCTAGCCAAGTCCAGACCAGATGCAGAGTTTCTTAACAGCCTGTTTGCAGCTGATTAACCACACCCACACATTCCCAATTGTCTAGTCATCTGATAAGGATCACATTTTAGTCACCATAAGGTCCCGACACTTGTACGGGTGGGATTAAGGCACGTTTTCCATGAAACGATCTTAACGGTGGACCTTTTACTATAAATACCCCACCCCCCATGCTTCAAAATTACAAGAATTCTGATTTGAGAACCTCTAAGTTGAAACCATTGTTTCATACCTGAGATTCTTGAATCGGGATTAGCATTCGGGGACCCTTCGTAAGTATTCTTTCGTTCTTTTCCTTACTTTATTGCTTTTCGAGTCAGAAAGTCAAACTTTGTTTGACTTTCAGCGTTGACCAGCTTATGGTCAATGCGAAGTTCGTAGGAACTTCGCAACGTGAGTGTAATCACGTTGGTCATAGTCCCTTGGGACTATGCCCACTGATTACCACGTTGTCTAGGGTCGTAGGGTAGGCGATCTAATAAATCGCCTATACCCTCGAACCCGACCCAGTTTGGTCTATCATTAGGATCCGACCAAATACATTAGGTGACCATAGTAGTTAGGGAATAACCTTCCGAGGTTATACCCTATGGTCGCTTCGTTTAAGTAGTTGTATGATAGGTAGTTTATATGCCTTAGGTAAATTACCAGAATACCCTTTTCATGTATAATTGGTAATTAAGCATATGTAACCTAAACTTTTTTCACATAACTGATTATGTAACATGTTTAGGCATATAACACTTGTCATAGGACTAGTTAGGCGGTCCGAACGCGTTTCACGCGCACGACGCGTTAAAGTAGCATAAGCTACCTAAACGGGTCGTAATGGGTCGTAAACACTTAGGTTTGGTTTCATTGTAGTATGTAGGCCTTGTTAAACCATATCATATGAGTTCCAACACTCATTTGGTTTACCAAGCCTCATCCTATCCGATCTCCCGATTTAAGTCCGGTTTATTTATATAGTTTTAGATTGCCGACTGATTCCGTGCTCCCTCAAGATTTGTTTGGTTGTTGTTCAAGACCTCTAAGCATTCTCAGGCGAGTACATTATTCCCCTCTTTTACTGTTTTCCAAATTGTTTTGGGGTGACTCATATGTGCTAAATGTTTTCGATGTTATAACGATGGTTTCAAAAACGATTAAGACGATTTATACAAAACTAATAACGATTTCATAAAATGAACAAACTTGTTGGTTGTAGTTACATAACAAATGACATTCATTAGCAATGATCAAGCCGACCAGTATTAGGTTATGGTACCATAGGATCTGACAAATCCCGTTAGTTACTACACCCGTAGTTATGTGTGGGTGTTGTGGGTAGCGACTGAATCTGTAATTGTTAATTTACTCTTTGGTAAGGGTTTATTAATGCGAGATGTTAATCTATCCTTTGGTAAGGGTTTATTAATGCGAATTATTAATCTATCCTTTGGTAAGGGTTTATTAATGCGAGTCAAGAAGGTTTGAATGTTATTAGCGAGACGACCATTTAAGTAGTTTCACGACCTAAAACGAATTAAACGATTGGGTAAACGATTGGTTTTCACACGATGTTTTAACGATTGGGTAAACGATTGGTTTTCACACGATGTTTTAACGATTGGGTAAACGATTTGTTTCAAAGCGATATACGATTGGGTTTTGGTTACATATTACATGATTTACATTGGGCATGAACATTACTTGGGTGGTTTGGTTTGATTAAGTGATTAAGTAACAATGCGTGTGGAATATGATACAAGCATGGTGGATACGCCGCTGGTACTTCCTATATATAAGTGTTTGTATGGTATTACATATTGTAGCGTTATTTGAATCATTTCAGTTTGAGACATAGAACATTTTATACAAGTAACATACTTTTCACAAGACAATTATTTACAAACAACTTATCTTATATAAACTCATTTTACATGGTTATTCATTTAATCATGCATTATTCTCTTATTATACATATCATCCGAACTTATTATTTTTCAAATGATTTACAAAGACAAAGCAAATTACAAGGTTCATGACTAAACATTTTCTTAAACAGAAGTCATGAATCTTATTTTCACAAAACCTATGTACTCGCCAGCATTTCTTTGCTGACCTCGTTTTCACATATGTTTCAGGTATTGTTGGATGATATCGATTGATAAGATGCATGCTCACATAGGACTGGACAAGGCCTTAGTGACTCAATAACAATGATAGATTATGTTTAATTTGTGTATTTAGATTTCCAGACGATGTAATTATTCAATGTTCAATAAAACGAAACACTTTTTGGTATCCATGGTTATGAAACATTAATTCTGTTCCAACACGCCCCGATGTTTCCGCCGCGATTTGTTGTTTTACGCGGTCGGGGTGTGACAGATGGAGTTAACTTTAGGGGCTAAAAAAGTTAGGAAAATGGCGTTGGTGGTTGAAGTGTGATAAAAATCCATTATGAGCTGATAGAGTTAAAGTAACTTAACCACGTGCCCCAAAAACATAATTTACTTTTTTCATTAAAAGGGTAAAAATAAATCCAATTTGCCCTATTAGTGTGCAAGATACGTAACCGAACTTTACATATAAAATTAACGGTCGTTAAACAACAAGACATAAACTATCAGAACACATGAAAATAAAGGATCAACTTTGTCGGTTCGTTATATTTAGGATTAAAAGTGATATTCACAATATACCTAAAGGTCGAAAACTCTAATTTACTAGTAAAAGAGTAACTTTATTTGCATTATGATAGATTAAAATGATATTTTCTATAATAGTTGGGTTTTATTTTGAAAGCTCTTAAAATTCTTAGGGTCATTATAGTTGGGTAACCCCACAGTTCCTATTTAAACGAACACAATACCATTTTCATTATAATCACTCAATAACTGCCACGCCCTTTCTTCTTTCATTCATCCACATCCTTGCCCCAAAGATGGCATCTCTTTTTCGGTGAAAATGTAAGAGCTTTTATTTATTTATTTTACTTTTATCTAATTTGATTTGCCTCATAATCTTTCTTTACAATTTTAAAAATCACCTTTTGTTTTCAAAAGTACTAATGTGAGAATTTTGGTTTAATTAATTGTATGGATATGTATGCTTTGATTTTGTTGGTGTTGATGTAACATATACGCATACTAACTCTATCGGTTTGAAAATTTAAGAAATTGTAACACCCGTCTCATTTAATAAAATTTTTTAACATAAAATACGCATTTTTAAACCAATTACATCATTTTAACAAAATGTTAAGTTTGCATAGTGAAAGTATTCTAGTTAACTAACTAACTAATTTAAACAACTGAGCCAGCAAGTTAAGTGTATACAAAATGAACATTGTCTACAACAAGTTCAGATTAACGCGGAAGCTTCAAAACATTGTGTTCGGTTCTTGGTTCCTTGCTTGATCGCCATCCGAAGTAAGACCAACTTCACCTAATGTCAAAACCATATTAAATTTAGTTTTGACTACATTATAACATGTATAAACAAGTTCTGGTATCATACCATTAAAAACAAAAATAAAATTTCAAATTATGGTCTGTCGCGCCACGCGACAGACTTCAAGTTATCTTTCGCGGGCCGCGAGCGGCCCCGCGTGTCGCGCCTGCCCCATGTCACCCCGTCGCGTGCCGAGGGGTGCATGTTTTCCAGTAGGTCCGATCCCTAGACCTGCATATCTGCCCAGCTCCAATTTTCACAGAAATAAATCTTTCAAAGGCCATAACTTTTTATTTATAAGTCCGTTTTAGGCAATTCTTTTTGCTACGCATCCGTAATAAAAATACGGATCCAATCATTCACATTTAACGCATCAAAACCTGGTGTATAAACAAATAGTTCACAAATCCATGTTTCGATTATTCAACCCGTTCATTACATGGCATATTTTTCATCATTCAATATTTATTGATTGCTAGACTTAATTACCCATTCCCCGGGCTTGTCAACCTTGCCGTATCAACACCATTACATGGTTTTACGCACACAATAGAATTTCATGCTCGTTTTACTCATATTTCAAGCATGTCGCTTTATGCGAATTTTGCAAGTGGTTTCTAGTCGTTTGACCCAATCTCAAGGGTTCATAAAAAAATCAACTTGGTGCATCCAATCCCTTGGGATATCGCATTCTATCACTAGCATATTATGTGGATTTCAAGCCTCTACATACATTGTCCTTTTAAAAGCATAGTTTTGACCCGTTTGATCATCTAATGGAAACCTCCATTTTTATTATCATACTAACTTATTCCATCAAACATTTTAACTCATTGGCATGCCTATTGAATTTCATCGTTTCAACATTATACCAATTTTACTATTAGACTAATTTAAGTTAACTAACTATATGCAATATACAAACATGATGTAACGGAACTAAGTTACATACTTGCTTAATTCATCGACATTGGTTTCTAACCATGATTACCCATTCCCGGGCTTGTCAACCTTAGCGTATCACATCCATTCCATGGTTTACGCTTTTATAACTCAAATTTATTGGGTGACAAAGTCACTTCGAACACTACCATTTTGACCATTATTTAACTTGCTGGGTCGTCTAATGGAATTCACCATTTTATCAACATACCAAACTTATTTCAACCAATATTTTAACCCATTTCTTTATCTAGTGGATTACAACACTTTATTTACGTTCCAAGCACGACTATTTTCACTATATCACATCAACATATCAAATTAACTACTTTGACCCGTTTGGTTGTCGAGTGTGTTACATCACTTCTTTGACATTCCAAACATGCTTTAACCGTTTATTTTGACCCGTTTGGTTTATCGAGTGAACTTCGTCACTTCTATGACATACCAAACTCGCATTTTACACTACAATCCAATTAACATTTCTAAGACAATTGTTTATGCATAATGTAACGAAACCGAAAGTTACGTACCTTTAGTGCTTTTCCTTCAAGCGTGTATCAACTCCAGCTCGTCCGCTTGAAGATTCAATTTGTTTGCCTATAGAGTTCAATTAACGACTTGTTTAGAACTCTTATTATTTCATATAACGCATAAATCACCATAACATTCAAATATGCGTTTTTACTCAAAATTTCAACATCTAGTTTTCTTTTAGGCATTTCAACAAACACCTAAAGGGCATAATTTTGCAAAATCAATAACCATGTTTCATGACTAATTATTTAGCCAATTTTGAGCATTTTTCACAAATTCAAATGTCTAGTTACACATAAACACCTAGACTTATTTCATGGAGCTCAAATAACACTAGATTGATAATCAAAATTCTAGTGTTCATCATCTTTCTACAAAACCCATTTAACACATAAATGGATGGTTATGGACCTCATATCTATGAACAGTAATTCAACAAATCATTGACTAGGGTTTGCTCCTAGACATGATTTCATCCTAATTTCAATCAAACAACAATCACGCAGGCCCAATTTTCGATTTCAAAGATTCATCAAGAATTCAAGATGGAATCAAACAATGAAATTTGACATACCTTATGATCCCTTTACTGAGGTGATCACTAATATGTGCTTGGATTTCGATTTGGGTTTGATTTGGCCCTTCAATTTGCTCAATTTAGCAATGTTAGGGTTTGAGCTTGAGAACCCTTCTTGGCTCTAGTTGAAATCGCAGGAACACACACGTATATGTGTGTGTTTTTCTTTAATTAATTTGGTTTAATTATAACTTCATTCATTTGCCCATGTGTGGTCCCACATCTTTGCCCAAGTTATTTAAAAGGTGTTTTAATCATGTTTGTTCTACTATTTCAAGACTCTCAACTAACTAGGTTATTTATTCCTAGTTCTTTTATCCTGACTATTACCGTCATTTAATTTATAATATAAAAATCTATATTTTCGGGGTGTTACACCCCGTTACCTCGGCCCCTTCTATAAGCTTTATTTCCTCTAAAGCTTTGATTCACTTTTTATTTAATATTAGGCTTATTTATTTAAATCCTAATATTGACCGGGTTTATTTTATCCACTTACGACATTTTACCCTTTTATCTTCGGTTACTTTAATATAATTAATAAACCCGTTTTTGGGGTGTTACAAGTCTACCCCCCTTAAAGAGGTTTCTCCCTCGAAACCTTTATCACGTAGTTCAATGGGTTAAATTTAATGAACCTAATTTTGGTGGTTTACTTGGGCATTGCTCGAATTCACTAATCTTACTAGGGAAGTATAGTAATGTCTCTTTTTTTGTTTCTAAGCGTATGCACCTTTTATTTGTAAGGCCTCGTGGGCCGTTACCTACAGCTCTTATCCTTTATCTTTATTGATTACTCACCTTGGCGGTTAGACTTATTAGTCACCGGTTACCTTATACCCCATCGCCCGGGTATATCCACTTTGACTTCTCAAGTCTTACAAACTTCCATTATCTCCATTTCATAGTTCACGCTACAACGTGGTTATATTCTATATTACCTTTCTTGACCGTGATCGCATCACGTCATGTTTAAGTTTATATAAAACTTTTCATTATCGAAAATACCAGACCTTTCATGATCTCTTCATTTTTGTGACAACCCGAGATTTCAAGGCCTTCCCGTTTGCTTATCATTGATCACGCAATCCTGTTTATTGCATCATTTTCATAACTGTGAACGATTAAGAATTTATGTGAAGTGATTTATGTTTAATAACTATTGTTTAAAACTTGAGTTTAATGCTTAATAGAAACTTAGTGTGTTAATAACTATAGACGAAACATGGGCCTTTCACCAAACTTAAGTTTCGTCATCTAGGGGCTCGGAAGGAGAGAGTTTCGCCGCAAGGGGGTTGGGCCCAGAATCAGTTGTGGCCCAATGGCCTGTTTTACCTATTTAAACGAGGTTGAGGGTTACGAGACATTTTCTTATCAAACCCTAACCAACTGTTAGTAGTGCGTCAGCAGTTTCCCTCTTGCGAGTCCTTCCCTTCAATCAATCGTTCGACCTTGGGGTTAGTAATGCTAATTACTAGATTGTTTGCTGAGTATTGATTGATGATTGTCACGTGTTTTCTGTGATCTGTGTTTAATGATATTGTTCATGTGAATGAATATAGTCCTAGTAATGATTATTTGTACGATCGATTAACATGAATGGTCTTGATGATTTTGGATTATTAATAAAAGAGTGTTGGTAATCATGTGAAATGCTGGAAGTCGATATCAGTGGGTTATTCGGTTCAATATAATTGAAGGCACATGGCCCATGTGAGATTTAATAGTGTTGGTAATCATTTAGAGTTGTTAACTTTGAAATTAGACTTTGAAATTAGAATGACGGCCACGTTTAATAGTCATCTTGATGTCATAAATCCATGTGCACACCTAGGAAAATGACAGCCATATTTAATTGTGATATTGAGTGCATGAATTCATGTGCACATGTAAGGAGATGGCGGCCATGTGTGTAGGTGTAGCCTCAATTTGATCAACCATGTGCACATCTTGAATATATTGTCAAAATAGTCAAAGGCATTAATGTTAAGTGAATTAAGTGATGAAATGATGTTTTGGTTTTGTTGGAATTGGAAACTGTGCATGTAGATTATAGGATTGATAATTCTTATGATTCATAAATTGGTGACTATGACAACTTGGGTAATGAGTCATGATCTTGATTTCAACGATGGTATTATAATAACCAACAGAATATGAATAGGCACAATATGAGTTGAGAGGGTTAACTTTGCTGATGAATAATGTGTTAAGGAACTTATGATACATACTGCTACTGATGAATGATGTATAACACACATAACTGTGAGCACTGTTGCAATGCATGTATATGAGTTGTAGGAATTGTATGATATGAGCTGTATAACTACCGTGTTGCGTGTAATGTGCATTATGACTATACATGAACGTAAACTGATTTCGAGTACTTGAATACAATAGGGTGTGACTGTTTAAGTGTGAATGAGTAGTCAATCTTACCGAGCAAACCAAGGTGAGTTCACTGCACTTTTCTAAGCATGCGTCCCGGTGGTTTGGGACATCTGGTACACGTTTCTAAAGGGGAATACTGGGTAAACTGTTATTTGGGATGTTGGTTATTGAACACAGAATCGATCATCTACCGTGTTGCCTGTAAGGCAATGGGGTAACTAGTTGATAGCGCTATTAGGTTTGACACCCTCACACCGGGCCGTAAGGACGGGCGTGATCTAGTTACCTGGACATCATTACCAATGCTTGGTTAGGGGCATTGGGGTTGGGCACACTCCCAGGTTATATTGGGCTCACTCCCATGGTATATATTGGACACACTTTCAGTATATAAGACTCTCCTACGTTAATAACAATCCCAAAACGAAACGATGAGTTGACTTAACCTATATCTGGTAACTACACACGTTAACAAAACCTTGAACTCACCAGCGTCGTCTGACACACTTGTCTGCATGCTTGCAGGTCGCTAGAATTCGTGACGTGGACTTGCTATCTGGGAGTGCTGGAGTGGTCATGGATCGAGGCTCTTGGATTAACTTATAAGTGAAACGTTGGTTTTGAACATTTACTATGAAACAATTGTTAAACGATTTACTATATGCTTCCGCTACAAAACTCTTTGGGAGTAACCCTTTGTTTGATATTTTCTATTGGTAATTCATGACATGTTTTATTTAAATATTTATCATTGGTTCAATGTGATTGGTGGCTCGAACTCTGATGAGTAACACGCCTCGCGGAGTTCCCGCAGGTGGTATTTTGGGGGTGTTACAGTTTGGTATCAGAGCCACTGGTTATAGCGAACTAGGTTTTAAAACGTTTTATAAAACCAGACTATAACCGAATACCTTCGAGGAATCGATCATGACACTCAGCTCCAGATCGCAAGGTTCGTCTTCTGTTTAGTTTATGCATTACTTCCTTAGTAGTCATACACTCATAACTTGCATGAAACGATACACTTGATGCTATGGTGACTTGATAGTGTGACACTACTCTTTGACTTATGTGAATTGTAAACTTGTGATACCAATCGTTGTGTTGTGTGAACGGGGGAAACTTCGAGCGCAAGCTAAGAGGCACTGAGATAAGCATGCAAATTGCCTTATTATTATGGGTGCACACTTAATAATAACGTGGGGTGCATGCAAGTCCCAGTGAGGCTTATCAAGCGTGAGAAGGGTTCTGCCTTATTATGTGTGAACTTAGTAGTACATAGATATCAACATGATACTTGATTTCTATCTCGTTTCGATTTCCTGAATCGGTTCATCTGTATGTATAGAATCATGAGTGGACGAGGACACGGACGTGGCAACATTAACATGACTCAGGCTGAGTTGACTGACCTAATCAACACCCGTGTGGCTGAGGCTTTAGCAGCCTATCAAGCTGGTACGGAATGTACCAAGTACTCTTTACTCTTATATCGCGTACACGTCTTTTCACTCCTATAATGTGTTTCCTTTCATCCTTTAGGTCAGCAAGCGTATCCCCAGAACAATCAGCCTGTCTGTACGTTTAAAACGTTCATGGACTGTAAGCCACAGACCTTCACCGGGACTGAAGGGGCTGTGGGACTCTTGAGATGGTTCGAGAAAGCAGAGTCCGTGTTTGCTATATGTAACTGTCCCACTGGAGACAGAGTGAAATATGCTGCGGGTACCTTGGCGGATGGTGCCCTAACGTGGTGGAATGCCCAAGTGCAGTTGCTGGGCATCGAGGCAGCGAATGCCACAACTTGGGATGATTTTAAAGAACTGATCAGGGAGGAGTATTGTCCTCGGGATGAGGTCCAGAAGTTGGAAAACGAGTATTATGACTTGAAGATGGTAGGATCTGAAGTCGAAGCGTATGTGAAGCGATCGTATGAACTGGCCGACATGTGCCCGAATTTGTCCCGGCCTATGTCTCGGAGGATTAAGTTGTTCATCAAGGGGCTGCCTCCGCGTGTGAAGAGTTTGGTCACTGCAGCCCATCTCAATGATTTGACACAGATTGTCCGTTTGACCCACAAGATTGTGGATCAAGAGGTAGAGAGTAACTCGTTACCACCGCGTGTTTCAACCACTACTGCTGCTGCACCCACTGCCACTGCGTCCGCTAATGATAACAAGTGGAAGTGGAACGATTACGACAAAGCATCTAGTGTGGGTCAGACTCAGAAAAGGCCAGACAACAATAGCAATCGCAGCATCAGCCATTCGTCTTCTGTCAATCAAGGCCAGGGAGGTAGCCAAAGTCAGGGTTCGTATGTAGGGAGGAAGCCACGGTGTAACAAGTGTGGCTATCATCATTTCGGGCAGTGTGGACGGATATGTAACAGGTGTGGTAAAGCGGGCCACGAGGCCAAAGATTGTAGGGCCCCACAGCCCAAACACCAGCAGCAACAGAACCAGCAGAACCAGAGACAGCAGGGACAACCACCCCAGCAAAATCAGGGCTTCAGAAAGGGGTGCTATCAGTGTGGTGACGAGGGTCACTTTAAGCGGGATTGCCCTCAGTTAAATCAAAACGTTAACGACAACAACCGCCCGAATAACAACAATGCTGGGAACAACAACAACAATGGCAACAATGGGGGTAATGGTGCTCGGGGCAGGGTGTTTCAGCTTGGGGCAGGGGATGCTAGGAATGACGGCAATGTTGTCACCGGTACGTTTCCTGTAAACAATCATATTGCTTCTGTGTTATTTGATTCTGGTGCCGATCGGAGTTATGTGTCCCTAGAATTTAGTCGACGATTGGGGATAACCCCAACACCCTTAGAAGTTAAACAAATAGTAGAACTAGCTGATGGTAAGACGATAGAGGCCTCGAATGTACTCTTCGGGTGCAAACTAGATCTCGTGGGTCAGGTGTTTGATATTGATCTCCTTCCCGTTACACTCGGTAGTTTCGATATAGTGGTAGGCATGGATTGGCTGTTTAAGCACCAAGCGGAAATTTTGTGTAAGGAGAAGGTTGTGCGTATTCCTCTCCCCGATGGGGAGTCATTATTAGTTCAAGGGCATTGTAGTGGGGCTATGGTTGGTATTATCTCGGCCATGCATGCGCAGAAGTATCTACAAAAGGGGTATCCTGCAATGTTAGCGTTAGTTACTAACGCTCAGTCTAAAGAGAGAAAGACCGAGGATCTACCAGTGGTGCGAGAATTCGCTGATGTGTTCCCAGAGGAGCTACCAGGGTTACCTCCTCACCGTCAGGTAGAATTTCAGGTTGATCTGGCGCCGGGAGCGGCCCCAATTGCTCGAGCTCCATACCGGTTGGCCCCTGGGGAGTTACAGGAATTGTCTAATCAGCTGCAGGAATTATTGGATAGAGGTTTCATTAGACCCAGTTCTTCGCCTTGAGGAGCCCCGGTCTTATTTGTGAAGAAGAAAGACGGGTCCTTTCGCATGTGCATTGATTATCGGGAACTCAACAAGGTGACTATCAAGAACCGTTACCCATTGCCACGCATTGACGACTTGTTTGACCAGTTGCAAGGGTCAAGTTATTATTCGAAGATCGACTTAAGATCAGGCTATCATCAGGTGAGAGTCCGAGAGGAGGATGTTTCGAAAACGGATTTTCGAACGCGTTATGGGCACTATGAGTTTTTGGTTATGCCGTTTGGGTTGACGAACGTGCCAGCAGTCTTCATGGATCTCATGAACCGTGTATGCAAGCCGTACCTCGACGATTTCGTTATAGTATTCATAGATGACATTTTGATCTACTCGAAGAGCAAGGAAGATCACGAGCGGCACCTACGTCTCATTTTGGAACTCCTGAGGAAGGAGCAGCTCTATGCGAAGCTTTCTACGTGTGACTTCTGGATTCGGGAGGTACACTTTCTTGGGCACATTGTTAATGAATTGGGGATACACGTGGATCCTGCAAAAGTTGATGCTGTTAGAAATTGGGCGGCACCAAAGAATCCTTCGGAGGTGCGACAATTTCTTGGTCTTGCTGGGTACTATCGCAGATTTATTAAAGACTTCTCGAAGATCGCTCAACCTCTTACTTCATTGACACAGAAAAGCGTTATATACTCTTGGGGAACGAAACAGGAAGAGGCTTTCCAACTGTTGAAACAGAAACTCTGCAGTGCGCCAATTTTGTCTCTACCTGAAGGTACTGAAGATATCGCGGTATACTGTAATGCATCTATTCAGGGTCTCGGCTGCTTGTTGATGCAACGCAACAAGGTGATAGCTTACGCCTCTCGCCAGTTGAAGGTTCACGAGAGGAATTATACGACACATGATTTGGAGTTGGGCGCTGTAGTATATGCGCTCAAGATCTGGAGGCATTACCTGTATGGTACTAAATGCACTATTTATACCGACCACAGGAGCCTTCAGTATATTTTCGAACAGAAGGACTTGAATATGCGACAGCGTCGCTGGATGGAACTTTTAAACGATTATGACTGTTCAATCAAGTATCATCCAGGAAAGGCCAACGTTGTAGCTGATGCCCTCAGCAGAAAGGAATCAAAACCAAAGCGTGTTCGCTCTCTGCAGCTCACCATTCATTCTAACCTACCCGATCAGATACGTTCTGCACAAACCGAAGCACTGAAAGAGGAAAATATCGAAGCAGAATACTTAAGGGGCATGGAAAAGCAACTCGAGAAGAGATCAGACGTCATTTACTACTTCATGGAGCGTGTATGGATTCCTTCGTTCGGTGACCTTAGAGAACTTGTGATGGAAACTTCAGAAAGGATCGTGCAGATCAGGAACCGTATGGCAGCAGCGCGCGACCGTCAGTAAGCTACGCTGATAAGCATAGGAAACCTTTGGAATTCGAAGTTAATGATCGTGTTATGTTAAAGGTCTCACCCTGGAAGGGTGTGGTGCATTTTGGGAAGCGCGGCAAGCTAAACCCTCGTTATGTAGGGCCATTCAAAATTCTGGAGCGAATTGGTAAAGTGGCCTACAAATTGGAGTTACCTGCTGAGTTGGGTAACGTTCATGATGTTTTCCACGTATCGCAACTCAAGGAGTGTTTGTCAGATGAAACACTGGTCGTACCGTTTCAAGAACTGAAGATTGATGACAAACTGCAATTTGTTAAGGAACCAATAGAAATTATGGACCGGGAGGTCAAAGTTCGTAAGCACAGTCGTATTCCAATTATGAGAGTTCGTTGGAACTCACGACTGGACCAGAGTTCACGTGGGAGCGTGAAGACCAGATGAAGCTTAAGTATCCATATTTGTTTCCTAACGACAAGTCCAAGTCAGACAAAGCTAAGTCTGCTACAACTAGTGAATTTCGGGGTGAAATTCCCATTCAAGTTGGGGATGATGTGGTACCCGCGGAAAACCCACAGTCATCCTGAGTTACCGTCGTGCTGTTTTGGGATGCTTATCAAATTTCGGGACGAAATTTCTTTCAAGTTGGGGATGATGTGACAACCCGAGATTTCAAGGCCTTCCCGTTTGCTTATCATTGATCACGCAATCTTGTTTATTGCATCATTTTCATAACTGTGAACGATTAAGAATTTATGTGAAGTGATTTATGTTTAATAACTATTGTTTAAAACTTGAGTTTAATGCTTAATAGAAACTTAGTGTGTTAATAACTATAGACGAAACATGGGCCTTTCACCAAACTTAAGTTTCGTCATCTAGGGGCTCGGAAGGAGAGAGTTTCGCCGCAAGGGGGTTGGGCCCAGAATCAGTTGTGGCCCAATGGCCTGTTTTACCTATTTAAACGAGGTTGAGGGTTACGAGACATTTTCTTATCAAACCCTAACCAACTGTTAGTAGTGCGTCGGCAGTTTCCCTCTTGCGAGTCCTTCCCTTCAATCAATCGTTCGACCTTGGGGTTTGTAATGCTAATTACTAGATTGGTTGCTGAGTATTGATTGATGATTGTCACGTGTTTTCTGTGATCTGTGTTTAATGATATTGTTCATGTGAATGAATATAGTCCTAGTAATGATTATTTGTACGATCGATTAACATGAATGGTCTTGATGATTTTGGATTATTAATAAAAGAGTGTTGGTAATCATGTGAAATGCTGGAAGTCGATATCAGTGGGTTATTCGGTTCAATATAATTGAAGGCACATGGCCCATATGAGATTTAATAGTGTTGGTAATCATTTAGAGTTGTTAACTTTGAAATTAGACTTTGAAATTAGAATGACGGCCACGTTTAATAGTCATCTTGATGTCATAAATCCATGTGCACACCTAGGAAAATGACAGCCATGTTTAATTTTGATATTGAGTGCATGAATTCATGTGCACATGTAAGGAGATGGCGGCCATGTGTGTGGGTGTAGCCTCAATTTGATCAACCATGTGCACATCTTGAATATATTGTCAAAATAGTCAAAGGCATTAATGTTAAGTGAATTAAGTGATGAAATGATGTTTTGGTTTTGTTGGAATTGGAAACTGTGCATGTAGATTATAGGATTGATAATTCTTATGATTCATAAATTGGTGACTATGACAACTTGGGTAATGAGTCATGATCTTGATTTCAACGATGGTATTATAATAACCAACAGAATATGAATAGGCACAATATGAGTTGAGAGGGTTAACTTTGCTGATATATAATGTGTTAAGGAACTTATGATACATACTGCTACTGATGAATGATGTATAACACACATAACTGTGAGCACTGTTGCAATGCATGTATATGAGTTGTAGGAATTGTATGATATGAGCTGTATAACTACCGTGGTGCGTGTAATGTGCATTATGACTATACATGAACGTAAACTGATTTCGAGTACTTGAATACAATAGGGTGTGACTGTTTAAGTGTGAATGAGTAGTCAATCTTACCGAGCAAACCAAGGTGAGTTCACTGCACTTTTCTAAGCATGCGTCCCGGTGGTTTGGGACATCTGGTAAACGTTTCTAAAGGGGAATACTGGGTAAACTGTTATTTGGGATGTTGGTTATTGAACACAGAATCGATCATCTACCGTGTTGCCTGTAAGGCAATGGGGTAACTAGTTGATAGCGCTATTAGGTTTGACACCCTCACACCGGGCCGTAAGGACGGGCGTGATCTAGTTACCTGGACATCATTACCAATGCTTGGTTAGGGGCATTGGGGTTGGGCACACTCCCAGGTTATATTGGGCACACTCCCATGGTATATATTGGACACACTTTCAGTATATAAGACTCTCCTACGTTAATAACAATCCCAAAACGAAACGATGAGTTGACTTAACAGATATCTGGTAACTACACACGTTAACAAAACCTTGAACTCACCAGCGTCGTCTGACACACTTGTCTGCATGCTTGCAGGTCGCTAGAATTCGTGACGTGGACTTGCTATCTGGGAGTGCTGGAGTGGTCATGGATCGAGGCTCTTGGATTAACTTATAAGTGAAACGTTGGTTTTGAACATTTACTATGAAACAATTGTTAAACGATTTACTATGAAACAATTGTTAAACGATTTACTATATGCTTCCGCTACACAACTCTTTGGGAGTAACCCTATGTTTGATATTTTCTATTGGTAATTCATGACATGTTTTATTTAAATATTTATCATTGGTTCAATGTGATTGGTGGCTCGAACTCTGATGAGTAACACGCCTCGCGGAGTTCCCGCAGGTGGTATTTTGGGGGTGTTACAATTTTAACCCATTCAATTAACTTAGCGAAACTCATCGCTTTTATACTAACCTTACCTCCCGTTATTATTTTATACGGGGAGTTATAACCAGTTCCCTCACTTTACGTTATTGATTCGTAGGCTCTCTCACTTAGCCTCGCAGGCTTTTTCCTTAGGTTTCCACCTTTTTAATGGTGAAACCCCAACAGTTCGTTCCTTTCTATTTATGACCCATAGGTCTTTTCGATCCCGTTAGGCCTTAACACTACTTATAACCCCGTAGGTTATGTTGATCCCGTAGATCATCTTTTATTCAAATCTTTATTCAACTGTATATATATGTATGGCGTCAAGGTACTCCTTTTTATGTTTAAAAGCATTTATGTTTTGCCTTTGTATTTCATTTGTCTTTGACCGTAGTCTAAGGCTACATTTGTTTTCTTTCGAATTATCTTTCCGACTCTATGACTTCTTTTGTCATTTACACGTCAGTTTGTTCTTCGCTTACCGTTATTGGGTTCATACTTACATTTCCTTACAGCCCGTTACCCGGGTTTCCTATCTTAATGTTTTTAACTCTCCAGTTTCACTGGTTTGTGTTTTCCTTTCTATACTCTTTTACGTCCTATCACATAGGTTCATTAATATTCTGTGCTCCCATTACTGGTTCGCGCTTACTTGCACTATCGAGCATTATTCTTTATTTGACCCGTTCAATATTGAAATAGTTGAACACAACTATCAAAATTTCTGGTTTGCAAAATTTTATTGTCTTTTAGTCATAACTCTTAGTCCGAGTCTTTTGACTTTTAATCCGCGCTCCCATCTATTGGTACTTTACCAAAGTCATTATCCTAGCAACCATTTCGACGTGCATTAAGACTTCATTCTGATCTATTTGGTTGTATTAGCGAAATCTATCACCTTATCCAACCAGGCCCTTTATTCTTTTATTCATCTTATTTGTGACTTGTTCATGTGAATTTATCACTTATGGCAGTCAAACTTTGTCCTTATGCCTTGACATTCTAAATTGTCGATTTATATTTTTGTTTACTTTGATTCCAACACCATATCTCTTTTGTTAGTGACCCCTAGATCCATCTCTTTTATCGATATCCCGAAGGTTTATTTCTTAAGCCTTATTTTGTAAAATCATTGCTATTGTTATACGGCTTTTGGGGTTTTACCCGCTTTTGTTCCAACACTTTTAATACGTTTATTTTGCTAATCTTTTATACAATTACGCCCACCAATGTGATTATCGTTCTTCCTCATAAGGATTTTATTAATAACATGTTACTTGGATAGTTACCCATACCCAAGTTTTTAGTTTCATATTTATTGATATTTCATTATTCACCGCAGCGTATGTATTATCCATTTAGCTTCTTTCTCGAGGATATTTCTGTCTGAGTCTTAATCTCTCATTTTTGACCTTAATCCATTGTTACAATAACAAAATCAATTCATTTCATTTTATTATTCCATATCATTGTATGGAATTTATCCACATCGTTTATTGATATAAACGAAGTATCTACATGTTTTATTTGGTTTGGCCAAGTCTATAACCTTGTCCTTGTCATCTATTACTGTTGCAAATTTCCGGGTTCGGGTGTTATTACACTCCTTCCCAATACATCATTTATTCACTTTATTAAGTTCCTGGGTTCAAGTGTACGCGCACTCCTTCCCACGGCAATATTTATCGTGATTCCTTTTGCCTCGGTTTCACATGCTCACCATTGTTTATTTTCTTATACATATATATATTTCTTTTACATAATTCACCTGTTTCACTACTCATGTATGCCCCTATGCAACTATTGTTCACACTCGTATTGAATAAAATTTATGGTAAAATTAAATTTATAATAAACATACCTGAAACGAAATCAGGTTCAGCTTTAGTCTCTGCGACTGTCATGTGGGAAGACCTTGCCTTCTCTTTCAGGGTATCAGACTTTGCGTCAACTGTATCTTCGGTTCCAACCAATAACGGGCATTCAGACCTTTTATATCCCGGGTTATAACATTTATAACACACTAACACCTTCCCCGGGCAATTTGCAACCACATGTCCCACTTTTCTACAAATAGGACATGGTTTGTTTCTAAAGTAGCATTTGCCCTGGTGAGTTTTTCCACATATTTCACACTGAGGTGACCCCTTATTGTAACTCCTTTCTTAGAAGCTTTATTCGGCTTCAATTTCTTTACGGGACTTGGATTCACATCCAACACTCTCCCGTCTTCTTTTTCTTGTGAGAGACTGTCTTTTAATTCGGTTATCATATCCTCCACCACTAGCAGGATTGTGGTTTGTAGTCTCTCGACAAACTGCGGTAAAATGGCTTCTACTGCCTTTCTGACTTCCTCGGAAATTTTAGCTTCCATCTCTTTAGTTAATTGAGATGTTGATTCCCCCCAGTTACACCAGACATTTCTTTCATCTGTTCGGTGACTATCGGCACCATATCATCATTGCCTTCATCGGCCATCTTGAATCTGAAATGTTTATGCTAATTATTAAACATTTCATTTTATAACATATGCATCATTCGCTTTGGTTTAGCCAAGTTCACCACTTGTTTAAACCGTTCATGTTTAGTGCACTTTCCGGGATTGAGTGTGTTAACACGCTCTTCCCGTGCACATCAAATCAAATTCATTTTTCTAATATTCTAATAAAATCTACTGAGTGACCAATTCTTACTGGATGTTTGATCAAGCTTCGAACTGAACTCATTGTCAACAACCTTAAGCTCTGATAACCAACTTGTAACACCCGTCTCATTTAATTAAGATTTTTAACATAAAATACGCATTTTTAAACCAATTACATCATTTTAACAAAATGGTAAGTTTGCATAGTGAAAGTATTCTAGTTAACTAACTAACTAATTTAAACAACTGAGACATCAAATTAAGTGTATACAAAATGAACATTGTCTACAACAAGTTTAGATTAACGCGGAAGCTTCAAAACGTTGTGTTCGGTTCTTGGTTCATCCAAACTAAGACCAACTTCACCTAATGTCAAAACCATATTAAATATTAGTTTTGACAACATTATAACATGTATAAACAAGTTCTGGTATCATACCATTAAAAAAATTCAAATTATGGTCTGTCGCGCCACGCAACAGACTTCACGTTATCTTTCGCGGGCCGCGAGCGGCCCAGCGTGTGCGCCTGCCCCATGTCACCCCATCACGTGTCACGGGGGAGCATGTTTTCCAGCAGGTCTGGTCCCTGGAATTGCATATCTTCCCAGCTCCAATTTTCACAAAAATAAATCTTTCAAAGGCCAAAACTTTTTATTTATATGTCCGTTTTAGGTGATTCATTTTACTACGCGTCCGTAATAAAAATACGGATCCAATCATTCAAATTTCACGCATCGAAACCCGGTTTATAAACGAATAGTTCACAAATCCATGTTTCGATTATTCGACCCATTCATTACGTGGCATATTTTTCATCATTCAATTTTTATTGATTGCTAGACTTACTTACCCATTCCCCGGGCTTGTCAACCTTGGCGTATCATCACCATTACATGGTTTTACGCACACAATATAATTTCATGCTCGTTTTACTCATATTTCAAGCATGCCGCTTTATGCGAATTTTGCAAGTGATTTCTAGTCGTTTGACCCAATCTCAAGGGTTCATAAAAAAATCAACTTGGTGCATCCAATCCCTTGGGATATCGCATTCTATCACTAGCATATTATGTGGCTTTCAAGCCTCTACATACATTGTTGTTTTAAAAGCATAGTTTTGACCCGTTTGATCATCTAATGGAAACCTCCATTTTTATTATGGTACTAACTTATTCCATCAAACATTTTAACTCATTGCCATGCCTAATGGATTTCATCATTTCGGCATTACACCAATTTTACTATTAGACTAATTTAAGTTAACTAACTATATTCAATATACAAACATGATGTAACAGAACTAAGTTACAGACTTGCATAATTCACCGACATTGGTTTCTAACCATGATTACCCATTCCCGGGCTTGTCAACCTTCGCGTATCACATCCATTTCATGGTTTACTCTTTTATAACTCAAATTTATAGGGTGACGTTTAAGGCACTTCGAACACTACCATTTTGACCATTATTTAACCTGTTGGGTCATCTAATGGAATTCACCATTTTATCAACATACCAAACTTATTTCAACCAATATTTTAACCCGTTTCTTTATCTAGTGGGTTACAACACTTTATTTACGTTCCAAGCACGACTATTTTCACTATATCACATCAACATATCAAATTAACTACTTTGACCCATTTGGTTGTCGAGTGAGTTACATCACTTCTTTGACATTCCAAACATGGTTTAACCATTTATTTTGACCCGTTTGGTTTATCGAGTGAACTTCATCACTTCTATGACATACCAAACTCTCATTTTACACTACAATCCAATTAACATTTCTAAGACTATTGTTTATCTATAATGTAACGAAACCGAAAGTTACGTACCATTAGTGCTTTTCCTTCAAGCGTGTATCAACTCAGGCTCGTCCGCTTGAAGATTCAATTCGTTTGCCTATGGAGTTCAATTAACGACTTGTTTAGAACTCTTATTATTTCATATAACGCATAATTCACCATAACATTCAAATATGTGTTTTTTCTCAAAATTTCAACATCTAGTTTTCTTTTAGGCATTTCAACAAACACCTAAAGGGCATAATTTTGCAAAATCAATAACCAAGTTTCATGACTAATTATTTAGCCAATTTTGAGCATTTTTCATAAAAATGTCTAGTTATGTCACACCCCGATATTTCCACATATTACCGGTGGGCCCGGTGGGGAGTATCGTGACGTAGTTGATATCATCATTGTCAATACACACAATATAATAGCATAGCGGAAGGCTTGGTGAATAAATACTATTACAAACCATAGTGTCCGAATGTCCAAATAAAAGAATATACAGACTTGGTTGTAATAGAGATCCACAGGCGGATCATAAAATAAAATACAAGAAACTGAAATAACAAACTCCAAGCATCTAAGGATTTGCAAGATCCTCTTATTGACACCGAGTAGCTCCAGCCTATTTACGTGAGGTACCTGTCACTTAGTCTTTGGAAAATACGTCAGTTTACACTGGTAAATACAATTAACCGACTCATTTGAAAAGAGTTTATAAAAATTGATTTAAGTGCACAAAGCACAAATCATTTATACTTGGGACAATTATTTAAGATAATCTTGTATGCCGTTTTACATGTTTGTCATACATACGGGGCCAGTTTGGAAGCCGGTCATGATTAACCGACTCACCACTATAGAACCCACAAAGGAGTTATCCCCATCATGTGGGTTATTTAGCATTTGCATCTGTCAGGTGTATGCCTACACCCCGTGCATAGGTCGTGGTCATTTACAAATGAAATGAGCCAAGGATATCAAGGACACGGTCGTATTAACCCCCAATGTTTATGTTATCAAACAAAACAGATTAAAACAGGTTATGTAAATTTATTAATCACAGTGCGATTAAATGATTCCATACCCGACCAAGCGGTATTATTATAATACCGTATCCCAAGCCCGTATAACGGAAAATAAGTTAAAAGTATTTACCTGAGCTAGATGAAAGAAGTAACTCAGCCGTATATTCTTAAAGCCTTATGAAAGTACCTTCTACCATAGCTACTCAATCTGTATTGTAGGATCGTTTTCAGACCCGAATGAGTCGATCAGAAGAGTTTTTCTCAATACGAAAGGCGGAAACAGACGTATTGAGTTCAATTCAGCAAGATATACTCATTAACTGTCGATATTATTGATATGATGGCAATATACAGCGAGACGACACTTCGGCAGCAGTTCGGTACTGAAACCAGAATCGTTCCAACTGATTTCGTTTGAGGAGGTATTTATAGGCATGTGATTCCGCTTGAACATGCTCAAGCGGAATTACATTTCAAGCGAAATTACTTCAAGCGGAATTAACATCTTGATTCCCTTTGAAATACCAGCCTGATTTCGTTTGAAATGACCTGTGTCATTTCAAGCGGAATTACCTAAAAATACAATTCCTCGATTTCTGTGCCCTGATCTATCTAGTACAAACAAGACTCGATACAAGACGAAGTCGACAGACGCATGCACCAACAGACTCCCCCTCGAATGTTGACGAGTCTTCAGTGTCGAGTCTTCGCATCTTCAGTCTTTATCAGTCTTCTCATCTGCTAAAGTATCTGACACTGTAAGGCATTCTCAATTCTCTCTTCTTTCTCTATCAGCACTAACAGATAACCTCCTCCTCTATGTCTCTATCTTCTCTTGATCAGATCTCTTGATTCCTTAAGTTCATCAGCATCAGCAATCTCAGGATCAGAACCTGGCTCTTTGTCATTCAGACTCCCCCTTTCAATAAGCTAGGATTGCAGTCTGGCTTTCACAGGTTCAAGATTGTGACCTGGCTCACATCCTGCTCCGGATCGAAACCTGGCCTTTTATCTGTTTATCCCAAGATCTGTTGCTGACTCTACTATTTCCTGCACAAATCTCTACCCAAAAATAAATTTCACAAATTTAAATTTGACAAATTTACACTCTGCTAACCACTTGCAGAAATTAATCAATCAATGAATGATTTTACAATGTTAAACTTTGATGAACCACTTGAAGAAATATCATTTTTCTTTACAAAAACACACTTCCCAAACCATTTGTTCATCATGTCTAGCACTTGGAATTTTGAAAATCAGCTCTCCAACATCAGTTGTCGAAAATCTTTTTGTATTTTTCAAAATTTATGCTAAAACACACTGAAAATCTTTTTGAATTTTTGAATGAACTGAAATGCAATAAATAAATATTTACAAACAATATTTTTGTGAGTTTGTGTAAGAGGATCATATCAGTTTTTGAGACAAATCACCAACACCGTTAAGCTTTAAACATTTTAAGTTCTAAACGATTCACTTAGATTGTCAGTATACTAATCCACTTTAAATTTTCACACAAAGTTCAACTGTTTTGAGATACGAGATTAATGTTTTAAGCACTTAAACTTATTTGCGTGTCCCATCTCAGAATATACTCCCGTATCCAGATCCAAATATCCAGTCTTACAGGTGAGTATACCTAGATGATATCTGTAAGGGGTTAAATGTGAAGGCCGTAAGAGCTCAGGTCAGAACTTCCGTTCAGCAGAAAGATGACGACTTCTACTTTTGGTGGGTTCCCTTTAGAGAATCTTTTCTTCAACAGCATATGATTTGCATTTTGCAATGTTTCATCATATTTATGCTGAGGGTGGGCTATATTTCAAGCAAGTGTAAAGTATTCTCCGGGGACTAGGCCATTGCTTCCGCAAAATCAGAAGTCCCGGGATAATACCCCAGATATCACTGAGTATAAAGACCTAGTATCTCAGAAAGCGGGATCCTTCAAACAAGATTTCGGAGGTTACCCATATATCCGAGAGATGTTCCCCACGATATAAGCAAGTTTGAAATTTAGATTTATATCTCATCACAATCTACTAAATGTGTAAAAACCTACTGGCACATCATCAGTGAGACCGTTTATCACATTTTGACTTTCCAATTCTTTAGCATGCTGTGATCATCCACTGATGTACTATCATTTCCTCTTTTTGACAACAAAACTCATTTTGAATTTTATCATGTTTTTAGCTTTTTCAAATTTTTAAATGTTTTTGGATTTTCTGAAATTTCTTATTCCCTCTAAAATTCAAAACCATTTAAAGAATTTTGAAAACAAACTGTACAAATAAAGTGACAACTGATATCGAATCACTTCAATCCGCCATCCACTTGGCATAAACAATCAGAACTCCCCCTTACAACAAAACATTTTCCCATTATGATTTCAAAACACTTAAGTTTGTTTTAATCAAATGGTTTTTCCGGAAAATAAGTTTTGTTAAAACCACTTGTAGGTTCGGGGTTCAATTCATCACCTTGTTCTTTCAACCACTTGAAATATTTAATAATTTTTAGATCAATCAACAAACACCACTTGTAGAAAATAAAGTACAACTTAATGTCCCTGATTTACCACTTGTAAGACGAAATATCACAATCGTGAATTTCTCAAGAAAGATGCCGATACCTGCTCCACACTTACCAACCTGGGAGCTCCGGTAAGTCATACTTTTCATTCATCATAATAGGTTCCATCCCAGTCACAAACCTGAGATGAAACACCCTTACATGGTTTTTTCAATTTTTTCTCATAAAACTCTTTTACCCCTTTGACTTTCCTGTCAACCATTTTACCAAAAATGTGTTTCACTTTGGAATTAAACACCTTTTCAACATCAAATTCTTTCTTTTCAGAATAGAATTGATTTGAAATTTCAACCTTATCGACTTTTTGTTTAAAGTTTTCAGCCTTCAATGGTGGAAAATTTGTATCATCCATTGGAGGAACTGATGTTTCCAATTTTAACTCAACATGTTGCTCCTCTGACTTTATGGGATCAGATTCATCGCCAGACAATAGCTCCTCTGATTTTGACGAATCAGAATCATTGCTTGAACTATCATCAGATTTCTTAACAACCCATTTTTTGTTGTCAAGATTTGCCCTTCTTTTGTAAAACCTGTTCGAACATTCAGCAATTTCAAATTTTGAATTTTTGAAAAGTTTAATTCTCTCAATTGGTGGTTCAAATTCAACCATTTTTTCTTTCAGTTTAGAAACTCCCTGTTTGGTTTGAATTGTTTGTGAACACTTCACAGCAAGATGTCCAATTCTACCACATTTAAAACAGGTTCGAGTCTCCTTCTTCTTTTGATCAACCATCTTCTCCATTTCTTCTTGCTTCTTCGCAAGGAATTCTTTGTTCGACTGCTTTTTGAACAAATTTTCTTTCTCCTCTTCCGAAGATGTACCTGAAACAAATATCATTTTTGATTTAAAATCTCGAACATATTTTTCATTTTTATGATTTTCTGGTGGAATAAATCCAAGACCTTTCTTTTTGAAATTACCGTTATGGTTTGGTTTCTTTTGATAACCAGAACTAGAACTGTAACCCTTTTTCTTGTTTTCTCTTTGTTTAACTCTTGAGGTGTAATGTTTATGTCTTTCAGAAAGATTTACATCTTTTATTTCAGAAATATTAATTTCTGTTAGTTTGAAAACCTTTTTTATCAATTCAGTTTTGACACCTCTTATTGGAAATTCCTCATCAGAATATAATTTGTCTGAATCATTCAAAGTATATGCCACTTTAAATGTTTCATCATTCAATTAGATTTTGATAACAGGAATTCATTATTGTACACCCGTTTCTCCCTTTTGACTGAAGTAGACATATCGGATTCAGACTTTGACTCCTCAGTTTCATCGTTATCTAACACATGATCCACGACTTTCTTCATCAATTGAGATTGTTGATCAGTGCCAGACGATGTAAACGTAACATCAATATTTTCTGGCAGATTAACTGTAGACTCAGACTCTCACTGTAAGTTTGTTGCCTTTTTGACTCTTTCTGAATTTGGATTTCGTGGAGAATATCCATTTCCAAGCGAGGGTGGACACTTGTTGTAACTGGCACTTTGTTTCTTACCAGATGTCTTCACTTCATTATCCTTTTTCTTTTTTCGTCTTCTTTTCAGGAGTCTTTTCTTCAGATACCATTTGTTCTTCAGTTACTTCATCATCTTCAAAAGCCATCATACCTTCAACAGTTGGATAAATCCTGTCAATGACATAAGAAGTACATGAGTAACTTTTTAACAAACGATTAACTCTCTCAGTTTCAATCCTTTGAGTCTCTAGTTTCTGTTCCAGAGCAGCACATTTCTCAATATAGTTGTTCACAACTTTCTGCTTTATCATGAAAGCTCCTTGAAGTGTCTTCATTGCTGTTGCCTGTTCTTCACTGGATTCATTGTATTGATTCATAGCTTTGTTCAGTACATCATAGGACTCCTTCAATCTGTTCAAATTGTGAATCAAAGTACTGTTTTGTTTCTTTACAGCTTCACAATTTTCACAAATCACCGGAAGATTTTTAGCTTCAGCTTCTGTATCAACTTTGAAAACTGGAATTTCTTTCACTTTCCTTTTGATCACTGGAGTTTCTTCATCATCACTGCTGACTGGTGTTTTGACCTTTTTCTTTTTCTTTTTAGCTTTTTCATCTTCACTATCACTTTCTGCCATCATTTTTAAATGAGCTGCCATTCTTTTAGCATAATAATCATTATCATCATCACTATCTTCTTCGACTCGAGCAACAAACGCTTTGTGATTTGAAGTTTTATTTGGATCACAATCATCCCAATTGAAATTTGCCCAGCTAAAACCTTCTGGCAACTTTTCATCATCTTGATTGATTAAGCATGTTTTATTGTTGGCTGAAATATATTTGTCCCAGCTGAAATTTTCTTGATTCACCAAACATGCTCTCTTAGATGATTCTTCAATCTCCTTCCTGCCATGAGCAGTTTGCATCTGTTGTTGATGTGGCTGTTGAGCAACTTGATGATAAATCGATTTCCGATAGTAATCATTGTTGTTGAATGGATTTTGAGCTCCACTTGCTTCACGATTAGTGCACTCCCTCTTGAAGTGTCCTTTTTCCCTGCAACGAAAACAAGTGACTTTAGTTTTATCAAAACCTAAATTAGAAACATATGCATCACGGAAATCATCTCTTCCCGTGATCTGTTTAAAATTTTCAGCTTGTCTCAACACACTAGCCAAACACCATTTTATATCCATTAATTCCATCTCTTCAACATCAATTTGATCGTAATCCTCTTTGGTCAACATTGGATTCCCGATCCTTCCTGCTACTAAACTTCCATAGGACTCCAACACAGTCCCCAACAAAGACATGTGATTTTTCGCAACTTCTTCAGAATAACCCTGATCATTTTCAAGATTCAATACAATGTTGCATTGTAGCTTCTTGACATTCTAGGTTGCTGAAATGTTCGGATCAAAAGATGGATATGATGAAAAACTTGTGTTGCTGATGTGCGTTAGGTGTGTATATAAGTTTAAGTATATTTTAAGCCCTTTTACACTTTCTTTAGCCAAGTTTTAAATTTATAAAACACGATATTTACTAACACTAAACACACATATGGGCAAGCGCACCCATCAGAAGCGTAGTATAGTGTTGGTAAGATACCGAGGTCGTCCAAGGACACAAGAGCTTTTAATACCGGATTATCCTCAACGTCTAATAAAATTAAAAGTTTAGAAAAAAGGTTTTAAACTAAGAAAATAAGAACTAACTAAAATGCTGAAAAATAAAAATAAAAGAAAAACAGATAGACAAGATGAATCACTTGGCTCCGACTCGTGTTTAGTGTAACCTTTGATTATTTTCGCACTTTTGCACTATTTAATAGATTATCTTAGTTATTGTAGTAGGCCCCTCTTTTGGAGGTGACGTTACCCTCAACCTAGTAGTTTGAGTCAGCAAGGATACAATCCTAAAGGGTCGGATTATTGAAAGATACTTAATTAAGTTATTAATGCATAATGTGGTAGGCCCCTCTTTTGAAGGCGACGTTACCCTCGGCTAAGTAATCTGAGTCAGCAGGGATACAGTCCTAAGTAGTCGGGTTAAAGTTTTAATAGTAGTTTAACTTATGAGGGGATCAAAGAGTTTGGACCCCCGCCATCCAATACCGTTAAGTATTGAAGGAGGTCCTACTAAATTTGACCCAGGTCCTTTGCAGGATCTATACACTGAACAATGGCAAGACTCTTACCAAACCGTTCCCTTAACCCCCGACCAGGTAGCCAACATACCTCCATATAGACCGTGGAGATATGAATGGTGAAAATCTTTTATTTTATATAGATAGTAAAATAATGCCAAGACACCACGGACAAACGATAAGGAAGAATCACCTTCAACATAAGAAACTAGTTATTAAAGTCATTAATACATAACCAATTAAAAAGTGTGAAAAGATTAAAAATAAAAAGTATTACACTAGACACTTTGTCTTCACCAAGTGATGTAAGAGACTTAGGCAAACATGGCCTTGATTTTCAAGAACTCTTACGATCAATCTTGGATCCCAAGATGACTCAAACACTCTATGATGGACAATGGATGATGGTGGTGGATGATGGTGTTATGGTGGTGGTGGGTGGTGGGTGAAGTGTGAGAGAGGTGGTGTGCCAAGGGATGGTTTGAGCTTGAGCCAAGCACTACTATTTATAGGCTGAAGAGAAGCTCGGGCACGGCCCCGTGTCCAGTGGGCACGGCCCCGTGTCCACATCCTTCTCTTTCTTCATTAATTGCTCTTGTCTTTATTAGTTGACCATGGCCCCGTGTCCGGTGGGCACGACCCCGTGTGCAGAAGCATATCTGTACTATCAAGATTTGCCTAGATTCTGCGAATCTTATAGTTGACCACGACCCCGTGTCCGCTGAGCACGGCCCCGTGGTGGGCGATGGAAGCTTCTACAACTTTGTCTTTTATGCTGACACTTGGGCACGCCCCCATGCTCACTGAGCACGGGGCGTGTTCAGCCTTCTGTTTTCTTGTTTTGCTTGGGAAGATGCTTTCGGGGAGGTCGGGCATGCCACGTTTATTCCTTTTCTTGTATTTATGTTAGATTTGGCTGCCTTTTTGCTTCTTTTGTTAATTTGAGCTCATTTAATCCTGAAAATACAAAAGAAAGACAAAAACACACTTTTTTCAACATTAGTACTAAAAAAGGGTTAGTTTTATGCCACAATTGATGTAATTTATATGTTGCATTGTGCACACCTCAAATACCCCCACACTTGAATCTTTGCTTGTCCTCAAGCAACACTCTTTATAATGTGGCTTTACACTCCCAAATGGAATTGGTAGAAAAGAAGGTTTTTGGGCTTGTCATAGAGTGTCGGGATTTCCAAGATTCTTTATTTAGTTTTATTTTTATTTATTTACAATCCTATTCGTCATGATTTATTTAAAACTTTTCATAAGATAAATTACTTATTAGGGCATAATATGCCTCTTTAAAATTCTATTTATATATAAGTTCATATACCTCACGGTGGATCACTCAACACTCGGCCGAAGATGTATTTTAGTGAATCACTCGAGAGCGGCATGGAACTTACTCCTACCATAGGCTTGCCAAGCAATCAATCCTCCTCCTTTTTAACTTTATACCTTTGTAAATATCAAGAGGTCTTTTTGGGTGAAGGGTTAGGCTTGGGTTAAAGGTAGGTGGTTGGGTTAGTGGTTAGTAGAAAAGGGCGAAAAAGCGTAAAAAGCAACGGTTTTCGTAAGACTTTCTATTTTTTAACTTTTTATTTTGATGAATCCATAATTCCAAACAAAGTTATTTTTGATGAACTTGCTTGTTTATTTCTTTTGCTTCATCATCAACACATTTTTTTTTGAAAGTCATATGAAAAACCGAACTTGTTACTAAAACAAAGGATTAAAAATAAAAAGGTTTTGGTGGGTGAAAGGGTGTTTGGTTTGGGTTAAGAAATGAAAAGGTTTAGGCTCAAAGGGGTTAACTAGGGGGATTTTGGGTAGGTGGTAAAAAAAAAGAAAATAATGGTGTAGAAATTAAAAGGGTTAGTCCTAATGCCTCTATCATATACTTACTCGGGTTTCAGTTGGTACGGACCGGGAATGTATCGTTGTGGCAAGTTCTAGAGTTGTAAGAACCAAGCGACTATTCACACAAGAAACGAAAAATGAGCATTTAATTTAAAGATATATATTTGTATGCTCAATAAAGGCTCAAAACTCACTTTTGTGGGAATGGGTTTTTTATGTGATCAAGTATATATAATTAAATTTTAACTAAGCTTGTCATGCCTTTTCATAATTTTCTTATGTTAGTTCTTTTTATCACGACGCTATCGGTTGTAAATTTGTAAAAATATAACCTTTATAGAATTTCGAAATTCCCAAATTAAACCTACACAAGTAAAAAAAAATTGAAAATTTTCAAAAAAAAATTGGGGTGATTAGCGGTTCCAATAGAGTTTTGTGTAAGGCTTGTTATTAGGACTTACAAGATTCAAGGTTTTAGCATCCCCCCCCCCCACACGTAAATTACACATTGTCCTCAATGTGTCCCAAAAATAAGTTTTTAGGTTGATTGAATGTGTAAAAGGTGTGAATTAAGCAAAAATTTGTGTTACTGGGCGTTGGACACGGCCCCGTGTTGTCCGGGCACGGCCCCGTGTTCAAGTGCCAGTAACAAAAATTAAACAAAAGAAACAGAAGCCTGGGCATGGGGGCGTGTTGGGTGAACACGGCCTGTGTCCAGTTTACCTGAACTGGGTCATTTCTGCAGACTGTACAACACGGGGCCGTGTTGGGCGGACACGGCCCGTGCTGAGCTTACTGTTAATGAAGAAAATCGTCGGATGGCCCTGTTTTCCTGCATGGGGTGCTTGTTCAAGTTTCCCTTGTTATCCTTTGCCATCCCGAGTGTGTTTTATTCCTGAAAATTAAAACTAAACTAGAAACATAAAAACTAATCTAAATTAAAGTAAGGATAGTTCCGCGGACTGCCTCCCTGGTGCGCCACGTTTATAAGGGTCCTTGGCTAGACCCAAAGCCTGGTCATATGTGACTCAAGTGGGATGTTTCGCATCCCATGTTACACCGTCGGAGAGCGTCATCCAAGCTTGAGTCTATGACCTTCATGTAGTCGACCGGGTCTTCGTCTTCTACTCTCTTTCCAACTTCAAACTTCACTTCATCGTCCCCAAACTTCAATGTTAGTGTTCCGTCATTCATATCCACCACTACTTGGGCGGTGGCTAGAAATGGCCTCCCGAGGATGAGAGGGACATCGGCGTCTTCTTCCATGTCTAGGATGACAAAGTCGGTCGGAAAAACGAAATTGTCAACTTTGACCAATAGATTTTCAGCGACACCTTGTGGAAATTTGACGGATCTGTCGGCGAGTTGTATGCTCATCTTTGTAGGGCTCGTTGTTCCTAGGCCGAGTCGTTTGAACATCGATGTGGGCATGAGGTTAATGCTAGCCCCAAGATCGGCTAATGCATTACGAATGGGTGATTCCCCAATCGAGCAAGGAATTGTGAAGCTTCCGGGGTCAATTTTCTTTTGTGGAAGTTTGCTGAGTACTAAGGCGGAGCATTCTTCGCCTAAGATAACTAATTGCAATGATTCAATTTTCCTTTTATGAGTGAGGAAGTCCCTCATAAATTTTGTATATTTAGGCATTTGGGTAAGGACCTCAATAAAAGGAATATTAACATGCAATTGTT
The DNA here is from genome assembly GCA_030545235.1 of Helianthus tuberosus. Classification (NCBI taxonomy): domain Eukaryota; kingdom Viridiplantae; phylum Streptophyta; class Magnoliopsida; order Asterales; family Asteraceae; genus Helianthus; species Helianthus tuberosus. Next base: position 58,923,884 of record CM060380.1, read on the forward strand.
TAAGTAAATTTTCGAACTTTGCGAATTGCTCATCGGTCTTTTGACGATTTAACCGACCGGGGTACGGAACCGGAGGAGTCTTGGTGGGCTCTTGATTTGGTGGAGAAGCCTTTTCTAGTTGGGGCGCGGGTGAAGTCATGGGTTGGCTGGATTGGCTTCTTTCATCTGTCGGTAATGGAGTCTCCTCGGGACCCACGGTTCCGTTTCTCAATGTGATGAGATGTACTTGCGCTTTTGGGTTGGTTTCGGTATTGCTTGGTAACGCGCCTTGTGGTCTCTCAGAGAAATTTTGAGCTACTTGATTTAATTGTTTTTCAATGTTTTGAATGCTAGCTTGTTGATTTCTAAAATTCGATTCCAATTGCTGAAATCGATCCGGTGGGCTTGTAAAGAAGTGCTTTCATCAACCTTATGGGCGCCCGGGGCAATAGATTTATTACCTCAGGGAGTGTGCCACTGAAAATTGGTTTGAGCAATTTCCTCAATTTGATTATATATTTCATTTGGGTGACGATTACCTAGAAGTCCCCCGGAGCTAGAATCAAGTGTTTGTCTTGTGTGTGGCAACAACCCATTGTAGAAAGTGGATACTTGTTGCCATACCGCAAGACCATGATGAGGACACTTTCTTAGTAGCTCCTTGAACCTTTCCCAAGTTTCATATAAGGATTCCCCATCCTCTTGTGAATATGTGTTAATTCAGTCATTAATTTAGCTGTTTTAGCAGGAGGGAAATACTTATATAGAAACTTTTAGGCTAGTTCATCCCAGGTGTTTACCGAGCCAACTGGGAGGGTGTTGAGCCAAGCCTTAGCTCGGTCTTTTAGTGAAAATGGAAACATTCGAAGGCGGATGGCGTCGTTTGATGCTCCATTGATCCGAAAGGTATCACATATTTCTAAGAAATTAGTAATACGTAGATGGGGATCCTCGTCCCCAAGCCCATGGAAAGTTGCGGAGTTTTGAAGCATTTGTATCAAATGCGGACTAAGTTCGAAGTTATTGGCTTCGACATTCGGTGCATTGATAGCGGCGCCGAGATTACCTACAGTGGGTTGTAGGTAATCCATGAGGGTACGTTGGTCCGCCATTGGAAGTGGGTCCCCCGAAACTTTCTCTTGGTTTTTAGCTTTAAGTCTTTTTCTGAGAAAGCGTTCGGGTTCTTCTAGAGGTTTTTTTTATGGCTCTACTAGAACTGGAGCTCATGCACTATGTAGGAAGTTCAAATGTGGCGCCTGGGTTCCAAGTCCTGCAACAAAAACAGAAATGAACGTTGGTCAGAAGGTTCACCACGGCCCCATGTTCAGCGAACACGGCCTGTGGTCGGAGATACAGTGATTGTTTTCCGGATCCCTGTTACTGGGAGTTGGGCACGACCCCGTGTTGCACCGACACGGCCCCGTGTTCAGTTCTCTGTAACTCGGAAAATAAAAACTGCCAGTAACAAGGCTGGGCACGGCCCGTGTCCGACCAGGCACGGCCCGTGCTGAGCTCTGCAGAAGCTGAAAAACTAACAAAAATCCTAAAAAATAGAAAAATAAGAAAAACGATTAGGCCGCTGATTCCTAACTTTCTTAAAATCCTTGTGTCCCCGGCAACGGCGCCAAAAACTTGATGTGCGTTAGGTGTGTATATAAGTTTAAGTATATTTTAAGCCCTTTTACACTTTCTTTAGCCAAGTTTTAAATTTATAAAACACGATATTTACTAACACTAAACACACATATGGGCAAGTGGACCCATCGTGAGCGTAGTATAGTGTTGGTAAGATACCGAGGTCGTCCAAGGACACAAGAGCTTTTAATACCGGTTTATCCTCAACGTCTAATCAAATCAAAAGTTTAGAAAAGGTTTTAAACTAAGAAAATAAGAACAAACTAAAATGCTGAAAAATAAAAATAAAAGAAAAACAGATAGAAAAGATGAATCACTTGGCTCCGACTCGTGTTTAGTGTAACCTTTGATTATTTTCGCACTTTTGCACTATTTAAGAGATTATCTTAGTTATTGTAGTAGGCCCCTCTTTTGGAGGTGACATTACCCTCAACCCAGTAGTTTGAGTCAGCAAGGATACAATCCTAAAGGGTCGGATTATTGAAATATAATTAATTAAGTTATTAATGCATAATGTGGTAGACCCCTCTTTTGAAGGCGACGTTACCCTCGGCTAAGTAGTCTGAGTCAGCAGGGACACAGTCCTAAGTAGCCGGGTTAAAGTTTTAATAGTAGTTTAACTTATGAGGGGATCAAAGAGTTTGGACCCCCGCCATCCAATACCGTTAAGTATTGAAGGAGGTCCTACTAAATTTGACCTAGGTCCTTTGCAGGATCTATACACTGAACAATGGCAATGTAACGCCCGGCTTATTTGCACTTTCCTTTTATTTCAAGTGTTGTTCGTATTTTTTCTACTTTGGAAACTTTGTATTCTTGTAATCGTTCTTTCTTTGTAACCGTTGTAAAATCCGAGACTTGGATCATGAATGAAACTTGTATTTTGTTAATTACATGTTACACATACTTTATACATGCTCAAACATTCAACTTCGTGGAACAATTGATGCTTATTCGTGATTCTTGGAAACTATGTACTAAACTTGTAAATACATGAAACGTATGCATGAAACGTGTTTCGATCATAAACGATACTTGAATACAACCTTCATACGTATAATTATACTTGGTTATACTCCTCATACTTAAATTTACCTTAAAATATGCTCTTATGGCAAGAATGGCCCTTAAAAGTCCCAAAAACATCAAAATAACAACTTCAGGGACTAAAATGTAAACTTGTGAAACTTAAGGAAAGCCCGGGCGGCCCGCTTTAGGATGTTGGTAAGTGAATGCGGGCCGCATGGCCTTCAGGTCTGCAGATGTACGTTCAGTTCACGACCAGATGCAATTTTGAGCGGGATTTTCCTTGTTTTGACCAAGTCTTGCACCATTTATGACCCAAAACAACCCTAATACACTTCCCTATATATACCTTATGTCCCCAAGCTCTTGACCACTTTCACCACTCTCTAAACCTCACAATTACACTCTCTAAACTCTTGCAAAGCTGCATTTTCGGGCAGATTCTTACCTTCACACTAAAAAGGGTATAACTTGCTCATTTCTCAACCAAATCACTTAATTCTTCTTCCTACTTGTTTGTATAACCATGGGGTTTGATTCCTTGACTTCTCCTTGGAGAAATCAGACCTGGAATTGCCCTGAAATGGTCCAAGAACTTTCTGTTTTGTTGCAACTTTCTTAAACTACAAAGCAAGCTTGTGTTCTCATGCTTCTAGTCCATAACATGACTAATGAAGTTAAACCAAGATTGTTTTACACTTATTAGGAGTGTCTAAACACTCTAAACTTTCTGTTTTAATCAAGCTAATAGCTTGCAAGTGATGCCAAGTCTTGAACTTGAAGATAGTGTGACTACTTGGCTAGCATAGGACTAACCAACATAACAAGTCCACACATCACTTGATGTTTTGCTTAGATTAGTTGTATTACTTCTTGTACATATCCATGAGGTTCCTAAATGGAAGGTTCGCCTTCCTACCTCCTACATGACATATTGTTAATAAACAACTCGAGGTTCCTAAATGGAAGGTTCGCCTTCCTACCTCCTCCATGACATATATGTTAATAAATAACCCGAGGTACCTAAATGGAAGCTTGTTCTTCCTACCTCATGTATGAATTTTATGACACTTTGAGGTGCCTAAATGAAGATCTTAATCTTCTACCTCCTACATGAAATCTTGGACTAAATAATATGTAATATATAACCTAAGAACTATATTTATTCATTCGAACCTTTGATATTGAACTTGTGTTTATATGTTAAAGTAGTAGAATATCATCTAAGACCTAAAACACCAAGTATGATTCTAATGGGCATATTACCCATGAAAACATTCTAACCATATTGGTTACATAGTGTCATACAAGGGTTACTTAGTTCAAGATGATTATTTTCGTATCATATTTTCTTCTACTTTATGTTATGTTAAAACTCCAAATTCATAATCTTCCGTTAACGCCAAACTCACACACCTATGTTTCCTCGTGTAGAAGGACTAGGTGCTCCAACTTAATACATCCACCAACTCACTCGCGGGATTCAAGTCGGAAAGCTTGTGAACCGTGAGTATACTCGCAACCCCTTTTTATGTTTACCACTTTTTGGGGTGTAACATGTTTACTTATCAAAACTTACACATGAACATTTTGCGTAAACTTATGGACTTTCATAGCGACGAAATGATGACATGCGCTATGAGAAGGGCCTTTTACTTAAACACATGAACATTCCTATAACATGCTTGTATACGTGATTGCTTGATGCTTTAAACTTGGGTAAAACATTGTCGTGTCCGTATGAGCCAATCCTTGACATATGTAGCGCTATAGGATTAACGACCCGCCCGTTAAACTTGGGGTAATGTCATGAGCATGTTGCGTTTCTTTGGTTTGATATGTTGACACATGCCAAATTTATTGTTTATCTTGAATCACATGCTTGCTATGAGGAATCGTTCGAAACTTATCTTTTGCTATGTATGTACCAAACTTGTATACTCGCCATTGCTTTTGCATTGAATTGTATTTTTAAACATGTTACAGGTTGATGATGATGATGCTATGAAAAGAAGTAGCGTTGATGCCTAGATACACATATAGACGTTTAGGTTTAATATGTCGTATCAACTTTGCTTATGTTGTTATGTATTTCTTTGAACTTATTGTTATTTGAATTTCTTGTAATGTTGACAATTAATTTATGTAATGAAATCGGTTTATTAAATATTGTCACAAATAGCGTTATGATGTCTCTAGCAATCTTCACACTTCGTCTCATCCCGATGTTTCCGCCATTGGTTGGGGTGTGACAGGCAAGACTCTTACCAAACTGATCCCTTAACCCCCGACCAGGTAGCCAACATACCTCCATATAGACCGTGGAGATATGAATGGTGAAAATCTTTTATTTTATATAGACAGTAAAATAATGCCAAGACACCACGGACAAACGATAAGGAAGAATCACCTTCAACATAAGAAACTAGTTATTAAAGTATTTTATACATAACCAATTATAAAGTGCGAAAAGATTAAAAATAAAAAGTATTACACTAGACACTTTGTCTTCACCAAGTGATGTAAGAGACTTAGGCAAACATGGCCTTGATTGACAAGAACTCTTACGATCAATCTTGGATCCCGAGACGACTCACACACTCTAGGATGGACAATGGATGATGGTGGTGGATGATGGTGTTATGGTGGTGGTGGGTGGTGGGTAAAGTGTGAGAGAGGTGGTGTGCCAAGGGATGGTTTGAGCTTGAGCCAAGCACTCCTATTTATAGGCTGAACAGAAGCTCGGGCACGGCCCCGTGTCCAGTGGGCACGGCCCCGTGTCCACATCCTTCTCTTTCTTCATTAATTGCTCTTGTCTTTATTAGTTAACCACGGCCCTTTATATTTCTTTGTTGTATCTTTCATTTGTTTGACAGGAAAGATGCCACCGAGGTTCAGAAGAGGAGGAAGAGGCAAGGGGCCAATCACCGCCCCCAACGATCACGAGGCCGGGCCTTCCCACCGGCGAACTCCTTCCACTACTATGAGTGCCGATCCTCAGGGAAACTGGAGAAACCATTTGGAGCCCGCTAGACGGTCTGTCTCGCACAGCTCAACGCCTCCCTATCGTCACTCCTTTGGGCCGCACTCGGAAAACGAGCCCGAAGACTCCCGCCATTCCTTCATGCCGTTGCAGCGGTCCGTTTCGCACAGTTCCTTTGGCGACCCTACTCCTGTCTTTCAGGGCCGGTTTAACCCGGCAAACAATATTCAAGAACCAGTGGGTTTTAACCCATTGGGACCAGAGGATCATTTTTCCGGCGATCACGCCATGGATATGGATGAGGACACCGACCCTGTTGAACCACCAACTGGAACCCCCACTCACCCTATTGAAGTCTCTGATGGATCATCTTTCCATGGGTCACCTTACCATGGTCCAGACAGTTACCAAGCAAAGTCCAACCAGTATGAGTGGTATTTTACACCCTCACACAATTCATTACCTCACCAGCAGTAGCAGCAGCAGCAACAGGATCCCTCCGAGGATTCGCGATTCGTGGCAGTCACGCCACCGCCACCACCGCCGCCAGTTCATCAAGCACCTCCAGAACCACCAAGGCGTAGGAGAACAGGCGCTCGGATATCCGCGCGAGGAGGGTATTTTCACTTTAGCACCCCTCAACACTCCAGTGGCAGCCACTATCCGCCACTGCATGAAGACCCGCAAATGGGTGGGCCCTCAAACCCAGTTCCAGCAGTGAATTCTGCACCAGTTGCACCACCACCACAATCGGGATTTGGTAACCCGATTCCTACTTACGCTGGTTCAACGGCGTACAATCCGTTTGAGCAGCCGGATCACACTCATTATAACTATGCTGAAGCCGACCCGTATCTTGTAGCAGCGAACTATAACGCCCTTCATCCTGAAGGACCATATGGAGCTCCTTGGGGAGTGGGATACCCAACTCATGGGTATCACATACCTGCTCAACCTCCGATTCATCACCAGCCGCAGCCACCACGATTTTCCCCACCGGGACAGGAGGAAATCCTCCACATGCTACACAGGGTGGAGCAAGAATTTCAGGAAGAACGTAGGAACAACAGGGGATTCCTCAAGGGCCTAGCAAGCTTGTTAAAGAGGAAGAAGAAGAAGGATCATTAAATCCCTATATGTATTGTTGTACTTACTTATTTCAATCAAGTCCCTACGTGGACATTTATCTATGTACTTTGTCCCTGCGTGGACTTGTCTTTTAGTCCCTGCGAGGATATCTAGCTTAGTAATCAGTCCCTGCAAGGACTTGTATTATCAATTTAGCCCCTGCGTGGGCAAGTTGTTTCTGTTAAAAGTCCCGTTAGGGCAATATGTAATCCTTGTAATATTTAATGAAATGTTAAGTTTATGAATTTCATTTTTCATTATATGCATAAATATATGAAATAAATAAATTAAAAATCATTCCTTTTAAAAATAATCTGCCTATTAAATATTAAATAAAAATCTTAAAGGTATAACCTAGCCTGCATGTCATTATAAAATTTGGCCAAGATGGTAAGACCTGTTTAAAAGATTCGAATCCCTGTTAACATCTGAAAACATGTTAACGCTCCTGGCAGACGTGATTCGCTAAAATCACACGTCATTCTTATTATAGGATTCTTCAAAAGATTCCTGTCCTAACCTGATAATCTATAAATCATGGGTTTAAATCATCAATTAAGATGATCATATATTAAACATCCATTGGTGATGTAGTGCCTACGGGCCATACCCATTGTCATATAAGACAAAAGACAGCAGTAGTCTATGACTCCCTGTCTGAAAAAGGTAAAGAACTATGTTCAAACCTTAATGCCTTAATTCTCTGAAATCATGGCTTATGATTTAGAAATGTCCTTGTGACTAGGCCTTTTGTGCCACTAATAATACTGTTATTGTTTTATAATTAGGATAAATTATAATAAAAATCCTAAATAAATATGATTAACAAATTAACCAAATATGGTCTATGTTTACCATGGTTAATGAATTTCCATAAAAGACAATTCCATAATAAACTCCCAAATAAATTATCGTCAATATCTTATGTAACAGTTTAAACTACATGGCTGACTCGGATGAGATCAACAGTCACCCGAGGGAGGACCATGATAACACCCGAATTAACATAGCGGGTGCAGAGCTCCAAGCATTAATTGACAATGTTGTTACAAAAGCCTTGGATAGGCCGTATAGTGAGTCGAGCGGTACTCGAAGCAGGACCCAATCAGTACCCCACTCCAAGCCTAAGACTCATTCAGAGGCTCATGGCAAGCCACCCTCTAAGAAGGACGAGCCAAAGAAAGATGATGAACGACACTCATCAAACCAAAGGAGTGTTCCCTCTCAAAGGACCATACTGAACCAAGGACCCCGTGATAAGGGTTGCTCCTATAAGTATTTTGTTTCATGCAAACCCAGGGATTGCACTGGGGAAAAAAGGAGCTATAGACTGCATGACTTGGTTGGATGAGATGGACACTGTGGTTGATATCAGTGGATGTGCTGATAAGGATGTGGTAAAGTTCGTATCTCTGTCGTTCAAAGGTGAGGCACTAGCTTGGTGGAGATCTTTGATCCAAGATACAGGGAAAATCCCATTGTACAATCTGACATGGGATCAGTTTATGACGTTGATTAAAGAAAACTACTGCCCTCAGCATGAGGTAGAAAAGATTGAATCTGATTTCTTATCCTTGGTTATGAAGAACCTGGACTGCCAAGCCTACCTTACCAGCTTCAATACAATGTCATGGTTGGTTCCTTACCTTGTAACGCCGGAACCTAAGAGGATAGCTCGATTCATCGGGGGTTTAGCCCCAGAGATTAAGGCAAGTGTAAAAGCCTCTCGGCCAGCTACATTCAGGTCTGCAGCTGATATATCCTTGTCCCTCACACTGGATGCGGTCAGGCAGAGATCGCTGAGGAACACGGATGTCGAGAAAAGGAAGCGTGATGATGACAATTCACGACGGTCAGACAAGAAGCACAGGGGAAACAATGACCATAAGAAAGGTTCTGGATATAAGAAAGATGGTCAGCAGTCAGGTGATAAACCCAAATGTAAAATCTGTAAGAAGCACCATTTCGGGAAGTGCACACTTGAGTCAAAATCCCAGTCTCAGCCAAGGCCATGTGGGATTTTCAAATCTTCGGAACATAAGACCCTAGAGTGCAAGAAGCTGAAGGACGCAACGTGCTACAGTTGCAACGGAAAAAGGCACATTAAGACAAATTGCCCAAAATCTGCAAAGAAAGCCGAGGAAGGGAAGAAGACCAATACAAGGGTCTTCCGCATGGATGCAAAGGAAGTTGTTCAGGACGATAATGTGATCACAGGTACCTTCCTCATAAATGATGTCTATGCAAGAGTACTTTTTGATTCAGGCGCTGATAAGTCGTTCGTAGATAATAAGTTTTGCAAATTACTGAATTTACCTGTTAAAACCTTAAGTGTGAAATATGAGGTGGAATTAGCTGATGGTTCCTTAGAAACAGCGTCAACCGTGTTAGATGGATGTTTCATATCCATTAGGAACCACTCTTTTCCTTTGTCCCTGCTACCTTTGAAGTTAGCCGGTTTTGACATAGTTTTAGGCATGGACTGGTTATCTCATAACCAAGCCCAGATTGTCTGCAATAAGAAGCAGGTGGTGATCAAGACTCCGTCTGGTGAATCACTTACCATTCAGGGAGATACCCAATATGGACTGCCTGAGCAAGTGTCTATGCTCAAGGCCTCTAAGTGTTTGAAGAAGGGACATGTCATCTACATGGCCCAAGTGACTATAGATGAGCCAAAACCTAAGATGGAAGACATCCCCGTCATTTCTGAATACCCTGAAGTTTTCCCTGAAGAACTACCTGGTTTACCACCAGATAGACAAGTAGAATTCAGAATTGACATCATCCCTGGAGCAGCACCTGTTGCTAGAGCACCTTACAGGTTGGCACCAACAGAGATGAAGGAATTGAGAACACAACTAGATGAATTGCTAGCCAAGGGTTTCATTAGACCTAGTTCGTCTCCTTGGGGAGCACCAATCTTATTTGTCAAGAAGAAGGATGGATTGATGCGTCTATGCATCGATTACCGTGAGCTTAATAAGGTCACTATCAAGAATAGGTATCCATTGCCCAGGATCGACGATCTGTTCGATCAACTTCAAGGGGCAAGTTACTTCTCTAAGATTGACTTAAGGTCAGGCTATCATCAACTGAAGGTTAGAGATGAGGACGTACACAAGACTGCATTTAGGACTCGTTATGGTCATTACGAGTTCCTAGTGATGCCTTTTGGGCTCACTAATGCACCAGCGGCATTCATGGATCTCATGAACCGTGTCTGCAAACCATACTTGGACAAATTTGTTATCGTCTTCATTGATGACATTCTGATTTATTCAAAGAATCAGGCCGACCATGAGAAACATCTTCGATTTATTCTTTCACTACCTCAGCAGGAGAAGCACTACGCCAAATTCTCTAAGTGTGAATTTTGGCTTCGAGAAGTCCAATTCCTTGGACATGTGGTTAGTGAACGCGGAATCCAGGTAGATCCCGCTAAGGTTGAAGCTGTCATGAATTGGCAAGAGCCGAAGACGCCCACAGAGATTCGCAGCTTCTTGGGATTGGCAGGATATTATAGGCATTTCATTGAAAAATTTTCAAGGATTGCTGCACCCCTAACTTCTTTGACTAGGAAGAAAATAAAGTTGGATTGGGGTCTTAAGCAGCAAGAATCCTTTGATATCCTTAAGCAGAAACTAAGCAATGCACCTGTGTTGACATTGCCTGATGGAATAGAAGAGTTTGTGGTATATTATGATGCATCACACACCGGGATGGGATGTGTGCTTATGCAGAAAGGCAAAGTTATTGCCTATGCTTCATGTCAGTTAAAGGTGCACGAAAAGAATTACACCACCCATGACTTGGAGTTGGGTGCCGTTGTATTTGCACTGAAGCTATGGAGGCACTATTTGTATGGTATCAAGTGTGTGATCTATTCTAATCACAAGAGCCTCCAGCACCTGTTTAACCAAAAGGATTTGAACATGAGGCAACGACGTTGAATGGAAACTTTGAATGATTATGATTGTGAGATAAGATACCATCCTGGCAAGGCGAATGTAGTCTCCGACGCCTTAAATCGAAAGGAAAGAGTGAAGCCTATAAGAATCAATGCCAAAAGCATTGAGATAAAGAATAGCTTGAACGAAAGGTTGTTAGCTGCGCAGAAGGAAGTTGTGCTAGAAGCTAACTATCCTGATGAAAAGCTAGGAGTAACCGAAGAACAGTTATCCTGTAGCAAGGACGGAATTCTGAGGTTAAATGGACGAATATGGCTTCCAGTTTATGGGGGACTTCGGGATGTTATCCTCCAGGAAGCCCATAGTTCTAAATATTCCGTTCATCCTGGAGCTGATAAGATGTACCAGGATCTAAAGTCGAACTATTGGTGGATAGGTTTGAAGAAATCTGTAGCCACTTATGTGGCCAAATGTCTGACGTGCGCACAAGTTAAAGCTGAACATCAAAAGCCGTCAGGATTGCTACAACAGCCTGAACTTCCCACTTGGAAGTGGGAAATGGTGACGATGGATTTCATCACCAAGTTGCCAAAAACAAAGAAAGGAAATGATACTATATGGGTGATTGTAGATAGACTGACTAAGTCAGCACATTTCCTACCCATTAAGGAGACCTATAGCTCCGACATGTTAGCCCAATTGTATGTAGATAAGATTGTATCTTTGCATGGCGTACCAGTGTCTATTATCTTAGACAGAGATACTAGATACACATCACATTTTTGGAAAAGTTTCCAACAATCTTTGGGCACGCGCTTAAATTTCAGTACGGCTTACCATCCTCAGACGGATGGGCAGAGTGAGCGTACAATCCAAACATTGGAAGACATGCTTCGTGCATGTGTGATTGACTTAGGTGGTAGTTGGGATAACCACCTGCCCTTAATCGAGTTCTCTTATAACAACAGCTATCATACAAGCATCAAGGCTGCGCCTTTCGAGGCCTTGTATGGTTGGAAGTGCAGAACGCCCGTTTGTTGGGCGGAAGTTGGAGATGTCCAACTGACAGGACCTGAAATAGTCTTTGAAACGACGGACAAGATTGTCCAGATTCAAGATCGCCTGAAAGCTGCCAGAGATAGGCAGAAAAGCTACGCCGATTTAAAGAGAAAACCTCTAAAATTCGAGGTAGGTGACAAGGTACTACTTAAGGTATCACCCTGGAAAGGGGTAATGCGTTTTGGCAAGAAGGGAAAGTTAAGCCCCAGATACATAGGACCATTCGAGATCATCGAATGTGTCGGATCAGTGGCGTATAAGCTAAATTTTCCTGAAGAGCTCAGTGGAATTCATAACGTATTCCACATTTGCAATCTGAAGAAATGTCTAGCTGATGAATCACTAGTCATACCACATACAGATGTGCACATCGATGAGAGCTTGAAGTTTGTTGAAAAACCCGTGTCGATCGATGATCGACAGGTCAAGAAGCTTCGAAGGAGGCATGTATTGATCGTAAAGGTAAAATGGGATGCCCGTAGAGGTCCCGAGAACACGTGGGAGGTAGAGTCCACAATGAAAGAAAAGTACCCTCATTTATTTCAGTAAATCTGGAGGTCGAGATTTCTTTTAAGGGGGTGAGGATGTAACACCTCAAAAATTTGTGTCTATTGAAATAACGACACGTGTCATGCAAGACAAAAGTGTTATAAACCCGGATCTAGTCAAAGATGTATGGTAGGATTTAAAAGCGTCGATATGTTAATTAAATACCTCTGAACGACCTAGTTATGAATCCTAAGACCATAATCTATATTATAAACATCTGATATATACTCAAATCAGGTTAATGCTTGCAATAATTGATTCAAATTACAGAAATGGGATCCTATGAGATTATATACATCAAACTTTCATTAGTGACCTTTTCGTTAAAGTCCAAGACAATTATCCTGTAACACCTGTGTCACTGCGGCCATCAAACAAATTCCAAGCCAATGGAATATTGTATTTCATACTTGGGATCGGTATAAATATGTGTATCTTTTGCACATATCAATTCTTGTTTGATTTCAAGCTCTAAATCGCTTTCTGGAAGGTTATACGCGCACTGATGCGTAGATATAACCAGTTTAATCCAACGAACACTCCGGAATAGTGAAATAGGCTTAACATACCTTAAATAACCTTTACATAACTTAGATATAAGTTTTGGAAGGTTTGGTGTGGTGAAATCAAAGTTTAATCGCTTACAGGGACTAAAGTTGACAAACTGCGAAAGTATGCCAATTTGAACTGTAACAGACATTCCGGGACATGAACATAAGTTAAACATACCATAAATATCCTTTACATAGCTTAGAAATAGGCTTTGAGGTGTTCGGTATGCTAAAATAAACTTTTGTGTCATTCAGGGACTAAAAGCGTCAAAAAGTGCACAAGTTTGCATTTTCGCGCATAACTCACGTTCTGCATACATCCGGACATCCAAAAATTTATGTAAGCATGACTATATTATGCTTTAGTGTTTGGCTTGCCAAAAATTCATTCGTCGTGTCATTTCGATCGTTTTTCGCGCTTGTGCGCATTCCGTCGTAATTAAGCGAACATCGCGTTCGTACGGCCAAACGAACCGACATCCGAGATATTTTTGAACACATTTTAAGTTCCCTATACTTTAACTTCATTTTAGAGCTTTGAAATGGGGTTAACGGGCCTTAAACGTGTCGAAAATGGGCTGAATGCATGACAGGGACCAAAAGTGTAAATCTGCCAAACTTAAGCCTAGCGGTGCGCTACACTTTTAGCGTAGCGGTGCGCTAGGAGTCTGCAGACCAGATGCAATGTACTTAATAGCCTGTTTTCAGCTGGATTAACAACAACCACACATTCCTAATTATCTAGTCATCTGATAAGGATGGATTTCCAGCCACCATAAGGTTCCGACAAGTGTACGGGTCGGATTCATGGCACGTTTTCCATGGAACGATCCTAACGGTTCGGGTATTCCTATAAATACCCAACCCACACAACCTCATTTTGCACAAGAATTCTGATTTGAGAGCTCTAAGTTGAAACCATTGTTTCATACCTGAGTTCTTGGATCGGGATTAGCTTTCGGGGACCCTTCGTAAGTATTCCTTCGTTCTTTTCCTTATTTTTACTGCTTTTCGAGTCAGAAAGTCAAACTTTGTTTGACTTTCAGCATTGACCAGTAATGGTCAATGCGAAGTTCGTTTGAACTTCGCAACGTGAGTGTAATCACGTTGGTTATAGTCCCTTGGGACTATGCCTACTGATTACCACGTTGTCTAGGGTCGTAGGGTAAGCGATCTAATAAATCGCTTATACCTTCGAACCCGACCCAGTTTGGTCGATCATTAGGATCCGACCAAATACATTAGGTGACCATAGTGTAGGGAATAACCTTCCGAGGTTATACCCTATGGTCACATCGTTTAAGTAGTTGTATGATAGGTAGTTTATATGCCTTAGGTAAATTACCAGAATACCCTTTTCATGTATAATTGGTAATTAAGCATATGTAACCTAAACTTTTGTCACATAACTGATTTTGTAACATGTTTAGGCATATAACACTTGTCATAGGACTAGTTAGGCGATCCGAACGCGTTCCACGCGAACGACGCGTTAAAGTAGCATAAGCTACCTAAACGGGTCGTAATGGGTCGTAGACACTTAGGTTAATTTTCATTTAGTATGTAGGCTTTGATTAACCATATCACATGAGTTCCTACACTCATTTGGTTTACAAACCCTCATGCTACCCAGTCTTCCGATTTAGGTCCGGTTTATTAATGTAGTTACCTATATTAGGTGCCGTTTGATATTCCGCGATCTCTAGCATTGCTTGGTGGTTATCCTAGGACTTCTGAGCAATCTCAAGTGAGTACATAGACCCCTCTTTTACTGTTTTCCAAACTGTTTTGGGGTGGAACACATGTGCCTACTTGTTACTTTCCTGCTTTCCTGTTTTCACATCATATACTGCTATGTTCGTTAGTACATGATTTCATTACATTTCATGCTATGTATTGCCATTGTGTGCATTACTTAGTACATCGTTTTACATGACATTTTGACATAGACATTTGACATAGACATTTCGACATAGACATTTTAACATGATTGACATTGATCATGTATTTCCCACAAAACATAACTTTGATTTAAACCAAGTTTTACTTCAATACTTTGTTTTTGTGCATATGGTTTAGTTGAGACATTTCACTTGCCATACATGGATATTTGACATAGACATTTGACATGGATATTTGACATAGACATTTGACATTGATATTTGACATAGACATTTTGACATAATTTACATCTTGACATGAACATTTTACATTGTTTGGTTTGGTTTGATTAAGTGATTAAGTAACGATGCGTGTGTAATATGATACAAGCATGGTGGATACGCCGCTGGTACATCCTATATATAAGTGTTTGTATGGTATTACATGTCGTAACGTTATTTGAATCATTTCAGTTTGAGACATAGAACATTTCATACAAATAACATACCTTTCACAAGACATTGATTCATAAACAACTTATCTTATGCAAACATATTTTACTTGGTTATTCATTTAACCTTACATTTATTTATACTTATCATCTGATCTTATCGATTTTCAAATGATTTACAAAACAAAGCAAATAACAAGGTTCATGACTAAACATTTTCTCAAACATAAGTCATGAAACCTATTTTCACAAAACCTATGTATCTCACAGGCATTTTTATGCTGACGTACCTATTTTCACATGTGTTTTTCAGGAGCTGTTACATAAGATGATCAAGATACACATAGGCAGACTTGGGCTTTAGTGACAATAAAAGATACAAGACTAGTTAAATATGTTGTATTTCTTGTTTGTTAAGACATTGTAACACTTTTAATCAATAAAACGAAACTTCAATTACCATGGATTTGAAACAATTAATTCTGTTACAACACTCCCCGACATTTCCGCCACGTTTTGTATGTTCTACGTGGTCGGGGTGTGACATATCCATCATGAAAGGTGGTCATAACTGTTCAAGCATGATCTAAAGGCCCCATACTGATAAATCAAGCCCAAAAATCATATTACCTAAGTTGCCCTTTCAAAGATTGAAAGGTTAAATTTTTTTTGCCTTTTGGTAAAGGCTTACGGACCATAAAGGTCCTGCCTTACGGTCCGTAAGGCATCCCCAGCGACAGAAAATAGGCTGGTGCCTATTATGAACAAGTTAACCGACTTAAATAGATATTTTTCATCACCATGAGCAGCACAACTAGTTCTTAGGCACTAGGGACACTTGTTATTGATCAGGGAACATGTATAGCATTGCTTGGCATGATCTAGTGAGATCAAACTCACTATATAAAGCCCCATTATTTGCACACTTTGATCATTCATTCTCAACTCAACTTCTGATCATTTCTGGAGCTCAAGGCCTTTCCCCAAGCATCTCTAATCGTGCATTAGACCTTGGTAAGTATCCTTGACCTTCCTTAATCAAGTTTTACTTAGTTATTAGCTTAAAAGTCAAACCGTCGTAATTAAGGTTTAACTTAACGATTAATCACTAACGGTCCAGTGATTAGTCAAATTGAAGGTAGTTATAAGTTGGTAATTATGTGGGCAATAAACCCTTAAAAGGGCACCCTTTGATTCCCGTCCTAACTAAGACATTGATCGGGTCAAAGTTGTTTATAAAAAGTCAACAGAAACTTAATTTGCGAATTAACACATAATTAGCAATGTAGAAGATGTGTAACCTATTTTATCACTCATATAACTTGGTAATAAGTATAAGAACTGGTCTAAGCTTGTTTGATCCGACAATTTTCAGTAGAGACCCTGTTCGGAACCGAAAGTCGCATAATTTGACTTTTGCTTTGACTTTCAGTTCTGACCCATTTGAGCATAGTTTAGAAATACCTTAGGGCTTCATTAGGACCGGGTTACATGATGGTATAACCCTCTGTGATTGGTTCATTGTTTGTCCGATTCGTTTACACGTTTCCGTTAATTGCTTAATGTTGACCATAATGCCCTTTTGACCATAAAACGAGAATTTTGGAAATGTGAGAGGACAATAATCTTCGTTACTGAGTTATAAACTTGTCCCTAAAATTTCATATCAGTTCGAGGTCTAGATTAGGAGTTATACTCAATAGCGCACTTAAAAAGCATTTTGTTAATTAAAAGGCGCCATTAGCATGAAGCCTATCTAAACCCAATTTTTGATACCAAAATTTTTACCCACTGATGTAATATAATATTTTGAGATTTTTGAAGATTTTTAATTAATTTTTAAACTGATCATAACCTAAGGTTATTGCCTTAATTCGGTAATTACCGATTTTACCCTTTTGCTTGTAAAATGAGTTTTACATAATATTTGGACACCAATCAAATTGCTACTGATTTTATATAATAAATGAAGTCTTTTGAACTTTATAACCAGATCAAAAAACTCAGATTCCCTGTATAACCCGGAAATCGCTTAAAACGGCTTTTTAACGCGTATTAAACACCAAGTATGGGTTTAAAACCATTTTGGCATATAAGACTTATCACCAACTGATATAACCTATTAAATTAAGTTGGTTTACTGATTATTTCAGACCCGAGTCTCAGAATTAAAATTAATCTCTTTTATAATCTTTTAAATGACCAAAATACCCTTACGGGACTTAAGTTGAGATTAAACTCGTTTTGGGCATAATGGAAGGTATCCTACTGATATCAAAACATATTTAAGGCATATTAACTTTGGGAACCTGTATATGACTCTTATGATTACCCGTTACGCTTCTTGCGCGTTCGGTTCGGTTTATGTAACTAGTTTGCATAAATTAGCCGAAACGGGTCAAACCTTATCGTTTGTATCTCAAAATCCAGAACGTGTTTAGATTACCCATATTACACAAGTCTTCAAACTTTTCGGGTCTAAATCACTTCTATTCCGGTCTTCGCTTAATCGTGCGTTTGAACCGTATCTTTCTTTAAAACTAACCGGTCTAAGTTTAGGCTTAATTAAAGACCCGTTAGGATTCTAATAGGTTATTATAAACCTTCGTTCCAGAATAGGAGACCCGGTAAAAGCTACACGCACTTGCTATTTGTGATTGATACTTTCAAAGGTAAATACTTTTAACTTATTTTCCCTATACGGGCTTGGGGGTATGGTATATAAAATACCGCTTGGTCGGGCATTGAATCTTTAATCGAATAGAGGTTAATTCATTGAGATGTCCTGTTTGGAAATGTTTTGTTTGCTTAAAGCCTTTGGGGGGGGGGGGTTAATGACCATGTCCCGAATATCCTTGGCATCATTTTACAAAATGGCCACAACCTAAGCACGGGGTGTAGGCGTACACCCGTCAGTGCCTAAACAAATAATGTGGTGTGTCTATTAATCTTTAACCCGGTCTACGGATCGGGCTACTGAACGCATAAGGAACATGTAATTCTTTTACAAGATTATATTCAAATAATTATCCCAAGTTATAAAATGTTTGTGCCTTGTGCATTCAAATCAATTTACAAAACCCTTTTCAAAATGAGTCAGTTAATTGTATTTACCAGTGTAAACTGACGTATTTTCCCAAAAAGGTTAAGTGCAGGTACTACTCGTAATAGGCTGGCTTTCTCCTAGCATCCACAATAAGTCTTGCAAGCTTGGATGACATAAAACTGTTGAACAATGTTTTCTCTTTGTTTTGATCCACCAGTGGATTATTTTCAACTATTTGTGATACTTGATATTACAATTTTATTTGGTTGAAATGAATCTATCTTTTGCTTCCGCTGTGCATTTATATATATTGTGTTGTTTGACTATAACGATATCAACTACGTCACGATACTCCCCCACCGGGCCCACCGGTAATACGTTGAAATATCGGGGTGTGACATGTATGTTCACTTAACATGCTAGCCCATTGTTTTACATTTTGAACTATTCGAACCATTTGTAACCATTTGATATATGTGAACCATTTGTAACCATTTGATAAATGTGAACCATTTGTAACCATTTGATGTATGTGAACCATTTGTAACCATTTGATATATGTGAACCATTTGTAACCATTTGTTATATGGGAACCATTTGTAACTATTTGAACCGTTGGGTTAGGGAAGTGATTAGGTAACGGGGTGGGTGTAATGTGTTAAAAGCATGGTGGATACGCCGCTGGTACTTCCTATATATAAGTGCTTTTAACACATTATATATCGTTGCGTTATCTAGATCACTTGGGTAAATGATTTCAAAACGATGTCACACAATGATGTTTTCTGAATAATATAAACCATACGAGTTTTGTTAACAAGTTTCTAGGATATGTTTTACAATTTGATTTCATAAAACAAATGTTTTGGAGTTAAGAATCATGGCTACGAGATTTTATAAATCATATCCAACTTGATTTGAGTTGGTTAATTATGTCGCAATACTATACTTTTCAAAATAAGGTTTTTAAATAAGTATTGCAACATGTAAAACGAGCCATGAATCTGACACTCACATAAAACCTATGTACTCGCCGGCATTTTTATGCTGACGTATTTTCACATGTGTTTCAGGTACCATAGTTGATGATGTTTGATGATGATACTTGTGTACGCTAACATAGGAATGGACGAGGCCTTAGTGACTTATTAACAATGAAAGTTTATTTGTTCCTGTTTTGTTTCTAATTCCAATGCAATGTAATACATTTTATTCAATAAAACAAAACTGTTTAATCCATGGTTGTGAAACAATGATTCTGTTACAACACTCCCCGACGTTTTCGCCATGTTTTGTTGTTTTACGTGGTCGTGGTGTGACAGAAAAGTTGGTATCAGAGCCAATGGTTATAGGGAATTAGGTTATTAGTAATGATTTGACCTAGACTATAACCTTACTAGGACCCTAACGCGAGTTTACTTGCGTTTAGTCATAAAATAATACCGTTGCCTATCTTTAGGCAGCAACAACAATAAGAACACAAAATTCGAATCTGCTTTGAAAACTAATCATCTGTTCTAGGATGATTTATTATAAGGTTACGAACCTTCAAAGTTTTCAAATTCTCGTCAAAGTTTGGGGCTACATAATGTGAACACGTGCAAACTGGAAGGGTGGGTGCCTGTACCCTGAGCTTTCTGTCTAAGGCTAGAGTGTTCGTACAAATCCGCAGTATCGGACCAGTCACTCTTACCTGGGAACTCTTGGGGTGAGTGTCCACTTATAGGCGAGCATGTCTTCGCGATACATTATGAGGACCTATTTACTTTGATTCAGCCTTTTAGTGTCATTTGTTTGCTTCGTGGTTCAAACAAATGACCGTCACCCATGTTTTTTGGTCGGTAATTGTAACATCCTATTCTTACCCAATGCCATTTCATTTGTTTTCTCTCTTGTTTCCCCTTTTTAGAATGCCTCCATGACGCGAAAATAAGGTATCTATTGAAGAGCTGGCAGCTGTCATTATGCAGCAAATGACTGCTGCAATCCCGAACATCGTTGCTCAATGTAACCAAGCTCTCAACAACAATAATGCCCCCTGCAACTTCAAGACGTTCAACTCGGCTAAGCCATCAAAGTTTTCTGGGTCTCAAGGAGCGACTGCACTTCTGCAATGGTTCGAGAGTCTAGAGAGCACCTTCAGGCATGTTCAATGCCCAAATGAGCAAAAGGTAGAATTCGCATCTAGTGTCTTTGAGAAACGAGCTTTGACATGGTGGAATGGTGTGATGAGAGATAGGGGTGCCGATGTGGCACTGGCTCAAACGTGGGAAGAGCTTCGAGCTCTGATGATGAAGGAATTATGTCCTTGTCATGAGATCAGGGCCTGGGAAAGGGAATTCGACGATCTTAAGCAAGATAGCGGTGAGCATCGTGCCTACACGGATCGTTACGAGGAGTTAAGTCTGTTATGCCCGAATATGGTTACGCCTTTGGATAAGGCAATCGAAAAGTACATTGATGACCTCCCTGACCCAGTACAAGACATTGTGACTGGTAGTAACCCCACTACGGTTAGGCAGGCCATTGAGCTATCTGCTACCTTGACTGAATCTCAAATCAGGAAAGGTAAACTTTTCTGAAAAGGTGATAAGAAACCAATCAAGGAATCGAAACCCAAAGATGAACAGACTGAATCCTCCAAGAAGTCAAGGAAGCGAAAAGCTTCC
Source organism: Helianthus tuberosus (assembly GCA_030545235.1). NCBI lineage: Eukaryota > Viridiplantae > Streptophyta > Magnoliopsida > Asterales > Asteraceae > Helianthus > Helianthus tuberosus. Next base: position 58,944,752 of record CM060380.1, read on the forward strand.
CAGAACTTCACCGTGGTTGCTCACAATGATCAAGCTGCCCCCAACCAACCAGCTCAACCCCCTGCTAGGAAGCCATACAATGGAACTGCACCCTTGTGCAACCAATGTAACCTTCATCATCATGCTACTGTGGACTTATAGGTCATACAGCAAGAGTTTGCCGAGCTACAGTTGCACCAAATTAAGCTGACAACAATCCTGCTCAAGCTCGTTTTCCACCAGGTTCTTGCTACAACTGTGGCGAGATGGGTCATTTCCGAAGAAATTGCCCAAAGCTTGCAAATGCAAATCCAGCACAGGGATGAGCATCTGACCGACTAGAAGACAACACCGTTTAGAAATAATTACGTCTCATGTATTATTTTCTTTGGTTGTCAAGGTCCATGAAACAGTTGTTATCGTTGTTTATAAATAAATCTTTTATTTACATTGCATTGTATTCATGTGGTTGCATGTATAAACAACATATCCCCTACAATACCGATAATCAGGGAATCGTATTCCTTGAAGAACAGACTACCCCCAAAATTCTTCCATTTTATGATCTCTTGCGTTTTCCACGAAAATCCTAAGTACCCGTTTCTTCCAAAGAAACGAAGTACAAGGCGCAAGTTACAACTCTAGACGAATACCCAAAGTACCACTATAAATCCTTAATAGGGTACCTAAGGGTATTTCCATAAATCCTAAAATTGTTGTGTACCTTAATTCGAATATTACGTTTCTTTGAAAATAAAATCGAATTTTCGGAAGATCATCCTATCTTCATAGATAGATTCTTGAAAATGATTAAAGTGCCAAATGAAATCCACGGATTGGATTCCTGGTGTGATTTAAATATCCGTGTCCAAAGATAACAAATTAAAAGTCAAATTAAACAAATATGTGATTATGTGCTTATGTGTTACCTTTTATGTTTTTGTGTGATCCAAGTTTTTGTTATCCAAATCCTCGTAGAATCTTCCATATCTTCGTATAAGGGATTCATAGTAGGATATCCAAAGGTACTACCTTAAATCCTTAATGGGCTTCTACGTACTAGTAAAGACCCTTGGATTATAATGTACTATTCCATAATTAGACCCCTTGAGTGGTCTAGTTAAACAGATTGATCCAAAAATCTGGTTAGGAATATCATTTGATGATATAGCTGAAAAGGCTCCTTGGCGGTCTAATTAAAAAGATCATTTGTTGATCTAATTAAAAGGACCCTATGATAGGCTAGTCACACTCATCACATGTTTGATTTTCTTCCCCTTCACATTACAAAACAAACTGTGCAGACTATGCAAGGAGTTACGTAACTATGGATGCATACATAATTATGGAATTCAGTGCACAGAAACCACAGCAAGTTTTGTCATGTGTCTAGAGTTGACTCAGTTCATTTTCGTTTCTGAAGAATACTCATTGAGGAAAATGACTCATTCCGTTCATTTTCGTTTCTGAAGAATATCCATCGAGGGAAATGAATATTCTTGATTTTTCCTTCATTTCCATTTTTGAAGAATACCCATTGAGGAAAATGACTCATTCCGTTCATTTTCGTTTCTGAAGAATATCCATCGAGGGAAATGAATATTCTTGATTTTTCCTTCATTTCCGTTTCTGAAGAATACCCATTGAGGAAAATGACTCATTCCGTTCATTTTCGTTTCTGAAGAATATCCATCGAGGGAAATGAATATTCTTGATTATTCATTCATTTCCATTTCTGAAGAATACCCATTGAGGAAAATGACTCATTCCGTTCATTTTCGTTTCTGAAGAATATCCATCGAGGGAAATGAATATTCTTGATTATTCGTTCATTTTCGTTTCTGAAGAATACCCATTGAGGAAAATGACTCATTCCGTTCATTTTTGTTTCTGAAGAATATCCATCGAGGGAAATGAATATTCTTGATTATTCGTTCATTTTCGTTTCTGAAGAATACCCATTGAGGAAAATAACTAATTCCGTTCATTTTTGTTTCTGAAGAATATCCATCGAGGGAAATGAATATTCTTGATTATTCGTTTATTTTCGTTTCTGAAGAATACCCATTGAGGAAAATTACTCATTCCGTTCATTTTCGTTTCTGAAGAATATCCATCGAGGGAAATGAATATCCTTGATTTTTCCTTCATTTTCATTTTTAAAGATTGTCCGATGAGAGAAATGACAGGATTATCCCTTGCATAATCTTTGATGGGTTATTCTACACAAATAAACACCCTAGATTCCATGCAAGGCAATTATTTACCACAGCATCACAGACAGACTCCTACGAATAAATTTCGGGACGAAATTTCCTAAAGTAGGGGAAACTGTGACACCTGTGCCTCTGTGACCATCAAACAAATACCAAAACAATGAAATATTGTATTTCATACTTTGGATTTGTATAAATATGTGTATCTTTTGCACATATCAATTCTTGTTCGATTTCAAGCTTTAAATCGCTTTCTGGAAGGTTATACGCGCACTGATGCGTAAATATAACCAGTTTAATGCAAAGAACACTCCGGGATAGTGAAATAGGCTTAACATACCCTAAATAACCTTTACATAACTTAGAAATAAGTTTTGGAGGGTTTGGTGTGGCGAAATCAAGTTTATTCGCTTACAGGGACTAATTTCGACAAACTGCGAAAGTATGCAGATTTGTACTGTAACGAACATTCCGGAACATGACCATAAGTTAAAAATACCCTAAATATCCTTTACATAGCATAGAAATAGGCTTTTAGGGGTTCGGTGTGCTAAAATAAACTTTTTGGTCATTCAGGGACTAAAAGCGTCAAAAAGTGCATAAGTTTGCATTTTCGCGCATATATTACTTTCTGAATACATCCGGACATACAAAAGTTTATGTAATCATTAAAATAATTTATTTTAGTGATTGGCAGGATAAAATTCCATTCGTCGCGTAATTTGGATCGTTTTTCGCATTCGTTCGTGTTTCGTCGTAATTAACCGAACAACGCAACCGTACGACCAAACGAACCGAAATCTGAGATATTTTTTAGCATGTTTCATGTTCCCTATACTTTAACTTCATTTTAGAGCCTTGAAATTGGATTAACGGGGCTTAAACGTGTCAAAAATGCATCAAAAACCATGTTTTGCACATTCAGGGACCAAAATTGACAATCTGCCATAGTTAACTTAGTAAGGGACCAAATTGAAAAATCTAAATCCATCGAGGGAAATGAATATCCTTGATTTTTCCTTCATTTTCATTTTTAAAGATTGTTCGATGAGAGAAATGACAGGATTATCCCTTGCATAATCTTTGATGGGTTATTCTACACAAATATATAAACACCCTAGATTCCATGCAAGGCAATTATTTAACACAGCATCACAGACAGACTCCTACGAATAAATTTCGGGACGAAATTTCCTAAAGTAGGGGAAACTGTGACACCTGTGCCTCTGTGACCATCAAACAAATACCAAAACAATGAAATATTGTATTTCATACTTGGGATTTGTATAAATATGTGTATCTTTTGCACATATCAATTCTTGTTCGATTTCAAGCTTTAAATCGCTTTCTGGAAGGTTATACGCACACTGATGCGTAAATATAACCAGTTTAATGCAACGAACACTCCGGGATAGTGAAATAGGCTTAACATACCCTAAATAACCTTTACATAACTTAGAAATAAGTTTTGGAGGGTTTGGTGTGGCGAAATCAAGTTTATTCGCTTACAGGGACTAATTTCGACAAACTGCGAAAGTATGCAGATTTGAACTGTAACGAACATTCCGGAACATGACCATAAGTTAAACATACCCTAAATATCCTTTACATAGCTTAGAAATAGGCTTTTAGGGGTTCGGTGTGCTAAAATAAACTTTTTGGTCAATCAGGGACTTAAAGCGTCAAAAAGTGCATAAGTTTGCATTTTCGCGCATATCTTACTTTCTGAATACATCCGGACATACAAAACTTTATGTAATCATTAAAATAATTTATTTTAGTGATTGGCAGGATAAAATTCCATTCGTCACGTAATTTGGATCGTTTTTCGCATTCGTTCGTGTTTCGTCGTAATTAACCGAACAACGCAACCGTACGACCAAACGAACCAAAATCTGAGATATTTTTTAGCATGTTTCATGTTCTCTATACTTTAACTTCATTTTAGAGCCTTGAAATTGGATTAACGGGGCTTAAACGTGTCAAAAATGCATCAAAAACCATGTTTTGCACATTCAGGGACCAAAATTGACAATCTGCCATAGTTATCTTAGGAAGGGACCAAAATGAAAAATCTAAATTCCAGCTGTTCCCCTCATTTTCACATGGTTTTAATGAAACTAGGGGCTCCCATGGTTTCACAAAACCATGGGCACATGTGTACGGATGAGATCGAAGCTCGTTTTACGATGAACGATCTTAACTGTTGTGCAAAAACTATAAATACCCCATCCATCTCATTGTTGCAACTCACATTTGATCTGATATTTCTCTAAGTTGAGGTGCTTTCACTTCGTACCTGAGAATAATCGGGTCAAACTTCCGTTCTTTTTCGCGTGAAAGTCAAACTGTGTTTGACTTTCTGCTTTGACCATGAAGTTTGCTTGAACTTCATAACGTGAGTGTAATCACGATGGTTTTAGTCTCTTGTGACTATACCTACTTATTACCACGTTATCTAGGCATAGTGGCGAGTCGTAGTTTCGGCCAAAATGTGTATTCTTGCGTATTTTGTAACCAAACTACTTTTAGGTATCAAAACCGTTTGTTTTGATACCAAACCTGTTTTCAAACCTCGTTAAGCATGTTTTAACATGTTTAGCTCGTCACTTTAGTTTTAGTGCTTATGTAGGGTCGTAAGGTAAGCGGTCTAAACAACCGCTTATACTTTCGAACCTGACCCGTTTGGTCGATCTTTAGGATCCGAGCAAACACATTAGGTGACCATAGTTACATAGGGAATAACCTTCCGAGGTTATACCTTATGGTCACGTCGTTTAAGTAGTTGTATGATAGGTAGTTTATATGCCTTAGGTAAATGACCAAAATGCCCTTTTTACGCCAAAATTCATTTTAAGCATATGTAACATAAGTTTTGATATCTAAACTGATTTGGAAACAATATTAGACATGTTAAGGCATATTTTACTTATCATAGGACTAGTTAGGAGGTCCGAACGCGTTTTATGCGAACGACGCGTTAAAGTGGCGTAAGCTACCTTAACGAGTCGTAATGGGTCGTAAGTACTTAGGTTAGGTTTCGTTTTTTAATGTAGGCTTTGTTAAACCATATTACATGAGTCCCTACACTCATTTGGTTTACGAAACCTCATTTTATCCGATCCTCCGATTTAGGTCCGTTTATTTACATAGTTACCTATATTAGGTGCCGTTTGATTCCGTGATCCCTCTAGCTTTGCTTGGTTGTTATTCAAGACTTCTAAGCTTCCTCAAGTGAGTACATAGTCCCCTCTTTTACTGTTTTCAACTATTTTGGGGTGGAACACATGTGCCTACTTGTTACTTTCATGCTTTCCATGTTTTCATATCATATACATGTTATGTTCATTAGTACAATATTAGTACATGATTTCATTATGTTTTGCTATGTATGTTCACTTAACATGTTAGCCCATTGTTTTACATTTTGAACTATTCGAACCATTTGTAACCATTTGATATATGTGAACCATTTGTAACCATTTGATATATGTGAACCATTTGTAACCATTTGATGTATATGAACCATTTGTAACCATTTGATATATGTGAACCATTTGTAACCATTTGGTATATGGGAACCATTTGTAACTATTTGAACCGTTGAGTTAGGGAAGTGATTAGGTAACGGGGCGGGTGTAATGTGTTAAAAGCATGGTGGATACGCCGCTGGTACTTCCTATATATAAGTGCTTTTAACACATTATATATCGTTGCGTTATCTAGATCACTTGGGTAAACGATTTCGAAACGATGTCACACAATGATGTTTTCTGAATAATATAAACCATACGAGTTTTGTTAACATGTTTCTACGATATGTTTTACAATTTGATTTCATAAAACAAATGTTTTGGAGTTAAGAATCATGGCTACGAGATTTTATAAATCATATCCAACTTGATTTGAGTTGGTTAATTATGTCGCAATACTATACTTTTCAAAATAAGGTTTTTAAATAAGTATTGCAACATGTAAAACGGGCCATGAATATGACACTCACATAAAACCTATGTACTCGCCGGCATTTTTATGCTGACGTATTTTCACATGTGTTTCAGGTACCGTAGTTTATGATGTTTGATGATGATACTTGTGTACGCTCACATAGGAATGGACGAAGCCTTAGGGACTTAATAACAATGAAAGTTTATTTGTTCCTGTTTTGTTTCTATTTCCAATGTAATGTAATACATTTAATTCAATAAAACGAAACTGTTTAATCCATGGTTGTGAAACAATGATTCTGTTACAACACTACCCGAAGTTTCCGCCACGTTTTGTTGTTTTACGTGGTCGGGGTGTGACAAAATCCATGTTTAAACATGTCTTATGCAAGATAACGTGATTTAATTAATAAAAACTTTCAATTTACGATATCGAGCATAACTTCTGTTTAAGATCAGAAACTGATGTCAAATTTTCGGGACATACTTATATTTCAGTAATAAAGGTTTTTGTCTTCTCACATTTTCAAAAATCTCGTTTATATGTCAAAAGGGCAAAATGGGCATTTATAAGCATAATAACGAAACTTAGCATATAATTCAGAATATATATGACCAGGTACTATAACTCCAGAGGGTTATATTACAACATAAGGTGGTCCTAATGGAAGCTTAAAACATGGAAGAATTAAGCTTAATCTGGTCAGAACTGAAAGTCAAAGCAAAAGTTAAGCTTTTGCGACTTTCGGTTGTGAACCGACCTTAGACTTAGAATTGTCAGGTTGAACCTGTTTGGACATGTTCTAATATTAATTACTAAGTTATTATAGTGTTAAAATATAATTTATAACCTCTGTATTATTAGTTTTAATCATTATTTAAAATTCTGTCCAGTTTGACTTTTTAATTAATTTGTTTGGCCTGACAATTAACTAAGCAAACTAAATAATTAGGAGGTGCCCTTTTAAGGGTTAATTACCTACCTAATTATGGTCACATAACCACATTCATTTCGATCAGTGGCTAGACCATTTGAGTTTAAACCGAAAGTCAAAGTCAGATTACGATAATGTTGACCTTTTGGTTTTTAAATTAAAAACTGAACTAATTAGGGGGGGCTAAGACACTTACAAAGGGTCCTAGCTATCTTTTCTATAAACTTGAGCTCCCTTCTTAATCAGAAATCACCAGATGAAAGTGTAGAGAATGATACAAGTGAAGTGAGCAATGAACTAGGCAACATAAGTGCCTATTTATACTTGTAATCCATGATCCAAGATCACACCAAGTGTAATGGGAGTGTTTAGGATCGCCCCATGTGTCCTAGTGGTATTCTAAAACCGTTTGCAAGCTCTAGGATTCGAAATTCAGGCCTCAAAGGCGGTGCAACAGGCTGAACATGCAGCTGCCAGTTTTTTGGAAGCTGGAAGTTGCTACGCGGCCCGCGTAGGAAATCAGAAGGGGCTACGCGCCCCACGACAAGCCGTCATTCAGGTTAACCAACTTTCAAATGTTTCACTTTCAGCCCCTGGTCTTTTATACCCTCAAATATCTTTTATTTTAGACATAAATGGCCCTTATAGTTAGTTTGTAAGAATTATGGGAGCATATGCAAACTGCGTTAGGCCCGGTTTCGTTAAATGATCACCGAAACACTAGTTTCATCACATTGACAGTTTTCACCCAAAGTCTTGAAAACTTACATAACGATATCGAAACCATGTGAAACTGATATCACTTATCCTTGAGAGTATATTTGAATATTACGAAGCTTCGGGTTCGTTAAAAGGTCACTCAGAGGTAAGAATTAACATGTTGACACGTTTAACCCCTGTAGTTTATAATCTTTCGATTATTTTCATAAACGACTTCTTGCATCCAATTTATTACTCATTTAAGGATATATTCTTCGTGTGTGGTCATTCAGAGGCACAATTTTGGCATGTTGACACATTTTGTTAGCCCTTTGGATCAGGATCTGTTCGTACGGAACGTGAATGAATCGACCTCGATCAATGTGCGGAATCCATGGATCAAGTCACAGAATCACAACAACGTATTCAACGATTAAATCCGTCTGATCTTTCTATTAGAATGATGTGAAAGTACACAAGAACCGGTAGAGAGTTAAACTTGACAGAGTCTCCTTACAGAATGAGCAAAAGTCTCCAAAAGTTACTAACTCTAACCCAAGCTGGGTATTTATAGGCAAACTCAGGGAGGTTTAGGTGCTGTCCGATCGGATGGCAATCCGGTCGGGTGGCAATCCGGTCGGATGGCCATCCGATCGGGTGACACTTGCCAACCATCGGATATCACCTTTACAGTTCAATGCCATTCCCTGCTCTGTCGTTCTACATACATACATACATATACATACAAGTTCACAAAAGACATATACAGTACAAAATAAGACATAATGCTGACGGAAGCTACAGATATATAAACTAACAGACTCCCCCTTGGATATACCTGTAGTTCCTTCCAGCATAGTCTTCAGTCCTTTCTCTTACGTCTTCTTTCCTTGGCTCTCTGTCTCCTCTGTTCGGCTTTTTCTTCTAACATTTTATGTCTCAGTAGCCTACCTTCTTCAATCCACCATTTCCTGTATACCGGATCACCATCAAGCTTTCTGTCCCACTTGGGAATTTTGTTCTCTTCATTTTAAATCGGCGTTTGATCCGTTGGCGGCGGTCTCATCCACTTGAACTTCCCAAGCTTTGCTGCTTTCTCAGATATAGCCTTGAATCTCTGCTCTCGTTTATACTTCTTTAGAAATTCATCAATCTCCAAGTCTCTCCCATTAGACTTCCAATACCTGCCGGAGTTGATGTCTTTCGCAAAGCACACATCTATGATCTTTTGGTATTGCATTGCTTGCTCTTTGTCACGTTTCTCGTATACTATCTTGTTGTAAAACAAGCAATCAATGTCTTTCTTTGAGCAGTTGACTAGCCACATCGGGTCTAGTACGCAGATCCTTGTTGATTCACCTTTCGACTTGTCAAACAAGGATATCACTGCTTCTGCTGTGGATTCATTATATAGCCAACCTTCAAAGTCCTCATAAAAATCTAGTTCCATGGCTCGAAGTGGCATGTTCTTCAAACACCTTGGCGGCTTCACATCCAAAGTAACATCCTTTTCACCATTTTCCAACATTTTAACAATCTGCTTAGGGAATTGAGGCTGCCAATCAGGATACCTAGCTTTAACCTGCTGTTTCACATAATCCCACAGATGTTGGTCGTGCTGCTTCACCTCCAAACCATAGTAATACTGCTTGATGTTCTTAATTTGCACCAACTCATCAACATCCCACCACGGAAGGGTTTTTATGTCTGACAGAAATTTGAAACACTGTACACCCTGCTCCCGTCTAATGGCATAGACCTGCAAATCTTCAAGATAACCCCATGACAGAATGTCTCCCCATGAAATATCTTTGTCATTTGTAAAGAACTGTAGTGGCCTTATGTACTTTCTTTCCTTTGGCATAACTTTAAACCATTTCTTTCTCTCCTCTACAAGATTTTCTCTTGGAATAGTCTTTGGCACACCTTCAGTAGTTATCTTCTCTACAATCTTTCTTCTGACTTCATCTTCGTTTTGGTCTTTGAACATTTCAGCCAATGAAGGAAACGTCTCATCAACACCAGAGTAATGAAAATCTGTTTCTTCATTAGATGAGTCAGATGCATCTTCCACAATCACGTCATTGTATTTATCAGCTTCTTGGGCATATACGAACTCATATTCTTTCTCTGGAGATGCAGGAATTTCATCCTCAATATCAAACTTGAATTTCCCATCATCCAATCCCAACTCCTCCAACATTTCTGCCCTAGACCTCGGTACCTCAAGCTCCCCCTCATACTGAGCATGTAAATAAATGACAGTTGGTTGTGTGAGGAATACCTGGTCTGCCTTTTGTTTCCCAGATGAAGAAGACTCGTGTTGTTGATCATCATCCTGTTCATTGATCTCGTCGTTCAACAGATCATCAATCTTCTCTTGAACATTAGGATTCACAATAAGTAAACCAGTAGAACCTTGGTCTTTGTCTTCATCTTCATCTATGAACTGATCCCAATATGGATCATAGTTCTCGACTGCATCAAGAATATCATCTAAGTTTTCATTCTCTTCCTCTTCTTCTTCTTCTTCTACCTCAACCTCTTCTTCTTCTTCTTCTTTCCATTTTAACAACAATACTTCTTTCGCCTTCTTTTTCTTTTGAATAACATGCACTCGGCGAACTATATCATTGAGATCGAAAGATAGAGTAGAAGACTCACCAACAAGCACGAAACCCATAGGATTTGCTTCAGCATCAACCATCTCTACATCAACTTGGCTTGAAGAACATCCTACTTCTGTTTGACTTGAAGACCCAAGAGTTTCTTCTGTATCAACTACCAACCCTTTTCTTCTTTGAGTTGCTTCATGTGCCAACTCTTTTTCTCTTTCAATTCTACGTTCTTCAGCTCTTTTGACTTCAAGGTTGTTGAAAGAAACATGAACATCAATATTCAAATGACTTTCTAGCACAGAGTATAACATATTTAGCTGTTCATCCTTCACTACTTTGTCAGCCTTCATTGCCTCCATCTCGAGCTTCATCGCTTTCATTTCATTTGATGATGCTTCATTGATTTCGCTTAATAGCTGATTTAGGGGCTGTTTGGTAGCCTCTTAATGATCATTCAGATGCTACCTCTTAATGGTTTAAAACCTCTGAATGAATAAGAGATAACCTCAAGTCTGAATGGTTAAGAGGTAACCTCTGAATGGTAAATCATCACATGTCACATTCTTCTACCTTCTCATTGGTAAAATTCTTAATGGTTCCATTAAGAGGTAGCCTCTTAATGACCATTTAGAGACTACCAAACAGCCCCTTAGAGTTTGATTTGCCTCATGTAGATTCTTCATTTTCTCACGCATTTCAACATTTTCTGCTGAAAGAATCTCAAACAGTTGTGAATTGTCATGAACGTTATCTTTCATTTTCTTTAGCTTCTTTTCTTGTTTTATCATGACAGTCTTGATTTCTTCGTTAACTTTTGTTAACTCCTCAACCTGCTTCTTTAACACATCGCGTTCAGCTACAGCTTTTGCTTTTTCCTTTTCAAGTTCACCAACTTTCTTCGTCAATTCTTTCACAGCTTCATTGTTGAACATATCATAATCTTCATCTGGAATATCATCTCTATATACCCCAGTTGCATGAGGAAGCTCTCCAAATAGATCAGCAAAAGTTGTATTCTTTGGTTATGAGGATTCAGGAATATCTGGATTAGGTTGATCTTGTGGTGGAGGTGGTGGAGGTGTAGCTGCTCTAAATCCAGTGATTTCAACATAATCATCACAACCAACCTTTTTCTGAACCTCAACCTCAGGCACCTCAACACTTTGAACTTCTAGATCTTTTGGAACTTCAACACTTTGTATCTTTTCTGCTTCATGAACCTTTGAAGTGGCAACATGTTTTTCTTTCTTTCCTCCCTGATCTTTAGGCATAGAAGCACCACCTTTCTTTGCTCTGACATTTCTAGGAATTACTACTGTCTGAATTGCCTTACGCTTTTTTCTTAGTTTCTTTGATGGAGTATAGGTAGTGTCTTCTTCATCAGATCCTTTCCTTTTCTTTGTCGGCTTCTTTTTCAGCGGAGCCTTTCCACGACCAAGTGTAGTCGGATCAAGTTCTATTTCTGTTTTAGTTGACTCATCATCGGCATCTTCACTTGAATCATCACGTGCAACCCCTTCAGGCTCTTTGTTTTTGACACTTTCAGGTTGCTTTTCTTGAGCACTTGAACTTTGGGCTTTTGTAGTTGCAGTTGCAATGTGCTGAAGATATTGTTCAAATGTCATCTTTGACAGATCAACACCTTCTTGTGGTATGCTTGATGGATCTAATACTGTCTCATCAATTAACCTTTGTTGTGGCTCCTTTGAAGACCCTACAAAACAAGCATTTACAATTTCATTAGAAACATATAACCATTTGAAATTCTAACTATCTTATGACTCCCCCTTTCACTATACCCTTAACAACTATCTTCGGAACTGGCTCCTTTGGAATAGGAACTACTGGGGATGTCTTCGGAGTTCTTTTCCTCTTTCCATCTTTCACAAACCACCAACGGGTTTTCTTTTCAACCAAACACTCATCTTTTCATTTTCATTATCAGAATTACTGTTCTCATGTCTCCAAGCATCATTTTCTGGAGCAACATATGCTGGATTGTTAATCCTGCATATCATTCTTTTCACTCTCAGTTCAGGACCCTTGGTAAGTCTGCTAATTGTTTCGGCTGTCATGTGCCTCAGTCCTAGAACATCATCATCATCCTTTTCAATATCCTTGAATTGATCATCAATCATCATTTGTATGAATCGAGGATACATGATGTACTTTTTACTTCCAACTTTTCAGCACCAAGCATGCGATTATGTTCATGATATAGTCAGATGTTTCGTCATAAGCACCCTTCCTGTGGGATAGAGCATGTACTACACAGTGTATCAAGAACTTGTAAGAATGATAGAACAAAGTTTTTCCCATTTTCCTGTTTACGTGTCCTGTGAATCCCATCTGGCACCATAATCCTTTGCAAAGACGTTCTGAAATAATGGTGGGATCATCATCAGAATCACCTAATTCTAACACATGTCTAATATCACCAACATTAAACTTTATTTCCAAATCCACATCCTGTCCATTCTCATCTTTCTTTCTTGCTGCAGAGTAGATCATTTTATCTTTCTCTTCATATCTTGCAGAGTTCCAAAATCATCTAACATGAGATTCATAGACTGTAGTCTTGTCAGTTAGTGCCTTAGCAATCCTGCTTTCCCTCAAAAAAATTTGCTACATCTTCGAATATAGTTTTGTCTGTATACTGCGTTTCTAACAGACAATAGATGTTGTGAGTTTTCTCCCAGTCCTGCAAAAATATTTATTATTAACAATTGCACAGTATTCGAGACAAATATGACAAGAAATGAAAATTTTGAAAAATTCAAAATTTTTCTAACACTGGAAACCTCTCTATGTGTAGTATTGTGGATCGGATGGTTGTCCAGTCGAGTTGCCACTCGGTCGGATTGCCATCATGTGCAATGACAAGTCAACATAAGTCAAAAGCATGTGAATCGGATGACCACTCGATCGGATTGCCACCCGATCGAGTTGCCACTCAATTCATGTGACAAGAAAGAGAAACTTTGACTTAGTCAACATTGAGAATGATGCCCTGAATCGGATGACCACCCGGTCGAGTTGCCACTCGATTCTTAGCAAATTTGAAACAGTTGAAAAATTTTGTCTTTTAGTGAAGAGAATCAGATGGCTGTCCGATCGGATTGCCGCCCGATCGGATTGCCACTCGATCAATGACATGAGTGCACAATATTCAAGACATAGGGATGTGAATAGGATGGGTGTCCGATCGGATTGCCACTCGACCGGATTGCCACTCGAGTCATGACAAGTGATGGGCATTGAATGAATGTATTTTGGAACGAGTTGCCACCCGGTAGAGTTTCCACTCGATCGGATTGCCAAACATTCCAAGCCACTTAGTGAAAGCACAGAAACCTAGGCAAACACAATTAAGTGCTATGAATAGGATTGCCGACCGGTCGGATTGCCACCCGACCGGGTTGCCAAACTATTCAAAACACTTTGACAGATAAAAGGCACAGTTTCCAAGGTAATCACCAAACAATTTACCAGTTTAAGCACAATTATCAAGACATCAAATACTTAGAAAATTCTAACACGCAATCATGTAATGGGTCAGGTGGTCACCCGGTCGGATTGCCACTCGACCGAGTTGCCACTCTATCCAAGAACATTCAAGAACAGTTAAGAACATTCATGAACATCAAAATTTTCTAAGGCAAAACATCAAATTGAACATATATCTATGTAGAGAATCTAAGCGCAATCAAAACCCTAGGTTCATCATGTTCTAACTCGGCCTAATCAGTGACTAATTTGACAAAAATACCTCCGATAACTGACTCGTTCAATCATCAGATCTACAAAATTTAAACATGATTTGGCACAAATTGAATCGGTAAACTTGTAGATCTATCACTTGTGATCAAAACCGTATGCTCAAATTTCATCAAAACAACCTAAAAATGACTAGATCTAACATTAAAGCTCCGAACAGTTACGTCATCAAGAACAGTCATCGAAACATCAATTTTTTAACATATTTAAACAAGAAATCTTACCTTTACCATTGAGAAGGTTGTGCAAACCAACAATCCAATGTCTTGTGCAAAGAAAAATTGAAGAAATCAGATCAAAAGTGAGAGTGTGTGTGAGAGAATAGGATGGTCGGTAGGTCGAGTGAAAGGTTTGACTGAATGATTGACCTCCTATTTATAGTGTAACCTTGAGTCGGATGGCTGTCCGACCGGATTGCCACTCGGTCGGATTGCCGCCTGAGCCAAACACACCTTTTTGACTTTTTAACATTTTTCTCAGATTTTATCAGTTTTAGAAATCCACTTAAGTATCTAGGTCCAAGTTAATGACCCTAGGCACTTAATTTTGACGACCAAGTCCAACTTAATGACCTTGGTTGACCCGAAACAAAGCATACTGACGTTTTGTTCAATCTTTCAAACACAATTTTCTGAAAATTACAAGTTTCAACTTAATGAACTTGCATTGACCTTGCATTTTAACAAGTTTTTCATGATAAGCTCCCAACCCATCTGTCCAGCTCAGAAACTTCCTGCATCTGCTTCAAAACTGCGAGTCTGAAGATCAGCTTTCTACTTTGGTTTGTCGATAAAACAAAGCAGAAATGTAAAATCTTTTTGGGATTTTAAGAAAGTTTAAGACTAGAAAACTTATGAAATCTTTTTGGGTTTTGAATGCTAAACAGAAATGAAATGAAATACAGTAAATGTAGACTATTTACAAATATATTTTTGGTGAGCGTGTTAGGGGATCATATCAGCTACTGACAAGCTACAAGTACCGTTAAGCTTTGATTTCATACTAAGAATTAAACAATTCGCTTAGATTGCCGATATACTGATCCACTTAAATTTTCACACAAATTTCAATTTATCAGGATACGAATTTAGTGTTTTAAGATCTTAACTTATACGCGTGTCCCACCTCAGAATATACTCCCGTATCCAGACTCCTATATTCAGTCTTACAGGTGAATGTACACTAATGATATCTGTAAACGGATAAATGCGAGACCATGAGAGCTAAGGTTAGAACTTTCGTTCAGACAAAGAGATGATGGCTCGACTTTAGGTGTGTCCCGTTTGGGGATATTTTCTTCAACAGCACAAGATTAGCATTTTTCAATGTTTCATCATTTTTTATGCTGAGGGGAGGCTTTATGAAAAAAGCAGTGCAGAGTATTATACGAGGACTAGGCTATTGCTTCCGCAAAATCAGAAGTCCAGGTATAATACCCCAGATATCATCACGTACAAAGACCTAGTATGTCAGAAATAGAAAGCCCTTCAAACAAGATTTCAGGGGTTACCTGTATATATGAGAGATGTTCCCCACGTAAAAGCAAGTTATGATTTTAGATTTATATCCCTAAAAATCTACTAAGTGTGCAAAAAGCTATCAGCATATCATCAGCGAGACTGGTTAATGCTTTTAAACTTTACATTTCTTTAGCGTACTGGAACTGTCTAGCTGATGTACGATCATTTCCCCTTTTTACACAAACTCTTTTTGGTTTTCTATTGTTTTTGGATTTTGAAATATCTCATGTTTTTGGATTTTTTCATTTTTTTTTTGTTTTTAAATTTTCTAAAAATATTACCTATCTCCCCCTAAATACCAAAATAAGTAAAAAATCGACAAACCATTGCAGATTGCTTTTCAACATCCTCTACAGTGGTACCTTCATCTACGTCAAGAATCCCCTCCGCAACCGATAATAACTTCATACCATTAAGTTTTAAAAGATATTGAAAACGTGTTCTGTCAAACGTTTTGGTATGTAAATCAGCTTTTTATTCATCGGTGTGGATTTTTTCTATTCGTATCAACTTTTTCTCGAAATAGTCTCGGATGAAGTGATGACGAATTTCAATGTGTTTGGTTTTAGCATGATGAACATGATTTTTTTGTTATGTTAATAGATGCCTCATTATCAACAAAGATAGGGAGTTAAGAAATTGCAAACCGTAGTCGCGCATTTGTTGCTGGATCCACAAGATCTGGGAGCAGCAGCTGCTAGCAGATACATACTCGGCTTCACATGTAGACAAAGCAACAGAGCTCTGCTTCTTACATTGCCAGGTGACCAATCGGGGTCCGAAAAACTGGCATCCCGCAGTTGTTGACTTAGCATTTACTTTGCAGCATCCGAAATCGGAATCAAAGTACCCCTCAAGCGTGAAATCACCTTCTTTTGGATACCACAACCCCAAGCTTGGAGTTCCTTTCAGGTAGCATAATATCCTTTTGACGATTGTCATATGCGAAGCTCTGGGACTTCATTGAAAACGGGCTGCGAGGCAGGTTAGATACATAATATCAGGCCTTGATGCCGTCAAATACATCAGCGAACCGATCATGGAGCGGTACAACGTTTCATCCACCTTCTCTCTGGTGAGATCAGGGTTTATTCCATGGTTCATTGCTAATGGGTTGGACATTGGAGATGTCCCGGATATCCCAAATTTCTCTAAGACGTCGTGAACATACTTCGTCTGATGTATGAACGTTCCCTCGGGCAGTTGATCAACCTGAAGCCCTAAGAAGAACTTCATCTCACCCATTGAAGACATTTCAAACTTCTGCTTCATAACTTTTTCAAAATCTTTGCAGAGTTCTTCATTTGTTGACCCGAAAATTATATCATCCACGTAAATCTGGACTATCAGAAGATGGTCGTCGACTTCTTTTGTGAAGAGGGTGGCGTCTACCTTGCCTCGGATGAAGTTGTTAGCTAGCAGATGTTGAGACATGGTCTCATACCTGGCTCTTGGGGCCTGATGTAAGCCGTATAACGCCTTATCCAAGAGATAAACCTTATCCTTGTGAATTGGGTCGGTGAAGCTTGGTGGCTGTCCGACATATACCTCCTCCTTCACCTTGCCATCGAGAAATGCCGACTTCACATCTAGCTGAAACACTTTAAATCCTTTCCAAGAAGCAAACGCTAGGAAGATTCTGATCGCTTCAAGTCGAGCAACCGGAGCATATACTTCAGTGAAATCTATCCCCTCCTGCTGACTGAAACCCTGGACAACGAGTCGAGCTTTTTTGCGAACAATAACCCCTTGATCATCTCTTTTGCACTTAAACACCCACTTGTTGTTTATCTTCCTATGACCATCAAGCAAGTCCACCAGTTTCCATACACCCAACTTCTCAAACTGACTCAGCTCCTCCTGCATCGCGTTGACCCAGGAATCTTCAGTTAGTGCTTCCTTGTATGTTCGCGGCTCAATCTGCGAAATGAAACAACTAAGTGAAAACTCTGTTTGTAAAGGAGCAACTTTTGTATAAAAACAAGTAAGGACCTGGTCAATCTGGCTTCTGGTGTGAACGCCTGATTGTAGCTCTCCTATGATCAACTCTTCTGGATGGTATGAAAGAGTCCTTAGCATCACCTCGCCTGGAACATCTACTTCACCTTCCAAATTTGTAACGTTCTGATTTGCGACTTGTTCATTGACAGGAATTGTCTGATCTGGAGACTGGATTTGCTCCCCCTCATACTCTAAATCACCACGATCGAATGTTAGCCTTTTATCAGATTCTGAATTATCATTGACTGTCGTCTGATTGTTAGAAGCATGTTCTCGTTCCGAAGATGTCGGAGTTTGCTGAACATCATCATTCTCTCCAGCGTTACTTGGGCCAGCTTCATCATCGTTCGAAGTTTGTCGTTGACATCTAGAAGATTCTGCTGGGAATCTTTCCTGTGCTTCTTCATATTCTCTTAGAATATCCAGCTCATCAAAGAACTCTGGCTCTTCCTCTTGCTCGAATGAGTCCCATAGGTTGTCATAATTGAAGCGCCATGAGTCAGCGGGTTTCTGTGGTGGCATTGTGTAGCCTTGGCTCTCAACATGTTGTGCTTCGATGATCCGCTTCATATTTGGAACAAAGACTCTTTTCATTGGACTTGCATATCCCACGAAGATACCTTCAAAGCACTTTGGACCAAATTTGCCATCAGGATCTAGAACTGTGCAGGGAGACCCGAACGGTTCCAAAAACTCGAGATTAGGCTTTCTATTATTGATCAACTCGAAACATGTCTTGTTGTGCTTTTTCACAGTGAGAACCCTGTTGAGAGTATAGCAAGCGGCTGAAACTGCCTCTGCCCAGAAATTGATCAGTAATTTGGAATCAGCAAGCATCGTCCTGGCCGTTTCTATCAGCGTTCTATTCTTTCTCTCAGCGACTCCATTTTGCTGCGGAGTATAAGGTGCGCTGAATTCTTGCAGTATACCCTTTTCATCACAATATTCTTCCATTCTGTTATTCTTAAATTCAGTACCGTTATCACTTCTCAATCTTCTGATGTGGGTTCGGTACAAATTCTCATTTTTTCTGAAAAGTCTCAGCAAACTCTCGAATGTTTCATCTTTTTTCTTCAAGAACGACACCCATGAAAATCTCGAATAGTTGTCTGTGACTACTAAGCAGTAGAGATCACCAGTTATGCTTTTGACATTCACAGGACCAAAAAGATCCATGTGAAGTCTCTCTAATGGCCTCGAGACTGAGTTCATCTTCTTTCCAGGGTGAGATTTCTTCCGTTGCTTACCTTTAACACAACTTACACACTCCCCCTCAAGATGAAAACTCTTCAAGTGAACACCTTTGACCAAGTCGTTGTGCACCAGGTAGTTCATCTTGCGCAGGTGAATGTGGCCCATCTTCCAATGCCACAATTGCGACTCCTTTTCAGTGGCCCTTGACATGAAGCAATGAGTCTGACCCATGGTAGTAGTGGCTACGATCATGTCCATCACGTACAGATCATTCACTCTCGGTGCTCTCTTAGTGACCCATTCCTCGGGGATGACAAACCCCGGCTTCAAGATCAGACATTCTTTATTCGTGAAGTTTGTCGAATACATTCGGTCACATATCTGAGAAATGCTCAGAAGATTGTTCTCTAGCTCGGCGATGTAGTTGACTCTTTCAAATGTGACAATACCATTCGATAATGTTCCCTCTCCAATGATACGACCTCCCTGATTACCAGCAAAACCAACATAACCTCCGTTAAACCCTCTAACGTCATAAAGTAGGGTTTTTCTCCCCGTCATGTGCCTCGAAGCTCCATTATCCATTATCCAACGTGAGATGGATCTCGGAAGCTCCTGCACATATCACAAATATTTAGTGAGATTTTGAAGCAACCCAAGCCTCTTTCGACTCAGGTAGCTTGATGTTTAGAATTGTGATTTTGGTGTACAATGGTGGGAAATTCTTTTCATTCATTTTCAAGTTTTCTGCGGACCCAACCTCAACCTCTTTGTATAGGAAAAATTCATTTTTCTGAAGTTGACCAGATGGTTGGTCTTTCTTCGAAACATACTTCTTCCCTGGTGGGGTCGAAGTTTGTTTCTCCAATTGCTCAAAATAATCCAAAGGTACATACATCTCAACCGATTTGGTTGAAGATGATGATTTTTCAGAATCAGAAACCTTTGGTTTAAGAACATTTGACTTCTTATCATCAGATTTTGGCTTCCATGTTTGTTGAGATGAAGCGACCCGTTTGTAAAATTTATCAATTTTAGTTACCAACTTCTTTACAGGTTCAGTTTTGACTTTGGTGTTTTCATTTTTCAAAACTTTCTTCTCAACAACCATTGGAGCTTTGCCTTTTACTTCGTCTTTCTTTTTCGGACTCTCGACAACCACAGACTTAGGCTTTGAGTTGGTGCACTTTCGTGCAATGTGTCCAACTTTGTTGCACTTAAAGCATGTTCGGGTGTCAACTTCCTAACTTGTGCCTTCAGTCTGAGGCTGTGAGACCTTCATCTCAAAGAATTCTTCGTTTGATTTTGAAAAAATCTCAGATTCTTGCTCGGAATGTGAACTCGAGCTTTTTACAAACACCTTTTTCTCAACAAACTTCTTGTTTTGAAAGTTCCTTCTTTGATTGTTCTTACCACCCTGATAACCACCAGAACATTTGTTTTGATTGTTGTTAGAAAAACGTGGTGATACAACAGGTTTTTTGTAGTAAGATTTATCTTTCTCAAAGTTCAATTGCCTTTTGGAACGTTTCAAACCTTCGATTTCAGAAACATCAATCTAAACCAGTTTAAACACATTTTTCAATTTGTTAACATTCACGTTCTCAAGTGGAAATTCAAGATCCGAATACAATTTATCTGAACCCGACATCTTGTACATCACAAGAGTAGGTTCTTCACTTAAGTTGTTTTTGGATTTTGATTTCGGAATGTAATTATCCAAAAAGCATTCTTCATCCTCAGTTGAATCACTGTCAGATTTTAAAATATTTTCAACCACATTTTTAACAACTTTGGACTGAACACTGTCTTCATCAGACGATGAAGTGAATGTGATATCGATCGTTTCTGGAAGTTTAATCTCATTTGTTTCATCATCATTAACCAACCCAGACTTTTTCTTTGAAAAATTATTCAACACTGGCGGTGGAACTTGATGATACCCTACCCTAGTTCCGTCGGAGTATACATCCTCACCAGCTTTGTTCTTCCCAATGGATTTGGGAACTATATGTTGAAGAACGAAGCTCGCGGAGTTGTAACTATTTAGTTTCAGATTGATTCATTTGTTTTCAATCTTAGCTTCCTGAAACTAAAGCTTCAGATTAGCAATCTCATCCAACTGTTGGTTGATTTGCTTTTCTTTTGACTGAAGGACTCTTGACAGTTGAATATTTTCTTTGGATGTTTTACTATTTCGTTCATCAGAATCCTTTATCGTTCTTTTCAGCTTCTCATGATTTTCAGAAAGTTGTCGGTTTTCATGAATTAACTTTTCATTTTCTTTTCTAACTCGTTCTACATCAATTTTATCTTTCTCAATCTTCTTAGTTAATTCCTTTATTCTATCATTTGAAGTTTTTACCAGTTTATCACGACTTAAGATTTTATTTTCAACTTCTTTGACTCTTTCAGTTAGTTCTTCAGTCTTTTTGGTGTTGAGATATGCATGTGTGTTACAAACCTTGCAGTCTTTTATGCAATTTTTGCAGTCACTCACAGTTTTGGCCTTATCAGTCTTACCTGACCCATTTGTTGAATCACTATAACTGACCTGGCTCTTTGACTCAGATGCAGACTTAGAATCTACCTCTATTTCTTTAGCCATGAGTATTCTCTGCAGTCATTTCTTTGGTAGTGTCGATTATCCCATCATCGACCTTTTTCGACTTTAATTCCTTTTCTTCAACTTCTCTTGCCCACATTCTATGTCTCTCTTCTTCCTGTTGTGCTATTTGTTCAACGAGAGTTTCCATAATGAGTGTTGATGGTTCAACAAGTATATTGCCTTTAGGGTCCAAAAAGCATTCCCGATCAGCATCCCATCTGTTTGCACTTTTAGCCTCTTTCCAGGCTTGATAATGTCTATCCTTCACGGTTTGTGCTAGCATCTTTCTATTGACATATTTCTCTTCTTCAGTTCAAGTGTCTTTGAATGGCACAATTATTGCCCTGAAAGCATAGCCCACGACATCTTCTTCAGGTAACAAATCACTCCAGTCAAAGCCCTCATCATCATGAATAACTGTTAAGGCTCTTGATTTTCTTTAGGAGTTTCTTCAATCTGTCTCATTCTTGGCGGTTATTATTTGTTTTATGATAAATGGCCTTTTTATAATAATCATCATGGAATGGGTTGGCCGTTTCATCAGAAGCTGCATTCCTGCATTCTCTTTTAAAGTGCCCCTTCTTCTTACACTTAAAACATGTAACTTTTGACTTGTCGAAGCCCAATTTTGTAAAAGGTCCACCGATGGAGTGTCTTCCAGATATCTCCATAAATCTATGAGATCTTCGAACAACGCTTGCCATACACCATCTTATGTCAATCAATTCCATTTCCTCGGGATCGATTTGATCATAATCTTCTTTGGTAAGGTTCGTGTTCCTGATTTTCCCAGCTACTAAACTTTCATAGGATTCCAGGATTGAAGCCAGGAATACCATCTGCTGCTTAGCTGTTTCTTCGTTAAAGTTTTGCGCATTGTTGAGATTCACAGCTATGTTACATTGGAAAACATTCTTCAGGATGTTCTGCTGCTGCTGGCTTCCTGAACTTGAAGAAGATGACCCTCCATGATATCCACTGCTTGGAGTAGAACTGCTGCTTTGTTTTTCCTCAGTGACAGTATTTGAGTTCTCAGCTGAAAAAGTAGTTTTTGGTGAGACAGTCTTTGGTATCATGCTTCCCCGATAGTACAGATCGACATTTTGCTGGTACGGAGTATTGTTGACTTTATTTGTCTTTCTAATCTCAAGTTCGTGGCTTTCAAACCTCTCGATTAGCCAATCGACAGTCACATCAGACAACTTCATTGTGTTTCTCAAAACCAATGAATAATATTGCCAATCTCTTTCGTATGGCAATGACTCCAACAACTTTTTGACCAATTCTTCCTCGGTAACAGTAATCCCATATCTCGCAAGCTCTATCTTTAAGTGACAAAACCGCTCTATCATCTTCAAGACCGACTCATTCTTTATACAACCGAACAAACCAAATTCTTTCTTCAATAACTTTTTTCTTGTTCTTTACGATTTCTGCTCCTCCTACACATTTCTTTTCTAATTTTCCCCACAAATCTCTTGAATCTTTGTAATCGATCAATGAAATGACATCAACCCTGACGGATTGATGTAATAATGCAATACATTTCTGCTCAGCAATAAAACTTTCTTGTTCAGTATCGATCAGATTTTCATAATCACTCCTTCCAATGTTGAAACCATTTTTTAAACACTTCCAGCTTTGGTAGGCGAATGCCTTCAACCAGTCCTCAAACCTGCTCGCTCATCTATTATAATCTTCATTGGCCATGAGCTTAGGTGGTTTGTTATAAGTGCCATAAGCGTTGTCCACGCTTAGTGAGTCCGTAATTGCTTTCTTAGGATTCGGGTTTGGAGCAGTGTTGTTCGTGTTACTTTTCGTGGCGTCTCCCGTGTTGTAAGCAAATACGTCGCTAAATGGGTTTAGAAAATCGTCTCCCATTGTATAGTACCTAAAACAGTTTTCAAACACTTAGACAAATTTTTTTTTAAGATTTTCAAAAGATTCACACTGATGCACTTGAATCGGATGGTAATCCGATCGAGTGGCACAATCTGGTAACAAGAGATGTACACGAGTTGGATGACAACTCGATCGCATGGTAATCCGGTCGAGTGGTTGTCCGAACGAGTGACACAAAGACTTTTGAAAACTTTGACTTTTCAACCCTTCATCGATCGGGTGGTAATCCAATCGAGTGACAGGATGAGGTCAGCATATGAAAACAAGAACTACCAATTCCAATCCGATCTGATTGCTGTCCGACCGGGTAGGATGATGACGTAAGCTGATGGAAACAAGAACAATCAATGTTACACCACCCGGATGGTAATCCAAACGAGTGACACTGATGACATCAGCAAGCAGTAAGTATGACGCAGTCTAAGCCAATCCGTTCGGACAGCTGTCCGAGCGGGTGGATGACGTCAGCAAACACGAACAGTTCAACATGGTTTTTGATGATTTTGATTCAGTTTTTGAAGTAATTTTCTTATGAAATTTTGTAGGATTGTTCTTTGATTGATTGCGAATCGATTGATATCAAATTTGTCAAATTTTAACCGTAGATTCCTGTTCAATTTTAAGTTTTTTTTCTGGTTTTTAAGGTATAAAAGTGTAAAACTCAGCAAGAAATGAGTAGAAAGTGAGAGAATTCGTCAAATTTCTGGTGAAATTCGACTGTAATCGGCAAGAATAGCTGAAATTCCGGTGAATTCACTGTCGTAGTCCTCGATTCAGTCCTCCTGTGGCTCTGATACCACTTGTTAGGCCTTTGGATCAGGATCTGTTCGTACGGAACGTGGATGAATCGACCTCGATCAATGTGCAGAATCCATGGATCAAGTCACAGAATCATAACAACGTATTCAACGATTAAATCCGTCTGATTTTTCTATTTGAATGATGTGAAAGTACATAAGAACCGGTAGAGAGTCAGACTTGACATAGTCTCCTTACAGAATGAGCAAAAGTCTCCAAAAGTTACTAAATCTAACCCAAGTTGGGTATTTATAGGCAAACTCAGGGAGGTGATAGGTGCTTTCTGATCGGATGCCAATCCGGTCGGATGGCCATCCGATCGGGTGACACTTGCCAATCATCGGACATCTCCTTTACAGTTCAATGCCATTCCCTGGTCTGTCGTTCTACACACATACACACATATACATACAAGTTCACAAAAGACATATACAGTACAAAATAAGACACAATGCTGACGGAAGCTACAGACATATGAACTAACACATTTAGTCCCTTTGGTTTCATATTTTTATCGTTTGTCAACTTTAGTCCTTCAAACTCAATCTTTCACATGATTAGGGTTTAGGACAAGTGTCTTCACATAAATGGACATGTTTTTACGTGGTGTTACATCCTCACTGCCTTAAAAGAAATCTTGACCCCGAGATTTACTGGAATAAGTGAGGGTACTTCTGTCGCATAGTGGACTCAACTTCCCACGTATATTCAGGGCCTCTACGGGCATCCCATTTGACTTTTACTATAGGCACGTGTTTCCTTCGGAGCTTCTTAACCTGTCGATCCTCGATCGATATTGGTCTTTCAACAAAACTCAGGCTTTCATCAATCTATATGTCTTTATGAGACATTGCTAGCGATTCATCAGCTAGACATTTCTTTAAATTACAGATGTGGAACGCATTTTGAATTCCACTCAGCTCCTCAGGCAAGTTTAGCTTATAAGCTTGCCCTTGGGCTTAGCTTGCCCTTCTTACCAAAACGCATCACACCTTTCCAGGGTGATACTTTCAGTAAGACTTTGTCGCCCACTTCGAATTTTAGAGGTTTTCGCCTCTTAGCAGCATAACTTTTCTGCCGATCCCTGGCAGCTTTCAGTCGATCACGGATCTGGACAATCTTGTCCATTGTTTCAAGAACTATATCAAGTCCTGATAACTGAGCTTCTCCTACTTCTGCCCAACAAACAGGCGTTCTGCATTTTCTTCCATACAATGCCTCAAATGGCACAGCCTGAATGCTAGTATGGTAACTATTATTATAGGAGAACTCAATCAAGGGTAGGTGGCCATCCCAGTTACCAGCCAAATCAATAACACATGCACGAAGCATGTCTTCCCAAGTTTGAATTGTACGCTCACTTTGTCTATCCGTTTGAGGATGGTAGGCAGTACTAAAATTCAAACAAGTGCCTAATGATTGTTGGAAGCTTTTCCAAAAGTGAGAGGTGTATCTAGTATCTCTATCGGATATAATAGATACCGGCACTCCGTGGAGAGATACAATCTTATCCACGTACAATTGAGCTAGCTTGTCGGAGCTATGAGTCTCCTTGATGGGTAAGAAGTGTGCTGACTTAGTCAGTGTATCAACTATAACCCATATGGTATCATTTCCATGCCTTGTTTTAGGTAACTTGGTTATAAAATCCATGGTTACCATCTCCCACTTCCATGTGGGAAGTTCTGGCTGTTGAAGCAGACCTGACGGCTTCTGATGTTAAGCTTTAATCTGAGCACAAGTCAGGCACTTAGCTACATGTGTGGCTATAGATTTCTTCAAACTTATCCACCAATAATTAGCTTTTAAATCTTGATACATTTTGTCACCTCCAGGGTGAACTGAGTATTTGGAATTGTGAGCTTCCTGGAGGATTATATCTCGAAGCCCTCCATGAATAGGAACCCAGATTCTTCCATTCATTCTAAGGATTCTATCCTTGCCAGGTGCTAACTGTTCAACAGTTACACCTAACTTTTCACTTGGAAGGTTAGCTTCCAAAACAACTTCCTTCTGAGCGACTAACAACCTTTCATTCAGGCTATTCTTAAGTTCGATGGTTTTGGCATTAATCCTTATAGGTTTGACTCTTTCCTTTCAGCTTATAGCATCAGTGACTACATTCGCTTTGCCAGGATGGTCGCGAATTTCGCAATCATAGTCATTTAGAGTCTCCATCCAATGGCGTTGTCTCATATTAAGATCCTTTTGATTGAATAAGTGTTGGAGACTTTTGTGATCCGAATATATCACACATTTAGTTCCATATAAATAATGTCCCCACAATTTTAATGCGAATACAACGGCACCCAACTCCAAATCGTGGGTGGTGTAATTCTTTTCATGCACTTTTAATTGTCGCGATGCATAGGCAATCAACTTGCCTCTTTGCATAAGTACACAACCCATACCGTTGTGTGAAGCATCACAGTACACGACAAACTCTTCAATTCCTTCGGGCAATGTCAACACCGGAGCATTGCTCAATTTCTGTTTAAGAATCTCAAAAGACTCTTGTTGTTTTGGACCCCAATCAAACTTCACATTCTTGCGGGTCAGAGTAGTCAATGGTAAAGCTATCCTCGAGAAGTTCCTAATGAATCTTCTATAATAACCAGCTAATCCCAGAAAGTTGCGAATCTCTGTAGGTGTTTTAGGTGCCTCCCAGTTCATGATGGCTTCTATTTTAGCGGGATCTACTTGGATACCACGCTCACTCACTACATGTCCAAGGAATTGGACTTCACGAAGCCAGAACTCACACTTAGAGTATTTTGCATACACCTTCTCCTGCCGTAGCAACCCTAATATACATCGAAGGTGCTTCTCATGATCAACTTGATTACGAGAATAGATAAGTATGTCGTCTATAAAGACAATGACAAACATATCTAAATACGGCTTGCAGACTCGATTCATGAAGTCCATGAATGCTGTAGGTGCATTAGTGAGCCCGAAAGGCATCACTAAGAACTCATAATGTCCATACCTTGTTCTGAACGCCGTTTTAGGTACATCTTCAGTTCTAACCTTGAGTTGATGATACCCAGATCTTAGATCGATCTTTGAGAAGAAGCTTGCCCCTTGGAGTTGGTCGAATAGTTGTCGATCCTGGGCAAAGGATAGCGATTCTTGATCGTTACCTTATTTAATTCAAGATAATCAATGCATAAACGCATTGATCCATCCTTCTTTTTCACAAACAATATTGGAGCTCCCCAAGGCGAAGAGCTGGGTTGTGTGAAACCCTTTTCCAATAAGTCGTCCAATTGAGTCCTGATTTCTTTCTTTTCAGTAGCGCTAGACGGTAAAGAGCTCGTGCAATTGGCGCAGATCTTGGCAGAATGTCTATCCTGAATTCAACTTGCCTCTCAGGAGGTAATCCAGGTAACTCATCAGGAAAGACATCAGGATATTCAGAAATAATTGGAATATCTTCAAGCTTGGGTTTCGGGTCATTCACTGTGACTTGTGCCATGTAAATGACACATCCATTCTTCAGACACTTTGATACCTTGAGAATAGACACATTGTTGGGCAAACCATATTGTGTATCTCCTTGAATAGTGATGGATTCGCCAGAAGGAGTTTTGATGTTAACTAGCTTTTTATCGCAGGCAATTTGGGCTTGGTTATGCGATAACAAGTCCATGCCTAAAACTACATCAAACCCGGCCAATTTCATTGGCAAAAGGGATAGCAGAATAGAATGATTCTTAATGGATATAGCGCACCCATCAAGAAGAGTTGAAGCAGTTTCTAAGGTACCATCTGCGAGTTCTACCTCATATTTTATGTCTAGAGTTTTAATAGGCAGATTCAGTAATTTACTAAACTTATGGTCTACAAACGACTTATCAGCACATGAATCAAATAAAACTCTAGCATAAATATCATTAATGAGGAAGGTACCTGTTATAACGTTATTGTCGTTCACCGCCTCCCTGGCGTTCATCTGAAAGACCCTTGCATTGGTCTTCTTTGCCTCTTCAGGCTTCTTGGCATTTTTAGGGCAATTAATCTTAATGTGCCCCTTTTCGTTGCAACCATAGCAGGTCGCATCCTTGATGTTTCAGCACTCCACAGTCTTGTGCCCTTCTTCTTGCAGATCCCACAAGGTTTAGCTTGTGGGTCCTGATTGCACTTTCCAATGTGCCTTTTGTTACACGTCTTACATCTGGGCTTGTCATCTGACTGCCCCTTTTTGAAACCCGAGTTTCCCTTCTTCTTTTTGTTTGAGTGATGGGACTGATCATCCTCCCTTTTTCTTTTCCCTTCTTCGATGGTTTTCTTTGCCCTACTCCTTACAACATCGAGAGTAAGGGACAAAGATAGATCTACAACAGATCTATAAGTAGCAGGCTTAGAAGCCTTGACATTTCCTTTAACCTCTGGGGCTAATCCACCGATCAAACGCGCAATGCATTTGGGTTCTGGGGTGACCAAATACGGCACAAGCCTCGACATAGAGTTAAAACTGGTTACATATGATCTGTAATCCAAATCCTTCATCACCAGAGTGAGGAAGCCAGTCTCTATCCTTTCCACTTCATGCTGAGGACAGTAAGTGTCCTTCATAAGATCAACAAACTTGTTCCAGGAAAGGTTATACAGAGGAACCTTTCTAGTAGATTGCACCAAGGCTTTCCACCATGTTAGGGCGTCACCCTTGAAGGACTGAGATACAAACTTCACGATGTCCTCCTTTGTGCACCCACTAATATCAATCATCGTTTCCATTTCATCTAACCACTTCATACAATGTATTGCTCCCTTTTCTCCCGTGAAGTCTATTGGCTTACACGAGACGAAGTATTTGTAGGTACAACCCTTGTTGTACCTGGGAGTCTGATTAAACAAAACCTTCTGAGATTCAAATCTCTGGTTGGATGAATGCTGAGATTCATCCTTTTTTGATGCATGCGAATGTGATAAGGATTTTGTATGAGTTTTGGACCGAACATGACTAGGTTCTTTGAATATTTTATCCACAGCTTGAGCAACTGCTGTGTCAATCATTGCTTGTAATTCAGCATTAGTAACATTTATCCTAGTTTCATTATTGTTCCCTTCTCTCGGATGACTGTTTGCTTCGTCAGAGCCAGCCATGATTTGGGTACTAAAATTTAACAATAATGATTTATTTAGATTATAAAATGAATCATCGTATTGATGATTAGATGGCCATGGTATTAATAAACCATATAGACCATTTTAATAACAAGTCAAAAATCTATTTGATCAAGACTTGCCTAAGCTACCATTGAACCATTATAGGCAATCAATATGATATAATCCTGTATATTTACCAGACAGGGGACATAAGTCACATCTGTCAATGTCATAGAGACATTTTTCATATAGCACAAGGCTCGTCTCGAAGGACATTTAGATGGCACAAAAGGCCTTGCCACAAGGACAATTAAAACATGATCTCTTGGATCGGTGATCTTGAAGGGTCGAACATTAGTTCATCGCCCTTCTGACAGAAGTTTAGAAAATAAACTATCACTGTCACGAATACACCTTCGCCCAAAGGCTTACATCTCAACTGGATGTTTTATACATCATATTGATGTTTAATAGCCATGATTCGAATTGATCATATAGGCTATTAAGGTGGCTTGGAAGAATCCAAGTACCTTTAGAAGCTAGTGTGGTTTCTTACAACACACAGCCAAGAATGTTAACATGTTTTCAGATGTTAACAAGGAATCACTTTCTTAAAAAGGTTGTACCATCATAGCCATTAATATTGGCTAGGTTATACCTTTAAGAATTTCTTTTGGTATTGTTTGGTAGATCAAATAAAAATTGAAATGATATTGTCAAAATGATGTAGTAAAATACATATCAAAATTTTCCAAAAGAAATTTCATTGAAAAACTAAACGATTACAAGATATGCCCTAAACGGGTCTTGAAATAACAAACTGTCCATGTAGGGACTACAGAAAAGAAAATAAGTCCACGCAGGGACCAAGTACAGAAATAAAATGTCCTTGTGGGGACTTGATTGAAAATACAATACAATACAAAATAAAATAAAATAACTTCTACTTCTTTTTGCCTTTTATGAACTTCGCGAGGCCCTTAGGAAATTTGTTATGCTTTTTCTTCGCGTTCCTCCGCTTTGTGTTCAACCTGATCCAACCTATGCAGAATTTCTTGTGTTTGCATTTGTGAAGGTAGGGGTTGTTGTTGGTAAGGAGGGTATTGATACCCATGCACTGGATACCCTGTTGGATATGATGGAGGAAAGGGAGATGGGTAAAGTGCATTAAATTGAGCTGCCTCAAGATATGGATCTTGGGCAGGGGCCTGATATCCATAATCCGTAGGATTTGGATATTCAAATGGGTTATACCCAGATGAAACTTGGTAAGTCGGTATGGGGTTATCATAACCCACTGGCGGTGGCAGTGGTGCAAATGTAACTGGCGGGGGATCATCTTCCGGCACCGCATGGGAGGGTCCACCCAATTGTGGATCCTCGGGGATTGGAGGGTATGTGCTCGAAGCTTGAGGGGAACTAAACCTAGGTCCCCCTTGCACGGACATCCGTGCGTTCCTCCTTCGCCTAGGAAATCAGAAGGGGCTACGCGCCCCATGACAAGCTGTCGTTCAGGTTAACCAACTTTCAAATGTTGCACTTTCAGCCCCTGGTCTTTTATTGTAACAACCCGCACGTTCGTGCGTTGTTACTACTCGCTACACTCGTTACGCCTAGCACCCAAGATTCGGATCATAATGTACCTATATCACATATATCGCTAGATCGCAATATTTCCGCATATTACGCATACTTTATCGCTATCACATCACCTTGCACTTGCTGACAACCACGAAGATGTCGAGTAAGGACCAATTCTACCCTCCTTGATAGCCGTGATGTGTTGCAGTGCAACTCATAACTCAAAACACACAACAACATTCACGATAACATAGAGAGAGGACCTATTCTACCCTCCTCGATGACCGTGAAGCGTCGCAAAGTAATCGCATATTCGAAATGAAACCCGGTTATTGTATCGCAACTTTGAAATATGGATATGTATATACGACCCAACGTGACTAATTATAATAAATAAATGACAATGTGGATGAGAATGTGTAACAAAAATCATCGCAACGCTTAACAATCGAAACAGAACACCTAAACGCAGCTCGCCGAGGGACATCCGAACGGATCGGTCATCCAGACGGATGGGCCAGCCGAACGGCTAGGCCAGCTGATCGGATGGGCCAGCCGAACGGATGGCCCCCACTCACCATCCTCTCCTCCTTCTTGCCTATAAATACCCCTCAGTCACACCAAGAACCCTTGATGTGACTGCTCTCGTTCGGCCAGACGCTGCTTCACCATTTTCGCTCGTTTTCTCGCAATTCTTGTAAGGTTTCAACCTAAACTTTGTACTTTTATGATCTGCACTTGATTCTACACCTTTCTATCTTTTAAAAATCAACTTTTAACCGTGAAATCTACTGATTTGAGGTGTTCAAAGATGATGTCATCAAGAGTTCATATGAACTTCAAAGCATCACCTCATTTTACCATGAACAACTCAGATCTGAGTGATTTCCACATGTTTTCATAACAAACTCACCTAGAATATTATGTATCTGATCAAAGTTTTGCATGATTTCGGGTTTAACATGGAGAAACCGTCAAGAACGGCCAAAACTGATGGAACGGGGTGGTTCCCGGCCGTTAGAACGGGTCGGAACTGGTCGAATTCCATTTGTTTAACACGACGTCACGCCGTCTCGGTAAAAACTACCGGTATCCTTTCCAAAGACAATTGAGAGTGACTTAATCAGAAAATCTGAACGAATTTCCGTCCGACCGAACTGATGTCCGATCGAACGGCGAATCAACTCCAAACCAACCGATCGGACAGCATGTTAACCGATCGGACAACATGTCAGTCGATCGGACAACATGTCAGTCGACCGGACCACATGTTAACCGATCGGACAACATGTCAGTCGATCGGACAACATGTCAGTCGACCGGACCACATGTTAACCGATCGGACAACATGTCAGTCGATCGGACAATATGTCAACCGATCGGACAACATGTCAGTCGACCGGACAACATGTTAACCGATCGGACAACATGCCAGTCGATCGAACAACATGTCAACCGACCGGACAACATGTTAAGCGATCGGATAGCATGTCAACCGACCGAACAACATGTCAGCCGATCGGATAGCATGTCAACCGACCGAACAACATATCAGCCGATCGGATAGCATGTCAACCGACCGAATAACATGTCAACCAACCGGACGAGTCCCAAAGTGTCGATGTTCGATCGGATTACCACTAGCCCTATTATTCAACTTTTCACCGCACCTCGCTTACGCTACCACTCCGTGTTCATACTAAATCAGGCGTACTCTAAATTAATCCAACCAAGTTGAGTTCTTGCTGAATACGCACTATGAGTATACTTGAACCCTTTTTGCTTTTGCACTTTTGGGTGTAACATACGTTGTTATCAAATCGAATTATATCAAATGCTTAAACTACTTATAACTTGCGAATGACTTACGTGCATAGTTATACGTGATGCTAGTTACATATGTGCTAGGACTTATACTCGCGACGTCCCACCATGACTAGTATAGTACTATTGCGCCCGACGGGGTCTAGTTTGCCATCGCATATTCGAGCATCGAGGACTTAGCTGGTAGTATCGGTTTTGTGAGTATGTATGTCGTGTATCTCGTTTATGTATATAGGAGATTCGCAGCACTTTTAAATCTATTATGCTATTACATATCAAACCTGTATACTTGCCAATACTTTTGTATTGACATTATTTTAACGTATGTTGCAGGTTAGATCTCAAGCTATCTCAAATCAAGCTAGGAAGTCTAGAAACTCACCTAAAATCTAGGTTGTTGGATTTGTATTGTTCGAGAGGACAAGAAATCTGTGATGACCTATGTGACTGTATTATTTGTTAGTATGGGATAACGAATGTAATAAATATTATCGCAATATAGTTGTTATGGATTCTCTTGAGCAATATGATTCGCCTAGTGCCACGCCCCGATGATTCCACCATCGGTTGGGGTGTGACAGATTGGTATCAGAGCCATAACTATAGGGAATTAGGCAAGACTCGACCTAGTCCGGGTCGACGTCTTAGAAATTGACCTAGTCTATAGTATAATACCAACAGGCCGACTCGTACAAACCCAGTAGGGTTCGTATTGGGCTACTTGATACTCTCGATCAAAATTGCTAAAAACTACAACTTTGTGTGAACACCGCGTACTACAGCTTCGCACGAAGACGCCTTTCCTAAGGCTGAAATACCACTTAGTCTTTCCTAAGGCTGACACAATGCACATATTTTCAAAAATACTCGCGAATCGCAACCGAGTGATCCAGTCGAGACCAGGTGTGAAAGACAAGAACTCTCGATAGGATTGCTCACTCAGCGCATTTTCTAGCACGGGAACCTTTCATCGAGTTAGGAGTGACATCCACATCTCGACGAAAGTCTCCATTTCAAACTCTAGTGGGACTCATGAATTTCTTCGAAGAGCATAACCACAATTAGGAACAAAGTTGTTAAGACAGGGGTGAAACTCATACCTTAATGAACCGTTCCACTCTTTAAAATGGATTTCAAAAAGCTCTCACCAAGGACTCGACCATGACAATGACTCAAGCCACGCGATAACTAGGAAGACAAATGCCATGAGCTGCATCCCAGTGGAAGCATGAAGTCTTCTAGGTCAACGCGCGTGCACGAACTTGTTGAATATAGTTGGGTTACCTTGGGTAGTCATCGCCTAAACACCCGAGGCATTCCGGTTATTTTACTAAGACCACGACTCGACGGTTTTACATTCGATAAACTTGGGTACGATTTATGTGTTACTTTACAATCTATCAATTTCCGCTCCTTGTTTTACAAAACGCACAACCCGCACAGCTATCACAATCTAAATCAAGAACCGAATGTTCGCAACGAAAACTAAAGTCTAACGACTCGCTTCCTTCCTTCAACGCGTCCTCGCGCATTCTACACCGACATGTAGGTGCATAAATATAAACTACAACTATTTATATGTACAAAGCAAAACATAGGTGTGAGAACCTAGGACTCTTGTGTCTCCTATGTGGCTCCTATGTGTATACGTATTACTATACTACCTACAACAAGTTTTGATCGCACTCAATCGAATCGCAAAACTTAAAATCATTATGATCGAATCTCACTCCAAGTCTCTCTCTGTCTAGATGCCTTCCAACAACTCTGTTTCGAGAATGTCAGCAAGGAGACGAGCCAAACGAAGGGACGAAAAGAGGATTGCCTCGCTTGTGGTCAAGGTAGTGGCCAAAATGATTCCTCAGATTGTCACTCAAGTGCACTCTCTTAGCAACTCTCGGACTTCGGAAGACGTCAAGACAGAAGCGCCGCAACCTACATTTCTCTACAAACACTTCAAAGCCTGTGATCCGATGGTCGTCACGGGTGAAGGAGGTGTTTCTCAGATACTCCAGTGGTTCGATTCTGTCGAGGTGACCCTTCGTCAGAGTGGGTGTCCCGATAGTTTCCGTACTACTTGCGCTACCGGAGTATTTCAATCACGAGCTCTCGACTGGTGGACTGCCGAACATAACAAACGTGGGATCTCCGCAGCTTACGCTCTCTCTTGGGATGAGTTGAAAGAGCTTATGAAGAAAGAGTATTGCCCTCCCCACAAAGTTTAGAAGCTATAAAATGAATTTTGGGAAATCAAGCAAAACGGAAGTGACAATGCTGGCTACACCGCAAGGTTCAAACAGCTTAGCGTAATCTGCCCAAGTCAAGTCAACACTTCAGAAAAAGCCATTCCTAAGTACATTCGCGGCTTGCCTGAGTGTGTGGGTGATTTTGTCGAAGCTGCAAGACCTGCTACCATCGAAGAGACCTACCGTTTAGCCGCCGAGATCAACAATAAACGACTCATGGAAGGATTTTTCTCCAAGAATCCTGTCAAGCAAACTTATCAAGCAATCGTCATTAATTCTTCAGACGATTCTACCAACGATTCTTCAGATGAATCTGCCGACGATTCTTCTGACGAAGCTGCTGACGGTTCTTCCGATGACTCGGCCAAAGATTCTACAAGTGAGTCCTCAGACAAATCATCTAACGACGACACCTCATCGCAAGACACCGACAAACCCAGCCGCAAACGAAAGATTTCAAGCCCGAACTCATCAACAACCGAACTGCTGCAACCGAAGCCTCTTCAAGCAGTTCTGGTGTTTCCAAAATGAGCTTACACTGGAGCTCATCCCTAGTGTTACTCATGTACCTACCATCACCAGGTCCGAGCTGACTGTCGCTATTGCAATAACTTCAACCGTTACGGTCACTTCACCCGCAACTGCCGCACCGGGTCAAGAACTTGAGTACAACAACCGCAGCTCCAGCAAAAGTTTTCGACATCGGACAGACGTAGGATAGTGTTATAATGAAACAAATTTTCGACGTAATTTCATGTGTAGAACTGTCCCTACTAACTGATGTTGTCACTATGCGCAAACATTGATTCGCATTCTCTCTCGTGTTTCGCACTTAGACTAGATTCACACACATACTATATACTATATCACGAGATAATGTGTTTTACCCTCACTGCACTCTTAAGAATAAGGTATGATAAACGTGCAAGGAACGACTAATCACGGGTGCACACGGGATTATTTTGGTCAGTGCTCGGAGATCGTAGTGAATTCAAAAGGTGCCATAAGCGTCTCGACAAAATGTGACACCCAAATCATGGGATGTAAGCAGTAGGGGTCAAGCAAGGTGTGCTTTATCATACTACCGAAGTTTCGTAAGGAAAGTGCCACGTGGAGTTGAACGTTATTAGACCTACTATCCTATTGTAGTTATTTTCAACACACTACACTGAATCGCAAGGCGTAACATTTTGGACTTTGGTAAGTCTACCCCCGCAGGGAACATGTCAACCGACCGGACAACATGTTAACCGACCGGACAACATGTCAACCGACCGGACAACATGTCAACCGATCGAATAGCATGTCAACCGACCGAACAACATGTCAGTTGAGTTCTTGCTGAATACGCACTGTGAGTATACTTGAACCCTTTTTGCTTTTGCACTTTTGGGTGTAACATACGTTGTTATCAAATCGAATTATATCAAATGCTTAAACTACTTATAACTTGCGAATGACTTACGTGCATAGTTATACGTGATGCTAGTTACATATGTGCTAGGACTTATACTCGCGACGTCCCACCATGACTAGTATAGTACTATTGCGCCCGACGGGGTCTAGTTTGCCATCGCATATTCGAGCATCGAGGACTTAGCTGGTAGTATCGGTTTTGTGAGTATGTATGTCGTGTATCTCGTTTATGTATATAGGAGATTCGCAGCACTTTTAAATCTATTATGGTATTACATATCAAACCTTTATACTTGCCAATACTTTTGTATTGACATTATTTTAACGTATGTTGCAGGTTAGATCTCAAGCTATCTCAAATCAAGCTAGGAAGTCTAGAAACTCACCTAAAATCTAGGTTGTCGGATTTGTATTGTTCGAGAGGACAAGAAATCTGTGATGACCTATGTGACTGTATTATTTGTTAGTATAGGATAACGAATGTAATAAATATTATCGCAATATAGTTGTTATGGATTCTCTTGAGCAATATGATTCGCCTAGTGCCACGCCCCGATGATTCCGCCATCGGTTGGGGTGTGACATTTATACCCTCAAATATCTTTTATTTTAGACATAAATGGCCCTTGTAGTTAGTTTGTAAGAATTATGGGAGCATAAGCAAAATCCGTTAGGCCCGGTTTCGTTAAATGATCACCGAAACACTAGTTTCATCACATTGACACTTTTCACCCAAAGTCTTGAAAACTTACATAACGATCTCAAAACCATGTGAAACCGATATCACTTATCCTTGAGAGTATATTTGAATATTATGAATCCTCGGGTTCGTTAAAAGGTCACTCAGAGGTAAGAATTAATATGTTGACACGTTTAACCCCTGTAGTTTATAATCTTTCGATTATTTTCATAAACGGCTTCTTGTATCCAATTTATTACTCATTTAACGATATATTCCTCATGTTTGGTCATTCAGATGCACAAGTTTGGCATGTTGACACATTTAGTCCCTTTGGTTTCATATTTTTATCGTTTGTCAACTTTAGTCCTTCAAACTCAATCTTTCACATGATTAGGGTTTAGGACACGTGTCTTCACATAAATGGACATGTTTTTACGTGGTGTTACAAGTTACACATAAATACCTAGACTTATTTCATGGAGCTCAAATAAGACTAGATTGATAATCAAAATTCTAGTGTTCATCATCTTTCTACAAAGCCCATTTAACACATAAATGGATGGTTATGGACCTCATATCTATGTACACTAATTCAACAAATCATTGACTAGGGTTTGCTCCTAGACATGATTCATCCTAATTTCATTCAAACAACAATCACGTAGGCCCAATTTTCGATTTCAAAGATTCATCAAGAATTCAAGATGGAATCAAACAATGAAATTTGACATATCTTATGATCCCTTTACTGAGGTGATCACTAATTTGTCGTTGGATTTCGATTTGGGTTTGATTTGGCCCTTCAATTTGCTCAATTTAGCAATGTTAGGGTTTGAGAAACCATAAGAAGTTTTCAACAAAGTTAAACAAATTATTATTAAGCAATTTCAATTCAGCACCATCACGCAAAAATTTTGTCCGACACACGAGAAACTGCATGATTTAAAATGTCACACCCTCAAAATTTCCACATGCGGAGTATTACTGCGAGGCCTGCGACTGCCCAGGATCCAGCCACTAATTATTTTGAACCGTTTACGAAATGTGTAAATTATTCCAAATGAAACAATTGGTGATTTAGTTTAAAATTTTTAAAAATGTTCTTTTAGTCTGCAGCATAAATGTAAAATAAACTTATCGTGGTTAGAAAACACAATTTAAACAAATGTACAAAACGTACCACTTTTCAAACCACACACACTCCATCCGTTTGCAACGTCCGTCCGCAGCTGTACCTGTAGATCTGCAAGCATGCAGTAGTATGTCAACATAAATTTGGCGAGTTCATAGTTTATCAGTGTTGTTCCAAAAACGTAGGTTGTTAAATTACTCTGTTTTATAAAACACGCCATGGGGAGCTACCCCATCTTTTTAAGCTACTAAACTCGTGCCATACCGAAACTAACTGTAGTCATATTGGTTCCCCAAGTCAATGTTTATCATCATTGACCAGTTGCCCAGGCATAATAGTTCACTCTCGTCCTCTACGGCACGGTGTGAGGTTTGTTAAACCTAATAGCGCTACTAACTAATATCCCGTTCACCAAGCCCCGTCGATTAAACGGTATAAAATGTGTGGGGACTTTCAGATAGAGTTCCATCTAGTCCGCTTAAGACATGCAATATAATAGTAATCTAACTGTATTCCATCCCCAGGAATACTAGGCAATCCCAAACCAGGGAAAGTGTTGTTCGTTCCCAACCACCGGGAATACATGTTTTTAGTAAAATGTATGAACTCGCCTTAGATTAGCTCGGCAGATTAAGTTATGCGAGCTAGTATGGTCAAGCACACCCTATTATGGTGACCAAGAACATTAGGGGTCGTTTATGTAATTCACGCAAATCTTACACACATCTAACAATTAATATGCATACAAGTTGTCACAACTACGTTACCGAGTAGTTTTAGGCACATGTTCATAATATAGACAACAACATACGATACACCATTTATACAATCATCAAGTATGTACGAGTACCAACTTTAGCAGATTCGACACTTTATAAACTTACAAACATGCACAACTCAATTCGCTGGAAATAGGTCGTTTTGGGGTGTCCGTTTACTGCACTTACGATATTGAAAAGGTCACGATATTTTTATGTGATGTGCTCCTCGGAGGGGATGGTCTTGTGTTAAATTCTTAGACTCTAACTGTTTACCAAAGATTTATAAAAAAAAAATCATTTACTAAGCTGCAATCAGATTTGTCACTTTCTGACTACAGCTCACGGAAAAATTCATTTAAAAATCCTCGTATATCCGATTGACAACATTCCAATTAGAGGTTGGCTCAGACACTTGTAAGCATCTACAGTATATATTTCATGGTCTGACTCTAAGTATTCATCAAGTTATGACTCAATACATAAAACATAAAGTCTGCAGAAAAACACAGCTTTAATTGCTGAAACAAAACAATTTATTTAAAATAGCAAAGGACCTCTAAAAATTATGATTTTGGCGCCATTAGAAGTGTATTTCGAAATGCCACGTTTTAGACTCAGGAGAATCCAGTTTTCGTTAAGTTATGGCCCGGTTATAGCCGATTAAAGTCGGTTGTAACTGTTGGACAGCTTCTTGTTTCAGCTCTCTTAATGACATAAAACGAGTTTTCAAGTTTCTCTAACGTGTTTTTGCGATTTCATGAACATAATAAATCATCCCCAGCAAGTTATAACTTATTTATCTCATATTCAACATCCCAAGTATCAACATCATCAAGAGTCTCAAACCCTAAATGCTACTAGACATCGTATACAAACTTTTCATGGACACTAGACTATACGTGAGACAACTGTGCTCTATAATCGATGTACAATGTAAAACAATGTTAATTATCAATAAAACAATGTGTTTTTTGTTATTATGTGTGTATTTGTGTTTGATGATTTTACGATTTGATCCGATTCTGATTTCAAGCTTTAAATCACTTTCTGGAAAGTTATACGCAAACTAGTGCGTAAACGCGGTCAGTTTAATGCGAAAAACACTCCAGAATAGTGAAATAGGCTTAACATACCTTAAATAACCATCACATAACTTAGAAATAAGTTTTGGATGGTTTGGTGTGTTGAAATCAAGTTTATTCGCTCACAGGGACTATTTGCGTCAAACTGCAAAAGTCTGCCATTTCGTAAGGCAACGTATAGTCCGGAACTTGATCATAAGCTAAACATACCATAAATAACCTAAACATAGCTTAGAAATAATCTTTGAGTGGTTCGGTGTGCGAAAATATGTTTATTTGATCTTACAGGGACTAAAAGTGTCAAAAAAGACGTAAGTTTGCATTTACGCGCATATCTTACGTTCTGACCACATCTGGACATCCAAAATTTTTGTACACACTAAAATATTTTTATTTTAGTGATCGGCATGCAAAAATACCATTCGTCTCTTAATTTGGATCGTTTTCGCGTCCGTTCGAGTTTCGTCGTAATTAACCGAACAACATGACCGTACGACCAAACGAGCCGACATCCGAGAGTTTTCCAAGCATATTTTGAGTCCTCCAAACTTTAATGACCTTTTAGAGCCTTGAAAATGGATTAACGGGTGTTAAAAGTGTCAAAAATGGGCTCAAACACATGCAGGGACCAAAGCTGTCAACATTGAAACTGTTGCTGAACTGTGAGGACTAGGCGGGCCGCGTAAGCCTGTCCCTCAGCTTACGCGGGGTGCCTAAAAGTGCCCAGTTGCAGAAAACTTAATTTTCAACAACTATTTGATAATTTAGGGGCTGTTATGCAAATTTCTTGGTGTGTTAACCAAGTTAACACCTCTCCAAGGCTTCTAATCTACATCAAACACATGTATGGCTAGGATTTTTGCTTAGAGGTTACATAAACAAGTGTCATGATCTTGTTCTTCATCAACTAGTATAAATAGCCATGCCATCTTCTTATTTCATTCACCCTTGATCTGAATTACACTCTAAGTTGGAGCCTTTGCTTCATACCTGAGTGATTTAGATCAAGTTCTCCCTAGCAAGGACCCTTTGTAAGCTTCCTTCGTTCTTTTATCGCTTTCCTAGCGAGAAAATCAAATAGTGTTTGACTTTCAGCTTTGACCAGTCAATGGTCAACGCAAAGTTCGTTTGAACTTCGCAGCGTGAGCGTAATCACGATGGTTATAGTCCCTAGTGACTATACCTACTGATTACCACGTTGACTAGGCGTAGTGACGAGTCGTAGTTTCGGTCAAAATGCGCATTTATGCGTATTTTGCAACCAAACTACTCTTGGGTATCAAAACACTTTGTTTTGATATCAAAACCTGTTTTCTAACTTAGTTAAGCATGTTCCAACATGCTTAGCTCGTCACTTTTAGTTTAGTGCTTGTTTAGAGTCGTAAGTCAAGCGGTCTAAACCACCGCTTAGACTTTCGAACTCGACCCGTTTGGTCGATCATTAGGATCCGACCAAGCATGATTAGTGACCATAGTTGCATAGGGAATAACCTTCCGAGGTTATACCTTATGGTCACCTAGTTTAAGTAGTTGTATAATAGGTAGTTTATATGCCTTAGGTAATTTACCAAAATGCCCTTTTCATGCATAATTGGATTTTAAGCGTGTGTAACCTAAACTTTTGTCACTTAACTGATTATGCAACATAATTAAACATGTTAGGGCATATAATACTTGTCATAGGACTAGTTAAACCTCTCGAACGCGTTTTACGCGACCGACGCATTGAAGTAGCGTAAGCTACCTAAACGGGTCATAACGGGTCGAAAGCACTTAGATTAGGTTCCGACCTAGAATGTAGGCTTTGTTAAACCATATCACATGAGTTCCAATACTCATTTGGTTTACAAGACCTCATTCTATCCGATCTTCCGATTTAGTTGTCGATTTATTTACTAGTGATTCGATTATTAGGTGCTGCTTGAGTTTCCTTGGTTTGATAGAGCTTGTTGGGTTCTTTAGATTGAGGATACTTTGCACTTCAATGTGGGTACATAGTTCCCCTATTTTACTTTTTTCGATTGTTTTGGGGTGATTCATATGTATTAAACGATTTCGATATTTAAACGATGGTTTCAAAAACGATTAAGATGGTTTATATTAAACTAATAACCATTTCGATAATGTGAACAAACTTGTTGGACATAGTTACATAAAAAATGACATTCATTAGCATTGATCAAGCCGACCAGTATTAGGTTATGGTACCATAGGATCTGACAAATCCCGTTATCAGACTACACCCATGGTTATGTGTGGGGGTTATGTAGGTAACGACCGAATCTAATGATTGTTAACTTACCCTTTGGTGGTTTGTTAATACGAGTTTCGAGATAGTCGAGTCACGAAGGTTTGAATGTTATTAGCGAGACGACCA
Organism: Helianthus tuberosus; assembly: GCA_030545235.1. Classification (NCBI taxonomy): domain Eukaryota; kingdom Viridiplantae; phylum Streptophyta; class Magnoliopsida; order Asterales; family Asteraceae; genus Helianthus; species Helianthus tuberosus. Next base: position 58,987,159 of record CM060380.1, read on the forward strand.
AAAGTAGTTTCATAGTTAAAAGGAAAACAATTTTGGGACGAGTTAAACGATTTAATACGACTTAAACGAGATAAATGAATTGGATAAACAATTGGTTTTGGGTAGTGATTAGATAATGGGACGGGTGTAGCATGATAAAAGCATGGTAGATACGCCGCTGGTACATCTTATATATAAGTGCTCTTATCATATTACATTTCGTGTCATTATTTAGTTCACTTGGGAAACGATTTTCAAAACGATGTCACCTAACGAGGTTTTCTAAAGGATATAAACCATACGAGTTTTATTAACAAGTTTTTACGAGGTGTTTTATGAAATAGTTTACTAAAACAAATGTTTTGGGGTTAAGAATCATGGCTACGAGATTTTATAAACTATAACCATACTTGATTTGAGTTGGTTAATTATGTTGCAATACACTTTTCAAAACGAGGTTTGTACTTTTGACTCTTGTAGTCTAATGAGGTACTGCAACATATAAACGAGCCATGAATCCGATACTCTTATAAAACCTATGTGCTCGCCAGCATTTCTTTGCTGACTTTATTTTTGCATATGTTTCAGGTGGTGTTGCATGACGTTGATTGCTAGGAAGCGCTTAGGATTTGGACGTGGCCTTAGTGACATAAAAACAATGATAGACGATATATAACTTGTTTGTGTTGGTTTAAAGACAATATACATTTCTTAATAAATCAATAAAACGAAACTTTTTGTATCCATGGTTGTGAAACAATAATTCTGTTACAACACTCCCCGATGTTTCCGCCACGGTTTGTTGTTTTACGTGGTCGGGGTGTGACAGAAGAGTTGGTATCAGAGCCAATGGTTATAGGGAATTAGGTTATTAGTAATGCTTTGACCTAGACTATAACTTTCTAGGACGCCAACGCAAGTGTTGTTGCGTTTAGATTTTAAAACAATACCGTCACCTATCCTTAGGTGATAACCACAACAAGAACACAAAAACAAATCCGCTTCAACAATTAATCATCTATCCTTGGATGATTGATTACAAGGTTTTGATCCCTCTTAGTTTTCAAAATCTCGTCAAAGTTTGGGTCTAAATAATGTGAACACGTGCAAACTGGAAGAGTGAATGCCTGTACCCTGAGTTTTCTGTCTAAGGCTAGAGTGTTCGTACAAATCCGCAGTATCGGACCAGTCACTCTTACCTGGGAACTCTTGGGGTGAGTGTTCACTTATAAGCGAGCATGTCTTCAGTGATACATTACACTGACCCATTTACTTTGATTTGTTACTACGTGTCGTTTGTTTGTTCGAGGTAACGAACGAACGATCGCCTTCCTTGTGTTTTGTCGATGTTTTCAATACCTCTTTTGTTTTTCCAATTGTTGACCTCACTCGTTTCTCATGTTTCCTTGTTAGACAATGCATCTTCGACGTGATGCTCTACCTTTTACTGCTGAAGAAGTCGCAGCCCTTGTCGCTCAGCAAATGGTTGCAGTACTTCCTGGCGTAGTAACCCAGATCCATGAGTTATATAACAACAATAATTACAATAATGCACAGTGTAATTTCAAGAATTTCAATTCTGCTAAGCCGCTAAAGTTTTCTGGGTCGCAAGGAGCAACTGCGCTCCTGCAGTGGTTCGAAAGTCTGGAAAGCACATTCAGACATGTGCAATGTCCGAATGAGCGTAAGCTTGAGTTTGCATCTAGTGTGTTCGAGAAGTGTGCTCTTACGTGGTGGAACGGAGTGATGCGTGATAGGGGTGCCGATGTGGCGATGGCACAAACTTGGGAAGAGCTCCGAGCTCTCATGATGAGAGAGTTTTGTCCCCGTCACGAGATTCAAGCTTTAGAACGAGAATTCGATGATTTGAAACAAGACGGGGGAGAACACCGTGCATACACGGATCGTTATGAGGAGCTCAGCTTGTTGTGTCCTACGATGGTAACCCCGTTGGAGAAAGCAATAGAGAGGTATATCGATGGATTACCCGATTCTGTGCAAGATATTGTGACTGGCAGTAATCCTACCACTGTCCGTCAAGTGATTGAGTTGGCTGCTACTCTGACCGAGTCTCGGGTCAGAAAAGGGAAATTAACCCGCAAGGGTGATAAAAAGAAGTCAACCGATTCTGCTCAAGACAAGGGTAAGGGTAAGAAGCAGGGTGAGACTTGTAAAGAGTCGAGGAAGCGCAAGGCTTCCCAGAACTTTGCAGTAACTGCATAGAAACCTCAGAACCCACCAGCCCTACCTCCCGTGAAGAAGCAATATGCTGGTACTGCACCTCACTGTGCTCGATGCAACGGTCATCATATTGCCCAACAAGCCTGTAAACAGTGTACTACATGTGGTAGACTTGGGCATCTGGCCAACATTTGTCGTTTAGGCCAGAATCAGGCTGCTCAGGTTCCAGCACAAGCTCAAGGGAATGCTGCGAGATTCCCACCTGGTTCGTGTTTCAATTGCGGAGAAATGGGTCATTTCCGCAACAACTGCCCGAGGTTGGTAAATGTAAATGCGAATCCAAACGCAATCGCGAATGTGAATCCCGCTCGTGGATGAGCATTCAATCTGAACGCGAATGAGGCGAGGGCGGACAAGGAGGTTGTTAACGGTATGTTCCTTGTTAACAATCAACTTGCATATGTTCTTTTCGATTCTGGTGCCGATAGGAGTTTTGTTTCGTTATCCTTTGAGACTTTACTTGCGATACCTAGAACTAAACTGAGGAAACCCTTATCTGTCGAGGTTGCTACTGGTAAACCACTCGTACTCGATTCTGTTCTTCGTGGTTGTCAATTGAACCTCGATAACCATCTTTTTCCTATTGACCTCATACCGATGCAACTTGGGAGTTTCGACATTATCGTGGGGATGGATTGGTTAACCAAACATCATGCTGAGTTGGTTTATTTCGATAAGGTCGTTCGTATTCCTCTTTCGTATGGCGATGTTCTGGAAGTTCGTGGCGAGAAACCATCTGTTGGTTTGAAACTCATGTCGTGTACGAAAGCCCGAAGTTATTTACGAAAAGGATATGTTGCTTTTCTGGCACATGTCACCGAGGAGAAAGGCAAGAGCAAGAGTATTCAGGATATTCCGATTGTTCAGGATTATCCAGAGGTGTTTCTTGATGAACTGCCTGGTTTGCCTCCAGTTCGTCAAGTCGAGTTTCATATTGACCTTGTACCCAATGCTAACCCGATTGCGAAAGCACCTTATCGTCTTGCACCGTCGGAGATGCGAGAGTTATCGAAACAGCTTCAAGAGTTATCTGATAAGGGATTCATCTGACTGAGTTATTCACCTTGGGGTGCTCCTGTCCTCTTTGTTAAAAAGAAAGATGGATCTTTTCGAATGTGTATCGATTATCATGAGCTTAATAAGCTTACCATCAAGAATCGATATCCCCTACCCCGAATTGATGATCTCTTTGATCAGCTGCAAGGTGCTACCTATTTTTCTAAGATCGATCTGCGTTATGGGTATCATCAGCTTCGTGTATTTGAAGAAGATATTCCCAAAACTGCATTCCGTACGAGATATGGGCACTACGAATTTACTGTCATGCCTTTTGGTTTGACAAATGCCCCAGCTATTTTCATGGACTTAATGAATAGGGTATATAAACCTTATTTAGACAAGTTCATCATTGTGTTCATCGATGATGTTCTCGTTTATTCGAAGTCTTGAGCCGATCATGAGCAACGCCTTCATTTGACATTAGAACTCCTGAAGAAGGAACAACTTTTTGCTAAATTCTCCAAGTGTGAATTTTGGCATAAAGAAATTCAGTTTTTGGGATATATTGTCAACGAGCAAGGTATTCTTGTGGATACATCCAAAATAACTGCTATTAAGGATTGGAATACATCGACAACACCTACAGAGATTCGATCTTTTCTTGGTCTTGCTGGATATTATCGTCGATTTATTTCGAATTCCTCAAAGATCGCGGTTCCACTCACTGCTTTGACTAAGAAGAATAAGCCTTTTGAGTGGGGACCCAAACAAGAAGAAGCATTCCAAACGCTGAAACAGAAGCTATGTGATGCTCCTATCTTATCTCTTCCTGAAGGAAACGATGATTCCGTTGTCTACTGTGATGCATCCAACTTAGGCCTTGGTTGTGTTCTTATGCAACGAGGCAAAGTTATTGCATATGCGTCAAGACAGTTGAAAGTTCACGAGAAGAACTACACGACTCATGATCTTGAGTTGGGAGCTGTGGTTTTCGCTCTCAAAATCTAGAGACACTATCTTTATGGCACGAAGTGTGTGGTTTTCACAGACCACAAAAGTCTCCAGTATATTCTTAATCAGAAGGAGCTGAACATGAGGCAACGACGTTGGGTTGAACTCTTAAACGACTATGATTGCGAGATTCGCTACCATCCTGGTAAGGCGAATGTTGTAGCCGATGCACTTAGTCGAAAGGAGCGAGTCAAGCTTCATTCTGTTCGAACTCTATCTGATATTCAAACTCGTGTTCTTCAAGCTCAACAATCATGTGTTTCACAAAATTTGATGGGTAAGGAATTACCACGTCAGCTTGAGCTTAAACTCAAAGCGAAGGACGATGGTTTACTCTATTTCAAGGATCATTTGTGGATTCCAAAACAAGACGACCTTCTCACCTTGGTAATGGACGAATCTCACAAGTCTCGATATTCTATCCATCATGGTGCTGATAAAATGTACAAGGATCTTCGTACTCAGTATTGGTGGCCTGGTATGAAGAAGAGTGTTGCCTTGTATGTATCGAAATGCCTAACTTGTCTCAAAGTCAAGGCTGAATATCAACGACCTTCTGGTTTGCTCGTACAACCAGAAATGCCAGTTTGGAAGTGGGATAACATTGCGATGGATCTCATCACTAAATTACCGCGTACATCTAAAGGTCACGATGCTATTTGGGTTGTTATTGATCGTTTAACGAAGTCAGCTCATTTTATTCCGATTCGCGAGGATCTATCTGCTGATAAACTTGCAAAGATTTATGTTGATGAGATTGTATCTCGACATGGTGTCCCTTTGGATATCATATCCGATCGTGATGCTCGATTTTCATCTCATTTTTGGAAGACCATGCAATCTGCTATGGGAACCCAACTAAATCTAAGCACAGCTTATCATCCCCAAACAGATGGACAATCTGAGAGGATGATTCAAACTTTGGAAGATATGCTTAGAGCATGCGTGATTGACTTTTGTGGTAATTGGGATTCTCATCTGCCATTGATCGAGTTCTCTTACAACAATAGTTATCATGCTAGCATCAATATGGCACCATTCGAAGCTCTCTACGGTCGAAAATGTCGTTCACCTGTCTGTTGGAATGAGATCGGTGAAGCTCAGCTTATTGGACCTGATCTCATTCTAGAAACAATAGATAAAATCAAGAAAATTCACGATAATCTTGTGATAGCTAGAAGCCGTCAAAAGAGTTACGTGGATATGTGACGCAAGCCCTTGGAATTTCAAGTCGGAGACCATGTCCTACTCAAGGTGTCACCTTGGAAGGGAGTGGTGAGATTTGGAAAGAAAGGAAAACTTGCACCACGATATGTTGGACCATTTAAGATTGTTGAAAGAGTTGGAAAGGTTGCCTATCGACTAGAGCTACCTCCAGAGCTTGGAAATAGTCATCCGACTTTCCACGTGTCCAACTTGCGAAAGTGTTTAGCTGACGCTAATCTTCACATTCCACTCAACGAAATCCAAGTTGATGAAACGATGCACTTTGTCGAGAAACCTGTGGAGATAGTGGACCGTACATTCAAACAGTTGAAGAAAAAACAGATTCGATTGGTCAAGGTTCGCTGGGAATCTAAACATGGCCCAGAGTTTACTTGGGAACGTGAGGACCAAATGAAGGCGAAATATCCACAATTTTTCTCCCAAGTTTCCTCAAGTTAATATTTCGGGATGAAATTTCCTAAAGTAGGGGAGACTGTGACAACTGTGCTCTGTAATCGATGTACAATGTAAAACAATGTTAATTATCAATAAAACAATGTGTTTTTGTGTTATTATGTGTGTATTTGTGTTTGATGATTTTACGATTTGATCTGATTCCGATTTCAAGCTTTAAATCACTTTCTGGAAAGTTATACGCAAACTAGTGCGTAAACGCGGTCAGTTTAACGCGACAAACACTCCAGAATAGTGAAATAGGCTTAACATACCTTAAATAACCTTCACATAACTTAGAAATAAGTTTTGGATGGTTTGGTGTGTTGAAATCAAGTTTATTCGCTCACAGGGACTATTTGCTTCAAACTGCAAAAGTCTGCCATTTCGTAAGGCAACGTGTGACAACCCGAACTTTCATGGTGTGCTTTTCAGTCTTGTGATCTTAACTTATTTTAATTCTTTTTTTTTACCATGTTTCTACTTTGTTAGTTGTTTAACACGATGATAATTAAACGCTATGATAATAACTTGTTAAACCAAGGTATAGATGGGAATGATGGATTGTAGATTGGGCCACCTGTGTTGGGCCGCATATACACGACAATTATTTGGGCCACACACACACTCACTTGTTTTAAACTATCATTACTCCTACTTCTATTGGCCTATATGCAATATCTCCAAATTCTATAGGCCCGAATTACACAAGCCCAACTGAGCCCACCTTTCATCTCTAATAATTACGTACAACAATCATAAGACTTCACAATTCTTTTGCAAACCCTACTTCCCCTTCATACTCTACGTACGGCAACAGGAGACCCCCCCTCTTCATCGAAGCCTTTCAATCTGTATTCTTGACTTTGGTTAGTAATCTTTATTGTTAACATGTTTGTTGTTCTTGATGTTGACATGAATCATGCTCATATGTGATAGTATGTGTATTCGTATTTTCATGAACATATGATAATAAACCTTGGATATACTTGTGTAATATAAACAAAATAATTAGAATATGTTAATGATGAATAATCGATGATCATAATCTGTTTTGAATGTAGGGAAATGGTTCGAGATGTTGGTGACCTTTGATGTTGTTTTGAACTTGATTGTATATAATTGATTTAGCGGTGATAATCTTTGAATATGTGTTGTATTGAAATCAATCTCTTCATATGTGTTGTATGGAAACCGATGAAAGTGGATTAATATGAAACGTGGCATATAATTACACTTTGCATGTTTATATGTAATGATTACATGATTATTATAAAGCAAATTATCATGTGCTCTAGGATGTTATTTAAGTCATAATGCAAATAAGGTTAAACCAATGATTGGAGTACATGTTGCCTACTAGCCGAACCATTTGTTAAAGGGGCCATAGTTGTCTGCTAATGTGCATATAACTATTTTAGAAAGAAACTATGAATTACTTGGGGGTTAATAATCAATGGAATAAGGAGAGATATTTGGGCTAAAAGGGGTAACACAATAATACATGATCTGGTATTGGGCCCATTTGGAAGATGGGCCACGCAGGTAAAACAACCGGTGCGGGCTGGGGCCGCACACACAAGCAATCACTTGGGGTGGTGGCTTGGTACACTTGGGCTCGCACGGTTGGGTTTTAAGGGGCTGGGACTTAACAATTAACCTAATCTAATTAATATGATGGATTGATGTGTTCCTGTAACTTGGGCCAATTATTTGTAGGTGTCTTGCATATGCAGAATTTGTTTGGGAAATAAGTATATGTTGGGTGCATACCATTGTTATATGAGTTGGCAATCTATGAACATGGGGATGTGGGTTTTGTGGATACGAGTACATAACCCTATTGTAATCATATTGGATGGCAAACTGTTTAAGTTGATGTAGATATATATATATCATTTTATGGTGCACATTAAGAATAGTACAATGAGGTGTTAGTTGTTATGTAACATGTGACGTGTGAATTTGCGACATGAACTTGTATCGTAAATGTACTATCACCCAGATGCTTGTATGATATATGTGACGTTATATATGTTTGGTTGTTACGTGTGACTAGATACATGAATTGTGAATTCATGAAACTGGCTGTCTTTGGTAACCACGATAGGGTTTGATTGATCAACTATAAAACGTAGTTAATCTTACCGAGCAAACCAAGGTGAGTTCACACTATCTATAAGGCATGGGATTATCGGTGGTTGGGAATGGGTAAAGGATTAAATCGGAAACTGCGTGATCTCCTGGTTTGGAGCACTTACCACATCCTCTTTATTGAAGGGTGACAACACGGAACCTGCGTGATCTCCTGGTTTGGGGACACGTACCACATCCTCTTTATTGAAGGGTGACAACGCTGATACTAGACCAAAAACTCTATCATGAAGTCCCTCCTTTTATATCGACTTAATCGCCGGGCCAATGGCGAGCGGGTCATTAGTTAGATAGCGCTATTTAGGTTTGACAAGCCTCACACCGTGCCGCAAAGGACGTGCGTGAACTAATGGATCTGGGCACGTCAATGATGATAGACATTGACGCTAGGGTAGCAACTTACTTCAGTCAGTGGTCGATATGGTAACGGGCCTAGTGGTTCACATGGGGTAGCCCCCACTGGTTATGGTTATGGTTTGGGAAACAAGGAATTGGTTAACTCATGGTTTACGAGTGAACTTATGGTTTTTGGAATAACTTTAAAATGAACACCAACTGTGAACTCGCTCAACTTTGTTGTTAACTCGTTGTTACATGCCTTGCAGGTCTATATGCTTATATTATTTGGAACTTGCTGTCTGGGAGGCTGGAGTGGTCATGGGTCGAGATACATGGAAATCTCAATACAAGCTTAATGGTTTATGTACTCTTGGTTTACGAAACACTTAACAAATGAGTTATGCTTCTACTGTATACAATGACTGATATATAACGGTTGTAACGCTTCATGTTAATAAATGAAAGTTTTATTTAATTATATTTATGAGTTCAGTGTGATTGGTGGCTTGGATCCTGGTATGTCACACGCCTCACGGGGGTTTCCGCACGTGGTATTTTGGGGGTGTGACAGATTGGTATCAGAGCCATTGGTTATAGTGAACTTGGTTTTAAAAAGGGAAAAACGTTTTTTGTAAAACCAGACTATAACCGAACAGTTCTGAAAACGTGAATACGACCATGGCACTCAGCTCCAGATTGCAAGGTTCGTCTCTCGTATGCTCATTGTACTGCACAACTAGTGAACACTTACATATGATATTGCATGTGATTGCACGTTTAGCACAACAGTATGAATTCATGTCATACTTGCATGTGTTATGTGACTGTTAGGGCGGTACTTCCCTAAACATTCATGACTTGCGCTTAGTGATGCTCTTCGTTGCTACTCGAGTTTGAGGAACCATTTGACATGAGTTAAGAGGAGCTGAGATGAGCATGCAAATCGCAATATTATTGTGGGTGCAAACATAATAATAATGTGGGGTACATGCGAGTCCCAGTGAGGCTTAACAAGTGAAAAAGGGTTTCCGTTCTGTTATTTGATCGATGTGAAACATAACAGTCTATAAGGGTCATAGCAGTGATTGCCTCTTACTTGAACTTGATCTTTTCACTCCACTCTGAATCCTTACGAATATCGATGCTATCGAGTATTACCTGAACGCCCATCTGAACGCCTAGCGAACTGTGTAGTATGTTAGGTGCTTGTACGAACAACCCTGAGTTGGATGTCGTAGCGTCGAATGATTGGACGATACCTTTTCACTCTTTTTCATTGGTTGGAACTCAATGTACCGACGTCTTAGACCCCGGAGTGCGACCACTACTGCAACATTCTGGAAACATATCGTGTATTACTCAGTCAACTTGCAAGAATGATGGGCAAGAGGATGAGCGTAGTGCCTTACCAACCTCAGTATTAGAACGACCCTGATTACCAGCAACGAACTCCAGCAGATTGACCTCAACCGAATCCTTAACCCTAGTAAGCGACTTATGGGAGTGACTCTTACGAATCAATCGGGAAACGGAATGTGTAACTTCCCACGCAGTGAGTAGTGCCTTAGGACACGACACGGATTGGGACAAGAAGGACCCTGTTGTTGAAAGATCATAGGGCCCTGTTTTAAGCAACGACAGTAGAGGCAACGGTCAAGGCAATGTCAAGGAACTCGTAATCATAGCTTACAGTATGGAAATGAAGTTGACCTCGACAAGGATTGACTGTGTTAAGTCAAAGTGCCAACATCCAAAGGAACAAAGACGGTACTAGGAATTCTCGCAATGAACACAACAACACTGGAAATAATGCTTACGGAAGGGCATTTAGGATTGGCATAGGTGACGCCAGGCATAATAGCAGCATGGTAACTTGTATAAGTAGCCATGTTTTGGTCAACCCTGATGCTTCTTGAAACCGAACCTGTGGTGGCAATAACTGGTGGTAAGTCAAATGAAACCTCATATGTTCGTTGGGATGTAAACTCGATCTTGTGGGACAAGTGTTCGACATCAACCTTCTTTCTGTTATCCTCGATAATTTGATGCAGTAGTTGGTATGGATTGGTTATCCATACATCATGCAGATATACCCTACGAAAAGAAAGCTTTGCGTACCCCTCTCCCTAGTGGAGAATCGTCATCTGTTCCAAAGTACCAGAGTTGTGTAAAGGTTAGCATCAATTCTGCAATGAAAGCCCAGAAGTGTCTACGGAGGGATTACCCCGCTATGTTAGCAACCGTTTCTGATTGTCAGGCTAAGGAAAATAGGATTGGAGATCCACCAGTTGCACGTGACTCCTCTCGGTGTGCTACTCGGGGAACTTTCAGGTTTACTTGCACAACTGTTAGTCGGAATCTCAGTTGACCTCATGACAGAGGCAACTCTGAATACTCGTACATTGTACCATCTTGCACAGGAGGGTTGCAAGAACTGTTTAATCAACAACATGAAATACTGGACAGGAGTTTGTCGGACCTAGCTTTTCGCTTAGGGTAGCCCCAATTATATCCGTGAAGATAAGCCTTTTCGTATGTGTACTGATTATCCAGAACTTAACAAGGAGACAGTTAAGAACCGTTTGCCTCGATCATGGATTGGCAACCTGTCTACCAGTGCGAGGGTAAAGCTTCCATTCGAGGAATAACTAACGAATGAACTATCATCAGATGGGAGTCCAGAGGGGAGAATGTTCCTACAATGGCATATCAGACGCAGGGTGGCCATTGCGACGTTGTATTCCTAAACCTATGGGCTAATCATCACACCGGCAGTTGCATGGATCACATGAATTGACTATGCTTATTAACAACGTGTTGAATCATTTCCAGGGGAAAGGAACATCATAGACGACATCTGTATCTTATTTTAGGGCTCCTGAGGGAGGAGCCATTACGTGCGAAGTCTTGTTTAGTGTAACATCTAGATTCGAGAGATGCATTTGATCACGTAACCAACGAAGTGGGAATACACGTGGATCTTGCTAGGATCCATTTTGCTAGAAACTGGTTGACACCAAGGATTCCTTCAGGGATGCAGCGATTTCTTGGTTTTGCTGGATACTATCATAGATTCATCACCGGTTTTTCGAAGATCGCGCAGTTTAAACCTCTTTAGCACAGCAGGGTGCTGTGTTTGTGGAAGACAAAACAGGAGAACGTCTTTTTAGCTTTTGGAGTTCAACTTTACAATGCACTGAGCATCGTCTTTACCCGAGGGTATGGGTGACTTGGTGGTATACCATGACGGTTCGAGTCAGAGTTCCAGTTACACGCCGACGCAACACGAAGAAAGTAATAACTTACTCGGTGGGTTTACAAGAAGATTTACACGTGTCGCAACCTGGGGGTGGAAACCATGGCTTTAGATTTAACTGGGGGCATTACTTGGGCAGTACCAAATGCATTACCTAGACCGATCACAAGGGCCTCTCGTGTATCGATGATCGAAAGAGCTAAAGCAACCAATGACACCGCTAGATGGAACTTTGGATTGAGTGCGACTGTGAAACCTGAACGTGCACGAGCTATGCAACTCCAACTTACTTGATCAGACTGGCTCTGTTCAAACCGGAGAACTGAAGGAACATAATTTGCAAGTTAAACCCATGTGGGGCATGGAGAAGCAACCATTGACAAGTCGGGCAATATTCGCTACCTCATGGAATGAATGTGGGTCTCATTATATGGCAACGGTAGGGAAACTCGTGTTGAACAAAGCACACCGGCCTCGATACTCTGCTCGTCTGGGTTATGATGAGAGATATTAGGATCCATAGATCTTGCACTGGTGATCGGGTGTGAAGGCCCACCTGGTAATGTGCGTGAATGATGTTTGACTTGTGGGAAAGTCAAGATGGAGCATCAGCAACCAGAAATACCCTTATGAGAATGAGAACAGACTATCATGGATCTTGTCGCTAGTCTACTTACAACCCGAAACGGAAGCAATATCACCTGGGTGATCGTGATTGTCTCATGTAACCAGTACACCCTTGTGAACTGACGAGTCTTCACAGCTTGTGAGCATTCCTCTGAGGGAGGCGGCTATTTGGGCACGAGTTGCCAACTCCTGTTACCTCTGAATTTGATCTATGTATGATTTATGTCAGGCAATACACAACACCCTTGGCTCACGTCAGGACCAGAGCATTGCTTATCGCCATTGGACAAACTATCAGAGAGAATGAACTCTCCTGGCACTCGAAGACATGCTGCGAGCATGTGTGTAACTGGCTTTGGTGCAAATTTGAAGGACTCCTACTTATGGTTGAGTACTACTGCGGCAGTTATCATTTTGGTAACCAGACAGCTCTGTTGAGGCATTACATAGACAATAATGCCAACCTTCTTGTTAGACTAAGATGGCTGACAACTTAATTACTGGTCCAGGACTGGTACTCAAAACTCTTGGGAAGGTTGTTTGGATCGGGAGTCGATTGGCGGCAATGCGTGACCGTCAGGAAAGCTGATAAACTTGGGAAACGCTGGAAGATCACTGTAGGCGATCGTATCGTGTTGAAAGTCTCACCCTGGGAGGGTGTGGAATGCTTGGGAAGCATGGCGAGCTTAAATGACGTCACGATGGACCATTCAACAGTCTGGGAAGAATCGGTAGCGTAACCTACAAACTCGAGTTACCCGACGAATCGGGTAACATACGCGATGTCATATATGTTTCGGATCTAAGGCAGTGGTTGTCTGATGAAACAAGTGCGATACCTTTACTAGAGGAATTTATCGAACGCATGGACCAGGAAGTCAAGGTTCGTTAACTTAGTCGAATTTCAAATAGTGAGTGTTCGTTAGAACTCAAGACGTGGACCGGAGTTCACGTGGGAAAGCGAGGATCAGATGGAAATTAAATATCCTCAATTTTTCCTGATGATCAATCTAATTCTGGTACTACTGGTGAATTTCGGGACGAAATTCCATTTCAAGTTGGGGATGATGTGGCACCTGAGCAAAATCCGCAACAATCTTGACTTATCACTTCACTCCTCTGTGCTTACTTGTCAAATTTCGGGACGAAATTTCTTTCAAGTTGGGGATGATGTGACAACCCGAACTTTCATGGTGTGCTTTTCAGTCTTGTGATCTTGACTTATTTTAATTTTTTTTTTTACCACGTTCCTACTTTGTTAGTTGTTTAACACGATGATAATTAAACGCTATGATAATAACTTGTTAAACCAAGGTATAGATGGGAATGATGGATTGTAGATTGGGCCACCTGTGTTGGGCCGCATATACACGGTAATTATTTGGGCCACACATACCCACTTGTTTTAAACTATCATTACTCCTACTTCTATCGGCCCATATGCAATATCTCCTAATTCTATAGGCCCGAATTACACAAGCCCAACTGAGCCCACCTTTCCTAATAATTACGTACAACAATCATAAGACTTCACAATTCTTTTGCAAACCCTACTTCCCCTTCATACTCTATGTACGGCAACAGGAGACCCCACCCCTCTTCATCGAAGCCTTTCAATCTGTATTCTTGACTTCGGTTAGTAATCATTATTGTTAACCTGTTTTTTGTTCTTGATGTTGACATGAATCATGCTCATATGTGATATTATGTGTATTCGTATTTTCATGAACATCTATTATATATAATAAATGAAAGTTATTTGGGCTACGTGTCAACACCAGAGAGCCCCTAAATGCCCTTTTTCCCGCCCAACAGTGCCACTGCTCTCTTCTATTTATATCCTCCTTCATTTACTCATTCAGGGCTTCTTGCTTTCTTTCTCTCTCTGCTCTACTCTGTTCTATTTCCGATCGATGTTTATCCTCTCTCATGTTTAGCCTTCTTCTTCTTCTTCTCATATTCATCTCCTCAACAACGTACGGCAGAGGTTACTTCTATTGGATACATCTTCGTTTGAAACCCTAAATCATGTACCGTCCAGTGGTTGAAGAAGAGAATAATCATGTAAGATCTACTTTTTTATCTAGAAATTTTATTTCGTTTTATCTATTTTGTCATACTGAACATGATGAACCCTTTTCTATCCTCAGAAGAAGAAACAGATCTCCTTATCGTACTCGATGAACGCTTTTGTACAACCTCCTCTTAATCGGTGACTCTGGTATGTTTGGTTTGTTGTATCATGTGATTACGAGCAGATTTATTTTGATATGTTTTGTACTTTGTCTTTCCAGACCTTTTTTGTTGGATTATAGAGTTTGTTGATTAGAAGCAACCTCTGTCGGACGGTTGTTGAGGAGCTGGAAATGGGAAAGGTTATACCAGGTGTGTTGATTCGTGATACCAGTGCAAAAGTTTAGGACATCACCAAGGTAACTTAAATTGGTGTGATTTATTTTTTTGGGTTTTTCTAACGTTTTGATTTACTGTGTATTGGTGCATTGATTCATTTGTAATCCTTTGCAGATCTCCCGTCATCTCAATTTGAGCAATTAAACGTAGTTTTGTTAATCACTATCGGTGTTTTAATTACTAGCAGTGGTTAAAAAGTTTTCCATCAGCTATTTGACTTAACAATAGTTTGCGTTATTTATTCTAAATTCATCAGTTTTTGTAGGTAAACTGAAGTTTCCACCAATAGGCACTGCCCAGCTAAGTTTCCTACATTGACAGTGGTTATAACAAGTTAATATGGCACATCACTGATCTGCCTAACAAGTGTTGGATATAAGGATGGTTGTACATAAAGTTTGATGAACATCATCCACTGTTCAATTATGAAGAACCACTGATCAAGACCAAAGTCCAGACAAGCACCGATCAACTAAATGTGAAACACTCTCCAACAACAGTGGTTCTTCATCAACAAAACATCTTCTATGTTAGTTTATGTTAAAAGTGTTTATTCTATCTTTGTTTATGTTAATAGTGTTTATATGTAACAGAATTTATACTATCACTTCAGTGTTTTGATCTGTACTATTAATTGAACAGTTGTTTCGTCTTTGTACTAATAAAATTCCTATACACTTGGATGAATATTAAGCACCTCATCTTGATTGTTTGAGTATAGTATTCTTGAAATTGGTTCAAACATTTGATTGTTCAAAATATTCCACTGCTGAAATACAACCACTGTTTCTTCAATCTCCATGTTGACCACTGATTGACCAAACATCAGTGTTTTGAAAACTGGTTGGTATCCACTGATCGGAAAAAATCCACCAACTTTATTCTCATCAAAATATTTAAAGTTAGATTAAAAAAAATTCTTTATGACAATTTGTTTCAAACAAATCACTATTTTAATGCTGATTTCTTGATCTTTTGACATTTGATTAAAGCAAATTTTGTATTTCAATTTGACGGTTATTATATGTTGATTAAAGTTAAAAGAAAATTTAAAAAAGTCATTATGGCATTTGCTATCAAATCAAGTCAGTAGTTACTGACAATATCAGTAATTTTGAAATTCAAAATATGTAAAATGGTAATTTAAAAGACTTTGTTTATATCTAACAGTGTTTTCCGCATCAATGTTTTAAAGACTGTTAGGTTGTTAGATGTCATCACCTCAGTGTTTTATATGAAACCATTTTTATGGTATCAGTGTTTATATGTAACAGGGTTTAGTACTTTTGTTTATATGTAACACTATTTATCACATCAGTTCAGTGGTTTGATCTGTATTATTAATTGAACAGTTGTTTCATCTTTATACTAAAAAAATTCATATACACTTTGATGAATATTAAGCTTCTCATCTTGATTGTTTGGGTATAGTATTCTTGAAATTGGTTCAAACATTTGATTGTTCAAGTATTCCACTGCGGATACACAACCTGTGTTTCTTCAATCTCCATGTTGACCACTGATTGACCGAACATCAGTGTTTCGAAAACTGGTTGGTATCCACTGATCGGAAAAAATAGCCGCTGCTCACTTTTACATTGTTGACAACCAATTACATAAGAGTTCCACCAACATTATTTTCATCATAAAATTTAAAGTTAAATTAAAAAATAAAAATAAATTCTTGATGACTATTTGTTTCGAATCAAATCAGTAATTAATGCTGATTTCTTGAGCTTTGGACATTTGATTAAGCAAATTTTGAATTACAAGTTGACGGTTATTATATGTTGATTAAAGTTAAAATAAAATTTAAAAAAGTCATTATTGCATTTGCTTTCAAATCAAGTCAGTAGTTACTGACAATATCAGTAATTTTGAAATTCAAAATATGCAAAATGGTAATTTAAAAGACTGTGTTTATATGTAACACTATTTATCACTTCAATTTAGTGGTTTGATCTGTATTATTAATTGAACAGTTGTTTCATCTTTATACTAATAAAATTCATATAAACTTTGATGAATATTAAGCTTCTCATCTTGATTGTTTGGGTATAGTATTCTTGAAATTGGTTCAAACATTTGATTGTTCAAGTATTCCACTGCGGATACACAACCTGTGTTTCTTCAATCTCCATGTTGACCACTGATTGACCGAACATCAGTGTTTCGAAAACTGGTTGGTATCTACTGATCGGAAAAAATAGCCACTGCTCACTTTTACATTGTTGACATTCACTGATATTGACCATCAGCGGTTTCCCTAAAAAATAGTCAGTGCTCACGTTTTTATTTTTGATGTTCTTAATTAGTGATACATTGAAATTATCAAATGAAAACTAGAATTACAATCAAATTACCATTTTACCTAATCTTTACATTCCAATTACATAAGAGTTCCACCAACATTATTTTCATGATAAAATTTAAAGTTAAATTAAAAAATAAAAAAAAATTCTTGATGACTATTTGTTTCAAATCAAATCAGTAATTAATGCTGATTTCTTAAGCTTTGGACATTTGATTAACCAAATTTTGAATTTCAAATTGACGGTTATTATATGTTGATTAAAGTTAAAATAAAATTTAAAAAAGTCATTATGGCATTTGCTTTCATATCAAGTCAGTAGTTACTTACAATATCAGTAATTTTGAAACTCAAAATATGCAAAATGGTAAGTTAAATTTTTCGTTCTCTCTCTCTTTTTTTATT
Organism: Helianthus tuberosus; assembly: GCA_030545235.1. Lineage (NCBI taxonomy): Eukaryota > Viridiplantae > Streptophyta > Magnoliopsida > Asterales > Asteraceae > Helianthus > Helianthus tuberosus. The sequence continues at coordinate 59,004,552 of CM060380.1, forward strand.
TTTTTTATTTTTTCCTACAGTGCATATCAGTTCTAATATTTAATTATTTTATTAAAGCAGCATATTACACTACTTTTACCTTTGAAATTAAATCTGAAATTTATGACGTCCAATAACAGTGTCAAACCATAACAGTGGTTCAGCATCAACTTTAGTTATTCTATGTTTCTTTTTATTTGTTTATGTTAACAGTGTTTATATGTAACAGTGTTTTCCGCATCAGTGTTTTATAGACTGTTAGGTTGTTAGATGTCATCACCTCAGTGTTTTATATGTAACCATTTTTATGGCATCAGTGGTTATATGTAACAGTGTTTAGGAACTGTTTTGTATTTCACATCACTTCAGTGGTTTGATCTTTACTATTAATTGAATAGTTGTTTCATCTTTATTTTAATAAAATAAAATTCCTATACACTTGGATGTTAAGAGTGTTTAAGTGTTTATATTTAACAGTGTTTTTCGCATCAGTGTTTATAGTCTGTTAGGTTGTTAGATGTGATCACCTCAGTGTTTTATATGTAACCGGTTTTATGGCATCATTGTTTGTATGTAACAGTGTTTATCACCACAGTGGTTTATATGTAAGCGTATTTATCACATCACTTCAGTGGTTTGATCTGTACTATTAATTGAACAGTTTCATCTTTATACTAATAAATAAGGGTAGTTGCACGGTACCCCTGACCGCGGAAGGGATCTCCCTTCCCAGTTCACCACCCGACAAGGATCCCTGGCGGTAAATACCCATAGCCATCAAAGAGGGGTAAGAAACATGTTTCGAACCCGAGACCTCGAGTGTCCTCGGTCCGGCTTAAAGCGGGTGTCGGTGGCCACCAAAGTGGCACTAATGGGAATTGAACTTGGGTCTCCATTGGAGAACCCAAGTCACTCCACCACTAGGCCACTTGTGGTGGTTTATACTAATAAATAAGGTAACACAAAATACACTTGGATGATTATTAAGTTCCTCATCTTGATTGTTTGGGTATTGTATTATTGAAAGTGGTTCAAACATTTGATTGTTAATGACTATTTGTTGCAAATCAAATTAGTAATTAATGCTAATTTCTTGAGCTTTGGACATTTGAGTTAAGCAAAATGTGAATTTCAAATTGACGGTTATTGTTTCTTAATTAAATTTAAAATAAAATATAGAAAAGTCATTATGAAAATTGCTTTGAAATCAAGTCAGTAGTTTTGAAATATTGAAATTCTTAATATACAAAATGGTAATTTAAAATTGACGTTCTTTCTCTTTTTTTGCCTACTTTGCATATCATTTCTAATATTTTATTACTTTAATAAAGCAGCATATAAAGATATACACTCCCTGCATTTGAAATTACATTTGCCACTGCATTCAGTTAAAATTTTTATTGGATAATCGGTAAGCTTGAATTTCAACCTTGATATTTTCTTTAAGAACATCCATGCTTATTGTATTATCATATTACGTTTAGCAATACTTATATTTTGCTTATTCTTTTTTTTTTATGTACAGTCTTCAAATGGAGGTTGCAAAGGTTAGCATGCTTAACGATCTTAATACATTCTCAAACAACTATTCGATTAGAGTGAAGATTGTTAGCATTTCGAAGAAGATGATGAATGATAACAAAAATGAAATATATCATCTTGATATGATCTTCATGGATGAGATGGTACCGTATATAGTTGTGTTATAATTTTTTTGGACATATGAATATCCAAATGAATATAACACCTTTTTTATTTAATCGGATGTTTCATATTCTTAGGGAACTATGATACAAGCCAGCTGTTTGCATAAGATGCTAGGAAAATTCAAACACTTTCTTCAGTTGGATGAATGTCTTCTTATCACCAAACCTTCTCTTGCTACTAATAAGTCCTCTGCTAAGTATACCAAGAGAAACGACAAAATATCACTTTATTTCTATACTTCTGTTGAGAAATGCTTTGACTGGTCTGGACCGAAATACCGTTTTAATTTCGTTAACCTCAAGGATGTTGTTAAAAATAAATTTGAAGTTAATACAGTTATTGGTATGTAAATCACTACATGATATATATCTATTGTTTTGTCTTATTGTTTTTTTTATTCTTATCACTTCTTAATGCTGTTTTCTTTTCACAATATATTTTTGTTTATAGATTGGATTGGTTATGTGGATGTATGTTTCAATCTAGAGGATACGTCAAAGAAGGATGGGAGCAAGGGCAAGAGACTTAATCTTAGACTTGAAGACCTTGAGTGCGTTCTTTTTATTAAGTTGTTGCATTTTGACGTTTAAACCATTATAAGGTTGCTTGATGTTATTATGTTTTATGTTAATATTTTAGAGGCCAAAAGTGTCCGGTTACTTTGTGGGATGGTTTTGCTATTGACATGTTTGCTTACATGAATGATAAGAAACGAGAGAAATATGTTGTTATCCTTTGTCATTTTGGTATGGTCAACCTTTACAAAGGTACAATTTTAACTTAATTAGTTTAATTTTTTTATTGTTATAGATTTATCTTTAGATTTACTTATATGTTTTAAATTTGACACTATTTATATTGATCTACATTTGGTTTTAATTTTAAATTCAGGCAAGCGTGGCGTTGCAAACGACTTTGAGCTAAGCAGACTTTTTATTGACACTGACATTGAAGATATATCCTCTTTTAGAAAGAGGTATAGTTAGTATGCATATAAACATTGAACAGTATTATTTTGTACCTACATTTATTTTTTACGTTTTAATTTCATCACATGAATCTGTTTAGATATGTAGAGAAAATTTCTGCTTCATCTTCATCAAATGATCATGTTGGTTCAAACGTCATCTCAAGTGTTGAAGATGAGTTTCTTAATAACCCTGATTTCATGCTTATTGGTTTCCTGGGAACCATATCAACGGTGTGTATTTTCTTATAAGTACTCTACATGCTGAGTTTTTTAAAAGTCTTTTCTAAGTGTTATTATTTTTGTTTGATGTTGATAGACAAAGAAGGTTTTGGTTGTTGGCACAATCACAGCTATATGCACTGATAAACTTTGGTATTACAATGGTTGTAACCACTGTAAGTCAGGTGTGGAGGAAAGATTTGTAACGAAAGAAAATCCGGATGGTTTACCTGGTGTTGATCATGAAAAATCGTTGGTGTGTACAAATGATAAATGTGAAGGAGTCGACATCTATTCTATTCCGCGGTTTGAGATTACAGTTTTATTTCCTTATACTAAATACTAATATGAACGACACTTTTGTTTTTAGTAATACTAATGTTTTCATTTGTTTTTAACTTTGATAGGTTCAAGATACCTATCAGGGTGCAAGACTCTTCCGGTACTGTGTCTTTGACACTGTTTGATTTTGAAGCTTACAAGATTCTTAAGAAAATTGCCAAAGACTTAGTTTCAATTCAAGATCAGGTAACAAATACATGCATTCAGTTATTTGGCCATGTACTATATATAATTTAAAATTAATTTTTATAAAATTGTATGTTGAAATTATGGAATCATTCTGCTCATTGTAATTATATTAATTTTTATAAAATTATAGGTTGTTAATTCTGGAGAGATACCGAACCCATATCCTGAGATCTTTGACAAATTGATTGGAAAGAGGTATGCTTTCATCATAAGTGTTAAAGACTATAACGTTGAGCATCAGGTTGAAAACTATGGTATTTCAATGGCCACTAATGATGATGAGATCCTTGACGCGCTCTGCGCCAAATTCAATCTTAACCAGGTCTAAATCTTCATTATGTCATTCTTTTAATTTGATATACATATCCTTTTAAAATATATTTATACCATTGTGTGTATTTTATGTTATTATGTATTATGTACTTAAAGCATGAGCAGTCCGAATCGTTGGATGTTCCAGAATCCTGCAGTTTGTCTACTCCTGTTGACCTTATGAAGGTTATATGAGAATTTCCTTATTTGTAGTAAATTTTTTTAAACATTAGTACTTATTGTCTTTTTATATCAGGATGAGTTGTCATACTGCGGTGAGAATGTTACACCTGCATCCCAAGCACTTGTAGGCACTAAGAATCCGTCTTCTGATGAAACAAAACGTAATATTCGTGAAGTGTTCGATGTGGATGATGCATTAGGTTGCTCCTCGACAAAGCGCCGCATCAGTGATGAACTCTCTCAGGATGAAGATGCTGGTGTTTCAACGCTTTTGATTCCAAAGATTGAGAAATAGTGTCTTCTGTATTTTCAAATACATTTATGTGTTGATTTCATATGTTGTTGCCATGTTGAACTTATGGTTTTCGTTTTGTTGCTTTTGGGTGTTTGGTGGGTTATGTTTTGGACTGATTATGTGGTTTTGAATTCCTAAAAACTTATCTGCTTATTATAATGTATATTGTTAATTAAATATTGAGATGTTCAATAGTTAATATTTATGTTTAAAACTTATGTGTATGAATAGTAGCAACAATTTATAATATATATTGTATATACCCAACTAACAACTTTTTTATCTACAAACATTTCTTATCTTTAAGCAATTTTAATGTTATTATTTTATCTCATAATTTATATAGGATTATCTGTGGATGTGGTTGTTCTTTATTGATTTTTACCGTTATCCCTGCCCACTAAGATTTAGTAAGTATCCGTCATATGTTACAGTTTAAAAAAAATATTTAATTTGTGCCTGTTTCTCCCATTACTTATTTAAGTAATCTCATTCAATAGGTTTTTTATATACTTCAAATTTTCTCTAAGTCATTCAAAGAATGTTGTTTAGAAAAATCGTAACCAAGTATGAAGCGTAAATTCAAACCCATTTTATTTGGTTTTTTGTTTGCTTTATTGATCCATGTTTTATTTTATTTTTTTTCTTTGGTTTATTTGGATAACTGAAGAAAATACCGTTTAACTTAAATAGTTATTAAATAAAGATAGTAATATTTTATTTTAAAAATTATATTCAAATAAACCATAAACCTAACCGATGAACATCCGATTTACATTCCACAAAGATTACAAAATTTGTTGTTAAGTTTTTTATCAATGTAATACATTATTGGAATAATTAATTCAATAATATGAAACAATTTTATTTTACTTTTCATGAAATAAATTTTAATTACAAAATGATAAAAAGCAATATTATAATTTATTGAGGTTATGTTTAATCCTTAGGTATTATATATTGTAATTCAAAATTTAAAAACCACTGTTTTCTTCTATTGTTTTAATGTTCCTGATCTTAATACTCTTTCTTCTTTTGAAAGCTTCTCCTTCTTTCAGAATTAACAATGTCAAAGAATTCACGTTCATTTTCTACAACAGCTAATTCATCTCAACGAAATTTACATAGTAAGTGAAATTATAACTTCTTAACTCATCATTTCCGAAATCAAAATCAGCTTTTAGATTCAAATCATAATTCTACTTGGTTTTTTTGTAGGTCCTCTTATGAGAACTCCTGTTTCAGATATCTCTAACAGATCTCCTCTTTCAGATATCACAAATGGTAATAACTCTTGAATTTGATTATAAGTATTCTTTTTTCCGTTTTATGTTTCTAAGTGGGCTGATTCTTGTGTTTTGAACATATTATACTTTTTATGTTTTTTAGTTATTTCACCGAATGAAAGGCGTAAGCTTCGAAAATTAATACTTGATAATAAGAAATTAAAGAATGTGTGGTCATCATCAGCTGCTAATTCATCTCAACAAAATTTACGTAGTAAGTGTAATTATAACTTCTTAACTCAGAAGAACCCAAATCAAAATCAGGTTTCAGATTGAAATCGTAATTCTACTTGCTTTTTTTGTAGGTCCTCTTACGAGAACTCCTGTTTCAGATATCTCTAACAGATCTCCACTTTCAGATATCACAAATAGTAATACCTCTTGAATTTGATTATAAGTATACTTTCTTCCGTTTTATGTTTCTAAGGTGACTGATTGTTGTGTTTCGTACATATTATACTTTCTCTGTTATTTAGTTACTCCACCTAATGAAAGGCGTAAGCTTCGAAAATTAATACTTGATAATGAGAAATTGTTAAATGCATCGTCATCATCAACGAATGTTTGTAGCATCTTTTCTGAGAATGCAAATATGGTTGAATGTTCTGATTCTACGGATCAACATATGTACTCCATTGCGTGTCGAGCAGTTAGAAATGCTACTGGTTCTTTAATTTCAACTACACCAGGTTTGTATTTTGTTTCTTTATTATTTGTTTTGATAAACACATTACTAAACCACATACCGGTCTTAACATCAATGTTTTAATATTGGATGTTCATATAATGGCATTAACATAGGTACACCAGCAGATAGCAAACGTCGATATTCCATTACTTCTAGCATTATTAGCAGCAACAATCAGCCGATATTGGGTAGTAACTCTATGCTTACACGGCTGTCTTCTGGTAAACGTAACCTTGAGCGCAAGAAGCGTGATAATACTCCTGTACGTATGCTCTCTTTGGATTCCGATCAAGAAAATGTGTTCTTGTGCACTGATGAAGATCCTTATAAAGGGATATCTAAAGGTTTTAATCTATTTTATTCTTTTAGGACATTTGTTGTCTTCTACCTGTAATATAACTCTCAATCATTTGTTAACAGATTATTTGGACCATGGTGACCAAGTGCTTACATGTCAGCTTTGTAGTGCAAAGTTATGGGCATCGGAAGGTGGAAAAGGTCGTTTAACTGTAAATAAGCTATGTTATGGTATGTGTTGTGGGTATGGTAAAGTTCAGCTACCGCCTTTAAAGGATGCACATCCGTCTTATCAAAATTTGTTTTCTTCCTCAAATCCAAAAAGCAACTTCTTCCTAAAGAACATAAGGCGATACAACTCTATGTTCTCTTTTACATCTATGGGTGGAAAGCTTGATTCTAATATCAACAAGGGCAATGCTCCATTTATATATCGTATCAGTGGCCAAAACTATCATTGCATGGGGAGTCTCAAACCTCCAGCTGGAAATGAAGCTAAGTTTTGTCAGCTATACATACATGATACTGAAAATGAAATAACAAACAGACAGGCATTATTCAGGTACGAGTGATTTCTAAGTTCCATTTTTATTCTATTAAAGAACATCTAGAAATTTAACTATTTGTAGTTCAATATTAGTTGTTAAGTACCATCACTTAATCCTTAATCACTGATTCTCTATCCAGAGATTGCTACAACAGCAGTTGTTAACCATCAGTGTTTTAATCACCAGTAGTGCTTAAAAGTTTTTTTCATCAGCTGTTTGACTTAACAGTAGTTTGCGTTATTAATTCTAAATTCATCAGCTGTTGTAGGTAAACTGAAGTTTCCTACAATAAGCTCTGCCCAGTTAAGTTTCATACAATGACATTGATTATAACAATTTAATAAGGCAAAACACTGTTCGATATAATTACCTTTGTACACAAAGTCAAACTAACCCCATCCAATGTTCAAGACCAAACCACTCATGCCTACCAAACCACTGTTTAAGACCAAACCACTGAAATGTTACTTTTCTCAACATATTCTAAAAGTTTTGAGCTGTATCAACAGTTGTTTACAACCGTTCTTCCTTAAAAGTTAATTATTAATCACTGATTCTCTATCCACTGCTTATTACAATAGCAGTTGTTAATCTTATGTAGTTCACTATCAGTTGTTAAGTATCATCAGTGTTTTAATTACTATCAGTGCTTACAAGTTTTACATCAGCTGTTTGACTTAGTACTAATTTGTTTTTCTTTAACACTTAATTACTAATAACTGATTCTCTATCCACTGCTTATTAAAATAGTTATGTTATGTTAACGTTTTGTTGTTTTTTTTTCTTTTAACAGCAAAAGAACCAAACCTTCATCGCCTGCTGATAAAGAACTTGATGTTGAAATGATAAAGTATTTGAGGGCTTTATTAGATTCACAAAATATGTTGGTTAAGACATATAGGATGGTCAGAAACCATTTTCACCAATCTCCAGATGCCAACCTTAGTCTGCGACTAATTTATAGAAGAGAAAAAGACGGCAGGACATATAACTTACCCACCACATCTGAAGTTGCTGCTTTGGTTGTCGGAGACATAGATAAAGCTATAGACCATCGTGATATTGTTGTCCAGACGCAGTCGGGAATGCTGCAGCGTATTAGCGAATTACACCCATCGTATCTTACTCTGCAATATCCGTTACTTTTTCCATATGGTGATGATGGTTATAGAGTTGATATTCCTCATAGAGATTTTATGTCCACACAAAAGAAAATAAAACCAAAGTGCACAATGAGAGAATTTTTTTCATATAGGATCCAAGATAGAACTTATGGCTTTTCCTTAATTTTAAATGGGCGAAGGTTGTTACAACAGTTTTGGTTGATGCGTACACAATGATTGAGAGCGAAAGATTAAAGTACATTCGTAGGCAACAAGCGAACCTTCGCTCTGAAACATTTGAGAATCTTCAAAAGTATAAATCGAAAGGTAAGGAAGTTTTAACAGATACTGGAAAGCCTGTTATACTTCCTTCTTCATTTACTGGTGGTGCAAGATTCATGCAACAAAATTACCTCGATGCAATGGCCTTATGTAAGTGGTATGGGTACCCTGATTTCTTCATAACTATAACATGTAATCCTAAGTGTCCTGAAGTAAAAAGATTTCTAAAAGATTCAACCATCAAAGCCGAAGACAGGCCTGACATATTGTGTCGATTGTTTAAGAGGAAGCTTGATTCGTTAATCAAAGATTTTAAGGATTCCAAGTATTTTGGTGAGATTAACGCTGGTGAGTTATTTTTTTTTCACATCTTATCCTCTGATGTATATTTTTTAATCAAGGTTATTAACTAATAAATTTTGTTTATTTTTCCTTTTTATTTAGTTGTTTATACAGTAGAATTTCAAAAGCGTGGTCTTCCTCATGCACATATATGCTTATTCATGAAGGTCGATCACAAACTTCCAACCATAGATCACATAGATCCATTTATTTCTGCTGAGATTCCCGATAAAAAAGAAGATCCTGAACTTTATTTTCTGGTGACTGATTATATGATTCATGGTCCGTGTGGGAATGCTAATTTGAATTGTCCTTGCATGGTTGATAAAAGATGTTCAAAAAACTTTCCGAAGAAATTCACACCACATACAAGTATTGATTCAAATGGTTTTCCTGTATACAGAAGAAGAGATTCAGGTCATACAGTTATAAAATCTGGTGTTAGATTAGACAACAGAAATGTTGTTCCTTATAACAAAAGGCTTTTGAAAAGATATCAAGCACACATTAATGTTGAATGGTGTAATCAAGCCGGTTCAGTGAAATATTTGTTCAAGTACATCAACAAAGGTCCTGATATGGCTACTGCGGTAGTTTCTGGTGATACAAGTTCAACCATCAAAGAAAAGCCAAAAGATGAGATCAAGGAGTATTATGATTGTCGATATATTTCAGCTTGTGAGGCATCCTGGAGAATATTCTCTAATGAGCTTCATTATAGGTATCCTGCTGTTATGAGGCTTCCCTTTCATTTGCCTGGCCAACAGAATGTTGTGTATGGTGCTGATGACGATATTGATAATGTTTTAAGCAATCCTTCTGTTGCTTCTTCAATATTTATGCAATGGATGAAGTTGAACGAGTCAAATAAAGATGCTAGAAAGCTGACTTATGTTGAGTTTCCTTCCAAATTTGTTTGGATACTTAAAGATAGATGTTGGAAGGTACGTAAGTTGTACCAGTGTGTTGGCCGGATTCATTCTGTATCTCCTGCTTTGGGCGAACCTTATTTTTTGAGGATACTACTGAATAAAGTTAAAGGACCTAGATCATTTGAGGAGATACGTACAGTTAACGGTCAATTATTCCCGACTTTTAGAGATGCTTGCTATGCGATGGGACTTTTAGATGATGACAATGAATACGTTGAGGCCATTAAAGAAGCAAGTTTTGAAGGACATGCTGGGTATCTTCGAGCGTTATTTGCTACCCTGCTTTTGACAAATACTCTATCTCGGCCAGAATTTGTTTGGGAGAATACTTGGAAATACTTAGCTGATGATATTGTTTATAGACGTCAAAAAGAAACAAATATTTCAGGTTCTGATCTATTTTCTTTTATTTTACATACTACATTTTGATTTTTTATTTAATAATGTTAATTTTTTTATTTGCTAGGTTTAGTGCTTCCTGAACATCAGATTAAGAACCTTACTTTGTTGAAAATTGAAAACTATTTAATTTCCAATGGTTCATCATTACGAAGGTTTGCCACTATGCCGTACCCTGATGACGATTCCTTACGTGATGCTTCTAATCGTCTGATCAATGAAGAGCTGTCACATGACCTAGATGAAGAACAACCTGAGTTTAACAGGTTGCATCAATCTCTTACAGATGAACAACGAGCGGTTTTTGACGAAATAATGGAAGCAGTTGTAGGGCGTAAAGGAGGCCTTTTTTTTGTCTATGGTTATGGTGGAACTGGTAAAACTTTTTATGGAAGACTTAGGCTTCAGCTGTTCGATGCAGAAATAGAATAGTTTTAAATGTGGCCTCAAGTGGTATTGCTTCGTTATTACTTTCCCGTGGAAGGACAGCTCATTCTCGGTTCCATATTCCCATTAATCTAACAGAAGATTCAATGTGCAATATTAAGCCAAATAGTGATATTGCGAGATTATTAAAGGAAACCCAATTAATCATATGGGACGAAGCACCGATGATACACAAACATGCCTTTGAAGCTTTAGATAGGACCATGGCCGACATATTTTTGGAAGGTAGGAGTATTCGTTCGGATATTCCTTTTGGTGGTAAAGTTATTGTATTTGGTGGTGACTTTAGACAAATACTACCTGTTATTCCTAATGGCACTAGACAAGAAATTGTTAGTGCGTCTTTAAGCTCTTCATACATATGGCCAAAATGCAGACTCTTACGGCTGACTAGAAACATGCGTCTAACTATTGGAGCTGAAAGTTCGAATACGAAGTCTATCAGAGAATTTGCAAAATGGCTTATTGATATTGGTGAAGGAAACGTTGGAGATAATAATGATGGTGACGCCATTATAGAGATACCAGATGATTTACTAATCACCGATATTTGTGTCCCAATACAAAGTTTAATTGACTTTGTATATCCTTCAATTATTCAACAATTTAGGATTGCTGGATTTTTTTCTGAGCGAGCAATTCTAGCACCCAAAAATGAGGTAGTTCATGAAATTAATGATCGATTGCTTTCGTTATTTCCTGGTGATGCGAAAGAGTACCTGAGTTCTGATAGTATATGTCAAACCGAACAAATTCTTGATTCTTTTCAAGAAAGCTTATACTCAATAGAAAATTTGAATGCTCTTAAGATTTCTGGCTTGCCTAATCACAGATTAGTTCTTAAAGTTGGTGTTCCTGTGATGCTTCTTCGAAACATTGATCAACAGAAAGGGTTATGTAACGGTACAAGGCTTCAAATTACTTTTCTTGGTAAACGAGTTATAGAAGCTGAGGTTATATCTGGTGGGAACATTGGCACAAGAGTTTATATTCCAAGGATTAATATGATCCCGTCTGACAAAAAAAATACCTTTTCAATTTCAACGAAGACAATTTCCGTTATCAGTTTGTTTTGCTATGACAATTAACAAGAGTCAAGGACAATCGTTATCAAAGGTTGGTCTTTATTTGAAAGATCCTGTCTTCACTCATGGTCAGTTGTATGTTGCATTATCAAGGGTCAAGACCAGAGAAGGTGTTAAAATACTAATATTCGATGCTGATGGAAAACCAACAAATAAGACTTCTAATGTTGTTTACAAAGAAGTTTTTACTAGCTTGTAATCATTGTGAGGAATGTTAAAACGCTGTTTGATCAAAGTCAAACTACTTATGTTAAAAGCTAATTATAATAGATAAAACACTATTTGAGCAATGTTAAAACATTGTTTAACTAAAGTCTGTTTGACCAAAGTCAAACTACTTTTGTTAAAAGCTACTTGATAAAACACTGTTTGACCAAAGCCTGTTTGACCAAAGTCAAACTACTTATGTTAAAAGGTACATATAATAGATAAAACTAAATTTTCCCTCGGCATTGCTTCTTGAGGTCATGAAACTTATGTTAAAACCTAATTACTATTAATACATGATTCAAAGTATTCAAATTTTATGTTATGTTAATGGTTTTGCTATATGAAAAATTATTTGTCTTTGTTAATTTGAATACCAAATCAATTCAACTAATCATGTACTTTACTCTTGTATGTCAATGTAAATGTAAATAACAAATTTAAAAAGGGGTGTATGTGTAAATATTTTTCATCAGTTGAAAATATGGGAAGAGAAAAACACAACCGTCACTATTTCTTCATCATCATTACACATCAAACATCTATCATCTCTTCTTTCAAAAATCTCTTCTCCCCAGTCATTTTCTAGGGTTTCAATTTTCTTTTCCTCCGTCTTCTACACTTCAATCACCTGAGGTTTGATTATTTTTCTTCAGCAACTGGTATGTACATTCCTATTGTAATGAACTTTATATTGTTTAATCTATGTTAATTTAAATCCTATCTTGCTACTAATACGATTTTAAATGTTTATTGCTATACATTCAAGATTCAAGAAGGGTTTACTTATGTGTTTGAATCATTTGTTGAGAACATGTAAAAATAATTATTATTTGCAGAATAATTTTAACTCATACTCTGTTTCTATGATTAATTTCACTATATACTCTGTTAATACAATAGTAATAACTGGCGAAGTATAGATACCTTAACTTTATGAACAGACGAAGTAACTTTAGGTTTCTTCTTAACCTGTTGTCATAGAGTAAATTTAATAACAATAGTAATATAACAATCTTTAAGATGGTAAACTTACATCTTGGGTTTGGTTCAATCGTGAAGACATGCGTCTCTTGGACGTGCATTCGGCATTGGTTGGTAAGTTCTTGTAAATAATACATTATTGAATAAATATAACATCAGTAAACAGCATTACTAATAGTTGTAAAAACATTAAATTCTTATATGTGTTAAATTAAAAATAAATAATTTTAATAATTTAGCAAGTACCTGAGTAACGGTAGTAAAAACTTCTTTGTAAACAACATTAGAAGTCTTATTTGTTGGTTTTCCATCAGCATCGAATATTAGTATTTTAACACCTTCTCTGGTCTTGACCCTTGATAATGCAACATACAACTGACCATCAGTGAAGACAGGATCTTTCAAATAAAGACCAACCTTTGATAACGATTGTCCTTGACTCTTGTTAATTGTCATAGCAAAACAAACTGATAACGGAAATTGTCTTCGTTGAAATTGAAAAGGTATTTTTTTTGTCAGACGGGATCATATTAATCCTTGGAATATAAACTCTTGTGCCAATGTTCCCACCAGATATAACCTCAGCTTCTATAACTCGTTTACCAAGAAAAGTAATTTGAAGCCTTGTACCGTTACATAACCCTTTCTGTTGATCAATGTTTCGAAGAAGCATCACAGGAACACCAACTTTAAGAACTAATCTGTGATTAGGCAAGCCTGAAATCTTAAGAGCATTCAAATTTTCTATTGAGTATAAGCTTTCTTGAAAAGAATCAAGAATTTGTTCGGTTTGACATATACTATCAGAACTCAGGTACTCTTTCGCATCACCAGGAAATAACGAAAGCAATCGATCATTAATTTCATGAACTACCTCATTTTTGGGTGCTAGAATTGCTCGCTCAGAAAAAAAATCCAGCAATCCTAAATTGTTGAATAATTGAAGGATATACAAAGTCAATTAAACTTTGTATTGGGTCACAAATATCGGTGATCAGTAAATCATCTGGTATCTCTATAATGGCGTCACCATCATTATTATCTCCAACGTTTCCTTCACCAATATCAATAAGCCATTTTGCAAATTCTCTGATAGACTTCGTATTCGAACTTTCAGCTCCAATAGTTAGACGCATGTTTCTAGTCAGCCGTAAGAGTCTGCATTTTGGCCATATGTATGAAGAGCTTAAAGACGCACTAACAATTTTTTGTCTAGTACCATTAGGAATAACAGGTAGTATTTGTCTAAAGTCACCACCAAATACAATAACTTTACCACCAAAAGGAATATCCGAACGAATACTCCTACCTTCCGAAAATACGTCGGTCATGGTCCTATCTAAAGCTTCAAAGGCATGTTTGTGTATCATCGGTGCTTCGTCCCATATGATTAATTGGGTTTCCTTTAATAATCTCGCAATATCACTATTTGGCTTAATATTGCACATTGAATCTTCTGTTAGATTAATGGGAATATGGAACCGAGAATGAGCTGTCCTTCCACGGGAAAGTAATAACGAAGCAATACCACTTGAGGCCACATTTAAAACTATTCCATTTCTGCATCGAACAGCTGAAGCCTAAGTCTTCCATAAAAAGTTTTACCAGTTCCACCATAACCATAGACAAAAAAAAGGCCTCCTTTACGCCCTACAACTGCTTCCATTATTTCGTCAAAAACCGCTCGTTGTTCATCTGTAAGAGATTGATGCAACCTGTTAAACTCAGCTTGTTCTTCATCTAGGTCATGTGACAGCTCTTCATTGATCAGACGATTAGAAGCATCACGTAAGGAATCGTCATCAGGGTACGGCATAGTGGCAAACCTTCGTAATGATGAACCATTGGAAATTAAATAGTTTTCAATTTTCAACAAAGTAAGGTTCTTAATCTGATGTTCAGGAAGCACTAAACCTAGCAAATAAAAAAATTAACATTATTAAATAAAAAATCAAAATGTAGTATGTAAAATAAAAGAAAATAGATCAGAACCTGAAATATTTGTTTCTTTTTGACGTCTATAAACAATATCATCAGCTAAGTATTTCCAAGTATTCTCCCAAACAAATTCTGGCCGAGATAGAGTATTTGTCAAAAGCAGGGTAGCAAATAACGCTCGAAGATACCCAGCATGTCCTTCAAAACTTGCTTCTTTAATGGCCTCAACGTATTCATTGTCATCATCTAAAAGTCCCATCGCATAGCAAGCATCTCTAAAAGTCGGGAATAATTGACCGTTAACTGTACGTATCTCCTCAAATGATCTAGGTCCTTTAACTTTATTCAGTAGTATCCTCAAAAAATAAGGTTCGCCCAAAGCAGGAGATACAGAATGAATCCGGCCAACACACTGGTACAACTTACGTACCTTCCAACATCTATCTTTAAGTATCCAAACAAATTTTTTTCCACATAATACATGTAGCGTCTTCCTACTGAAGTTGCGAGACGAGCAGGTCTTTTTCTTGATCTTCATCCTTTGAAAGTTCAAAACATGGTTGGAGTTGTGCAGGTTTATGATGTTAAGTTGGATTTAAATGAATTGAAGCCACGTTATGCGTTGGAAGGTTGGCGAAAGTTTATGACTGACAATAACTTAAGGTTTGGTGATATGTTGCATTTCACATACGTGTCTTCGCAACAGAAGAGAGTATTAAATCAAGTTACATCAGTTTAACAAACACATTTTAAGTCTGTTCTGATATCAGATACTAATTATGAATTTTTTGATGGTGATGTTGTAGGTTTTTTTCTTAAATTATTAAGTTGATGTTTTTGTTGCTATGTATGGCTAAGATGATAAAACACTGTTATTAGCACTTTATGTTTTATATTTGACCAATTAGATTATGTGTTAAATTATAGTTCTTTAAGTCATTGTTCCATTTTCTTGAATTCTATCTAATTTTTTAAAGAACTTCAATAACAAATAGTGGTTTGAACATCTGTTTGCCTTTTGGTCAATAGTTAATGGAAACCTATGTTAGGTTCAACAATGTTTTGAAGAGGAAAACTGTGTTAGAAAACAGTAGATCTTAACAAGTTAAACATCTGTTAAGGCTTAAACAGATGTTTGCCCTTTAACAGATGTTTGGCCTTTTATATCAAATGTCTGGACTTAAACAGTTGTTTGACCTTAAACACATGTTTGAACCTTAAACAGATGTTTTGCCTTAAACAGATGTTCTTCTTCTATATCAGATATTTGGACTTAAACAGATGTTTAACCTTAAACAGATGTTTCGCCATAAACAGATGTTTGGTCTTAAACCAAACATATGTTTAAGCTCAACATCTGTTTGACTATTTGTCAATATCTTATTGACTTTTGGTTAACATCTGTTTCAAATTTGGTCAACATCTTATTTTGTAAAAGAGGTACAAAAACAAAGATTTTTTCAAAATCTCAAATCCCCCTATCATGTAAGTGCATTGATGTAAAAGTGGAAATGATGTTATTCTTATGGTCCTGTTGTGCTTTTGTGTGTCCTCTAATATGAGTTCATGATATAATGCGGTGATTTCAAGACATTTTTGTTGAATTGAATGAGATGGTTGATGTAATGCGGTCGTATTAATAACAAATAATAATTAATTAATCTAAATAACTTTCCCGAGCCCGGGAAGCAATCCCGGGTAAAAACCTAGTATGATAATAAACCTTGGATATACTTGTGTAATATAAACAAAATAATTAGAATATGTTAATGATGAATAATCGATGATCATAATCTGTTTTGAATGGAGGGAAATGGTTTGAGATGTTGGTAACCTTTGATGTTGTTTTGAACTTGATTGTATATAATTGATTTAGCGGTGATAATCTTTGAATATGTGTTTTATTGAAATCGATCTCTTCATATGTGTTGTATGGAAACCGATGAAAGTGGATTAATATGAAACGTGGCATATAATTAGACTTTGCATGTTTATATGTAATGATTACATGATTATTATAAAGCAAATTATCATGTGCTCTAGGATGATATTTAAGTCATAATGCAAATAAGGTTAAACCAATGATTGGAGTACATGTTGCCTACTAGCCGAACCATTTGTTAAAGGGGCCATAGTTGTCTGCTAATGTGCATATAACTATTTTAGAAAGAAACTATGAAATACTTGGGGGTTAATAATCAATGGAATAAGGAGAGATATTTGGGCAAAAACGGGTAACACAATAATACATGATCTGGTATTGGGCTCGTTTGGCAGATGGGTCGCGCAGGTAAAACAACCGGTGCAGGCTGTAACACCCGTTCTTGTAATTCAAGGTTTAACGTATGTTTAGGGAAAATAATCATGTAATTAATTATTACATATACATCGAAAATACGGGTTTATTAAAACTTTTACAAATCATAGGTTATTCTACAAAACGTGATCGAATTCGTTGATTAAAATCTACAACGATGCAATGTGCGGAAGCGTGTATCATTATCGTGTTCGGTTCGTCGTTGAGCTTGATCGTCTTCCGGCATCCCAGAAAGTACCTACATTTCATAAACATGAAATGCTTTAGTCATACGGTAATTAAAACGCATCTAAACGAGTCCGGAAAACAAAACTGATCAAAAATACATTTTTTATACAAGGTCCACCGTAAATTACGGTGGACACCGTAATTTACGGTGGTCCTTGTTTTGATTTGTTTCCACCGTAGATCAGGGGTGTTTCACCGTAAACCATTTCAGGTCCACCGTAAATTACGGTGGCACCGTAATTTACGGTGGCACCTGCATCCCACCTTTCCAATTTTTTGCCGTAATTTGACACAAAATCTTTCGTATCTTTCAAACCGTTTATCCTTTTGACCTACCGTTTCTTCCTACATGTTTGTAATTTGATTCTCCATCATATGGAGTTAAAACCCGACATTCGGCTTAACAAAATTTAAGACCTTTAAGTCTTCGGCTTATTACTCTTTTACCAAAATTTGACCCGTTTACGCATTTTATCAAACAAACGTATTTGTTTGATTCCTATATCACATACAACTCTTTAATTTAATATTACCTACCATTATAGGTTCTAATTATAGGTTTATTACACAATTTAAACCCATTTTCACTCGTATGCTTATTTTGACCCGTTAAGGATATTTTAAGCACTTTTAAACTCAATTTTCGCTTTTATTCCAATCTAGCGTTGTAACCTATATTTCTTATCTAGTACTCTTCCATCACAACTAAATGTGTGTTGGATTTAAAGTAGATATCTAGGTGTTCCGGATTTATTTCCCTTGAAATATCATTTTACGACAAAGACTCATATGGAGTCTTTTAGCCCAAGAATTACATCTTTCACTACCTATACTCGTTCTAAACTTTTGTTTAATCATAAGACTCCTTTCCAAACAACCTCTAAGGGTTGTTTGTTCAATTTAGCCTACAAGGGCGTTTTGGTCGATTTCGGTCCTTCTATTACAATGAAGGGCTATCACCAATTATTCGACCAAATTAGCACTTTTTCATACATCATAAATATGCGTACCTGGCTCGGATCAACAATTAGACCCAATTTTAATACCTTGCTTTATATTCGCTAATTAAGAACGATGCGAATATCCATTGGATGTCTATTCCTGTAAGCATATGACTTGACAAAAGAATCATTAGTCTATATAGTCAAAAGGTGTTGTCTACACCTTCTGACCCGTTTGGCCGAATTGACCATTTATCTTTGCGAGATGATATTTATTATCATCTCCTCTACATGACTCTTCCCGTTTAACACCATACGGTTATTTTAATTATAAACCATGTATTGCTTTAGACATAATATGACCAAATTATCGATTTACTTCTTTTTAACCATTATTATGGTTTCTATCATCTTTGATTTTTCTTGTTCCATTCGACTACACGACGGAACATCATATTTCAATTGTTTAGATATCTCATTCATAATTTATATGATAAGAAAATATTTCCACAATTTAAGACTAGTGTAAGCTATACTTACCTTGCATCCGAATTATGCTTTTCCGCCATTCTTGCTTCGTTTGACCCGCTTCCTTTCCAAGCCTCCACCTAGCTTGTCAAGCGTCAAACTATCATCATAATTCGTAAGATGGTTATATTAGTCATCCTTAATTATGACTATTCCATCTTACATATTTTCTATCACAATTACCATTCGATCTTATTAATGGTCGGTTTGACTACTAAAAGTCAAACGCCCCTTAGCATATAAATGCACATTCAAGTTCTATCTATTAATTAGTAGCTAACATGATCTTATACACTTAGTTACATGAACATGGCTATCAAACTTCATCATAACATTCAAAACCCATTTCAATCATGAATGAACAAGTTCCCAAATCACTTAATTTGTTTGAGTGCCTTGTTTCTATTATCCAATATGATGATTTTAAACATAAACTTATCATCATCTTTACTATTACATAAAAAACCCACTTCCTAGTTTACTTGTTAATCACATACAAGTGATATTACTTCAAGTTCTTCATGATTTCATCATATCTAACAAAACCCACTTCTAGTTACTTATGAACTCTTAACAAAATCCCTAATTTGTTCAAGTAGTTCATTCATATGAGTTAATATGATGTTTATAAACACCATTAGAACATCAATTTCATCAATTCAACCAAAACCCACTTAGCTCATAATAGGGTAATTATCAAATCCCTAGTTTGGCAACAATTCATCAAGATTTCTACTAGGGTTTGTTTCTAAACCAATATATAATCACAATAACACTCATAGATTCAACATTCATTGAAAAATCTCGATTATGATTGTTCATCATAATCTCAAAGTATCACCAAATCTGAAAATTCGGCATACCTTGTGATCCCCACGATTAGGTGATCATTTATATGCGTTCATGCATCGATTTGGGTCTTGAATTGAGCTTCAATTTGTTGATTTGTTGGAGTTAGGGTTCTTGGCTCCTGGGAGCCTTTTCTTGGTCGACCAGAACACGCACCACACACACTTGTGTGTGTGTGTTGTGTTATTTTATTTAGTTTAATTAAAACCATTTCCAGGTTATCCCATTTTGGTCCCTCAACTTTACACAAGTTATTTAAAGGATATCTTAACCATATTTGTTCTATAAATGTCAAGACATTATCTAACTAGGTTAATACTCCTAGTTACTTGGTGGGTTTCGGGAGTTATAATCCGTAATATTTTAAGTCCCGTTAACTCGGGCTCTTATAAACTTAATTCATCTAAACTTTGTTTCGCTTGTATCTAATATTAGGATTTCTTATTAAATCCCAATTATTTACCGGGTTATTTTTACTACTAGCGGCACTTTACCCGTCTTTTAGTATTAACGTGGGTTAATTACCAAACCCGTTTTCGGGGTGTTACAAGTCTACCCCCCTTAAAGAGGTTTCGTCCTCGAAACCTTGCTTATCTAGTTCATTGAGTTTCTAAACCCAATGCGTTTGACTTGAGTAATCTCTTAAGCATTACTCCTACTTTAACCAATTGTTATCATTACCAGAAAAAATTATGGTAATGTCTTTTTGGTTACAGAACCTCTACGTATGTCATATGACATAATGCAACTTCGAAATAACGTAGTCTCGTTATTTCCACTAGTTCAGTTAACTTAGCGATATCCATCGCTTTCATATACCATCGAATTCCTTATGAATCCGTTAATTTGACCCGTTTAAGATCTTTAGTGAAATCTTTCACTTTTAGCAACAAATTCTTTTATTTTCAAATTTATCTATTCGGTTCAGCTATACCGAATCTACCGCTTACAAACAAACCAAATTTCTTGATTTGAATTGGTGACCTTAATCAGTCTCATTAACTAGTCTTATTAGTTCAGTTACTCTTATCACTTGCTTGGTTATAATGTGATTTTACTTCACATTACATTTACTAACCGTGATCATGTCACATCATGTTTAATTTGTATCAACCTTTCATTTTTGAGAATATCACTTTTCGAATATATCATCTTACGCCTATCAGTGTCAAGACTTGTATGTTTCATGCTTACTATTTAAATTCCTATCAGAATTTATGTTTGTAAAAAGAAACATTATTTCTTACTAAAACCGAAGTTTTAGTTTTAGGATCTTTTCTTTAACTTGTGTCAATCATCCATACCGGGATATTGACAGTCCGTAATTTAATCCTTTACAGTCCTAGTTTTTATGCGGGGATTCTTAACTGACTTCCTCGCTTTATTCCATTTAACCCGTAGGTTTTATCACTTAGCCTTATGGGCTATTTTTTATTAGACATTCACCTCCTTGGGGCGAAGTCCTTATAACTTCTTTCTAATCATGACCCGTGGGTCGTTTTAGTCCGTAGATCTCTCATCTGTTTATAACCTAAAGGTTATGTTGATCCCGTAGATCACTCTTTTTACTCGTGTCTTATTAAAATATATATTTGGTGTCAAAGCAATCTTTTTACGTTTGAAATTCATTTGTCTCAAGCTTATCGTTATCCGGCTTACGCTTACCTACGCCTTCAAGCATTATACTTTATTCAACTCGTTCAATCTCAAAATAGTTGAATATGATTATCAGAATTTCTGTTTACGAAATTTTATGGTCTTTTAGTCATAACTCATAATCCGAGTCTTTTGACTTTAATTTCGTGTTCTCGTTTCTCGGCTTACGCATGTGTTTAATTCTTACCCATCAACCGGGTGTTTTACCAAAGTCGTTATTATTGCAATCCTCCCGGTATGCATTAAAATCTCGCTTCATTTTTATATTCCGACTTTGTCTTTAAGTTGGACGTTTTACAAAAACGACCCGTTAAGGGACTCATTTGCAAATTTCGGGTTCGAGCGTAAGTACACTCCCTCCCAATACTTGTCTAATCATGCTTGCGTTTTCTGGGTTCGAGTGTAAGTACACTCCCTCCCAATACTTGTCTAACATGCTTGCGTTTTCTGGGTTCGAGTGTAAGTACACTCCCTCCCAATACTTGTTTAATCATGCTTCTTTGTCCCTTCACTCGGGCTCATTATCCTAATGTAATACGCTTCCGTCACTCGGTTGTGCGTTTACATTATTATCAGATATTTTGCTTGTCTGATTCATTTGGGTACTTTTTAATTAGTCCCATTCACCCCGCCATTACCACATCGAACATAACTGCGTTCATTATAAGAAGCTCATGCTATCATGTGTTCACTACTTACTTGGCCAGAGTAAGCGATCAACACGTGGTACGCGTGACCTTATTATAATTACCACATCACGTCCCATGTAAGCAACTCCTCAAATTATCTTCATGTTTATGGTTTCATTTGGTAAAACTTTATTTAATTGTTAGTTAACAATTATTAGTTTTAATCGTTTATCCTTGAACATGTACAATGTCCCTTTTTATAAACATTTATTCGCATTCATTGATGTGATCATTAATTTTCTCAATAGGATTTGTATTGAGAATACTTACTTGGATGATCACTCTCGTCTAAGTTTCTATATAAACAAGTCTTGTTATTCATTTGTTATTCATCATTGTGAATAACACATTTCCTATTAAATTTCTCTTGGAAATCAGGTTTTCCAAGTTCCGTCATATGTGTATGCAACCGTTATTACTTACGTGTTTGTTGCATATAACGACTCGTGCGATTAAATTTAAAAGTGTGCACCTGGTGATGCTTGCCCTAACGGGCTTCTCTTGTCATTAGTCTTGTTCGCGACCGTTACGCGATTTTGGTCCTTAATGATTATGCTCTTCCTGTCGTACCCCGGACCGTTCCATCATCATATCCATAATTCGTTTGACTCTCGTCGTCTTCAAACGCGAGTGTCCTTCATTTAAAACATTCACAAAAGTTAGTAAAGTCAACTTCAATAATCGCCCGTATTATAATACAAGGCATTTTCTACTATACACGTCAACGCGCGTATTTTCGTCAACCCTGACAATCATTTAAATTTTGGGTAACGTATACCACCCGATAGCTCTATGTGTTGTTTACAACACTTTAGCATACTAACTAATAACGTACTTGTACTTACCGGATTTGCGATCAAGCTTCGAACCGAACATTATTCTTTGTCAAGAGCATAAGGTTTAAGTCCAAGCATGGTTCCTCCCAACCATACTCGAATCTCTTAAACCAAGGCTCTGATACCAACTTGTAACACCCGTTCTTGTAATTCAAGGTTTAACGTATGTTTAGGGAAAATAATCATGTAATTAATTATTACATATACATCGAAAATACGGGTTTATTAAAACTTTTACAAATCATAGGTTATTCTACAAAACGTGATCGAATTCGTTGATTAAAATCTACAACGATGCAATGTGCGGAAGCGTGTATCATTATCGTGTTCGGTTCGTCGTTGAGCTTGATCGTCTTCCGGCATCCCAGAAAGTACCTACATTTCATAAACATGAAATGCTTTAGTCATACGGTAATTAAAACGCATCTAAACGAGTCCGGAAAACAAAACTGATCAAAAATACATTTTTTATACAAGGTCCACCGTAAATTACGGTGGACACCGTAATTTACGGTGGTCCTTGTTTTGATTTGTTTCCACCGTAGATCAGGGGTGTTTCACCGTAAACCATTTCAGGTCCACCGTAAATTACGGTGGCACCGTAATTTACGGTGGCACCTGCATCCCACCTTTCCAATTTTTTGCCGTAATTTGACACGAAATCTTTCGTATCTTTCAAACCGTTTATCCTTTTGACCTACCGTTTCTTCCTACATGTTTGTAATTTGATTCTCCATCATATGGAGTTAAAACCCGACATTCGGCTTAACAAAATTTAAGACCTTTAAGTCTTCGGCTTATTACTCTTTTACCAAAATTTGACCCGTTTACGCATTTTATCAAACAAACGTATTTGTTTGATTCCTATATCACATACAACTCTTTAATTTAATATTACCTACCATTATAGGTTCTAATTATAGGTTTATTACACAATTTAAACCCATTTTCACTCGTATGCTTATTTTGACCCGTTAAGGATATTTTAAGCACTTTTAAACTCAATTTTCGCTTTTATTCCAATCTAGCGTTGTAACCTATATTTCTTATCTAGTACTCTTCCATCACAACTAAATGTGTGTTGGATTTAAAGTAGATATCTAGGTGTTCCGGATTTATTTCCCTTGAAATATCATTTTACGACAAAGACTCATATGGAGTCTTTTAGCCCAAGAATTACATCTTTCACTACCTATACTCGTTCTAAACTTTTGTTTAATCATAAGACTCCTTTCCAAACAACCTCTAAGGGTTGTTTGTTCAATTTAGCCTACAAGGGCATTTTGGTCGATTTCGGTCCTTCTATTACAATGAAGGGCTATCACCAATTATTCGACCAAATTAGCACTTTTTCATACATCATAAATATGCGTACCTGGCTCGGATCAACAATTAGACCCAATTTTAATACCTTGCTTTATATTCGCTAATTAAGAACGATGCGAATATCCATTGGATGTCTATTCCTGTAAGCATATGACTTGACAAAAGAATCATTAGTCTATATAGTCAAAAGGTGTTGTCTACACCTTCTGACCCGTTTGGCCGAATTGACCATTTATCTTTGCGAGATGATATTTATTATCATCTCCTCTACATGACTCTTCCCGTTTAACACCATACGGTTATTTTAATTATAAACCATGTATTGCTTTAGACATAATATGACCAAATTATCGATTTACTTCTTTTTAACCATTATTATGGTTTCTATCATCTTTGATTTTTCTTGTTCCGTTCGACTACACGACGGAACATCATATTTCAATTGTTTAGATATCTCATTCATAATTTATATGATAAGAAAACATTTCCACAATTTAAGACTAGTGTAAGCTATACTTACCTTGCATCCGAATTATGCTTTTCCGCCATTCTTGCTTCGTTTGACCCGCTTCCTTTCCAAGCCTCCACCTAGCTTGTCAAGCGTCAAACTATCATCATAATTCGTAAGATGGTTATATTAGTCATCCTTAATTATGACTATTCCATCTTACATATTTTCTATCACAATTACCATTCGATCTTATTAATGGTCGGTTTGACTACTAAAAGTCAAACGCCCCTTAGCATATAAATGCACATTCAAGTTCTATCTATTAATTAGTAGCTAACATGATCTTATACACTTAGTTACATGAACATGGCTATCAAACTTCATCATAACATTCAAAACCCATTTCAATCATGAATGAACAAGTTCCCAAATCACTTAATTTGTTTGAGTGCCTTGTTTCTATTATCCAATATGATGATTTTAAACATAAACTTATCATCATCTTTACTATTACATAAAAAACCCACTTCCTAGTTTACTTGTTAATCACATACAAGTGATATTACTTCAAGTTCTTCATGATTTCATCATATCTAACAAAACCCACTTCTAGTTACTTATGAACTCTTAACAAAATCCCTAATTTGTTCAAGTAGTTCATTCATATGAGTTAATATGATGTTTATAAACACCATTAGAACATCAATTTCATCAATTCAACCAAAACCCACTTAGCTCATAATAGGGTAATTATCAAATCCCTAGTTTGGCAACAATTCATCAAGATTTCTACTAGGGTTTGTTTCTAAACCAATATATAATCACAATAACACTCATAGATTCAACATTCATTGAAAAATCTCGATTATGATTGTTCATCATAATCTCAAAGTATCACCAAATCTGAAAATTCGACATACCTTGTGATCCCCACGATTAGGTGATCATTTATATGCGTTCATGCATCGATTTGGGTCTTGAATTGAGCTTCAATTTGTTGATTTGTTGGAGTTAGGGTTCTTGGCTCCTGGGAGCCTTTTCTTGGTCGACCAGAACACGCACCACACACACTTGTGTGTGTGTGTTGTGTTATTTTATTTAGTTTAATTAAAACCATTTCCAGGTTATCCCATTTTGGTCCCTCAACTTTACACAAGTTATTTAAAGGATATCTTAACCATATTTGTTCTATAAATGTCAAGACATTATCTAACTAGGTTAATACTCCTAGTTACTTGGTGGGTTTCGGGAGTTATAATCCGTAATATTTTAAGTCCCGTTAACTCGGGCTCTTATAAACTTAATTCATCTAAACTTTGTTTCGCTTGTATCTAATATTAGGATTTCTTATTAAATCCCAATTATTTACCGGGTTATTTTTACTACTAGCGGCACTTTACCCGTCTTTTAGTATTAACGTGGGTTAATTACCAAACCCGTTTTCGGGGTGTTACACAGGCTGGGGCCGCACACACAAGCAATCACTTGGGGTGGTGGCTGGGTACACTTGGGCTTGCACGGTTGGGTTTTAAGGGGCTGGGACTTAACAATTAACTTAATCTAATTAATATAACGGGCTGATGTGTTCCTGTAACTTGGGCCAATTATTTGTAGGTGTCTTGCATATGCAGCATTTCTTTAGGAAATAAGTATATGTTGGGTGCATACCATTGTTATATGAGTTGGCAATCTATGAACATGGGGATGTGGGTTTTGTGGATACGAGTACATAACCCTGTTGTAATCATATTGGATGGCAAATTGTTTAAGTTGATGTAGATATATATATCATTTTGTGGTGCACATTACGAATAGTACAGTGAGGTGTTAGTTGTTATGTAACATGTGACGTGTGAATTTACGACATGAACTTGTATCGTAAATGTACTATCACCCGGATGCTTGTATGACATATGTGACGTTATATATGTTTGGTTGTTACGTGTGACTAGATACGTGAATTGTGAATTCATGAAACTGACTGTCTTTCGTAACCACGATAGGATTTGGTTGATCAGCTGTAAACCGTAGCTAATCTTACCGAGCAAACCAAGGTGAGTTCACACTATCTATAAGGCATGGGATTCCCGGTGGTTGGGAATGGGTAAAGGATTAAATCGGAAACTGCGTGATCTCCTGGTTTGGAGTACGTACCACATCCTCTTTATTGAAGGGTGACAACACGGAACCTGCGTGATCTCCTGGTTTGGGGACACGTACCACATCCTCTTTATTGAAGGGTAACAACGCTGATACTAGACCAAAAACTCTATCATGAAGTCCCTCCTTTTATATCGACTTAATCGCCGGGCCAATGGCGAGCGGGTCATTAGTTAGATAGCGCTATTTAGGTTTGACAAGCCTCAAACCGTGCCGCAGAGGACAGGCGTGAACTAATGGATCTGGGTACGTCAATGAAGATAGACATTGATGCTAGGGCACCAACTTACTTCAGTCAGTGGTCGATATGGTAACGGGTCTAGTGGTTCACATGGGGTAGCCCCCACTGGTTATGGTTATGGTTATGGTTTGGGAAACAAGGAATTGGTTAACTCATGGTTTACGAATGAACTTATGGTTTTTGGAACAACTTTAAAATGAACACCAACTGTGAACTCGCTCAACTTTGTTGTTGACTCATTGTTACATGCCTTGCAGGTCTATATGCTTATATTATTTAGAACTTGCTGTCTGGGAGGCTGGAGTGGTCATGGGTCGAGATATATGGAAATCTCAATACAAGCTTAATGGTTTATGTACTCTTGGTTTACAAAACACTTAACAAACGAGTTATGCTTCCGCTGTATTCAATGACTGATATATAACGGTTGTAACGCTTCATGTTAATAAATGAAAGTTTTATTTAATTATATTTATGAGTTCAGTGTGATTGGTGGCCTGGATACTGGTATGTCACACGCCTCGCGGGGGTTTCCGCACGTGGTATTTTGGGGGTGGACACAATGTATAGTCCAGAACTTGATCATAAGCTAAACATACCATAAATAATCTAAACATAGCTTAGAAATAAGCTTTGAGTGGTTCGGTGTGCGAAAATATGCTTATTTGATCTTACAGGGACTAAAAGTGTCAAAAACGACGTAAGTTTGAATTTACGCGCATATCTTACGTTCTGACAACATCTGGACATCCAAAATTTTTGTACACACTAAAATATTTTTATTTTAGTGATCGGCATGCAAAAATACCATTCGTCACTTAATTTGGATCGTTTTCGCGTCCGTTCGAGTTTCGTCGTAAATAACCGAACAACGTGACCGTACGACCAAACGAGCTGACATCCGAGAGTTTTCTGAGCATATTTTGAGTCCTATAAACTTTAATGACCTTGTAGAGCCTTGAAAATGGCTTAACGGGTGTTAAAAGTGCAAAAATGGGCTCAAACACATGCAGGGACCAAAGCTGTCAACATTGAAACTGTTGCTGAACTGTGAGGACTAGGCGGGCCGCGTAAGCCTGTCCCTCTGCTTACGCGGGGTGCCTAAAAGTGCCCAGTTCCAGAAAACTTGATTTTCAGCAACTGTTTGATAATTTAGGGGCTGTTTTGCAAATTTCTTGGTGTGTTAACCAAGTTAACACCTCTCCAGGGCTTCTAATCTGCATCAAACACATGTATGGCTAGGATTTTTGCTTGGAGGTTACATAAACAAGTGTCATGATCTTGTTCTTCATCAACTAGTATAAATAGCCATGCCATCTTCTCATTTCATTCACCCTTGATCTGAATTACACTCTAAGTTGGAGCCTTTGCTTCATACCTGAGTGATTTAGATCAAGTTCTCCCTAGCAAGGACCCTTTGTAAGCTTCCTTCGTTCTTTTATCGCTTTCCTAGCGAGAAAGTCAAACAGTGTTTGACTTTCAGCTTTAACCAGTCAATGGTCAACGCAAAGTTCATTTGAACTTCGTAATGTGAGCGTAATCACGATGGTTATAGTCCCTAGTGACAATACCTACTGATTACCACGTTGACTAGGCATAGTGACGAGTCGTAGTTTCGGTCAAAA
The DNA here is from genome assembly GCA_030545235.1 of Helianthus tuberosus. Classification (NCBI taxonomy): domain Eukaryota; kingdom Viridiplantae; phylum Streptophyta; class Magnoliopsida; order Asterales; family Asteraceae; genus Helianthus; species Helianthus tuberosus. The sequence goes on from CM060380.1 coordinate 59,033,133, forward strand.
TACGTATTTATGCGTATTTTGCAACCAAACTACTCTTGGGTATCAAAACACTTTGTTTTGATATCAAAACCTGTTTTCTAACTTAGTTAAGCATGTTCCAACATGCTTAGCTCGTCACTTTTAGTTTAGTGCTTGTTTAGAGTCGTAAGTCAAGCGGTCTAAACCACCGCTTAGACTTTCGAACTCGACCCGTTTGGTCGATCATTAGGATCCGACCAAGCATGGTTAGTGACCATAGTTGCATAGGGAATAACCTTCCGAGGTTATACCTTATGGTCACCTAGTTTAAGTAGTTGTATGATAGGTAGTTTTTATGCCTTAGGTAATTTACCAAAATGCCCTTTTCATGCATAATTGGATTTTAAGCATATGTAACCTAAACTTTTGTCACTTAACTGATTATGCAACATAATTAAACATGTTAGGGCATATAATACTTGTCATAGGACTAGTTAAACGTCTCGAACGCGTTTTACGCGAACGACGCGTTGAAGTAGCGTAAGCTACCTAAACGGGTCATAACGGGTCGAAAGCACTTAGATTAGGTTCTGACCTAGAATGTAGGCTTTGTTAAACCATATCACATGAGTTCCAATACTCATTTGGTTTACAAGACCTCATTCTATCCGATCTTCCAATTTAGGTGTCGATTTATTTACTAGTGATTCGATTATTAGGTGCTGCTTGAGTTTCCTTGGTTTGATTAAGCTTGTTGAGTTATTTAGATTGAGGATACTTTGCACTTCAATGTGAGTACATAGTTCCCCTATTTTACTGTTTTCGATTGTTTTGGGGTGATTCATATGTATTAAACGATTTCGATATTTAAACGATGGTTTCAAAAACGATTAATGTTGGTGCACTTAGTGTCTGTTAACTTCGTCTTATACAAAGTCTTATGTCTAGATAGGATGAATGAACACAACAGGGTCAAAATTAGGGTTTATACATGTTTAAGAAAGAGATTTCGCTTGAAGGTGATACAAGACAGTTCAAGCGAAACACCAATAACATGCAGGTTCGCTTGAAACTGACATGTTCAAGCGAAACCCTATCACTTGTCATGTTCAAGCGAAACTCCTGTGTCTATATATAGGGGTTGTGTGTCATTTGAAGCGAGACAGTCATTAGTGTTTGTGTGTGAGTCGAGGTGCTGCTGGATTTTTGTCAGAATTGATTGTAAAGACTCAGGATTGATTAATAGAGGAAGAATTGAAAAGGAACAAGCTGTATGACGTTGTTTACTTTGATTCTGCCTTAGTAAATGATGATGAACTACTCAACTTGACTGTTTAGGGTCACGAAACTGATCCATCAAGTGGTATCAGAGCACAGGACAAGGAGTTCATAACAATTCAGCTTGATTCTACCGGATTTTCTCATTTCTACTCACTTCTTCTCATACTTTTCTGATTTGAACGAGTTTTAACGGTTGAAATGGCCTGATTTTCACATATGTTGTGTAAAACATAGTATTAACAAATCCTACAAAGAATCAGATCAAAATTTGGATTAAAACTGATAAAGAAATGGCATAAAACTGTGTTTTGCTTGAAACTGTCCTTCGTAGTTTCGCTTGAAAATCATACCTTTCGCTTGAAAAGTTCAAGCGAACTAAGATTTTTGGGTTTCGCTTGAACTATTTGAATTTGTTTTAGCCTTTCGCTTGAAATCACAAGCGAAACAAGACATTTCGCTTGAACCAGTTCTGGTCAGCTTGAAACAAGACGTTTCGCTTGAAGCTATTTTGTTTCAAGTGGTTTCGCTTGAATTTGTAATTTTTCAAAAATCAAGAAATTTCTAAGTGTTTGTTGATTTTTCAGGTACGTACGAGATGGATGATCTATTCATGAATCCGTTCAGTGATTTGTTTGCCTTTGCTGGAAATTCTGGAGATGATACTTCTTCTAGCAACAACAATGAGAACACGACGAATATGAAGAAAATTTTATTGGATGCCTTAGGTGTGGAAAGTGCATACGGAACCTATAACAAACCCCCAAAGTTGATGGCTATCGAAGAATACAGTCGGTGGGCCAAGAAGTTTGAAGAATGGTTGAAGGCTTTTGCTTATCCCAGCTGGAAGAGTCTAAAAAATGGATTCAATGATGAAGGCAAAGATGGTGAAAGCTTAACATCAGCTGAGGAAATAGAATCGTTTGTTGCAGAGCAAAAATGCATCGCACTGCTGTTTCAGTCTGTTCGAGAAGATATAATATCATTGATCGAGTACAAGAATTCTACAGATCTCTGGAAAAAGTTAAAAGCTAAATGTTTGGGAAGTGCAGAAATTGTGAAAAACAAAAAGAAACTTCTCAGAAAAGAATTTGATTTATTTGGTTGTTTAAAAAATGAATCAGTTTGTAAAATGATTGAGAGGTTTGGGTACTTAAAGCTGGAGCTGGCGAGACATGAAATTTTCTATTCTCAAGAAGAGCTAGTCGACAAATTGTTTGATTCATTGCCAGATGAGATGGATTGGAAATATTATGCCTTAATGTTGAAGAATACTATCAAGCCGCCAGAAGTGTTGACTGTAGATTTGCTGATTGAAAGACTATAAAGTCACGAGCTGGAGTTAAGGAAAACACACAAAGTCAATCACTCATCTTATCAACAGAACTTGGATTTGTATTATCCAAAAAGCATGATGCCAAAGAATACACCTCCCAAGACAGCTTTTTCCGCTGAGAATTCCAACACTTCTAGTAAAGAAAGTCAAAGCAGTGGATTTCAAAGTGGTTCTTCGTCATATTCAAGACAATCAGATGTAAAGAATCTATTTCAATGTCATATCGCTGTAGACTTAAAGAACGCTCAAAACTTCAGCGAGGAATCGACAAAACAACAGATGGTTTTCTTAGCATCTGTGCTAGAGTCGTATGAAAGCCTTGTAGCAGGGAAGATAGGCAACACTAATCTGACAAAAGAAGACTACGATCAGATTGATCCTGAGGAGATGGAATTGATCGACATAAAGTGGTGTATGGCCAGTGCAGTTCGTCGGGCACAGCGTTTCATGGAGATCACAGGAAGGAAGTCTATTGGTGGACCTTCTACCAAGTTAGGCTTTGATAAGTCTAAAGTGACATGTTTCAAGTGTAAACAAAATGGTCACTTTAAGTGTGAATGCCGAAATGCGTATGCTGATGAGTCTGAAAACCCGTTCAGAGAAGACTACTACAAGAAAGCGATCTATCATCAGAATAGATCGGAGCCGCCAAGAATGAAGCAGCTTGAGGATAACAAAGAGAAATTTAGAGCTCTTGCTGTAATTCACGACGATGAAGGTTTTGACTGGAGTGAGTTGTTACCTGAGGAGGATGCGGTTGGATATGCTTTCATGGCAAAAACTAAGCCTAAACCTTGGAAAGACAACAGAAATGAAGAAGAGAAGTATAAGTACAGAAAGATGATAGCTCAGAACAGAATGATTAGAATATCTGGTATCTATCTTGAAGCAAAAAGAGCGAGGAGATGGGATCCAGACAGAGAATGTTATCTTGACCCCATGGGAAACATTGCTATTGATGATAAGACTCTCGATCTTGAAACCATAATTAAAGAATTGGCTGAAGAAGATGAGTATTGGCAAAGAAAATGGTGGGGAAGCGAAGAAGAGAAGGAGAAAGAAGAAATAGAGAAGTCAAAAAAGGTTGATACTGGAATCATTAACACTACTCAAGAGTTGAATGCTGAAAACATGGGAAAGATGGCTGACAAGGTGCTGGCTGCTAAGGGACTTGAGGTAGACTCTAAATCCGTATCTGAGTCTAAAAGCCAGGTCAGTTCAAAAGCGTCAACAACTGAGTCAGGTAAGAAAGACAATGGTGATGTTGACTACAAAAATTGCATCAAAGAATGCAAAGTTTGTAGTACAAACACTTATCTCAAAGGTAAGAAGATTGATGATCTGACTGCAAAATTCAGAAGCGTTGAGGATCAAATCCTTAACCGTGATAAAATGTTGAAAGCTTCAACTGAACGATTAAAAGAATTAACTAACAAAATTGAAAATGATAAAATTGATCAAGAAAAGGTTAAGAAAGAAAATGAGAGGTTAGTTCTTGAAAATCGTCAGATCACTGAAAATTTTGAGAAGCTTAAAAGCACAGTTAAAGACAATGATGATCGAAACGGTAAAACATACAAAGAAAATTGTCATTTGCAAAGTGTTTTGAGAATTAAAAAAGAAATAATCAACAAACAATTGGATGAGATTGCTAAATTGAAGCTTCAGTTTGAAGAAGCTAAGATTGAGAATGAGCGTATTAATTTGAAATTGAACAGTTACAACTCTGCAAGATTTGTTTTGCAACACATTGTTCCCAAACCCATCGGGAAAAACAAAGCAGGCGAAGATGTATACTGTGATGGAACTGGGGTTGGGTTTCATCAAGTTCCACCACCAGTTCTAGACAATTATTCGAAAAAGCAATCTGGGTTGGTTAATCTTGAAGATGAAAATGAAGTGAAACTTCCTGATTCAATTGATGTGACATTTTCTTCATCATCATCTGATGATAGTGTTCAAACTGAGATTGTTAAAGGCATGGCTGAAAGTGTTTTGGATAGTGATTCAGCTGAGGATGAAAAATGTTTTCTGGACAAGTACATTTAGAAACCAAAATCCAAAAACAACTTAGGTGATGAACCGGGTCTTGTGATGTACAAGATGGCTGGATCTGATAAGTTGTATTCGGATTCTGAGTTTCCTCTGGAGAATGTAAATGTATCAAAATTGACAAATGTGTTCAAAATGATTGAGATCGATTTGTCTGAAGTAAAGGGTTTAAAATAAACAAAAAGGCAAATGAATTTTGAGAAAGATAAAGCTTACTACAAGAAACCTGTAGTTCCACCGCGTTTTTATAACAACAATCGAAACAATTGGTCGGGAGGTTATCAGGGTGGTAAGAACTATCAAAGAAAAAAATTTCAAAACAAAAGGTTTGCTGAGAAGAAAGTGTTTGTGAACAGTTCAAGTTCACTTTCTGATGAGGAAAATGAAATCTTTTCAAAATCAAATGAAGAATTTTTTGAGAAGAGGGCCTCACAACCTCAGTCTGAAGGTACAAGTCGGGTAGTTGATACTCGTACATGCTTTAGATGCAACAAAGTTGGTCACATTGCAAGAAATTGCACCAACTTAAAGCCTAAGACTGAAGTTGTTGAGAATCGACAAAAGAAGGTTGATGCAAAAGGAAAAGCTCCATTGGTTGTTGAGAAAAATTTGAAAAATGAGAAAATGAAAGTCAAAATTGAACCTGTTAAGAATGTGGTAACTAAAAATGACAAATTCTATAAACGGGTTGCTTCATCTCAACAAACATGGAAGCCAAAAGTTGTTGAAAAACCAAAGGTTTCAGAGTTGGAAAAACAATCATCTTCTACCACACCGGTAAAGATGGATGTTCCTTTGGATTATTATGAACAATTGGAGAAACAGTCTTCTACTCCACCAGAGAAGAAGAATGTTCAAAAGAAAAATCAACCAACCGGTCAACTTAAGATAGATGAGTTTTTCTTATACAAAAAGATTGAGGTTGGATCTGAGGAAAGCTTGAAAATTAATGATAAAAATTTTCCGCCACTTTACACTACCTGACTCAAAAGAGGCTTGGGTAGCATCAAAATCTCACTAAAGATTTTGGACTTGCCGGAGCTTCCTAGTTGGTTATTGTGAAGCATGAATCGGCATCTTTATTAAAATGTGTTTTTAAGTCAATTTGTGATATGTGCAAGAACTTCCGAGGGCTATTTCACGATGGATCATGGATAGTGGAGCGTCTCGACATATGACAGGGAAGACTGCATTGTTGTACGATGTTAGAAATTTCAATGGTGGTTATGTGGGATTTGCAGGAAATCAAGGTGGTAGAATTGTTGGTGAAGGAACGTTATCCAATGAGATTGTTACGTTTGAAAGAGTTAACTACATTGCTGAGTTGGAGAATAATCTGCTGAGCATCTCGCAGATTTGTGACAGGATGTATACCACTCACTTCACAGAAAAAGAATGTTTGATCTTGAAGCCAGGATTTGTTGTTCCTGAAGAATGGATTATCATGAGGGCACCTAGAGTGAATGATCTGTACGTGTTGGATATGAGCGTAGCTACTACAACCACAGGTCAAGCACACTGTTTTGTGTCTAGAGCAACTGAGAAAGAATAACGATTATGGCATAGGAAGTTGGGGCATATTCACTTACGAAAAATGAATCATCTGGTGCATAATGATTTGGTTCTTGGAGTTAATATCAAAGGTTTTCATCTGGAAGGGGAGTGCATTAGTTGCATCAAAGGCAAGCAGTAGAAAAAGTCACACCCTAAAAAGCAAGTTAATTCAGTTTCCAGACCGTTAGAGAGACTACATATGGATCTGTTTGGTCCAGTAAACGTCAAAAGTATTACAGGGGATCTCTATTGTCTTGTGGTTACTGATGATTATTCCAGATTTTCGTGGGTATCATTCTTGAAGACGAAAGATGAAACGTTTGATAGTTTGATGGTGTTGTTCAGAAAGATTGAAAATCTGTACCAAAGGCGTATCAGAAGAATCAGAAGTGATAATGGTACAGAGTTCAAGAACAACAAGATGGAAGAATATTGTGATGAAAGAGGTATATTGCATGAGTTTAGTGCTCTGTACACTTCGCAGCAGAATGGAGTCGCAGAACGCAAAAACAGGACGCTAATCGAAACGGCTAGAACAATGCTTGCTGATTCAAAGCTACCGATAAATTTTTGGGCAGAAGCAGTTTCCGCCGCATGCTATACACTCAACCGGGTTCTCACTGTAAAGAAATTCAACAACACATGCTTTGAGTTGATCAATAACCGCAAACCAAACCTGAAGTTTTTAGAACCGTTTGGGTCTCCTTGTACAGTTCTAGAGCCTTTTGGTAAGTTTGGTCCAAAGAGTATTGAAGGAATATTTGTGGGTTACTCAAGTCCACAAAGACGTGTCTTTGTTCCAAGTCTGAAGCAGATCATCGAAGCACAACATGTTGAGTGTCAGGGGTATACTATGCCGCCTCAAAATCCCGGTGACTCATGGCGTTTTAATTATGATAAACTATGGGATTCGTTTGACATGATGGAAGAACAAGAAGAAGAAGATTTCTTTGACGAGTTGGATATTCTAAGAGAGTATGAAGAATCGCAGGAAAGGTTCCCAGCTGAGTATTCAAGGCGACCACGACAAACTTCAAATGATGATGAAGCAGGTCCAAGCAATGCTGGTGAACATGATGATGTCCAACAAAATGAAGTTGCTCAAGATAATCAGTCGGCACAGAATGATAATCAAGAATCTGAGAATATGCCAGTATTTGATCGTGGTAATTCAGATTCTGAGGGGGAGCAAATTCAGATTTCAAGTCAAACAAACCCAGTCAGTGAACAAGATGCAAATCAGAATGTTACTAATCTGGAAGGTGATGTAGATGTTCCAGGCGAAGTGATGCCACGAACTCTTTCATATCATCCAGAGGATTTGACAATTGGAGAATTGCAGACAGGCGTCCGCACTCGAAGACAGCTTGATAAAGGGCTTACATGTTTTTATACAAAAGTTGCTCCTTTGCAAACTGAATTCTCATTAAGTTGTTTTATCTCGCACGTTGAACCAAGGACTTACAAAGAGGCGCTTACTGAAGATTCTTGGGTCAATGCAATGCAGGACGAACTGAGTCAATTCAAAAAGTTGGGAGTGTGGAAGTTAGTGGATTTGCCTGATGGTCAAAGGAAGATAAACACCAAGTGGGTGTTCAAGTGTAAGAGAGACGATAGAGGAGTTGTAGTTCGTAACAAAGCTCGACTCGTAGTCCAGGGTTTCAGTCAGTAGGAGGGGATAGATTTCACCGAAGTGTATGCTCCTGTAGCTCGACTAGAAGCAATCAGAATCTTCCTAGCATTTGCATCATGGAAAAATTTCAAAGTATATCAGTTAGATGTGAAATCGGCGTTTCTTTACGGGAAGGTAAAAGAGGAGGTATATGTCGGTCAGCCACCGGGCTTTACCGATCCACTTCACAAAGACAAGGTCTACTTGCTAGACAAAGTGCTGTATGGTTTACACCAGGCCCCGAGAGCTTGGTACGAGACATTGTATCAACACCTACTAGCCAACAGCTTCATCCGTGGAAAAGTGGATGCCACTCTCTTCACCAAAGAGGTCGACGGACATCTTCTGATAGTTCAAATATATGTGGACGACATCATATTTGGGTCAACAAATGAGGATCTATGCAAAGATTTCGAAAGAGTAATGAAGCAGAAATTCGAAATGTCATCGATGGGTGAGATGAAATTCTTTTTGGGACTGCAGGTTGATCAACTACCCAAAGGAATTTTCATACATCAAACAAAGTACGTTCATGATATCTTGGAGAAATTCGGGATGTCAGGTTCTACTCCAGCTTCCACCCCATTAGCAACGAATCATGGGATAAACCCTGATCTCACCGGAGAGAAGGTAGATGAAACGATGTATCGTTCCATGATCGGATCGCTGATGTATTTGACAGTTTGTAGGTCCCGAAATCTGAGGATCGATAACGAACCGAATCACTTGTTTATAGCAAACACGGTTACGTGTGCGGAATCCACGTAACTATGCCAAATCAAACATATAAAGCAATAACGACAAAGGATTAATCAATGAAACACACTCTATTGATTAAACGGGATGAGAACCGATTACAAACTGATACAAACACAGTTCAGACAGAATTTCGACAGAGTTTCGTTACTGGTAATTATCTCATCTACCTTCAAAGTGAAAGCAGACTTGGTTTATATAGTCCCTGGGCCCAACAGTCGACGAAACACAAGGTGTCTCGGCGAAACAGAATATGGGCCAAACATTGGGCTTGAAATAGCCCATTACACGACGAATCAAGTGTGATTCATCATGACTGTCGGCGAAACAAACTTAATGAATGTTGTTCTGTTTCATCATGATATGTTCGACGAAACAGACCTGTTTCATCGAGGACTGCATCAGCAAACAGAACAGCAAACAGATAGAATATATAAACACATAATGACCAATATACCCTTGTCATGCAACATGCATTGTTCATTAAACAATACATATCAAAAGAGACAAACAAGTCGTACACAAGCAGATAGGAGGATATCCGACTTGGTAGACATCAAATACATACTCGATAAACATTAAAGACCGTACAAAATACATCATTAAGTACAAGACTAGTTACAGACACTAAAAATGCATCAACAAACTCCCCCTTGTCTGTTACTCGTCTTCGGTCTTCTAATCTTCCATCTCAGTGTTGTTCGGACCACGAACTGCCCGAATGTATGCCCCGGTAGTAGCAAAAACACGCTACTCGCTGAAACTTTAAAGCTTGACGTGCGTCCTGATCTTCATAGAAAATATCATGACGATATAATCTGCTGATGTCAGCCTCGGACATGTTGACGATCCACATCGGATCCAACATCCGGTAATTTGCACGATTATCTCTAAACACAATCACGGCTTCATGCGTGTCCGAGTCGTAGCACCATAATGCCATGTCTTCAAGAAAATCCTGCTGCATAGGCATCAATGGGATTTTATCTACGACCCTCGGAGGCTTGTACACAAGCTTGTATCTGCAAGTGTTGGTTTCAGGATCAAGAGTAAACTTGATCGGTTGATAGATGGGGAATTGTGGCTTGTATGATTCATCCTTCCAGCCCGACTTCTTGTTTACTTTAATCAGTCGCTCAAATAAAGTAGCGCCATCGTAGTTTGAACGATTAATAAGCTCAAGCCTTGTCAACGCAGCAACATCATAAAATGGCAAAGAAAGAATGCTCAGCAGTGAGTTGAAATACAGGATTCCGTATTCACGTTTGATAGCAACATAGTGAATATCCTTAACAAACATCCAGCATAGAATTCTTCCACTTGGCTTTGCCTTCTCAAATTGCAAGTAGTCGACTTGAGCTTTTTCAGGCACAGGCTTGGAGACTTTAGATAGAAACTGTTTTCGCCATTCAGAGAATGCATCTGTGCCTTTTTCAGACGAATTACGATTCCTTAAGTGCTCGTCTATGTCATCAATATTCTCCTTCATCCAATCTTCATCAAACGAAGCGAATTCAGTACCATCTTTTCGAACATACGTTGATTTTGTTGCTTCGCCTTCAAACACGATCTCATCAATATCTTCAACATTAGTTGTATCAGTCTCAGTCGACATTTTATCTATCTCAGCATCATCAATTTCTCTCATAGAATGTAGAGCAATCAATTGCTCCTGAGAAAGATCTTCTATTAACTCTCCTTCTTCAATCAACTCTCCCGTAAATGGATGAATAGCCTGTAAAGCAATATCAGCACTGCTTACGACAGAAGAAGTACCTGCGATCTGTTGAACTTTTCCAGTAGAAGTTCCCTGAGATGATTCGACCACTGGCGGTTGAACTTCAACTATTGCCGAAGATGTAGCGGCTGGCTGCTTCTGTGATGTACCAGAAGTGTCAGGATTCCCTTGGTCTTCCGTATCATCATCCTTTTTCTTCAGTACTTCTTGTTGTTTACAATGATAATCCCACAGAGCAGCAAGTCGTGTTTGAAGTATAGAGCTATTCTTCTCTCTCTCTTCATCAGCAGCCTTCAAACGAGCATTCTCGGCTTTAAGCGAATCAATTTCAGCTTGTTGTCGCTCTATTACCGTTTGCTGTTGACCAACGGTGGACTTCAAGTTGTTAATTTCCACCAATTGTTTAAGCTGATCAGTCTTCGTGAGATTAATGAAATGAGATTGCCTTTGAATCCTATCAGCAGCTGCTTCCAGTTGAGTGAATAGGTATCTGTTCTTTTCGTCTTGAGAATATCCGGAAAATACCCTATGACGTTCAGAACTGATCTCCGAAGTGGTTGCTCTGATTGCAGAAGCCATAGTTCTGAGAGGAACTGCCTGAGGGGTAACAGATGGAGTTTCAGCAGCTGATGTAACTACTGGAGCTTCTTGTACAGGCTCCTGAGGTACAGATGAAGGCTCTTGAGGCACAGGTTTCCTAGTATAAGTACTCAAATATCTTCTTGATTTCTTCTTTTGAGTTTCAGCAGCTTTCTCATCTCTCCTTTTTGTTCTTCTTTCACCTTCAGGATCCTCTGGAACGTATGCTGGATCATCTTCAGTTCTAATCTTTCTATATATTTTCACTCCACGTAAATCGATATACATTTCATATCCAGGCTCGACTATATGATCACTAGAGCTAGAATCAGATTCATCATCGCCACTTGCTGAAGAACTACTAGCTGATGTATCACCAGCTGCACCTTTGCTCGATGCACCAACTGCACCAGCATCACCACCATCATCGCCTTCGTCATCACTATCACTACCTGACGATGTAGAATCCTCTGGACCGTATTTTTCAAGGTATCTTCTCTTTAACTCTGGCTCTTCGTCATCTGATTGGCTGTCATTGTGACGCCATTTATCATCAGAAGGAGCAATGTAATCTGTATTTCCAAGAGCACCAAATAACCTTCTCGGAGGAACACTTTCCTTGTATCTCTTTGCAGCAAGGTTCTTGATTATCTTTAAAGAGTTGAGGTTCATCGCTTCTATTTTCAGAACATCATTGTCAGCTTTCGGAAGATCAGGATGTTGAACATTCATTATCATCTGAAGAAACCGAGGATACATCCAGAACTTGTTCCCGGTTGTTCTACTTCCTGTTCTTGTCATATTTTCTTTCATGTTGGCGAAGATATACTTTGAGATGCTAAACGGTTTGTTTAACACCAAAGCTACCATGAAGCCAACAAGATCAGTTCCAGCCATGTCATATCCAGCTCGTCTATTACTCAGACATGAATTAGAATATGCAACAGAAATTTGTAGCTTAATGGCAGATCCCCTTTGTTGATTTGTTTGTTTAAGATGTCTCCTTTATACTTCATGCGTAGTAAACAGCCTCGCGTACACATAATCGGAACAGAATCTGGAGCGTCCGGACTATCTTGTAATTGAAGAACTTCATTCAGTATATCCGGAGATACGATAACATCCAGATCATTCACACGACCCCTGATAACTTCCTTTCCATCCAGTTGTACAACGCTTGCAGAATTCCAGAAAGCCTTGATTAGAGATTTGTAAACGGGCGTCGAGAATGTAACGGCATAATTGATACGTGACTCCCTGATCCACTTCGTGATATCTTTCAGTTCCGTGAGCTTGTCTTCAGGATCCAGATAAGCTATTTGATTATGACGCTTCTCGGACATAATCTCCTCTTCCGTTTTGTTTTCTCTCTTTGTCGCCTTCTTGCGTTTTCCTTCTTTTGGTGCCTTCGGTGCCATCTGTACATGAAAATGTCCACAATAAGTCATATTTGATATAACATGTGTATTATACATATTATAACATCAAATGATCATCATAACACATTTTACAAGTATTCTGTGAACAAATAGCAAACACAAAAAACTGCTAAGGCATGAACGACGAAACGGAATGGCATCGACGAAACAGAAGGGTGTGCGACGAAACGGAGTTGACCAGTTGACCAGTCTGTTTCGCCGTGTCTGATTCGTCATGTTCGATTCGCCGTCTGTTTCGCCGTGTCTGTTTCGCCATGTTCGATTCGCCAAAGTTAGGGTTTTTGCGATTCGTCATTTTTGGGGGTTTTTGCTGTTTCGCCGTTTGAAGGTTAAACAAAGATCAAATTTAATACAAACACATTCAACATCAATCTTTATAACCCAAAACAACTGATAAAACCCATAAGTGATTTCCGATCAAAAACCCTTTTTGAAACATTCAAAAAAACACATCATCAATCAACAACCCCTGTTTTGTTTCATAAACCCAAAACCCAAATCAAAGGCAAACAAACATACTAGTACTTAAAAAATAACAGATACAGAAGGAAAACACATTAAGTTCAATCATCAACACATATATTAAAAAAAACAAGGTCTCAAAGGGGTCTCTGAGGGTTTCGGATGAAAAACCGACGGTGCAAAATATGAGAAATATAAACATGAACATGTTTGCACCTTTTAACTTTGTGAGATTTTGATAAAAATCGGATGATTTAAGTGATTGAGAGGGTGACCGTAGGTATGGGGTTTTCGAGTGTTTGAGTGTTTGGAGATGATGAAGAGGTGTTAGTTTGAAAAAGTGAACACAGGGACCCATTAAATACACCGCCTCATTCGGCGAATCGGACAAAAACGACGAAACCGAACTTGGGCTCGGCGAAACAGAGAATTGGGCTTGGACTTGGGCCAAACAAATAAGCCCACGACGAAACTGATTTGGGCTGATGCGTTCCGTCGAAGTTTTGACGAAACGGATCTGTTTCGCCGATGATGGTCTGATTCGTCGACCATCTTTTTATTTCGCCAACATGTTTTTCAAAAACACAGAGACATGTAAGATTTTGCAGTCTGAACAGATTCTGATTAAAATGAACACATTTCCATTCTGTTTGAGTTTTCAAATGCTAGAACGTTTTATGAAGAAGGTTTCAGCCTTCCAGTAGAAAACACCAAGCAACAACTTCGGCTTAATCAAAAACGAACTTTACACAAATATACTAAAAACAAATTTAAAGCACGGTAAACTAAACGAAAAGGCAATAAACTGAGAAAAACAGTAAGCAACTGTACAAGTGCAATCTTTTTGCAAATTTCAAGGACAAGGAATCATACCAGCTTACGGTCTTAGTCAACATGATTTTGATTTCTGTTTAAAGCTCTGGATAAGTATACTACCTCGATTATCGGTATTGTGGTCCACATAAGCTCAAACTGATCAGACGTAATCATAATTAAGAGATACGATTAACGGTAAGGATTATACTTACTTGTCGGTGTGAATCCACTCACGACACATTCCCGTATCAAGGTATGCACGAGAATTCATCTTACCGGTGAGTATACCGATTATCATCTGTTTGACCGTATAAAAAATGTGAGAAACTCACTTATTTTGATTGAAAACAAGCCCTATGTGATAGAATCACTTATTGATGAGGAACTTGATTTTCAGATGCATGAGGGCACAGGAGCAAGTCCGTGAACAGGTCAGTACTTTCGTACAGCAGAGAGACGAACTTGACTCCCGCAAAGAATCTGTGATATATTATCACTTATTTTGTTTGGACATGTGATTGTTGATCACTTATTGAGGTCGAATGCAGTATGTACAGGTATGTATGGTATCATGGAAGATCTTAGACTTCGTCTCCGTTATTTTTACGGTTTGATACAACCATGATACCCAGATGATAAGCAGCATAAAGACCGAATATTTCAGATCTCGGCAATCTCTCAAACGAGATTTCGGTACTAAGACCATATGCCAATGAATGGTTCCCACCTGACTTGAAGTCTGTTAGGTTTGTATCATCCTGCATATTTTAGTCTGATTGTGAGCCTACCGATACATCGTTAGTAGAGATACTTATCATTTTCTTTTTGTTTTTCATTTTGAGCACGTTGACCGACCACACCAGTAAACATCATCATTTTCCTTTATCCAAGAAACTCATTTTTGGTTTTTCTATTGTTTTTGAATTTTTGAATTTTTCAAATGTAAAGACAGAAAACTAAAGACATCTTTTTGGATTTTGAAGTTTTGCAATGTTTTTGTATTTTCTTGAAATTACTCCCCCTAAAATGCTAAAAGGTTACGAAAAACGAAAATCTTTTTGAATTTTTAGAGTTTATAAAGAAAATATTTACAAAAACGATCAGCCAAAGAAGTTTACTCGGGTATCACCTTAATGCCATTGACCAAAAGTAGATAATCAAAACGTGATTTATCAAAAGCTTTTGTAAACAGGTCGGCACGTTGGTAATCGGTGGGAACATGAACAACATCGATTAATTTCTTGTCAAAACAATCACGTATGAAGTGATATTTAATATCGATGTGTTTAGTCTTGGAATGCTGCACAGGATTTCTAGTGATCTGTAAGGCAGCATTATTATCAACAAAAATATGAGTAGATAGGAATTCTAAACCGTAGTCGCGCATTTGTTGTTGTATCCAAAGAACTTGGGAGCAACAACTCGAGGCAGCAATGTATTCTGCTTCACATGTTGATGTAGCAACACACGTTTGCTTCTTGCACTGCCACGTGACCAGGCGATTTCCTAAGAACTGACATCCTGCTGTTGTTGATTTGCCATCGATTTTGCAACCACCGAAATCCGAATCACTGTATGCAATTAATTTAAAGCTATCATCCCTAGGGTACCAAAGACCGAGGTCCGGACATCCCTTCAAATAGCGAAAAATCCTTTTGACAGCTGACTGATGAGAGGCCTTCGGGTTTGCTTGATATCTTGCAAGCAGGCATGTTGGATACATTATGTCAGGCCTCGAAGCGGTGAGATAGATGAGAGATCCGATCATGGCACGATAGTATGAGGAGTTGATGCTTTCACCCTTCAAATCCGGAGTAATCCCGTGATTCTGCGGAAGAGGGGTACCAATGGGCGTTGCATCTGACATTTGGAATCAGCTCAAAATGTCACCAACATATTTAGTCTGATGGATGAATATCCCAGACTCTGTTTGTTGAACTTGTAGACCTAAGAAGAAATTCATCTCCCCCATTGCGCTCATTTCGAATTTTTCTTGCATAACACGTTCGAATTGCCTGCACAAAGAATCATTAGTAGAACCAAATATTATATCATCAACATATACCTGCACCAGCAGAAGATCTCCATCTAGTTCCTTGATAAAGAGTGTGCAATCAATAAGACCTCGTCGAAATCCATTCTCCAGAAGATAGTTGGATAAGGTTGCGTACCAAGCCCTAGGTGCTTGATGTAAGCCATAAAGGGCTTTGTTGAGCAACCAAACCCGATCGGGGTGAATAGGATCTTCAAAACCTGGAGGTTGTTCGACATGCACCTCTTCTTGAACTAAACCATGAAGAAAAGCACTTTTGACGTCCATCTGGTAGACTTTGAATCCTTTAAAAGAAGCATAAGCTAGAAAGATCCGAATAGCTTCCAGACGTGCAACAGGTACATAAACTTCATTGTAGTCAATGCCTTCTATCTGGCAAAAACCCTGAACAACCAATCTCGCCTTGTTGCGAATAACAATTCCACGGTCGTCTTTCTTGCATTTATAAACCCATCGAGTGCCAATTTTCTTGTAATTCTCCGGTTTTTCAACAAGCTTCCAAACACCAAGCTTTTGAAATTGTTGTAGTTCTTCCTGCATGGCTTCAACCCAAGAATTATCTTTTAAAGCTTCCTTCCAAGATTTCGGTTCTTCTTGTGAAACGTAACACGCAAAGGACCAATCGTTTTGAAGACCAGATTCTCTAATGGCTGAATATAAACCAGCATTCTGGTTATTTCTCAGCTGATTACGCGTCTGCACACCGCTTTGGACATCTCCTATAATGTTCTGGTGTGGATGGGTATTGTGAATCCTCAATTCAGGATTTTCAGGAACACTAGCATTAATACCCAAATTGTTAAGATTAAGATCAGCAACCAACTCCGCACCGGGAATATGAGTGGAAGTGGATGCATTTCCTTCAGCAGTATCATCATTCTGCACTTGAGGAGTTTCTAAAGAAGTGCCATGAACAGGAACAACTGGGGCAGAAGTGCCTTCAGTCGTATCAAGATATTCATCATCTTCCGATGACTCATTGTAGTCAGTGGCATCTTCAAATACCTCATTTTGAACAGTATTGTTAACTGAATTAGAACCTTGAGGGCTAACAATAACAGGTCTTACCAATGGCGAACCAGCAGCGTTGTCACTATCAAATAACATTTGAACAGCTGCAGATTCTTCATCAAAAGTAGGCAGATTAATGGAGTCAAATATCCCATCGTAATCAAACATCCAAGGATCACCCGGAGATCTAACAGAATTTGTGTACCTTTGAACCCTTACTTCATTCCAAAGCTCAATCTTTTTGGTGGTCAGATTCCAAACACGAAAATTCGGAGTTGCATATCCAAGGAAGAAACCTTCGATAGCTTTTGCACCAAACTTTCCATCTGGGTCAATCATGGTACTTGGACCGCCAAAGGGTTCAAGGAAAGATAGATCCGGTTTCCTTTTCTGTAGAAGTTCGAAACAAGTTTTTCCATGCCTCTTAACTGTAAGGACTCTGTTCAAAGTGTAGCAAGCAGTCGACACAGCTTCTGCCCAGAATTGAACAGGAAGCTCCGACTCTACCAACATAGTTCTTGCAGTTTCAATAATCGTGCGATTCTTCCTCTCAGCGACACCGTTTTGTTGTGGAGTATAGCGAGAACTGTATTCATGAAGAATGCCTTTAGAAGTACAGAACTCATCCATCACACGGTTTTTGAACTCAGTTCCGTTGTCGCTTCGGATCCTCTTCACTTTCAAAGTGTATAAATTTTCCAACATTGTGAGAAGATCCTTGAGGATTCCAGGAGTATCACTCTTGTGTGCCATGAAAGCTACCCAAGAAAATCTAGAATAGTCATCAGTAACAACCAGACAGTAAGCATCTCTTAATGTTGTCTTGTGCTTCATAGGTCCAAAGTGGTCCATATGAAGACGTTCGAGAGGCATGCTAACAGTGTTGATTTTCTTCAGAGGGTGAGACTTCTTTGTTTGTTTCCCTTTCTGGCACGAAACACAGATATCTTGTAGATGAAAACTTCTCACAGGCACACCGTTCACAAGATTATTTTTCACCAAATGGTTCATTTTCCTCAACTGAATGTGCCCCATTCTTCTGTGCCAAGAAATAGACTCCTTCTCTGTGGCTTTTGAGACAAAACATGTTACTTGCGCAGATGACGTAATAGCTTGGCTCATATCAAGAATATAAAGATCATTAACTCTTGGAGCCGATAAGAGAATCCATTCATCAGGAATCTTGAATCCAGGTTTAAGCACATAACAACCGGCATCATCAAAATGCACGGTGAACTTCTTATCGCAGATTTGCGACACACTGAGAAGATTATGATCTAGTTGACGAACATAATTGATCTTTTCGAAACATACCACACCATTGGAGATCATTCCTTCTCCGGTGATATATCCGCCTTTGTCTCCTGCGAACGCGACATAGCCTCCTCTAATATTTCTCACATCGTACAGAAGCCGTAAGTCGCCCGTCATGTGCCTGGATGCCCCATTATCAACAATCCAATGACTACTGATAGTTCCTCCTGGAACACCCTGCACACATCATCCAATGATTAGTTAAGGATGGGGACCCAAGCCATAGTGGTCTTGGGTCATCCCTGAGAGTCACGAATAGTGATCTCAATCTGTTGATGATTTTCCAAGCTAACAACTCCCCCTGAACTTTCACCCTTCTTAGGTTTCCAAGTTTGTTTTTGTTTACCAGATTGAGTTTTGTAAACAGATTTTGAAACTTCAGGTTTTAAAAATGAACTTGATTCCCTTGGAATAGATTTAACCTCAGATTTTAAAGCCTTTTCTATTTTCTTCACATTTTGATGTCGTTGTTTCGTTTCCTGTTCTTTAACAGTTCTTTTATCATGTTTTGACGAAACAGTACGACATTGAGGGTGACTCGTTTCAGGTGGTGCTTTCTCAACAAATTTCTCTTTAGGAGTGTTTGCACAATCTTTGATGATGTGCCCAAACTCCCCACATTTAAAACATGTTCTCCTCTCAACAAACTTAGGAGAACCGGATCGACGATCAGATGTCGAACCTGTAGAACCTGAGGTACTTGCCTTTTCATCACACCCGTTTGAATGTTTTGTGTAATTGTTTTGACTGTTACGCTTTAAAATCTTGACTTGTTGTATAAAATCGGTGTTTAATTTGTTTGCAAAAGTCTCAATTTTATCAGTACCCTCAGATGCCACAAATCTGACATCATTGTTTTTCTTTTGATAACGAGCTCCTGATGTTTCAACTTTTGACTTAGAAACATTTGACCTTTGAGCTCGTTGAAATGGTTGTTTACCCTTAGGAGCAAAAGGTTGTTGCCTTGTTGGGGATTTTTGATTTCCAAATTGCTTTTTGATTTCAGCCTTAGGAATTGGATCACATTGAGTTACAGTAACTCCTTGAATCGACTTTCCCAAAAACTTACTTGTGTTATTTTCAAAAACATTATCAATCGATGATGGATTGACATTTTTAATTGGAAAATCATTATCTGAATAGATTTTAGAATCACCAACCAAAGTATACAACACATTGTTACTCTTAATGGTAGACACAGGTTTCTTGTCATCCGTGACAGGATTAATCACTTGTTTGGCAACTTGTTGCACAACAGGAATAGGAGGATCACAAAGAATATGATTCTCAATTGGAATTTCTATTCCCTTTTTCTTGTCAAGTGATTCATCCTGGTCATTAGCATCTGTTTCATCATCAGATGAATCATAATCCTCAACAGTTGGAGGACTTGGACTCACTGTTGTTGAAGTTTCTGTTTCAACAGATGAGGTTCCCGAGGAATTGTTCGGTTTGAACCCTAATCCAGTAGTAAATTCCTCATAATTAAGAGGCACACTGGGTTCAAAACGAGGCATATCCTCTTCATCAGGTGGTGCAGCATAATTGTGTCTCAAAGGGGGCGGACATTTCTTATACCCAACACCACTCTTGTTTTTCTTCAGTTGTTGAACGTCAATTATGTGATCGAGCACAAATCGGGAGTTAGAATAACTCTCCAATTTTTGCTTGATCGCATCGTGCTCGCATTTTGCAATGGCTAATTCCTTTTTGGTTTCCTCAACGATATTTATGTACTTGTTAATACTAACTTGTTTGTGATAAACAACTTTAGTAGTTTCGGAAACACTTTTCTTTAAATTTTCAATTAAAGATTTAAAGTCCTTTTTGTTTCTTGTTAAAGCCATATTTGCTTCTTTGCACTTTGACATATCAACAACCAAACTTTGATTGTGACTATGAATTTTGTCACATTCAAGTTTCACTCTATCGAATTCCTGTTTCATATAAGCACAATCAGTACATATTCTAGGAGTTTCAGATGTTACCTGACTCGAAGAGGCTGAAACATTTGCCATAAAGGCAGTTTGAAAAGAAAAAGATCCGTCTTCAGAGAAGAACTTCTCCATTTCCTTAGATACTATCCCAGCTTTCTTGATAAGAACAGATTTTTGAGACTTCAACTCCTCTGCTTCATTCAACAAGTCATCAATAGATGTCGCTTCTTCTTTCACATCTCCCGAAATAGAACTTTCTTCATCCGAACTCCCGGTATAACCCGAACTGTCGTCACTTTCAGAAAATTCTTCTTTATGAACGTGCTTGATGTGATTGATGATCTTTGCATAGCACGCTGTTCCTCCTCCTTCATTATCACCTCCCCCTAATTGTAAAGACCAATTACACCCTTCATCTGTTTGAACAGTCCATGCACGAGTGTTGTTAGATGGTCCAGACTGGTCCTGGTTAGTAGTATTATTCACATCTACTATCCCTTTTCCACTATTTTCTTGAGTGCCTTGATTTGCATTTGAAGTACTTGTCTGATTTCTGAACGGGTTCTGATTGCCTTGCTTGGCTGGTCGGGTGCACTCACGTTTGAAGTGACCCTTTTCGCCACAATTAAAACATGTAACCGCTTCTTTATCAAACTCGTACTTTGTTTCCTTCTTACTATCCAAAGAACTTCTTCCTGTTCTACTCATGAAATCCCTTGCCCTTCTAACTGCACTTGCAAACGCCCACTTTATATCCATCAACTCCATTTCATCACGGTCGATTTGTTGATAATCTTCGTTGGTCATACTGATGTTCCCAATTTGACCTGCTACCAAACCGCAGTAGGCACTGACCATTGTATTAATGAGTTCCATGTGCTCCTTTGCTACTTCAATGCTAACTTTTGAGAGGTTCGAAGTATCAACTTTGACAGTGTTTGGGTTTTGAGGTGGAGGATTGTTGGTATAATGTACTTGTTGTGGTGGTTGTGCTTTAGATTTGGACAGTGATTGTGAAAGATAAGCACCTAAATCAAACTCTGGTTGAGTAGTAGTACCTTGAGGTGGAGGTTGAGATTGAGATTTGGATAGCGATTGTGAAAGATAAGAACCTAAATCAAACTCTGGTTGAGTAGTAGTACCTTGAGGTGGAGGTTGAGATTGAGATTTGGATAGCGATTGTGAAAGATAAGCACCTAAATCAAACTCCGGTTGAGTAGTAGTACCTTGAGGTGGAGGTTGAGATTGAGATTTGGATAGCGATTGTGAAAGATAAGCACCTAAATCAAACTCTGGTTGAGTTGATGAGTTTGTGTTGGAAACAAACGCCGTTTGAAGCTTAGGTTGCTGAACAGAACTAGAACTAGCTGAAGGAGCAAAACCAGGCAAATACATTTCTGTGTTTTGAGGAGCTCCAATCCTTTTAGATTTCCTAGTTTCCTCTTCGTTCTTGTGCTCCAACTTCTGAACGAATCCATAGATAGTGACATTTTCCCCATCCAGAGCACCAGTATGCTTTAGAAGTTCAATGAATGGACTCCATATAGGAGGTAGAGCATCAGCTAAACGTGCAATCATTTCCACATGAGATGTGGCAACCTTATAAGAACTCATTTCACTTATCAAATGATAGAAACGAGAAGTCATATCATTTAGGGTTTCATTTTCCAAAGATTGAAATGATTCATATTCTTTCTTCAAAAGATCATGGCGTATTTTTCTAGAAGCTGCATTTCCTTCTCCTCTTGTTTCCAATGCATCCCATAAAGCTTTTGTGCTCTTACTATAAGAAAATTGATGATAGATGTCTTTATGAAGAGCTTGTGTTAGAAAAGCAAACACCTTCTTCTCTAATTCATAGGCTTTCTTGTCTTCTTCAAGCATATTAGAAATACCAGCGGCAGTTGATGCTGCTGCTTCTAGTTCCGGGCTACATTCAGTAGTGAAACACGTCCAAAGTTCAACGTTTTGTCCTTGAATGTATGTATGAAAACGACCCTTCCATGATGGATAGTCGTTCATGTGATTTAGCTTTGGCGGGCGATTGTTGCTTCCTGTCTCACTCTCACTGAGCAATAGGTTTTGAATGTTTTGATTTTGATTAGAAACCATTGCCCATTGACCTGTGCTTATTGATTGTTGTTTTTGAGGCAATTGGTTCATTAAATCGGCAAGCGAAGGCTGATTTTCACTTGGTCTTGAGTCCGAACTCCAATCCCACAGACCTTTGTTACTCATGTTTGATATATAAATGATAATACCTGGTCAAACAGTTGAAAACAAACAATTAGAACACTTCTGCAAGTCCACTGTAAAAAAAAAATGACAGCTGATGACGAAACACTCTTCCACGAAACAGACTTGTTTTGTCGAAATAGATGATGACGAAACAGACTTGTTTCATTGAAGATATTATGGCGAAACAGAAGTTGTTTCGTCGAAGATATTTTTGACGAAATGCTTTTGTTTCGTCGTCTGCTTGTTTAGTCAAAGATAAGTCTCAGACAGCTAGATATTTTTCTGACACAAGGTATGTATGTTACAACGTTTTTCAACACAGCATGCTTTTCTCAGAAAATAATGATCACCTTTTTTACACTAAAGTCAATTTAATGTATAATATTTTATAACACTTAGTTTTCAACAATTTATAGATCAAGATCACAACAATGATAAGAACACTATGAAGATTGTCAAGAACACACTCAAGAACATGAGTTTTCCGGTCAGTTGATAATTTTCCGAAACACGAAAATACACAAGATTTTCACTAAAAAACCCGGTTTTAAAGCATAAACAAACAATCTAACAAGGTTTTTTATAAAACTCTTTACATACAACAAGAAATCAACAGATTTTATGAATATTTTTCCAGAATTTATGACTTTTTAAGAACAAATTTTCAGAAAAACAAACACAAATACTTGATAAAAACCAAACAATGTTTGATTTTAAACAAGGATAAGAGCCAAATGCTCTGAAACCAATTGTAGGTCCCGAAATCTGAGGATCGATAACGAACCGAATCACTTGTTTATAGCAAACACGGTTACGTGTGCGGAATCCACGTAACTATGCCAAATCAAACATATAAAGCAATAACGACAAAGGATTAATCAATGAAACACACTCTATTGATTAAACGGGATGAGAACCGATTACAAACTGATACAAACACAGTTCAGACAGAATTTCGACAGAGTTTCGTTACTGGTAATTATCTCATCTACCTTCAAAGTGAAAGCAGACTTGGTTTATATAGTCCCTGGGCCCAACAGTCGACGAAACACAAGGTGTCTCGGCGAAACAGAATATGGGCCAAACATTGGGCTTGAAACAGCCCATTACACGACGAATCAAGTGTGATTCGTCATGACTATCGGCGAAACAAACTTAATGAATGTTGTTCTGTTTCGTCATGATATGTTCAACGAAACAGACCTGTTTCGTCGAGGACTGCATTAGCTGTTCTGTTTGCTGTAAACAGATAGAATATATAAACACATAATGACCAATATACCCTTGTCATGCAACATGCATTGTTCATTAAACATTACATATCAAAAGAGACAAACAAGTCATACACAAGCAGATAGGAGGATATCCGACTTGGTAGACATCAAATACATACTCGATAAACGTTAAAGACCGTACAAAATACATCATTAAGTACAAGACTAGTTACAGACACTAAAAATGCATCAACACAGTTCAATCTAACCCGAGAGCTTCGCATATAGTGATTGTGAAAAGGATATTACGCTACCTGAAAGGAACTCCATCGTTGGGGTTGTGGTATCCAAGAGAAGGTAATTTCACGCTAAAAGGGTATTCCGATTCAGATTTCGGATGCTGCAAAGTTAATTCTAAATTAACAACAGCAGGGTGCCAGTTTTTCGGACCTCGATTGGTCACCTGGCAATGCAAAAAGCAAACATCTGTGGCTTTATCCACATGTGAAGCGGAGTATGTATCTGCTAGCAGCTGCTGCTCACAGATCTTGTGGATCCAGCAACAGATGCGCGACTACGGTTTGCAATTTCTAAACACCCCTATCTTTGTTGATAATGAGGCAGCAATTAACATTACTAAAAATCCAGTTCATCACGCTAAAACGAAACACATAGAGATTCGTCATCACTTTATTCGCGATTGTTTCGAGAAGAAGTTGATACGAATTGAGAAAATCCACACTAACGAGCAAAAAGCTGATTTACATACCAAAGCATTTGATAAAACACGTTTTCAGTATTTGCTAAAACTGAACGGTATGAAGCTTTTATCGGTGTTGGAGGAGATTATTGGCGTTGATGAAGGAGACATTGTAGATGATGTTGAGAAGCAATCTGCAATGGTTTGTCGATTTTTTACTTGTTTTGGTATTTAGGGGGAGTATAGGGTAAATATTTCAGAAAATACAAAAACAATAAAAAATGACAAAAATACAAAAACATGAGATATTTTTAAAATCCAAAAACAACAGAAAACTAGAAAAGAGCTTGTGTAAAAAGGGAAAATGATAGTACATCGGCTTGACAGTTACAGTATGCTAAAGAAATGGAATGTTTTTAATGCGTTAAACAGTCTCGCTGATGATGTGTCGATAGGTTTTTGCACATTTAGTTGGTTTGTTCGGGATATAAACCTAAATTTTTACTTGCTTATTTCGTGGGGAACACTACTTGGATATATAGGTAACCCCTGAAATTTCGTTTGAAAGATTCCTTTTTCTGATATACTAGGTTTTTATACTCAGTGATATCTGGGGTATTATTCCGGGACTTTTGCTGAATGGAAGTTCTGACCTAGTCCTCGAATAATACTTTCCACAATGCTTGAAACATAGCATCACCCTCAGCATATATGATAAGACAATAAAATTGCTTAGCAATGCTGTTGTAAAAAAGATCCTCTAAAGGGGACACACCCAAGTTGATTCGTGATCTCTCTGCTAAATGGTAGTTCTGACATGAGCTCTTACGATTTCGATCATAATTTATTCTCCTACAGATATCATTTGTGTTATAATTACCTGTAAGTCTGAATATTGGGATCTGGATACGGGAGTATATTCAACAGGTGGGACACATGTATAAGTTTAAGTCTCTAAAACACTAAATCCGTATCCTGGACAGATTGAAAATTATGTGAGAATTTAAAGTGGATAAGTATATCGACAATCTAAGCGAATTGTTTAATTCAGAATACGTAATTGAAGCTTAACGGTACTTGTGATTTGTCAAATAGCTGATATGATTCCCTAACACGCTTATCCAAAAATATGTTTGTAAATAGTTTACTTTTATTGCATTTTAGTTCGGTATTTCATTTCTAGTTTAGAAGCTTTATTAAAATCCAAAAAGATTTTTCATTTTTGCTTTATTTTTGACAAACCAAAGTGGAGAGTTGATTTTCGGATTTGAACGTTGAAAGCATATGCAGGAGGTTTCTGGACTGGATGATGAGTCGTGAGCTGAAACATGATAAGTTTGAGAAGTTGAAAAGTTAAAACAAGTTCATTAATTTGAAACTTGTAATTTTCAGAAAACAAATTGAACAAGAAGTCAGTGTGTATTATCTCTGATCAACCAAGGTCATTAAGTTGGACTTGGTAGATAAATTGAGTAATCAAGGTCATTAATTTGGACCTGAGTACTTAAGTGGATTTCTAAACACTGATTAGATTATCATTTGTGGTGAATGATAAGTATGGATTGATATTGTTCTTGTCATATATCTTATTTTTGGGTAGAGTATATGTAGGTAACAGGAATTCCTATGGCAATTAAAAGGTCAAAGTTTGAACCAGAATTCAAGTCCAAGCATTCCGAGAGTGGGAGTCTGTGAAAGGGGGAGTTAGATTTCTGGATCAACAGTCAAAGGGGAGATTGTAGATGGAGCTAGATTGAGTTCTTGAACCTATGAAGAAAGAGTTTTTACAATGATAAATTAATTAGGAGAAAGACAAAGACTAAAGACTTCAAGCCGAAGACTTCGTCAACATCCAAGGGGGAGTCTGTTGGTGCACTTAGTGTCTGTTAACTTCGTCTTATACAAAGTATTATATCTAGATAGGATGAATGAACACAACAGGGTCAAAATTAGGGTTTATACATGTTTAAGAAAGAGATTTCGCTTGAAGGTGATACAAGACAGTTCAAGCGAAACCCCAACAACATGCAGGTTCGCTTGAAACTGACATGTTCAAGCGAAACCCTATCACTTGTCATGTTCAAGCGAAACTCCTGTGTCTATATATAGGGGTTGTGTGTCATTTGAAGCGAGACAATCATTAGTGTTTGTGTGTGAGTCGAGGTGCTGCTGGATTTTTGTCAGAATTGATTGTAAAGACTCAGGATTGATTAATAGAGGAAGAATTGAAAAGGAACAAGCTGTATGACGTTGTTTACTTTGATTCCGCCTTAGTAAATGATGATGAACTACTCAAGTTGACTGTTTAGGGTCACAAAACCGATCCATCAATTAAGATGGTTTATATTAAACTAATAACGATTTCGATAATGTGAACAAACTTGTTGGACGTAGTTACATAACGAATGACATTCATTAGCATTGATCAAGCCAACCAGTATTAGGTTATGGTACCATAGGATCTGACAAATCCCGTTATCAGACTACACCCATGGTTATGTGTGGGGGTTATGTAGGTAACGACCGAATCTGATGATTGTTAACTTACCCTTTGGTGGTTTGTTAATACGAGTTTCGAGATAGTCGATTCACGAAGGTTTGAATGTTATTAGCGAGACGACCAAAAGTAGTTTCAAAGTTAAAACGAAAACAATTTTGGGACGAGTTAAACGATTTGATACGACTTAAACGAGATAAACGAATTGGATAAACGATTGGTTTTGGGTAGTGATTAGATAATGGGACGGGTGTAGCATGATAAAAGCATGGTAGATACGCTGCTGGTACATCTTATATATAAGTGCCCTTATCATATTACATTTCGTGTCATTATTTAGTTCACTTGGGAAACGATTTTTGAAACGATGTCACCTAACGAGGTTTTCTAAAGGATATAAACCATACGAGTTTTATTAACGAGTTTTTACGAGGTGTTTTACGAAATGGTTTACTAAAACAAATGTTTTGGGGTTAAGAATCATGGCTACGAGATTTTATAAACTATAACCAACTTGATTTGAGTTGGTTAATTATGTTGCAATACACTTTTCAAAACGAGGTTTGTACTTTTGACTCTTGTAGTCTAATGAGGTACTGCAACATATAAACGAGCCATGAATCCGATACTCTCATAAAACATATGTGCTCGCCAGCATTTCTTTGCTGACTTTATTTTTGCATATGTTTCAGGTGGTGTTGCATGACGTTGATTGCTAGGAAGCGTGGTCACTTAGGATCTGGACGTGGCCTTAGTGACATAAAAACAATGATAGACGATATGTAACTTGTTTGTGTTGGTTTAAAGACAATATACATTACTTAATAAATCAATAAAACGAAACTTTTTGTATCCATGGTTGTGAAACAATAATTCTGTTACAACACTCCCCAACGTTTCCGCTACGGTTTGTTGTTTTACGTGGTCGAGGTGTGACAATACGTTGCCGTCATAACATCAATAACTACATAATTACACAGCCATAATAACTCTAAGCTAATCAAGCATGAATAATTAATTTGTCAAGAATCATTCAAGCCTACTTCAAGATTATACAAAAAAAAAAATACATCATATTTACATGATCCTTATCAACTAGCCCTACTGGTAACATCACAAACAATGATACCATACCCTGAATATTAAAAACATAGCCAAGTTACAAGGAATTTATAACTGAAAGTATGCATGTATTACTTGAACTATCGACCAAAAGGTAAGACATGGTACCTAGCGATGCAAGGGAGTCCGAGTTGGTCTTGAATGAGATGAGATCTTGAAGTCCTTGGTCCTCAAGCTAACGTTGACAGCAGAGAGAGGGGGAGAGCACAAGGTCGCAACCTAGGGTTTTAGTTTTAGGGTAGCCAAATACTAATGCATGTTACGTAAATAATATAACATGATTTATTGGAGCAGGGCGGTTTGGGAAGTGCACAAGTGGGCCGGAAATTATAAAAGAATTAAATGAAAGGGAAATTGTGGGCTTGAGGTTGAGGTGTGGGTTGTACACCAAAAGAAACGCAAAAGAAGAAGAAATGGAGATGGGTACGGTTGTTGTTATATTCACACATATGCACCTATATGTGTATATAGAGAGAGTGGGGATCCTGCGAAAAGTGTGTTTTTCCTAGAAAGTCTAGAAAGCTATCTGGGCCATCCAATGGGTGTGTTTAAAGGTTGAGATTAAATCAATGGCAATCTTGTAATATTTGACGTTATTTAATTGATTGTTTTAAAAGAGTAGGGGCAATTTTGTCAATTACCATGTTTTAAATCAATCAAATAACTGGCAGGCAATCTCAACTCCTATTTCCACGCGAATTTCCCTCTCTCTAAACCCACATTCGAAAACCCCCAAAATCATACCAAATATACCTAAAATCATGGATGAAGATAAGAGATTTACCTTGTTCTATATACCTAAGATCAAGCTGTCATTGTGCTACGTGTTTTACAAGGCGATTACTTATGATTGGTGTTTGACATTGACGGGATTTCTTGGTTACAGGAAAGAGATTCAAAAAGCAGAAAACTTTGGAAAGGATGGAAAAGCACCAGAACAGTTACCGGAAGCCGACCAAAAGTCCCCGGAGTCGTAGGTATGTGTTTCAACTTAAAGAGGTTGGAAGGTTTAAATTTCAATAGCGATAAATGTGTTTTACAATGTGTTTATGTGGGTGTGTTTTACAATCATACTGGATTTGGGCACACCTGAAACCCAAAGTTAAATGTGTTTTATAATGTGTTTATGTGGATGTGTTTTACAATCATACTGACTTGTAGCTGTGTCACACCCCCAAAATACCACATGCGGAAACCCCGCTAGGCGTGTGACAAACCAGGATCCAGCCACTAATCACATTGAACTAATATCAAGACATATTAAATAAAGTTTCCATTTATTAAGATAAAACATTCATAAACATAACTCAAGTTTAACATGTTTAGCGGAAGCATAAGATAAGTCATCATTCAATGTTTCAAAACCAATTTATGAAAACCAAATGTATTGTCATGTTTTCACAAAAGGCTCGACCCATGACTACTCCAGCAATCCCAGACAGCAAGTTCCATGTCCAAAGAATCTAACGACCTGTGAGCACGCAACAAATGTATCAGCACAAGCTGGCGAGTTCATAGTTTTGTGAAAACGTTAATTGCCAAGCGTTTAGTTCAATTTAATAAAATTGTTGATAATAACTCGAGTACCGCAAGATGGCATCAGATTGTTTGCCCTTCCCCAATGCCCCTATCAAAACATTGGTCGTGATTTAAGGTCATTAGTTCACGCCCGTCCTCTCAGGTACGGTGTGAGGTTGCCAAGCCTAATAGCGCTATCAACTAATACCCCGTTACCTCTCAGGTAACTATTCGGTAGAAGATGGGACTTAAGGTGATAGGAAATGAGTGTATTATCTAACATTCCAGCTTTTACCCAGAAAAGACTTATTCCTCTCAGGAATACCCATTTGATTGTCCCACCCACTGGGACGCATGCTCCATTGTGACCCCCACGACGAAACCAGGTACATCCTAAACGGTCCAAAACTGTAAAGCACACTTAACACTTTAATTGCGCGAAAACTAAAAACATGTGTGACTTATATGCTTGATTAACTGCTATTTGTTATGTCTCGGAGGCATCCGAGAACACGTTATGATTAACAGGACACTAATAAGGACCCATGATGTGAAATTGGTATCCTTAGACTTTAAATACGTGTTAAACTGGAGCTTTCCGTTTAACAGCGCACTAAACCTTTGACATCGATTATTAGGTTATCAGTAGCATTATTTAAAATTTCGAGTTCCAGGAACATCTTTGTTTTGTGCCATAGACTGTAACATAAGGTTTGAAGCCAATCAGAAGTGGGGCACGCAAAACGAAGCAGCTTCCCGGTTAGGGAAACGCCTTCGTTTCAGGCATAACATAAGGCAATCAAACGTGCAAGGAACGATCGATCAAGCTTAAAAACATTTAAACCACCCTAATACAAGACTTTTATGATTTAAACGTAACTGGGTTCGGATTTCAAGACGGTTATGCATGATTTTTAAAACCGAGTCTTTCGACACTAATTACGCGTGAAACGGAGTCCGTCACGCAAATCGAGAACGCACGCGGGACCCGCAAACGAACCTAAATACTCAATGAAGGATAAACATCATCTTTAAGCATGTTTTACGAGGCAAGAGGTGGCCTAGGGGGGCCCACCCCAAACCGCCACCACCCCCTTTGTTATATATATTTTTTTCTTTTGTTTTCTTTTAAATTCTCACACAATTATCTCCAAAATTCTGCATCTTCTTACTAAAACCCAGATGATTTATCAAGAACAAGTCACAAATCAAAGGTATCAACCTTATTTTTTATGGTTTTAAGCCTAGTTTCTTGAGTAAACTTGATTTAGGTCATGAACAACCATTTTAATCCATGAAATTTTGAGTTTTAAACAAGTTTATGGGCTGAATATGAACACCATATGATTACACTGGTGTTATATGGCAGCCATGGTTATAAATCTTTGGGGTTTGATACCCTAATCAACACTTATTCGACAAAAATCGCCTAACTATTCGATTAACCGAAAAACAATGAATTAAAGCTTGATTGATCTAAGTTCTAGCATATTTGGATTGTACTTGATGTGTAGGTACTGAATATAGCCCATACATACTTCTGGACTCAAGAAAAATACTTGGACTCGAAGAAATCGCTAGGTATATCACCCGAAACTCGAAACTAGTATAGGCAGAATATTGTTTTAGCTATAACTTGGTCCGTGATACTTGGATTGAGCTGAATTTTGGTGTGGTATTGAAGGGTAGTTTCCGGAAGGTCCGAGTAAAATTTCATAATTTTTGGAATTCTCTACCATTTTTGGTGAAATTTTGACTGTTTTATCAAAAGAATTCTGAAAAGAATAACAAACGGATTCAATAAATCACCAAATTTTACAGAGACACTAAGGAACATATGGGGAATGTTGTGAGAAAATTTGGAGTTCATTGGTTGAGTTTGATATGGGTTAAAAATCCGTGTTTTTGCGAGTTTTCGGTGGCCGGAATCGCACCGAAACGAAGTCGTAAAAATCTTAAAATTTTTGGAGACGTTTCTGGAAATTCTTGGATCAAGAGGGTAATTAATGTTAAATATGTGGTTAAATATGATTTTATAAATAATTTATTTAGACAAGTAAAATGCCACATTAAATTCCCAGAAATTTTCCCATATTTTACAGATTTTTACTGAGTTATATAAAAATTTTCAGAATTTTATTCAAATTACAGATAAAATGGGAATTTTTGGGATTAAAAATGGGTTATTTTAAACAATTTCGGCAGTTACCGTGTAACGAACCTGTCGGAACTAGGAACTGACCCAACCCGACAAATACTATAATTGAAACACATGGAGTATTCTGGGAGATTCCAGGGCAGATTGGACACTCGGGGTGTGTCCAATACCAGTTCGGGAAATCCCCGACGGTGGAAACGGAAACTCAAAATTGGGCAACCTGGACTCCCCAAACACCCAAACTCCCTTAATGAAAAGTTAATCATTCTTAAATAACAACGTGTTGGCATTATTGGTATTCCCGTACCATTTCCGAACACGTTAAACTACTGACATTGGCTGGCACGCGAACCGGTGCCCGGAAGCCAAACTGAAAACTAATACTACCCTGACCTCCATCACCATACCCGTGTCCTATAGACTCAATCCGGGGTGAAAACTCCTGACCAAGTCCAAGTTATAACCACTGCCGACTTAGATGCTGATTTGAGTCCTTACTTGCATGTGTGCTATTAAAGCTGATTTCGTTGGTTAAACTATCTTTAGCTGAGACTACTATTTGCACTGTGAGTTCCCTTCGCCCACTTTTAAACTATTTTACTGTTTTCTGGGATGAATTGCATGTTACAAACTGTGTTAATTGCTCAACCTAAATGATGTGAATTATCTAACACACGATATTAGCCCCGATACAAGTGATTAACGTAAGTCGTGGGCTTTGGATAGTACTATTGGTTTGACAAACCCAGACCACGCCCGACAGAATGTCGGCAACAAGGTCTGCTCGCGTCCGTAACCAGGTTATGTTGTTAGACATAACTACCCGAGGGCATAGAACTTCATGAGTTGCAGGTGGTGCGAGTACGTGTCTGTGTGACACGGTACGATTAGAACAGTCTAGGTTTCACTTGTGACACTCGTGTAATTCCATCTATGAACCGTAATATGTGTAATTAAACATGTTGATACATTTTGAAATGAAACAACCAAACCAGTGGAACTCACTAGCAGCGTTTAGCTGACCTTTTCAAAACTAACATGCATTTCAGGTAAAATGAAACAGGAGTGAGCTTGTGCGTATGGAAGGACCTAGTAGGCGGACGTAGCATAATAAAAGCTATAATGGCTTGTAGTACCGCTTTCAATATATGGTTTGTAATGTGATAGTTCGATGACGTTGTAACTGATGCTCCTGTTTTATGTAATGTAATGTTTTTAAATTGAGGAGTGCCATGTGTCTGCCGCACCCCGCGATTGTCATCCGCTGCGAGTCGGGGTATGACATCAATAGAAATGAACTCACCTTAGTTTTGCTCGGTATGTTAAGTTACCCGTTCCAAGTTGGTCAACCAAACCCTACCGTGGTTACCAATAAAAGTCAGTTTCATAAGCAATTAAATCACGTATTTTCACAGATTGCATTCACCGCAAAGGTCACCGTATAACACATAGCAAAATACTCAATTCTCATACAAGTCCACATCCCACGTGCATGTCACATAACAACACCTAACAGGTGAGTTTACTACTCACCCGAGTCAAATCAGGTTTCTCATTCCTAATTAATGTTATTAACATGCAACAAACAGAGTTTTATAAACATAAACAATCATCACCATACACATCATAAACTGTTCGAATCCTTAGGTTATGTGGACACATTAGCTGTTTAAACTGTTCTGTTTGTTTACTCCCTTGCAGCATCTCCACGAAGAACTAGTTCTTCGTGGGATGCTCTATGGCAAAGGACCCTATTGGCGAAGAACCATCCTTTGTTGAGAAGTGATTGTGACGAAGAACCCCCTTGGCAAAGAATCATACTTCGTCAAGAAGTGACTGTGACGAAGAACCCTGGTTGTTCGTCAACGGCCAATCAACGAAGTATCAGGTTCTTCGTCGACCTGGGTTCTTCGTGGGGAGTCTTTCGTCGCAGCATCTCAACAGGTAATCATGATTTCCTTAAATCATGGGAATCAGTTTCAACAATTTTGGTATCAGTTATGAAGTCAATTAATTCAGCAGTTATCACCTTTACACCAATTCGTATGAACCCTAGTTCGGTGCTCGATTATCATGGCATCAATTAGCAACAGTTAAACATCAAAACAACTTTTAAATTGGATCAAACATCTAT
The DNA here is from genome assembly GCA_030545235.1 of Helianthus tuberosus. Taxonomy (NCBI): domain Eukaryota; kingdom Viridiplantae; phylum Streptophyta; class Magnoliopsida; order Asterales; family Asteraceae; genus Helianthus; species Helianthus tuberosus. The sequence continues at coordinate 59,066,669 of CM060380.1, forward strand.
TGATATTACTTACACACATACCATATTCTAACTAACACACAACCCTAATCGTAGCTTACTCATGAACTAGAATTTGACATCATAATTATCGATTCCACTAGATCAAATAACATGGAACTTTATCATCATACAACATTATTCACCATATCAAATTCATGAATCATCAAATGTTCATCAAGGATTCTATCAACACACAATTCTATCATCTCATATCATGCGAGAACACGACAAACACACATCATGCATCGATGATCAACCAGTAACCAAATAGGGTATAATTAGAATGATGATACTAACCGTAATACAAGAAATATCACAAAAGCTTCGTGAGATGGAAAGAGGCTGCCGTCGAGTATGCAAGGGAGAAGAGGAGTGCTTAAGGTTTGATGTTTATTTTAAGTTTTGAGGGTTAAAATAGCAGTCGGGCCCATTTTGGGCTAGGATGGATTTGGGCCGAGAGCCCTCTCGGAGAAAAACCCAAAAGGCGAAGAACCTTCTTCGTCACGATGTGATTGTGACGAAGAACCCTAGTTCTTCGTTAAAAGACAGTCAACGAAGAACCAGGTTCTTTGTCGACCTGAGTTCTTCGTGACTCGAGTGTGGTGTGCGGCCCAAAGTTAAAAAGCATGAACACGTTATGTCTAAACATTAAACAACTCCTAAGTTTTCATGTAACAACCAAACATAACAATACTTTAATCATTCGTATATCATGCACATGATACAACGTAAAACGAATTGTGAAAACAGGATTGTGAAACAAGTGATGCGTAGAGGAAGGACCTTAAGATCTCGGATTGTCACATCATCCCCAACTTGAAAGAAATTTCATCCCGAAATTTGATAAGTAACCCAAAGCGGTAAGGTGTTAGATAAGGATGACTGTGGATTTTCCTCGGGCGCTACATCATTCCCAACTTGAAAGGAAATTCCGTCCCGAAATTCACCAGTTGCGTCAGAGTTAGATTGGGTGGTTGGGAATAGTTGAGGATACTTGAGCTTCATCTGATCCTCGCATTCCCACGTGAACTCTGGTCCACGTCTTGAGTTCCAACGAACTCTCACAATCAGGATTCGACTATGCTTACGGACCTTGACTTCCCGATCCATAATTTTGATGGGTTCTTCGACAAACTGCAATTTGTCGTCGATTTTCAGTTCTTGGAGTGGCACCACAAGTTTTTCATCGGACAAACACTTCTTTAATTGCGAGACATGGAAGACATCATGAATGTTACCCAACTCAGCAGGTAACTCGAGCTTGTAAGCCACTTTACCAACTCGTTCTAGACTTTTGAATGGCCCGACATAACGCGGATTAAGTTTGCCGCGTTTCCCAAAGCGTACCACACCCTTCCAGGGTGAGACTTTCAACATAACACGATCGCCTATAATGAACTCCAAAGGTTTCCTACACTTGTCAGCGTAGCTTTTCTGACGGTCGCGCGCTGCCGCCATGCGATTTCTAATCTGGACAATCTTTTCTGAAGTTTCAAGTACAAGTTCCGGACCTGTGATCTGGCTATCACCCACCTCAGCCCAACAGAGAGGAGAACGTCATTTTCGTCCGTAAAATGCTTCGAACGGGGCTTCCTGGATGCTAGAATGGTAACTGTTGTTGTAAGAGAACTCTATCAAAGGCAAGTGTTTCTCCCAACCCTTGCCAAAATCGATCACACATGCTCGCAGTATGTCTTCAAGTGTCTGGATGGTTCGTTCACTTTGACCATCCGTCTGTGGGTGATAAGCAGTACTCATGTCGAGACGTGAGCTGAACGATTTATGCATCGAGTGCCATAAACCGGATATGAAACGCGGGTCACGATCAGAGATAATAGAGGTTGGCACCCCGTGCCTAGAAACCACTTCCTTAAGATAAACAGCAGGAAGTTATGAGAACTTATCAGTTTCCTTGTTTGCTAGGAAGTGCACTGATTTTGTGAGACGGTCAACGATCACCCAGATGGTATCATTTCCATTTTGAGTTCTTGGCAACCCAGTGACAAAATCCATCGAAATTTGCTCCCAGTTCCACATGGGTATTTCTGGTTGTTGAAGTAGACCAGATGGTTTCTGATATTCCACCTTGACTTCCGCGCAAGTCAAACACTTACTTACATACGTCGTGATGTGGGCTTTCATCTTTAGCCACCAATATAAGACTTTGAGGTCTTGATACATCTTATCAGAACCTGGGTGAACAGAGTATCGAGACGTCTGCGTTTTGTCCATCACAAGCTCCCTAAGGTTCCCATATGAAGGAACCAATATTCGCTCCATGAAATAGAGAATACCATCGGATCTCTCTACAAGTCGTTTCTCCATGCCCCGCAAATACTCAGCTTCAAGGTTTTCCTCTTTCAATGCTTCAGTTTGAGCAGAGCGGATCTGGTCAGGAAGATTAGAATGGATGGTGAGCTGCAGAGCGCGGACACGCTTGGGTTTCATTTCCTTTCGACTAAGGGCATCAGCTACCATGTTATCTTTACCTGGATGATACTTGATTGCACAATCGTAGTCATTTAACAGTTCTACCCAGTGACGCTGTCGCATATTTAATTTCTTGTGATCAAAGATATGCTGAAGGCTCTTGTGGTCGGTATAAATAGTGCATTTAGTACTGTACAAGTAATGCCTCTAGATTTTTAACGCGAAAACCACGGCCCCCAACTCTAAGTCGTGAGTCATGTAATTCTTCTCATGAACCTTCGACTGTCGAGAAGCATACGCTATCACCTTCTCGTGTTGCATTAGCACACAACCGAGACCCTAAATAGAAGCATCACAGTACACCACAAAATCCTCGGTACCTTCAGGTAAAGACAAAATTGGTGCACTGTAAAGTTTCTATTTTAGAAGTTGGAAGGCGTCTTCCTGTTTCGTTCCCTAAGAGTATATAACCCCTTTTTGTGTCAACGAGGTAAGAGGTTGAGCGATCCTTGAGAATTCTTTAACAAATCTGCAGTAGCATCCAGCGAGACCAAGAAATTGTTACACCTCTGAAGGATTCTTTGGTGCCGCCCAATTTCTGATAGCATCAATCTTAGCAGGATCCACGTGTATTCACATTTCATTAACAATGTGGCCAAGGAAGTGTACTTCTCGTATCCAGAAATCACACTTAGAAAACTTCGCGTAGAGTTGCTCTTTTCTCAAGAGTTCCAAGATAAGACGCAAGTGTTGCTCGTGGTCCTCCTTGTTCTTATAATAGATCAAAATGTCATCAATAAACACAATGACAAAGTCATCAAGATACGGTTTGCACACACAATTCATGAGGTCCATGAAAACCGTTGGTGCGTTTGTCAACCCGAATGGCATAACCAGAAACTCATAATTGCCATACCGCGTTTAAAAAGCTGTTTTGGGAACATCCTCCTCTCGGACTCTTATTTGATGATAGCCCGATCTTAAGTCGATTTTCGAGTAGAAACTTGACCCTTGCAACTGGTCAAACAGGTCGTCAATACGTGGTAAGGGATAACAGTTCTTGACGGTCACTTTGTTGAGTTCCCGATAGTCAATACACATACGAAAGGATCCGTATTTCTTCTTCACGAATAGGATCGGGGCTCCCCAAGGCGAAGAGCTGGGTCGGATAAAGTCTCTATCCAACAGTTCTTGGAGTTGATTAGACAGTTCTTGCAACTCTCCTGTTACATGATGATAAGGGGCACGAGCAATCGGGGCTGCTCCTGGTGTAAGGTTAATCTGAAATTCCACCTAACGGCGTGGAGGTAAACCAGGCAGTTCTTTAGGAAATACGTCAGGAAATTCACGGACGACAGGCAGGTCTTCGATTTTCCTCTCTTCAGACTGAGTGTTAGTAACCAGTGCTAAAATAGCAGGATAGCCCTTTCGTAGACACTTCTGGGCTTTCATGGCTGAGATAAGGTTAACCTTTTCTCTGCTTTGGTGACCTTGGACCGACAGGGATTCTTCACTGGGGAGAGGAATACGTACAATTTTCTCCTTACAAAGAATTTATGCTTGGTGCTTAGACAACCAATCCATACCAATGACTACATCGAAGCTCCCGAGAGTTATGGGAAGTAGGTCAATGTCGAACACTTGACCCATAAGATCGAGTTTACACCCAAAAAGAACATATGAGGCTTCAATTGACTTGCCATCAGCTAATTCTACTACGTGTTTGTTTACAAGAGGTGTTGGAGTCAACCTTAGCTGACGACTGAACTCCAAGGACACATAACTCCAATCGGCACCAAAGTTGAATAAAACAGAAGCAAAAAGATCGTTCACGGAAAACGTACTAGTCACAATGTTGCCGTCATTCCTAGCTTCCCCAACACCAATATTAAACACTCTCCCACGCGCACCATTCCCACCATTGTTTCTGTTGTTGTTGTTCCCAGTGTTATTGTTATTACCAGCATTCTGATTCAGTTGAGGGCAATCCCGCCTAAAATGACCCTCGTCTCCACACTGAAAACATCCCTTACGATTACCCTGGTTCTGTTGAGGCTGCTGCCTTTCCTGTTGCTGTGGCTGCTGTGGCTGTTGTGGCTATGGAGGTTGCTGTTGCTGCTATTTTGGGAATGGAGCCCTACAATCTCTAGCCATATGGCCCACTTTGTTGCACCTGTGACAGATTCGAGTGCACGGCCCGCGATAATGGTAGTTGCACTTGCTACACTTTGGTTGTTTCCCTGCGTAAGAACCCTGACTCGAGTTGTTGGTTTGATTCTGATTAAATGAGGACGACTAATTAAAACTGCTGTTGCTACTGTTGTCTGGCTTCTTCTGTGACTGATTCGGGTTAGACACCTTGTCCATATCGTTCCACTTACGCTTGTTATCCGTAGCAGGATTAGTAGCTATAGTAGTAGCAACAGTAGCAGAAATACGTGGTGGTAGCGAGCCACGCTCCATCTCCTAATCAGTGATCTTGTGAGCTAGTCGAATGATTTGAGGCAAGTTGTCAAGATTTACTGCAGTGACCATACCCTTGACTTGCGGCGCTAGACCGTTGATGTATAGCTCAATTCTACGATGTGGTAGTCGTGATAAGTTAGGACACATATTTGCCAGTTCGTGAGATTGCTTTGTGTACGCCTCGATCTCGGACCCTGCCATCTTCAAATTGTAGTACTCATTCTCCAACTTTTGGATCTCATCACGAGGGCAATACTCTTCTCGAATCAGTTCCTTGAAGTCATCCCAAGTAGTTGCATTCGCCATTTCGATACCCACCATTTGGACTTGGGAATTCCACCAAGTCAAGGCACCGTCTTCTAGTGTGCCTGAAGCAAACTTCACTTTGTCCCCAGCAGGACAATTGCATATAGCAAAGACCCACTCTGGTTTCTCAAACCAACGAAGTAACCCTACTGCTCCTTCAGTCCCACTGAACGTCTGTGCCTTACAATCCATGAATGTCTTGAACGTGCAAATAGGTGGGTTATTCTGGTTCTGATTTACGTGTTGACCTAAAGACGAAAGAAAATCACAACACACGAGTAAGAGTCGAGTACGCGATGCAAGGATAAAGAGCGTTTGGCACGTAACATACCAGGTTGCTGAGCTGCTAGAGCTTCAGCCACACAAGTATTGATCAAGTCGGTTAGTTCAGCCTGGGACATCACAATGTTGCACGTCCACCGCCGCGGCCTCCACCACGTCCACCGTTTCGTCTGCTCATGATTCTATATAAGAAGAGTGGAAAAGGTTAAGGGTCGAGATTGGGTAAGAGTCAAACATCACTAGTACTACGTCAAATAAAAACAGAACCCCTTTCACACTCGTTAAGCCTCACTGGGACTCACATGCACCCCACATTGTCATTATGTGTGCACCCATAATAATAATGTGATTTGCATATTTATCTCAGCTCCTCTCAACTTGCGTTATAAGGTTCCTCAATTTCGAGTAACAAGACATAAAACATCACGAAACATGGATCACGAAAGTCTAAAGAGTAAATGTCACCCTATTAGTTACATAACGTTGGCAGTAATACATGTTTTCATATTGTAGTGCTAAGTGTGTAACCACATGCAATGTCATACGTAAGTATACACTAGTTACGATGTGCAATAAGTAAACGAGAGACGAACCTTTCAATCTGGAGCTGAGTGTCATGGTCGATTCCTGAACTGTTCAGTTATAGTCTGGTTTTATAAGAACGTTTTAAAACCTAGCTCACTATAACCAGTGGCTCTGATACCAAACTGTCACACCCCCAAAATACCACATGCGGAAACCCCGCTAGGCGTGTGACAAAATAGGATCCAGCCACCAATCATATTGAACTAATATCAAGATATATTAAATAAAGTTTCCATTTATTAAGATAAAACATTAATAAACATAACTCAAGTTTAACATGTTCAGCGGAAGCTTAAGATAAGTCATCATTCAATGTTTCAAAACCAATTTATGTAAACCAAATGTATTGTCATGTGTTCTCAAAAGGCTCGAACCATGACTACTCCAGCAAACCCAGACAGCAAGTTCCTTGTCCAAAGAATCTAACGACCTACGAGCATGCAACAAATGTATCAGCACAAGCTGGCGAGTTCATAGTTTTGTGAAAACGTTAATTGCCAAGTGTTTAGTTCAATTAAATAATATTATTGATAATAACTCGAGTACCGCAAGATGGCATCAGATTGTTTGCCCTTCCCCAATGCCCCTATCAAAACATTGGTCGTGATTTAAGGTCGTTAGTTCACGCCCGTCCTCTCAGGTACGGTGTGTGGTTGCCAAGCCTAATAGCGTTATCAACTAATACCCCGTTACCTCTCAGGTAATTATTCGGTAGAAGATGGGACTTAAGGTGATAGAAAATGAGTGTATTATCTAACATTCCAATTTTTACCCAGAAAAGACTTATTCCTCGCAGGATTACCTGTTTGATTGTCCCACCCACCGGGACGCATGCTCAAGAGAAATGAACTCACCTTAGTTTTGCTCGGTATGTTAAGTTACCCGTTCCAAGTTGGTCAACCAAACCCTACCGTGGTTACCAATAAAATTCAGTTTCATAATCAATTAAATCACGTATTTTCATAGATTGCATTCACCGCAAAGGTCATCATATAACACATAGCAAGTACTCAATTCTCATACAAGTCCACATCCCACGTGCATATCACATAACAACACTTAACAGGTGAGTTTACTACTCACCCGAGTCAAATCATGTTGGTCCCCTTTGGCGCCCCTGTACGAACGATGCGTCTTTCTTCGCTCATTGAGACGGGTGTTTGTGAAGTATATGAATATTCAAAGAAAAAAAATATAGACAATGAGAGTGATATATCTTCAATGGTTAATCTTTATTAAACAAAGAAGAAGGGGTCGATCCAAGAATAAACTCTAATCTAAATGTCACCCCCTGGGCCAAACCAGTGGGTAAACTCTCACATAAACTCTATCTATAAATATTACAATACAAAGCACACATAATTCCTACAAAGGAATTATGTATTTATAGAGAATTCTTATGAGCCTATCTTAAATGTGATTGGTTGATAGGATATTGGTTTGTGTGCCCATCCATTTGCATGTAGCCTATCTTCTTTTTATTACCAACTTGCCATTTATCTTTTTCTTTTCTGTTGAAGCTATCCACATTAATATTTTCCTTTTCTTTTATGTGAAAGCTTTTTCACATTTTGAGATATTTATTTTCTGATGAAAAAGCTAACGATTCCAAAAGGAATCTTTTTCCTTTTTCTGGTGAATGCTTTGCTAAAGATTCCAAAAGGAATCTTTTTCCTTTTCTGGTGAATTAGGAAGCCTTTTCATAGAAAATATGTAATGTGTTAATAAGATTTATTGTCTTATTAACACAATTCTTTGACCTTGTATCTTGTATACTCCATAATGTCCCGCTGAAATTTTGAAGTCTTGAAACCTTGTCGTGATCTTTCATCAAAGAATTAGAAGCTTCAATATTTAGTGCTTCTGGGATGGTTCGTCGGTCGGTTCGTGTTGACGGAATTAATTCTAAGTAACTTAAACTATTTTTAACAACAAATACAATAAAGTTTCCTAACAAATCAGGTTCCTCATTCCTAATTAATATTATTAACATGCAACAAACAGAGTTTTAGAAACATAAACATTCATCACCATACCCATCATAAACTGTTTGAATCCTTATGTTATGTGGACACATTTGTTGTTTAAACTGTTTTGTTTGTTTGCTCCCTTGCAGCATCTCCACGAAGAACCAGTTCTTCGTGGGATGCGCTCATGGCGAAGGACCCTATTGGCGAAGAACCATCCTTCGTCGAGAAGTGATTGTGACGAAGAACCCCCTTGGCGAAGAATCATACTTCGTTAAGAAGTGACTGTGACGAAGAACCCTGGTTGTTCGTCAACGGCCAGTCAACGAAGTATCAGGTTCTTCGTCGACCTGGGTTCTTCGTGGGGAGTCTTTTGTCGCTGCATCTCAACAGGTAATCATGATTTCCTTAAATCATGGGATCAGTTTCAACAATTTTGGTATTAGTTACGAAGTCAATTAATTCAGCAGTAATCACCTTTACACCAATTCGTATGAACCCTAGTTCGGTGATCGATTATCATGGCATCAATTAGCAACGGTTGAACATCAAAACAACTTTTAAATTGGATCAAACATCTATTGATATTACTTACACACATACCATATTCTAACTAACACATAACCCTAATTGTAGCTTACTCGTGAACTAGCTTTTGACATCATAATTATCGATTCCACTAGATCAAATAACATGGAACTTTATCAACATACAACATTATTCACCATATCAAATTCGTGAATCATCGAATGTTCATCAAGGATTCTATCAACACACAATTCTATCATCTCATATCATGCAAGAACACGACAAACACACATCATGCATCGATGATCAACCAGTAACCAAATAGGGTATAATTAGAATGATGATACTAACCGTAATACCAGAAATATCCCGAAAGCTTCATGAGATGGAAAGAGGCTGCCGTCGAGTATGCAAGGGAGAAGAGGAGTGCTTAAGGTTTGATGTTTATTTTAAGTTTTAAGGGTTAAAATAGCAGTCGGACCCATTTTGGGCTACGGAGGGATTTGGGCCGAGAGCCCTCTCGGCGAAAAACCCAAAAGGTGAAGAACCTTCTTCGTCACGATGTGATTGTGACGAAGAACCCTAATTCTTCATTAAAAGACAGTCAACGAAGAATCAGTTTCTTCGTCGACCTGAGTTCTTCGTGACTCGAGTGTGGTGTGCAGCCCAAAGTTAAAAAGCATGAACACGTTATGTTTAAACATTAAACAACTCCTAAGTTTTCATGTAACAACCAAACATAACAATACTTTAATCATTCATATGCCGTGCACATGATACAAAGTAAAACGAATTGTGAAAACAGGATTGTGAAACAAGTGATGCGTAGAGGAAGGACCTTAAGATCTCGGGTTGTCACATCATCCCCAACTTGAAAGAAATTTCGTGCTGAAATTTGATAAGTAACCCAAAGCGGTAAGGTGTTAGATCAGGATGACTGTGGATTTTCCTCGAGTGCCACAAGCTGTGTTTAAGGTAAATGTTTTTACGATGTGTTTATGTGGGTCTGTTAATTGCCTTTTATAAAATGGGTGTAATTAACAAGAGGTTTCCATGACCAGCTATAGTTGTAAACCAATGTAGAAGCCGTGTGTGTGTTTTAGTATTGAATATAAGGTTGATGTAAAAAAATGAATGCTTAAAAAATGTTTTTTAGTAAGACGGAGAAAGAGTGAATGATTAAAGGGAAAATGGCTTTCGAAAAAACCCCGAAACAAACCTGACAAACCAATTAGGTTGTATGAATCAGACGTGGAAGAATCATCACCTATACAAGGTGCGGTTACTTGTGGGGGTGGGGGTAGGGGTTATTTGTATAGTTAGTTGTCTGACCACTTGTGTTTTTTCTTATAAGCAGTTAAAGTTGTTAACAAAACTACTGAAACGGTAGACAACGTAGGTGACTATAGACAAACACCGCTTGCTGGAACCCTTATGTCTGATATTGCAAATATTTTCCCGTACGTAATGGATAGAAATGCCGAGTTACAATCGAAACCCCTCCAAAATCGTGAATTTCTTATATGTAAGTTAGAAGTACAATCGGCAAACCATATGTTTGTTGTGGTAAACGCAAGCAATACTAACATCACCTTTTATGTGTTTTTTGCAACCGATGCGAATCAGAAGGGTATCGATACTGGTAAGAAGCGGAAGGACAAGAAAGCTGGAATCAAACCGAATCAAAAGAAGGTTGCGGTTATACCAACAGTTAAGAAACCTGATGAAGTAGCATACGGTAAATTGAAATTATACACTAATTTAATTTAATAATAAAGTTTAACTTGCTGATCCGCTTTATATGTTGGTGTGTTGTCAGATGTCACGATAGAAGATTCTGATGATGATGATTTTGACAACCCACCGTGGAAAAAAAACAAATTTGGATCCTAGCTAACCAGTTGCTCAGTCAAGCGAAAACTCAAAAACACGTAGAAGGTCAACAACGATGAAAAGTTACCTACCACTTTCAGATGGGAAACTAACATTGCGAACCGTTCTTAAACACATGGGGGAGCTGATACAATCTTTGAACGAAAATCAACGGGCGGCTGTCGAAAACATAGGTTTCGGGTCAATTCTTGGGTTTAAAATGGGTCAGATTTCATCAGCTCTGGGATGGTAGTTGGTAAGAAACTACGACCGTAAAAAACGAGTCTTAAATTGTTGTAGCCACCACATTCAAATCACAGAGGAATTGGTGAACGATATCTTCGGCGTACCGAGAGGGAAGGATTATAACTGATTAGTTTGAAATTATTATAACACAAGGATTATGACCAGCTATAGTTGTAAACCAATGTAGAAGGCGTGTGTGTGTTTTATTATTGAATATAAGGTTGATGTGAAACTGAATGCTTAAAAAAATGTTTTTCAGTAAGACGGAGAAAGGGTGAAAGATTAAAGGGAAAATGGCTTTCAAATAAACCCGGAAACAAACCTGACAAACCAATTAGGTTGGACGAATCAGACACGGTAGAATCATCACCTATATAAGGTGCGGTTACTTGTGGGGGTGGGGGTAGGGGTTATTTGTATAGTTAGTTGTCTGACCACTTGTGTTTTTTCTTATAAGCAGTTAAAGCTGTTAACAAAACTACTGAAACGGTAGACAACGTAGGTGACTGTCGACAACCACCGCCCGTTGGCACACTTATGTCTGATATTGCAAATCTTTTCCCGTACGTAATGGATAGAAATGTCGAGTTACAATCGGAACCCCTCCAAAATCGTGAATTGCCTATATGTAAGATAGAAGTACAATCGGCAAACCATATGTTTGTTGTGGTAAACGCAATGCAATGCAATACTAACATCACCTTTTATGTGTTTTTGCAGCCGACGCGAATCAGAAGGGTATCAATATTGGTAAGAAGCGGAAGGACAAGAAAGCTGGAATCGAACCGAATCAAAAGAAGGTTGCGGTTATACCAAGAGTTAAGAAACCTAATGAAATAGCACACAGTAAATTAAAATTATACACTAATTTAATTTAATAATAAAGTATGACTTGTTGATCCACTTTATATGTTGGTGTGTTGTCAGATGCCACGATAGAAGATTCTGATGATGATTTTGACAACCCACTGTGGAAAAAAACGAAGTCGGATCCTAGCCAACCAGTTGCTTAGTCAAGCGAAAACTCAAAAACACGCAGAAGGTCAACAACGATCAAAAGTTACCTACCACTTTTAGATGGTGTTGGTACATATGTCTGTCGACTTCGTCTTGTATCGAGTCGTATGTCTAGATAGGATTGAATGGAGCTCGAAATACGAGAAAATAGGATTTGTATAGTGTTTGTGCATTTCGCACGAAATGAGTCTTGATCATTTCGTACGAAATGACTCCCCTATAAATATGCGAGCTGCCAATTCATTTGTAACGTTTTCTGATTCCGGTACCAAGTGCTGCCGACGTGTCATTTGATATGTAAAGCTGTTAAATCAATATACAAGACAATTAAAGAGTGAATCAAGCTGTAATCAAGTCTGTATCATTGAATTCCGCCTTTGATATGGATTAGAACTCTTCTGATAGACTCGTTTAGATCGAATCTCGATCCTACAAGTGGTATCAGAGCTCAGGAGGAAGAGTTCTTACCAAATCAGCCTGATTTCACCAAAATTTCTGACTTCTACACCTTCTTTTTCAAAATTAACAAGTTTTCACGGTTAAAATGGATTGAATTTCTCACATTATAAGCGAAACACTGTTTTAATGAATCCTTGAAAGAATTGGACCTAAATTCGAACTAAAAACTGGTTAATTTGACAAAATTCCGGTCGATAAGATGACGTCAGCAGCATTTCGCACGGATTGAGCCTCCATTTCTCTTAAGTTTACATCCATTTCGCACGAAATCATCCATTTCGTGTGAGTCATTTCCTACGAAATAGTCTAGTAGGTCATTTCGCTCGAAGGAGGTCCTTTTCGTTTGAAAATTGTGCATTTCGTATCAGATTGTTCATTTCGTTTGAAAGATACATCATTTCGCTTGAAAAGTATTTCCATTTCGCACAAAATGGTCCAGTAGTCATACATTCTGTACGAATTGATCCGAAGCTCCATTTCGCACGAAATAGAAGTTCATTCCGCACCAAAAGTTCATTTCGTTTGAGCCATTTTGCACCAAAGTTCATTTCGCATCAAAAGTCATTTCGTTTGAACTAGCATTTCGTTTGAACTTTGTGAATTTGTGAAACAGGTTACTAAAACATGGAAGAGGAATTTTACAATGCGTTTGCAACCACTCCAACTGCTCTAGTTACTGTTGCCGAAACAATTGAAATCGAAAATGAAACGGGAACGTCTCAAAAGCCTCCAAAGCTTATGTACATCGAGGATTTTAAAGGATGGCAAAATCGTTTTGAAACATGGGTGCAAGCTTATAAGTTTGATGCATGGTGTGCGTTGGACAAAGATTATGAAAAACCGATAGATGACCTTGGAAATGAAAAATCTTTAAGTGATTTTTCAGTGGCTGAGAAGTTAAAATACACCAGTGAGAAATTGATGATTAGTATTCTCCAACAAGCAGTAAAAGAAGATATATTTGTTTTGCTTCAACATGAAGACACTGCTAGATCAATTTGGTTGGCGTTGATTCAAAAGTTTAAGGGAAGTGCTGATATGATAAAAAAATAAACGCGCTTTACTAAAGAAATCTTTTGATATGTTTGTAGCTTTTGAAGGTGAAACAACAAAAACGACTATCGATAGATATTGTCACCTTGTTCAGGAAATGAGAAGATTGGAAATCAAGAAAGACGATGATGAATGGGTTGATAAGCTTGCTGATGCACTACCACAGAACAAATGGGGAACATATTTGTTGATCTTGAAACATATGAGAAAATCTGGAAATATTAATTTGAGTAAGTTCATTCAGAAGATTGAAGAACATGAATTGGATGTTCAGAAAACTGCTATCATGAATAATCCAAATGCTCAACAGGATGTTAGTCTATACTACAGAGGAAATAAATTTGAGACTACTCCGAGTCCGAAGATTAAGACTGCTTTCAGTGCTGATGGTTCTTCTGGAACAAATGTTAGCACTACAACTCAGAGTGGTGGATATTCGTCATCATATTCAACTTTTGATCCGAATTTCAAAACACCAAGTTCTCAAAGACAGAGTTCAACAAATCTGCAATGCAATGTTACGTTGAACATTCAAAATGGTCAAAATCTTTCTCCAGAAATTGCAAAGCAACATATGGCATCACTTGTCACTATGTTAGAGTCGTATGAAAGATTGGTTGCTGGTAGAATCGGAAATCCAATGCTCACCAAAGAGGATTATGACCAGATTGATGCTGAAGAACTTGAGTTGATGGACATCAAGTGGTGTTTAGCCAGTGCTGTCAGAAGAGCAAAAAAATTTACACAAATCACCTGTAGAGATGATCTTCGTGATGTTGCTACATCTCCATTAGGGTTTGACAAATCAAAAGTTACTTGTTTTTGTTGCAAAGAAAAGGGGCATTTTAAACGAGAATGTAAAAATAAAGAAGCAACTGGAAGACAAGATCCATTTGGAAACAATGTTTATCATCGAAAATCAATTTATCATCAGATTGCTCAACAATCGTCATCATCCCGGGCCATTGAAGATGGAAAGAAGAGAGCTTATCTTGTAAATCAAGATGATGAAAGACTTCCAGAGGGATTTAGCTAGGATAAATATTGTCCAGATAAAGAATACTTAGAAAAATCAGCTTTTGTTGCTCAAATCTTGAAAGAAGAGTCAGTCAATTCTAAGCCTAAAAGAACACCGATTTTTAAAGAATTAGGATGTGATGCAGACACCGATGACGAAGAAGAGTATATCAATAAAGCTAGAAAAGGTCTGGATACTTATAGTTTTAATTTGTTTTTTGCAGATAAGATCGAGATGCTAAATGAAAAGAAGGTTGCTCGACTAAAGAGAGAGTTGGAAGAATTGGAAGCGAGAAGAATTGTTGAAGAAAAAGTAAAATTGGAAGCTGAGAAAATAAAAGTTGAAGAGTGTGAAGTAAAAGTAGAATTTGATAAAGAACCGGGTGTGTTTGAAAATGTAGTAGAGAAAGTGGTGGAGAAGATCGTTGAATTCGAAAAAATTGTAGAAGTTGAAAAAGTTGTTGAAGTTGAAAAGGTCGTTGAGATCATAAAACCGTGTCTGAAGTGTTCAGCTCCTTGCAAAGATTGTGAAGAAAAAGACAAGAAGTTTAGTGAACTAGAAGAGTTGAAAGAAAAATTGTTGTTTGATGTGAAGTATGTGAAAGAGTCGTATGATGTGCTGAACAAAACGGTTGATAATTTGAACAAAACAAATCTAGAAATGGGAGCTGCTCAGACAATGATGAGTTCAATGTTGATGACAAAGCAGAGGGTCATCAATGAGTATATTGAAGATTGTGCAAAGCTGAAGCAGGATTTGGAACTCGAAGAGATTGAAAATGAGAGAATCAAACGATTGTTGATGAGTTATAAAGCTTGTGATTATTTGATTGATAGAGTTTATCCTACTGTTGCAGGTCTTGAAGCTTTTCAAGATAAAAAGACAGAAGAGGATACTGGTAAGAAACAAAGTGTCAAGTATAACAAGTGTCCACCTCCGATCTGGGAAAGTTATTCTCCCAGAAAGCCAAATGAGGAACAATTAAAAAAGGCTGTCAACATAAAGTTAAATTCTGAAACCATTGATGAGTTACCAGACAACATTGACGTCACATTCACAGCGTCTGACACTGATCATGAGTCTGAGTTATTAAAGAAAGTGGTCGATTAGGTGTTGGATATGGATGAAGATTCAAATTCGGAGTCTAAATTTGAAAGTTCGAGTTCATCAGACAAGAGTCCGAGTTCACCGGTCAAACGGGTTTACAATAAAGAATTTCTGATGTCGAAAAATAATTTGAATGATGAACCAATCAAAGTGGCATATACTTTGAATGATTCGGACAAATTATATTCTGACGAAGAATTTCCAATAAGAAGTGTCAAAACTGAAATGATCAAACAGGTTTTCAAAATAACAGAAATTAATATTTCTGAAATAAAAGATGTAAATCTTGTTGAAAAATCTAAAAAAATACACTTCAAGAGTTCAACAGAGATTGAACAAGAAAAAGGGTTACAGCTCTGGTTATGGTTTTCAACAGAAACCAAACCATAACAGTAATTTCAAAAAGAAGGGTTTAGGTTTTATTCCTCTAGAAAATCATAAAAATGAGAAAATTTATAAAACAAAAACTTTATTTGTTTTAGGTACAAGTTCAGAGGAAGAGAAGGAGACTCTGTTCAGGAAACAGTCAAACCAAGAATTTCTTGCTGAGAGAAAAAAGGTTGGGCAGAAGAAGATTGTATCAAGAGTTGACAGAAGAATCTGTTTCAAGTGTCAAAAAGTTGGACACATTGCTTGGAATTGCCCAACCAACACAAAACAAGAAGTTTCTTCAAACTCAAGTTTGAAAAAGAAATGTGTTGATAAAACAGAACAACAAGTAGAAAGGCTAAAAAGTTAAAAAATTCGACTTTCGAAACTGGTGAAAGTTCGAAACGGTTTTACAAAAGAAAAGTCGATTTAAAAAACCAAAAATGGATTGTTAAATCTGAATCAAGTTCTGACAATGAATCTGACTCGTCAAAGTCAGAGGAGTCATCTGTTGTGAAAAATACTGAGAATTCCGTTCCAGAAATGAACGATGAAAACTTTCCGCCATTGTCAAAAGAAAATTTGAAGTTCAAAGTTGGAAAGATAGAGATCTTAGATCAATTCTTCCCTGGTAAAGAAGAATTTGATGCTGAAAAGGTTTTTAATGGAAATGTAAAATATATTTTTGGAAAGATGGTTAACAGGAAAGTAAAAGGAGCAAAAGAATTTTATGAATCAAAAAGATGGAGACCACCGAGTGAAAAGAACTCGGAAACACCCAAGGCTGGTCAGGCTTGGGTGACAACATTCTCTATTTAAAATCCTGACTTTCCGGAACTCCCAGGTTGGTAATTGGGGAGTAGGAATCGGCATCTTTCTTGAGAAATTCACATCTGTGAAATTTTGACTTACAAGTGGTTAATCAAGGTCATTAAGTTGAACTTGATTTAACTTTCATACAAGTGATTGAATAACGATGTGATGAAACCCTTAACCTACAAGTGGTTTGCGAATTCAACAAAACTAATTTTCCGGAAAAACCATTTGATTAAAACAAACTTAAGTGTTTTGAAATCATAATGGGAAAATAGTTTGTTGACAGGGGAGTTCTGACTGTTTATGCCAAGTGGATGGCGAATTGAAGCAATTCGTATCAGTTTGTCACTTTACTTTGTACGGTTTATTGAGTTCACATTTCAAATTTTCCCCGGAAAATCAAAAATTGAGACGTATTTTTAATTTTAGGGGGAGTAATTTTGAAAATTTGAGAAAAATCCAAAAACATGATAAAATTTGAAAAAGTCAAAAATATCAAAAAATGAAAAATGAGTTCTGTTGATAAAAAGAGGAAATTATAGTACATCAGTTAGACAGTTACGGTATGCTAAAGAAATGTAACGATTAAATAGCATTAAACAGTCTCACTGATGATATGCCGATAGGTTTTTACACATTTAGTAAACTTTTTTGGGATATAAACTTAAGTTCAAACTTGCTTGTTTCATGGGGAACACTACTTGGATATATAGGTAACCCCTGAAATCTTGTTTGAAGGACCCCTCTTTCTGAAATACTAGGTCTTTATGCTCAGTGATATCTGGGGTATTATCCCGGGACTTCTGATAATGCGGAAGCAATGGCCTAGTCCCCGTATAATACTTTACGCTTGCTTGAAATAAAAGCCCGCCCTCAGCATAAAAAATGATAAATCATTGAAAAAATGCAAATCATATGCTGTTGAAGAAAATATCCTCTAAAGGGGACACACCAAAAGTCGAGCCTTCAACTCAGCAAAAATATGAGCTCTCAAGGTTTCGCAATTAACCCCTTACAGATATCATCTGTGGTATACTCACCTGTAAGACTGAATATTGGGATCTGGATACGGGAGTATATTCAAGAGGTGGGACACATGAATGAGTTTAAGTTCTTAATACACCTAATTCGTATCCTGAATCAGTTGAAATTTGTGTGAGAATTTAAGTGGATCAGTATATCGACAATCTAAGTGAATTGTTTAATTCTTAATGTGTAACTAAGCTCAACGGTACTTGTGACTTGTCAAAAACTGATATGATCCTCTTACACAAACTCACAAAAATATTGTTTGTATATATTTCTTTACTGTTTTTCGTTTAAAAATAAAAAGCCCAAAAAGATTGTGTTTTAGTTTAAATTTTGAAAAATACAAAAAGATTTTCGACAACTGATATTGAAAAGTTGAATTTCAAAAATTCCAAGTGCTAAACATGATGAACAGGTTTGGGAGAGGTTGTTTTAGAATCAAAAAAAATGTTTTTCTCACAAGTGGTCATCAAAGACTATTATTGTAAAATCATTTTTGATGTAATATCTACCAAGTGATGATTTCTAAATTTGTTAAATTTTAAAATTTGTGAAACTCATGTTTTGGGTAGAGGATGTGCAGGTTTGCCAGGTTTCGAATCCTGAAAAGATTTTCCACATGAGCAGATGCGGAATAGAGCCAGGAATTGATCCTGAATCTATGAAGATCAGACTACGATCCCAGCATATCTTAAGGGGGAGTCTGCAAGAAAAGAGGAGTTTGAAGATTATTAGATCAACATTCAAGAGGGAGTTTGAATGATTGAGAGCCATTTTGAGATCCTGGAAAAGAGAGAGAGAAGAAGAGAAAGGTCAAAAGGAAGCTTACACTGTCAGATACGTTTGGAATGAGTGAGAAGGTCGATAAAGACTGAAGACTCGACATTCTGAAGACGTGTACTGAAGACTCGTCGACATCCAAGGGGGAGTATGTTGGTGCATATGTCTGTCGACTTCGTCTTGTATCGAGTCGTATGTCTAGATAGGATTGAATGGAGCTCGAAATACGAGAAAATAGGAATTGTATAGTGTTTGTGCATTTCGCATGAAATGGAAGAGGCCATTTCGTACGAAATGGACTTTGTCCATTTCGCACGAAATGAGTCTTGATCATTTCGTACGAAATGACTCCCCTATAAATATGCGAGCTGCCAATTCATTTGTAACGTTTTCTGATTCCGGTACCGAAGTGCTGCCGACGTGTCATTTGATCTGTAAAGCTGTTAAATCAATATACAAGACAATTAAAGAGTGAATCAAGCTGTAATCAAGTCTGTATCATTGAATTCCACCTTTGATATGGATTAGAACTCTTCTGATAGACTTGTTTAGATCGAATCTCGATCCTACAGATGGGAAACCAACATTGCGAACCGCTCTTAAACACATGGGGGAGTTGATGCAATCTTTGAACGAAAATCAACGGGCAGCTGTCAAAAACATAGGTTTCGGGTCAATTCTTGGGTTTAAAATGGGTCAGATTTCATCAGCTCTGGGATGGTGGTTGGTAAAAAACTATGACCCTAAAACACGAGTCTTAAATTGCGGTAGCCACCACATTCAAATCACGGATGAATTGGTGAACGATATCTTCGGCGTACCGAGAGGGAAGGTAGAAATAAAGAGGTTGAGAGAGCATGGGCGGATTTCCATGAGGTTGTCGTGGAATGGAAAGGCCAATTCGAAAATGCTCCTTCACGTCTGACACCTGTTCAATTCAAGACATACATGCAGGCCCAAAAGGCGAGCGGGAGAATTTTTGTTTTGAACTTTTTGCTATTCTACAACACACTGCTAGGAGAGACTACTACCAATTCATCAATTAATATGAGGTTTCTACCAGCCTTGCATCGAGGGATAGAAATCAGGAGTTTTAACTAGTGTGGGTACATGATCAGGTGTCTAGATTGAACAATGGAACCATGGTCACCAAACGACTGCTTTCTTGGGCCGATGCCTTTGTTAGTGGTATGTTCCGAATGCTTACATAATTTTCTAAAAACACACTTGGATTATGCATTAAAACACATCTTAACACACAACTTAGACTTATGCATGTTAAAACAGAGTCTGATGTAAAACACAAGGTATACACCTGGAAAAAAAACAAGGTAACCCTTAAACACACAATATTATGTAATGTGGCATAGACAACAACATAAACACATTCAGAGAGTTTTAAATTGCAAAGGATTTGTTAAACTCCAAACTAAAACACAACCTGTTGTTAAACACATTATGATGTAATGTGAACATCATAAAACACAATGTCATGTAATGTGACATAGACACTAACATAAAACACATTCACAGTGTTAAATTGCAAAGGATCTGTTAAAACACAACCTGATGTATATAAAAATCCTTAAAACACAGTCATTATATAAACCAAGTAAAAATTGACTTTAGTTGTTCGTCTTCTTTGCAGGCGGCGTTGATAGGTGACCAAAAGAAATTCAAGGAAGATGAGCCAAGATCAGTTCATCTCATTGAAGATATCACACAGGACGATATCGAGTCACTTAGCATCAAATTGGACACAGTAAGGTTTGAGCAAGTGTTAGAGAATGAAAAGGGTCTGCATCCAGTTCAAAGATATCCGTTTGAAAAAAAAAAGTGATGGAGAATCAGCTGGCACAAACCCTGTGAAGATGGATGAACAAAAGGTTCAAGCAAGTGAAGGGAAGGATGATCAGAAAGATGTATCCAAAAAAATAAAACCCAATACCAAAACTGCAATGGTGAAAAGGAAAAAGATTGTTGTGAAGGAAGCCAATAAAACACATGGTAAATCTACAGAGTCAAGTGTACTGAAAAAACAGATTGAAAAAGTTGGGGTGAAAACTGCTCCTGATGTGAACAAGAAATCCGATGTTGAAGTTGGGCCGAAAAGTGCGTATGTTGTCGATGAAATTCCCGTTAATCTGGTAAAAAATGTTGAGGTTGGAGATGACATGAACGTAGAAGGTGGAACAACTGCTGTTGATTACAATGTAGACGATATAGAGAAATACTACGTTGAAACCGGTGAGTACAGGAAAATGCAGCAAAGTCAGCCAGGCATTAACATAGGGTTTGATGGAGAGATTTGGATACCAATGGTATCTCAATATGAGTCGACACCACAAGCGAGCCAGAGCGACGAGTTACTTTCAGAGTGTTTTAATACATGTTAAAACATAGTCTTAATACACAACTTAGACTTATGTATGTTAAAACACAATATGTTATAAAACACAAGGTAAAACACCTTAAAACACAAGGTAACCCTTTAAACACAATCTTATGTAATGTGACATAGACAACAACTTAAAACACATTTCAAAGTGTTTTAAAATGAAAAGGATTTGTTAAACTCTTAACTAGAACACAACCTGTTGTAAAACACATTATGGTGTATATGTGACCACCTTAAAACACATTCAGAATGTTTAAAACATAGTCTTGATGTAATAACCATAAATTTAAAATCATTATTCTAGAAATAAAAGAATAATAATAATTTATAATAAACCTAAACTATTATTTTTATTTATAAATTGTTCAATAGGAAACCCTAATTAAGACACCCAAGTAATTCTGTACAAACCCCAGAAATTTCAGAACAATCGGAATCAGGATCAGGGCCCCTAAAACTCAGGGGGGGTAAACCCTAGTTCGTATTATCTTAACAGTTTTACGTGTATTGTGAATTTTAACGCGAGACCAACTCAGCTAAACTACCTGGACACGTACCTACCCTACCCTAAAATGTTACCCCTCGCGCCACGCGAAAGGAACAAGGAAACCTGTCGCGCCACGCGACAGGGACCATTTTCCAGCTATATATAGTCGGCTGTGGGACTTGATTCTGGGCACAAAAACGACGAAGAAACTCAAAATACGCGCTGAAATATCGTCCAATTACTCTCAAAACACACACGAAACACTAATTAGTATAGCGGGGTGCTGCAGAACAGGGTAATAACTCGATCGCTATTACAATTCATTGTCCGATCGATCAATATATCCAATGGATGTTTAAGTGCTGCCCACATTAGGGTTATACTTTGTCGTTCGTCGTTAATTCGATGGATGTTTAAGTATCGTACTTTGTCGTTCGTCGTTAATTCGATGGATGTTTAAGTATCGCACTTTGTCGTTCGTTGTGAGAATTTGATCTCGTGAGTTATCGTAAAGGTAGTATTAAGTTACTAACCTAGTTGTGTGCATGTTATTTAAATTAGGTTAAAAGACTAATCAGTAGTCTAAACTCTGCCCGTATAAATCTGAAATATTATCACAAGGTAGCTTCACTTTGGAATTATTAAGGTACGGATCCTTACCCCACTTCTTATTGTTTCATATTCAAATTGTTATAAACCCATTAAATTCGTACACTCCTCACGTCTTTGATTATCGATTCATTTGACAGTCCCGTTGAATTCCTATTCTAGACTTTGAATTTAGCTTTCATGTCATGCGATAGTTTTCTGTTAAGTTGTACTCATTATCGCATGTTCCAATATAAGTGACGTTTTGTTATGAAAAGCATTTTGATAAGTTATGTAAATAAGACTATTTGTACTCTGTTACCCTGAGTATCGCTTCTCGTGGAGTGTCCCACGAGCATGTTGTTGCGGCATCGACATCATGTGCTCCATCCGTGACGGAGAGATCAGTTCACGGCGTGTCTTAAGTACAAGTGTGGTACATAAGGCTATTAGGAGGCGTATGGATCGATCCTAGGATTTAAGTATAAGGAGGTGGATAACGGGTATGCCAACTCGCCATCTCATGTGATAATTATGCAGGAGTAGCTACCTGTGTATTGTCACGTTTTAAGTTTGCTCATGGGTACATCCGTAAGATATGATTATGAAATTATGTTCTTGCATCGTATCATTTTCGCATAAAGTTCCATCCGGATAATATTTCATATAAAGCGTTATTTGTTCTTTAAGCCTATAAATTCCGTACTGAGCATTCGGCTCATTCCGTAAAATTTTTGTATATACAGGTCCACAGGTTACTTTGGGCGGGGAAAAGAAAGAAGAATAAAGCCTAGGAATAAATCTGAAGATGTTAGTTAATTAAATCGAATGTCTCTGCTTGTATATTAACCTTAAGTTTAGTTGTGGTTGTATCCTTGTCAAATAAATAAATGGAATTATGACTTTTGTTTATGATACTACTGTTATTGTGACACGTCAGCCCTTCCGGGTCGGGGTGTTACAGCTATGGTATCAGAGCAAAGGCTCTTTCCTGTAGAAAACTTGAATATAGTAATTAAAACCTGTGAGGAATGGGTAGATATCTATGATAGGATTCAACTTGGTCTCTTATTTGATTTAATTCCTATGTCTATTCTTATAGATGCCTCCTCGTCGTCCGCTACGTAGGAGTACTCGTACTAACCATGTGCGTAACAACACTTCTTCGAATGAGACTCCAGTTGATCCAAACGTAATTAATGCTATCAACCAGGCTGTTGCCGGGTTGCTTCCAAACCTTGTTACTCAAACAGCTGAGGCCGTTATTCAACAAACTCGTCATCCAGAACGTAATAACACGAATCCAGTCTCTGGTGGAGAAATTCGTGAGAATTCCACGAACCATACTACCTATAGTATAGACATATGGATCTCTAAATTCCAAAAACAAAAGCCGAAATCCTTTAGTCACGCTACTAATCCAGTCGAAGCCAGAAACTGGATAGCTCATGTTGAAAAGATCTTTGGAGTTCTTGGAGTTCCGGAGCAATACAAAGTTAGATTGGCTACCTATAAACTTGAAGATGACGTACAAACTTGGTGGGAAGGATATAAGCAAGTCAAAGGAGGGGATGATTTTGACGCTAATCTTTCATGGGTCGACTTTCGTAACATCTTTTATGACAAGTATTTTTCGACCGCTGATAAAGAAGCTTATATCAGGGAGTATGCAGTGATTCGACAGGGGAATGATGAACCAGCCTCTGAGTTCATTACTCGATTTGCAAGGTTGGCTAGTATTGTAGGAGACAATGCAGGATCAGCAGAAGTCCAGGCAGAAAAATGCAAGTGGGCAGTCAATGATCGAATTCGGAAGTCGATCATGTATATGAAATTTAAGGATATCACCGAAGTTGCTGATGCAATTAAAACTTTTGAGTTTGAAAGGAAAGAATTTTTATCTCGAACTGGGGATAATAAGAAGAGAAATAGGGAAGGACAAATTAAGCAGGAAATCGGCCAATCATCCACTACGCCACAGCATCAAGATCGCAAAGTGGAAGGAAATCAAAACTCTGGAAATCAGGCACGTCCATGGCAACCTAGACTGCAAAACCCGAGGCCTGCTCAAAACCAGATTCAGTTGTATGCAGAACCTATTAAAGCTCAACCACTGAATCAACATGTAAACCCGAATCAGATTACATATCCTCTATGTAATACTTGTGGTAAGCGATATCAGGGCGTATGTCACCGAAGTACAGGAGCATGCTTTAGATGTGGCCAAACTGGACACATGATCAAGGAGTGTACAAAGAAAGACACTAAGAAGAATAACCGACCTAACGTTGCACCACCCAATGTTGGAGGAAGAGTTTTCGCACTTTCTGCTACTGATGCTGCTAATGTCCCAGGTACTGTGGCGGGAACCCTTTAGCTTGGTAAACATAGTATCTATGTGTTATTCGATACAGGAGCGACTCATTCTTTAGTATCCCACTCGTTTACTAAGTACCTTCCGATAAGACCAACTCTCTTAAATCATACCTTAACCATTTCCACTCCCATGGAAAATTCATCCGTAATCACTTACATATATAAAGATTGTCCGATCAGTATTGAATCTATTGTGTGTAAGGCAGACCTATTTCCAATACATATGTGTGACTTTGATGTTATTCTAGGAATATGTTGTCTCGACATCGCGTAACTATAGATTGTCATTCTCGCCGTGTTATTTTCGGCAATCTTCATCATCCTGATATTATATATCAGGGAACTCAAGCTCATAAATCTCTTAAAATTATTTATGCGCTTAAGGCTCGAAAATTCTTATCAAACGGTTGTGCTGGATTCCTAGCATCGATTAAGGATACTACTGCTAGTGTTAAGAGTATTGATAACCACTCCGTTGTTCGTGAATATCCTGATGTATTTCCGGATGAACTCCCGGGATTACCACCCGACCGTCAGGTAGAATTCACCATCTACTTGATCCTTGGTGACGAACCTATTTCTAAAGCTCCATACCGTATGGCTCCAATGGAACTGAAGGAGTTGAAGGAACAATTGCAAGAATTGTTAGACCTAGGATTCATAAGACCCAGTGTTTCACCTTGGGGTGCTCCGGTCTTATTTGTGAAGAAGAAAGACGGTAGTATGCGTTTATGTATTGACTACCGAGAATTGAACAAGATTACTATTCGTAATCAGTATCCTCTGCCTCGCATTGATGATCTCTTTGATCAACTTCAGGGGGCTCAGTTCTTTTCAAAAATCGACCTGAGGTCCGGGTACCATCAGCTAAAGATCAAGAATGATGATGTTCCCAAGACCGCCTTTCGTACTCGATATGGTCATTACGAATTTTTGGTTATGCCCTTTGGGCTAACTAATGCACCCGCAGTCTTCATGGATTTGATGAATCGCGTATTTCACAAATTCCTAGACAAATTCGTTATTGTCTTTATCGATGACATTCTAGTGTATTCTAAGAGTCACGAAGAGCATGAAGCACATCTACATGCAGTACTTGGAACCTTGCGGCATGAGAAGTTGTACGCTAAGTTTTCCAAATGTGACTTTTGGCTTAGCCAAGTGGCATTTCTAGGTCATGTCATATCAGCCGAGGGAATTATGGTAGACCCAACAAAGGTTGAAGCTATTACAAAATGGCCAAGACCCACTTCTGTTACTGAAATATGAAGTTTCTTGGGTCTTGCTGGCTATTACCGAAGATTTGTTGAAAGATTCTTGGTAATTGCTTTACCACTCACAAAACTCCTAAGGAAAGGGGTGAAGTACTCATGGAATGAGGAACAAGAGAAAAGCTTTGAAGAATTGAAGAAACGACTCGTATCCTCTCCAATACTCACTCTACCTTCTGGATCAGGAGGTTACCAAGTCTATAGTGATGCCTCAAAGAAAGGATTAGGTTGTGTGCTAATGCAACATGGGAAGGTTATCGCTTATGCCTCCCGTCAGTTAAAGCCTTATGAAGTTAACTACCCTACACATGATTTAGAACTAGCCGCAGTCGTCTTTGCACTTAAGATTTGGCGACACTATCTGTATGGTGAAAGTTGTGACATTTTTACCGACCATAAGAGCCTCAAGTACATATTCACCCAAAAAGAGTTGAATATGAGGCAAAGAAGGTGGTTAGAACTTTTAAAAGATTACGATGCAAATATTCAATACCATCCAGGCAAAGCCAATGTTGTAGCTGACGCGTTGAGCCGAAAGAATTCCGGGACTATATCTTGCTTACAAATTCAGCCTCATATTAGGAGGGATCTCGAAAGAATGAACATTTGGCTTCATGTTAATAAATCTGATGGATATCTAGCTAGAATGCAAATTGAACCCGACCTCATATCACGAATCAAAGATGCACAGAAGCAAGATGGAGAACTTTGGGCAATTGTGCAAAATCTTGAGGTGGGTAAGCAATCTGAATTTCGTATAGACCATCATGGGGTGATTTGGTGCGGCAAAAGACTTTGTGTACCCGATGACTCCACCCTTCGTGAGTCATTGTTAGCCGAAGCTCACAGCTCACCATTTTCAATTCACCCAGGATCTACCAAGATGTATCGAGACTTAAGACAGAATTTCTGGTGGAATGGCATGAAGGAAGACGTTGCTCGATACGTAAGTAAATGCCTCACTTGCCAACAAGTGAAAATTGAACACAAACGAGCAAGCGGTCTATTGCAGCCATTGGATATTCCCATATGGAAATGGGATGAGATCACAATGGATTTTGTTACCGATTTGCCTAAGACTTTCAAGAAGAATGATGTTGTATGGGTTGTTGTCGATAGGTTGTCGAAGTCAGCACATTTTCTACCAATTCAGCAAGGATTTTCGGTTAATAAGTTATCCGAAATATTTCTTCAAGAAATTATTCGACTCCATGGCACACCATATTCCATTGTTTTTGATAGAGACCCACGTTTCACCTCACGATTTTGGAAAGGTTTTCAGGCAGCTTGGGGTACACGACTGAAGTTTAGTACAGCTTTCCATCCACAAACAGATGGGCAGTCGGAACGCACGATTCAGACCTTGGAAGACATGCTCCGAGCATGTGCACTTGAATGGTCTGGAAACTGGGATGAATATCTATGCCTTGTTGAGTTCGCTTACAACAATAGTTGGCAAGCAAGTATTGGCATGGCACCTTTTGAGCTTTTGTATGTTCGGAAATGTCGCGCACCAATATGCTGGGATGAAGTTGGAGAAAAGATTATTGAAGGGCCAGAACTAGTTCAGATTACAAATGAAAAAGTCACTATGGCCCGAGAAAAACTGAAAGAAGCTTAGAGCAGACAAAAGAGCTATGCAGATCAAGATAGACGACCACTCGAATTTAAAATTGGCGACCACGTTTTCTTAAAGGTATCACCTTGGCGTGGCGTTCGTAGATTTGGAATTAAAGGGAAGCTTAGTCCCCGTTTCATCGGTCCGTTTGAAATCCTTGAAAGAATTGGAGAAGTATCATATCGACTGGCTTTACCGCCTCATCTCTCTCACGTTCATAACGTTTTTCATGTCTCCTCGTTAAGAGGATATAATTATCATCCACTCCATGTCATTAGTTATCCGTTACTTACAATTCACGAGGATTTGTCCTACGAAGAGGAACCAGAAGCCATCTTAGATCGACAAGAAAGGGTTTTGCGTAGTAAAGTAATTCCGTTTGTTAAAGTCCTTTGGAAAAATCACTCTGAACGCGAAGCAACATGGGAATCTGAAGAATCAATTCGCTCTCTATACCCTAATCTATTCTAGAAATAGAATTTTAGTCAAAGTAACGGTAAATTTTGCTCTGTGATATATGTTCAATTGTTCTGTTTATGATCAATCATGCTTTACCTTATGTGAATATATATCTTAGCCATGATTAAGTATATCTATGTAGGAGATATCAGTACCAATAGTCACTCTATTATCTGTAAGTCTCCATTGACTCTTCGTACGGTAAGATATTTTATTAAGATGCATTATAGGAGGACCATTAGGGCACATATGTAAGGTAATTGACAATTATAGTCATGACCTTAATTATGAATTTCGGATACACATGTGTGTTTAGGAGATTATTATATAAGTTAGTAACTCTGCTATGAAAATTCCGTTTCCATTGCTTCTGTGATATGTTCTTATTTGAAAAATTTCGAGCACGAAATTTCTTTTAAGGGGGTAATAGTTGTAATAACCATAAATTTAAAATCATTATTCTAGAAATAAAAGAATAATAATACTTTATAATAAACCAAAACTATTATTTTTATTTATAAATTGTTCAATAGGAAACCCTAATTAAGACACCCAAGTAATTCTGTACAAACCCCAGAAATTTCAGAACAATCGGAATCAGGATCAGGGCCCCTAAAACTCAGGAGGGGTAAACCCTAGTTGGTATTATCTTAACAGTTTTACGTGTATTGTGAATTTTAACGCGAGACCAACTCAGCTAAGCTACCTGGACACGTACCTACCCTACCCTAAAATGTTACCCCTCGCGCCACGCGAAAGGAACAAGGAAACCTGTCGCGCCACGCGACAGGGACCATTTTCCAGCTATATATAGTCGGTTGTGGGACTTGATTCTGGGCACAAAAACGACGAAGAAACTCAAAATACACGCTGAAATATCGTCCAATTACTCTCAAAACACACACGAAACACTAATTAGTATAGCGGGGTGCTGCAGAACAGGGTAATAACTCGATCGCTATTACGATTCATTGTCCGATCGATCAATATATCCAATGGATGTTTAAGTGCTGCCCACATTAGGGTTATACTTTGTCGTTCGTCGTTAATTCGATGGATGTTTAAGTATCGTACTTTGTCGTTCGTCGTTAATTCGATGGATGTTTAAGTATCGCACTTTGTCGTTCGTTGTGAGAATTTGATCTCGTGAGTTATCGTAAAGGCGGTATTAAGTTACTAACCTAGTTGTGTGCATGTTATTTAAATTAGGTTAAAAGACTAATCAGTAGTCTAAACTCTGCCCGTATAAATCTGAAATATTATCACAAGGTAGCTTCACTTTGGAATTATTAAGGTACGGATCCTTACCCCACTTCTTATTGTTTCATATTCAAATTGTTATAAACCCATTAAATTCGTACACTCCTCACGTCTTTTTATCGATTCATTTGACAGTCCGTTGAATTCCTATTCTAGACTTTGAATTTAGCTTTCATGTCATGCGATAGTTTTCTGTTAAGTTGTACTCATTATCGCATGTTCCAATATAAGTGACGTTTTGTTATGAAAAGTATTTTGATAAGTTATGTAAATAAGACTATTTGTACTCTGTTACCCTGAGTATCGCTTCTCGTGGAGTGTCCCACGAGCATGTTGTTGCGGCATCGACATCATGTGCTCCATCCGTGATGGAGAGATCAGTTCACGGCGTCTCTTAAGTACAAGTGTGGTACATAAGGCTATTAGGAGGCGTATGGATCGATCCTAGGATTTAAGTATAAGGAGGTGGATAACGGGTATTCCAACTCGCCATCTCATGTGATAATTATGCAGGAGTAGCTACCTGTGTATTGTCACATTTTAAGTTTGCTCATGGGTACATCCGTAAGATATGATTATGAAATTATGTTCTTGCATCGTATCATTTTCGCATAAAGTTCCATCCGGATAATATTTCATATAAAGCGTTATTTGTTCTTTGAGCCTATAAATTCCGTACTGAGCATTCGGCTCATTCCGTAAAATTTTTGTATATACAGGTCCACAGGTTACTTTGGGCGGGGAAGAGAGAGAAGAATAAAGCCTAGGAATAAATCTGAAGATGTTAGTTAATTAAATCGAATGTCTCCGCTTGTATATTAACCTTAAGTTTAGTTGTGGTTGTATCCTTGTCAAATAAATAAATGGAATTATGACTTTTGTTTATGATACTACTGTTATTGTGACACGTCAGCCCTTCCGGGTTGGGGTGTTACACTTGATCACAACTTAGACTTATGTATGTTAAAACACAATTTGATGTAAAACATAAGGTAACCCTTAAAACACAATCTTATGTAATTTGACACAATTCTCATGTTATTGCTTGATGCTAATGGGTTGTGTTTTAATGATGTAATTCAGGTTCATGCGGGAATGTTGGAAGTGTTCTTAAATTAGTTTGACGAATGTGTGAAAAGGATAAACAACCATTTTACGGAGGGGTTTCAGTTGTACCCCGAAAGTGAGAAAATAAAAGAGAAACACACGATGCGGACTGGATGCTGAAAAAGGTTGTGTCCACATGTATGACGAGTGGACAACCACATACTCTTAGTGATAAAACACCGGAAAAGGAGACAAATAAGGAGAATGTGGAACTGTCACAGTTGTCGCAGTGGACACCTTCATTTGTCGAAGAGCTAATTAAGACCGTTGATAAGACAACCACACCGCCAACCTAGCTTGTTGAAGTTGTCGAGGAGCCCCCACACGTCGTCACACCGATCTCCCAAAAAACGACCGAGGAATATGAATTTTCGATTAGAAGGGGGTAGGTTATACACAAGTTAGACCTTGGAAAGCATAAAGTAAGGCCGCAAAGACAAACAGAGTTGACCGACGCTCTAAGGTCTCCATACATGAAGCGAGTGGCAGAGCTTAGGTCAAAGCTTGACAACGCTGAGGTCTCGGTCAGCTCATACATGTTTTTGGCCTGGGGTTCAATATGGTATGTAATGTTTTTAATTTATATTACCAACGTTTAAAAAAGATGTTAAAACACAAGGATTATAACTGATTGGTTTGAAATTATTATAACACATTATTTAAGACATGTTTTGTATTTGTTAGGGATACTGTGTTTAAGACTACCTAAGGTATGCCGGTGATGAGGTCTCCGTTCGAATCGTTGATGTCGGGAACGGAATTGCATTTAATAAGCACATGGGCGGATATGCTGAACTATGAAGAAAGGTTTAGGCAAAAGGGAAGCATCACACGCCTGTTCTGTTCAGTGAATATGTTGGTAAGTATGATCATAATGACATTGTAATGAAAGTTTACTAGATTTGTAATATTATTCCACACAATCACTTTAAATGCAGAATGAAAAAGATTACAAGAAAAGTGAGAAAATAAGGTCAACAGCCTTCGCAGAAAACATGGAATCGGTCTTATTATGTGCTAATGTGAAGAAGATACCTGACAAGTGGCTCGTCTTTGTACCAGTCTTACACAACGATCATTTCTATTGTGTATGTTTCAATTTGAGGCACAACAAGGTAGAGGTTTTGGACAACAACGCTAAGGATGTGTCGATGAAAGCGAAATACAACGAATGGCCGGAAAAATTGGTACGCCCCTCTTTACATAAACTACAAATGTCCTTTGTTAAAAAAAATGCACGATATCTGATGTCGACGGTTATAAAACACAATTAAGAAACTGCATGGACTTGTTAGTATCTTATTTTCTCTGTTAATCACTTAAAACACAATTCATACCGAAAACATATCTTATGACCTATGTTAGTAACTTAAAACCCAATTTGATGTGATATTGCATGAAGTTCACTATGTATAAAGTTTGAGCTTAAAACACAATGCATACTGAATGATACCTTATGACCAGTATTAATAACTTAAAACACAGGTTGATGTGATACTACATGATACCACTATTGTGTACTTAAAACACACTTCATCAGCATGATAAATTATTCCCCCTGTTAATAACTGGTATACGTAAACAAAACCTAGATCACAAATGGATAATCTATGCTGGTACATCAATTTAAAACACAATCTGATGAAAATGTTTATCATGCAGTGTGATACTTTGTCAGTGTATTTGGAAAATGTTGGGCATCCACCGAGCGGGAAGATCAGTCAAGTTAAGCCGGTGAGATTGGAGATACCATGGTGTACAAAGCATAATGTAATCGACTGTGGCATTTTCTTGATGCGCCATATGGAAACGTACAAGGGTGTGACTGGAAAAGCTTGGGAATGCTGATTCTCAAATGAGTGCACTGATGCGGGTGAGATAACGTACAAGCAGCGCAAAGAAATTGATGATCTTAGACATAAGTACATTGCGAAGATGGTTCTAAGTGACGCAAACACGTACAGAAGTTTTTTTGAAGCTGACGTTTCTAGATATAAAAAGTTGTCGGAGGATGAAAAAAAGAGGCTAGAAACGGCAGCCTTTGACGCAATCAAGGGAAGATTGGACAACTGAATTAAAATGGGATGTCTTCAAAAAACAATAATAACATTTCTTTGGTGGTGGTTTCTTGAAGTAATATAGGATGTGTTTCAAAAACAATTTTAACATTTTGTTGGTGGTGTTATTTTGAATTGTATATCTTAAAATATGTTCGGTTATGTTTTTTTTAGTTTCCTAGCGATAAAAATGTCATCTAGAACAGTTTGTACCTGATTAACATTGTGAATTTATGTCGATAATGTTAGTTTGTTTGGATCCACAAAAAATACAATTTGTAAAAATGTATAACAGCTTAAAACACAAATAATACACATTATAATATAATGTGAACTGGAAACCAAACTAGCTATTTCAAGGTATCTATAAACTGTGAACCATATTAAAACACATTCTTAAAGTTGTAAACGTAAACTCTATACCAAATTAACTAGTACAAGGGATATGTAAAATATGTAATAGACCATAAAACACAACATGAATCCTGTAGTGTATAAGACCAGGTTTACATGGCATCACAATTACATAAAAAGGGTGGTATTATAATGGGTGTAATAAGTAAAACAAATTACCACCTCCTTCAAAACCCCAAACCCCTGTACAATGAATACAACAGATAAAACACAGGGACCTTAAAACACAACATGAATCCTGTAGAGTATAAGACCAGGTTTACATGGCATCACAATTACATAAAAAGGGTGGTATTATAATGTGTGTGGAAAGTAAAACACATTACCACATCCTTCAAAACCCCAAACCCCCGTACAATGAATACAGCAGATAAAACACAGGGAGCAGTTTAAAAAAACAAAGTTACACCTAAAACACAAAATAACAAGAACACATAATATCTTAATAAAATGTTCAACCCAACCAGTTTTAAAATCAACAAATTAAAATCCAATCAAACACAAGGGAAAATTAAAACACAAAAGTGAAAGTTCAACAAAACATTTATTTTTTTATAAAAAAAAAGGAACTACTCTGCCATGTCTTCGTCATCCAGATCTGCATCATTTCCCGATGTGTAAAACACATCATCAACATTGTTGGAACCAGGACCATCACCTTAAACAATTGTAGCAGCATCACCTTCAATGATTGTAGCAGCATTACCTTCAGCATTCTGCGAAGTTCCTGCCTCAGGCACGGCCACGGTGTATTTCCAACACGTTCGATTGTTATGACCGTATTTTTTACATGTTGAACATTGTCGCCGTTTACTTCCAGACTGAGTTATGGCTCACTCCTTTTGAGATTTGAGGCGTTTATGAGAACCACAACCCTTGAACCTGGTACCAACTGGAACACGGATAGTGGTCGTGCTCACTGGAGCAACCCCTAGCAGTTCAGCAAATCGATTACGACGTGTCTTGGG
Source organism: Helianthus tuberosus (assembly GCA_030545235.1). Classification (NCBI taxonomy): domain Eukaryota; kingdom Viridiplantae; phylum Streptophyta; class Magnoliopsida; order Asterales; family Asteraceae; genus Helianthus; species Helianthus tuberosus. The sequence goes on from CM060380.1 coordinate 59,100,002, forward strand.
TGGTGCATTTATCTTAGCCTCATCAGCGACTGACATAAACTCCTTGATATGTTCCCGAAGAGTACACAACTGATCAAATTTTGAATCAACTTGTTCATGACATACTCAGTTGCGTGACTAATCTCACGAACACAAATGTTGACCTCCTCGATATGATCTGGATCACCACCATCCGTAAGAATGGACCCGGGGGAACTATTTGGAACAGCTTCACGCATCCATCGCCTCAATATATATTGTTTCGGAAACTCCCTTACATCAAGAATCCTTAACACACAAAAAATGTGATTGCACAACAATCCAAACTGCTCAAACTTGTTGCAGTTACATCCTCCTCACGTATCATAACTAGTAACATTGCATATCCAAAAAACACAGTGTATAAATCAGATGGCTACTTAAAAAAGCAAAATAATGTAGAAATAACATAAAACACAATATCACCTCAAAGAACGTAGAGCATGGTTGATCGAGATCCTTAACAGAAAACTTAATGAAATCACCGACATGATCTAATCTGACACTAGTACAACGATGAATTGCATGTTGAATCTCAAGTTGAATGTCAAAAAATATAGTTCTGGTATATATCTAAACTGCTTGCTTCTCGGTAATAAAATCACTCTACGGCTCAGGGTTGGTGTATCGAGTGTCATGATCGTTTTTTCGATGCTCATGTCTTTGCGCTTCGATAGCTGTGTCAAAATGGCTAAGAAATTCAACCAAAGTGCACTTTGGATTGATAATCTTTCCAAAAAACTGATTCTCGCTTTCAGATCTAGATGAGGTCCACATAAGTCCAGACATTTCTTCTTCGCGATAATAAGCTGGAATCCATAATTCACGGAGCCCATATATATACGTCAACCATTCATGGTCAGTTAATCCGAAATCATTTAAGATAGCTGCCCATTCAGTCTCAAACGCTTCGGGCAATAAAGAATCAGTCCAAACAACTGCAGACAACCTTTTCCTAAAATCGGTATTTGAACATAGGGTAGCCCAGACCTAAGCAACATTTTAGCGTGTAGGTTAAAAAAATTAAAACACAAGAAAAGACACATCTAAAAAACACTAACATAAAAAAAAACACAGATCTTTGTAGTAAGTTTATCCATGATGTGCCACATACATAACTGATGCCTCGACTCAAGCCAAACATCCGCTATAGCCCTTTTCATCACAGGGTCTTGGTCAGTAACGATTACGGGAGGCTGTTAGTGCATACATCTGTTGACTTCGTCTTGTATCGAGTCTAGTACTAAATATGTTAGATCAGGGCACATTGTACGGGAAAATAGAGTTTTAGAGTTAATTTCCCACGAAATGACGTAATGTTGATTTCCCACGAAATGACAAAATGTTGATTTCCCACGAAATGAACATTGCACTTTCGTGGGGAATCAGAAACTCTATAAATAGGCTAGTGATCATGTCATTTGGTGGGGAATCAGAATATTGTACCGAAGTGCTGCCGGTGTGTAGGATCGTTTTGTGACCCAAACGAGTCGTTCAGAAGAGACTTTATCAGTTTCAGATGCGGAAAATAAGAAACTGGCTTTGAAACAGCTTGCTTATCACTTTAAACACTGATTTGATTGATATAATAGCAATTACAATCAGTCTTCACACCGGCAGCACCTCGATATGGAATTCACGAACTGTTACAAATGAATAGAACACTCCCCTATTTATACTATTCTAGCTTTCTCTTGAAATGAACATGAGTTCTTCAAGCGAAACCTCTCCAAGCGAAACCTCCTAGTGACTTTCAAGCGAAACCTCCTAGACTTTTGTCTTCAAACGAATCCACAATATCCGATTCAAGAGAAATTACTTAAATCTGATTTATGAATTGCTTTGTCTTCTTGTGAGGATGATGCAATTGATGATGTCACTTAGATGATGTCATCATTGCATAAGATGATGTCACACTTGTTCAGATTCGCAACGCAACGCAACCCGAGACTCGACATAAGGCGCAGACGACAGATGTATGCACTAACAGACTCCCCCTCAGATGTTAACGAGTCTTAAGTGTCGAGTCTTTGCATTTTCAGTCTTTATCAGTCTCTTTTCTTTCTTAGCATATACCAGGATCTTCTCTTTGGCTTTAACCTCGTCAGACTCCCCCTCTCATCATGATGGGATCGCCGTCTGGAATTAGCTATCACCTTGAGATCAATCCCTGGCTTTATCTCTATTTAAGCTCATTTTCTGCACAAAATTCTCTCAAACACATAAGTTTTTTGATATTCGCTAATTTACACATATTTTAATCCCCCGTTTTACCCCTATTTTATGCGTTTTTGGCCGTAAAACCGTCATTCGAATACTTAAATATCTACACTTTTGTTTACAGGCCTAAAACAGCATACCAGACAAGATGATAGCGAAAACGAGGACTTTCCGGACAAAACGACGAAGCTGCGGACATTCTGTTAAGGAAACTGACCTGGGCCTGTGGAACGGTCGTGCGACCTGATGCACGACCGTGCATCTCCGACAGATGTTGATTAGTCCGGCAATGAACGAGCAGTGCGACTAGGCGTGCAAGGCAAACAAGGCCAGACCGGTGACGCACGGACGTGCCATCCGAAGAACGACTGTGCGACTCCGAAGATCAGCCAAACTCTCGGAACTGAACGCCCGGCCCAGCAGCTCGTGCAACAAGAACCCGGAGAAGAACGACCGTTCCATCTGAAGAACGGTCGTGCGATATCGTATCTGGTCAAAGATCTGATGACGTATGCAGTATGGTGCCCCATCCCTAATAATTGCTTAAAGTGCATGGTCGTGCCATCTGAAGAACGACCGTGTGACAGCGAAAAAATATAAAAACAGAACAGAAACATTATGTTCGACATTCTGGAATTTTGGGAGCTTCACAGGCGAATTTACAGGCTCCGGAGGCTTTGCTTTTGACCCGGATTCAAGCCACATCGTGCCGTTTAGCTCCATTACTATCCGGATTCTTAGTCTAGTGCTTGTTTATGGTTTGGTTTTCTAATCTTTCCATGATTTTGTTAATCTTTCAAGTACTTAGATTAATGTTTATGTATTATTGTAGCCTTTGGGCAAAAACACAACAATCCCTTGCTTGATTATAGCCATTAGTATGTTAATCTTTGTTTGTAATGACATTTTGAAGTATTTTCTATGATTATCTTTGATGATTAGTTTGCAACCTTGTTATTGATATTGATTTCTTAATTATAAGTAATTATGTTGGATGATTGATGCTTGGTTAGTTAAGATAGTTGAAAAATGAAGCTTAATTAATCTTGTATTAGTAAACTTTGAACTTGGTTAACTAGATTAGCTCGGTTTAAATGTATGCATCATGATACTAGAAATGGATAGTGATTTAATAAAATGTAATTATTGTTAATCAAGAGAGCTTGCCGTCACGTAAGGACCTTAACGGGTTAGATGGTGTCGTTATAAATTCTTGCCATGATTTGTTAGCTTAGTTAGTAGTTTAGGCCAAAATTGCTATCTTGGTGAATTATTGTGCAAGATTTGTAAAATGAACTCGGTTGTGATTTAATCTAGTTTATGCTTGTCTCGGTGGTTGCATTGTGTTTATCGGTGTCTCTTTCCTTGATTAAGTGCTGTTAGAAAACTCCTAACGGATGACTAACTTATTTTTAAGAGATTTTCATAGACATTTATCAATTGCACGTTAAAGAACAATTTTAGGTGGTTAAAGTGTGTTTATCGTTTTAGCTTTCCAAATGATTGTCATGTTAGGATTCCCGAAAGGGATACTAATTGTCTTAAATTGGAATATTGACCGAATGCTTCTAGTGCCAAAACCGACTTAGTTGACATGCTTTGGTTGTGTATTAAGCAAGGCTTTTTATCTATTATCTATTATGTTTTTATTATGTATTTGTTTATGCTTACTTTAGTTTAATCAAAATCAAACAAAACTTATGTTTTTACCGGTAGTTTAGTGACAAAGGTCTAGTATTATTTCTCCGCCCATTTCCTTGGATCGATACTTGGTTCTTACCGATACTTTATTACATATGTGACGGGGTACACTTGCCTCTTTCGTGTGTGTTTTGATGTAAAAGTAATAATCACTTTTATAAATTTAAAACCAAATCGTGTGTAATTTCATAGTAAAAATATGTGTAGTCACGCACACGTCAAGTTTTTGGCGCCGTTGCCGGGGAAATGACGAGCTTTAGGAACGACCCGAGTCATTTTTTTATCGGTGTATATACTTGTTAATATTTGTGTATAATTTCTTGATTATTTATTTGTTTATTTATTTGTTAATATTTCTTGTTTTTATTCCATTTATTCGTTTTCCAAGTCATTTTTGGTACACTTGTAAATTTTTGTTCCATTTATTTATTCGATCCGGATTTATTTATTTATTCTTTGAGTTTTCGGCTTCGGGTATCCATTTTTACTTTAGCCGACTCGATTATTTTTATTGTGTTGATTTTTATAAAATTTCGGGCCTATTTTCGGATTTTTTTAAAATTTTCAGCCCATCTTTAATAATATTCTGCTTCTATTCAGCTGAAAAAAAAACAGCATTATTTTTATTAATAAAATATTCACCGTGTCAAATTTTCGTTTGCAGGTACAGGTTAATGTTCTCGACCCCCGCTCCAGAAGTTGTTGAACCGTCAGACGAGCCCGAACGTGATCTTAGGAGACGTCTACGCGAGAAATCTCGTGCGGTTGGGCTACTGCTCGCCAGGGGTGAGCCGGAGCCGGTGGTACCTCTTGAAGCCGAGGGCTCAGGAGGAGACGTAATCATGGCAGACGATGAGCGACTGTTGAATGAGACAAATCAGCCTGGAAGGGCAGGCCTGGAGCCGAGTATCCTTCAACCTACTATTGATGTACCTACGAGCAGAGGATCGTTTTCAGGGAGCCTGGGGCATGTTGATGTAGGGAGTCGTATATAGAGAATCAGGTTGGTCAGCTGGCCCAGATGATGTCTAAAAGACCCCAGGGTGGTCTTCCGGGTAATACAGAACCAAACCCGGGTGGACACAGGGATGTGAATGTTGTAATGACCAGGAGTGGAAAACCTACCGGACCCGTCATATCGGACTCACCACCGATCACTGAAGCGGTCCCGACTGACACACCGGACGAGGTGCATGCCAGGCTACGCCCAGCAAGTACAGCACAAGTCCAGGAGCCGGTCATAGGTTACACGCCTCCAGTGCCTTATCCAGGAAGGTTGAAGAAGCAGAAGATTGATGAACAAAACGGTAAGTTTCTCGAAATGTTTAAGCAATTGCATATAAACATACCGTTTGTTGAAGCTTTGGCCCAGATGCCAAAGTATGCCAAGTTTCTGAAAGACATCCTCTCAAATAAACAAAAGCTCGAGGACATGTCTTGTGTGATTATGAATGAAAGCTGCTCTGCTATTCTCCAGAATCGCCTGCCTACAAAAATGGGAGATCCAGGCTGTTTCATGCTTCCTTGCCTCATTGGCAATATGTCTGTCAGTAATGCATTAGCAGATCTAGGAGCGAGTATAAACCTTATGCCCTATAAGGTTTTTACAAAGTTGGATCTAGGTGAGCCGTCACCTACGAGGATGAGTATTCGACTTGCGGATCGTTCTGTCAAGTATCCACGCGGGTTTGTAGAGAATATGCTTGTTAAGATTGACAAGTTTGTATTTCCCGTGGATTTTGTTATCCTGGACATGGATGAGGACTCGAGAGTGCCTCTGATACTTGGACGCCCGTTTTTGAATACAGCCCGGACGATTGTGGACGTGGCGGCGGGCCAAATCATGTCACACCCCGACCACGTAGAACATACAAAACGTGGCGGAAACATCGGGGAGTGTTGTAACAGAATTAATGTTTCACAACCATGGAAATTTAAGTTTCGTTTTATTCAACAAACAAGCGGGTTACATTGTCTTTAAACATGAAATAAAGAGTACATAACAAAATTTAGCTAGTTCTTGTCTCGTTTTAAGTCACTAAGGCACAGGTCCGCCTAAGTATGCCTTGATAAATCCTATGCATCATCTCCTGAAAAACACATGTGAAAATAGGTATGTCAGCATAAAAATGCCTGTGAGATACATAGGTTTATGAAAATAGGATTCATGACTTATTGTTTAAGAAAATGTTTAGTCATGAACCCTGTAATTTGCTTTGTCTTGTAAATCATTTGAATAACGATAAGATTAGATTATATGTATAAATAAATGTAAGGATAAATGAATAACCATGTAATATGAGTTTGTATAAGATAAGTTGTTTGTAAAACAATGTATTTTGAAAAGTATGTTATTTGTATAAAATGTTATATATCTTAAATTGAAATGATTCAAATAACGCTACGACATGTAATACCATACAAACACTTATATATAGGAAGTACCAGCGGCGTATCCACCATGCTTGTATCATATTACACACGCACCATTACTCAAATCACTTACCCAAACAAACCACCAATGTAAGATGTCTATGTTTAAACCAATTGCCAAACGTATTGAAATAATATGTTAAAATGTTTATGTCAAAATGTAAATCATGTAATGTATAACCAATGTCAAAAGTGTTTATGTGTCAAATGTAAACCATGTAATGTGTAACCAAAATGATATGTATGGCTAGTGAAATGCATCAACTAAACCATATGCACAAGAACATAGTATTGAAGTAAAACTTGGTTTAAATCAAAGCTATGTTTTGTGGAAATGCATGATCAATGTAAATCATGTAATATGTAAACAAAATGATATGTATGGCTAGTGAAATGTATCAACTAAACCATATGCACAAGAACATTGTATTGAAGTAAAACTTGGTTTAAGTCAAAGCTATGTTTTGTGGAAATGCATGCTATACTGATACGAACATCTATGCGGTGTTGTGAAAATTCATACATCCAAGCCTTGAGACTGCGGCGATAAACCCTTAAACCACTTAAAGGTTTATCTAAATTATGTATATCGAATTCAGTCATTCCTTTCATCCCCTTTCCCTGGGATGTCCGGAACGGGAGTTGTCAATTCCTATGCTACCACTACCTACTAACGAACGGCGTAGCTAATGTTAATGAATGTATTGTTCCATTGTAAACAACCCAAATGTCATAACAAAATGTAAGCATGTGATGAAAACGCTGTACTAAGTATGTAACCAATGGACATACATAGCATAATATGTATATGTAAAACAATGTACTAAGTACGCACGCAATGGGCATACATAGCATAAAATGTAATGAAATCATGTACTATAAATGTACTAATGAACATAGCAAGTATATGATGTGAAAGCAGGAAAGCATGAAAGTAACAAGTAGGCACATGTGTTTCACCCCAAAACAGTTTGGAAAACAGTAAAAGAGGGGTCTATGTACTCACTTGAGATTGCTCAGAAGTCCTAAGATAACCACCAAGCAACGCTAGAGATCGCGGATATCAAACGGCACCTAATATAGGTAACTATGTTAATTAACCGGACCTAGATCGGAAGATCGGGTAGCATTAGGGTTTGTAAACCAAACGAGTGTAGATACTCGTGTCATTTGGTTTAACAAAGCCTACATACTAAATGAAACCTAACATAATTGTTTACGACCCATTACGACCCGTTTAGGTAGCTTATGCTACTTTAACGCGTCGTTCGCGTGAAATGCGTTCGGACCGCCTAACTAGTCCTATGACAAGTAGAATATGCCTAAACATGTTACATGATCAGTTATGTGACAAAGGTTTAGGTTACATATGCTTAATTACCAATTATACATGAAAAGGGTATTCTGGTAATTTACCTAAGGCATATAAACTACCTATCATACAACTACTCAAACGATGTGACCATAGGGTATAACCTCGGAAGGTTAGTCCCTACCTACTATGGTCACCTAATGTGTTTGGTCGGATCCTAATGATCGACCAAATGGGTCGGGTTCGAGGTATAAGCGATTTATTAGATCGCTTACCCTACGACCCTAGACAACGTGGTAATCAGTAGGCATAGTCCCAAGGGACTATAACCAACGTGATTACACTCACGTTGCGAAGTTCAAACGAACTTCGCATTGACCATAACTGGTCAACGCAGAAAGTCAAACAAAGTTTGACTTTCAGACTCGAAAGACTCGAAAAGCAATAAAAGAACGAAAGAATACTTACCCAGGGTCCCCGAATGCTAATCCCGATCCAAGTAGCTCAGGTATGAAACAATGGTTTCAACTTAGAGCTTCTCAAATCAGAATTCTTGTAATTTTGAAGCATAGGGGGTGGGGTATTTATAGTAAAAGGTCCACCGTTAAGATCGTTTCATGGAAAACGTGCCTTAATCCCACCCGTACAAGTGTCGGGACCTTATGGTGACTAAAATTTGATCCTTATCAGCTGACTAGACAATTGGGATTGTGTGGTGGTGAAACAAACAGCTGCAACCTGCTGTTAAAAACACTGCATCTGGTCTGAAGACCCCCTACGCATCGTAGGGCAAAAAGTGCCTGCGCATCGTAGGGTACAAGTTTGGCAAAATTACAGTTTTGGTCCCTGCAGTGCATATAAGGCATTTCTGACACGTTTAAGGCCCGTTAACCCCATTTCAAAGCTCTAAAATGAAGTTAAAGTATAGGGAACTCAAAATGTGCTCAAAAATATCTCGGATGTCGGTTCGTTTAGCCGTACGGTTGCGATGTTCGGTTAATTACGACGGAATGCGCATAAGCGCGAAAAACGATCCAAATGACACGACGATTTTTGGCAAGCCAAACACTAAAGAATAATATAGTCATGCTTACATAAATTTTTGGATGTCCAGATGTATTCAGAACGTAAGTTATACGCAAAAATGCAAACTTATGCACTTTTTGACACTTTTAGTCCCTGAATGACCCAAAAGTTTATTTTAGCACACCGAACACCTCAAAGCCTATTTCTAAGCTATGTAAAGGATATTTATGGTATGTTTAACTTATGGTCATGTTCCGGAATGTCCGTTACAGTTCAAATTGGCATACTTTCACAGTTTGTCAATTTTAGTCCCTGTAAGCGATTTAACTTGATTTTGCCATACCAAAGCCTTCAAAACTTATTTCTAAGTTATGTAAAGGTTATTTAAGGTATGTTAAGCCTATGTCACTATTCCAGAGTGTTTGTTGCATTAAACTGGTTATATTTACGCATCAGTGCGCGTATAACCTTCCAGAAAGCGATTTAGAGTTTGAAATTGAACAAAAATTGATATGTGCAAATGATACACATATTTTTACAAATCCCAAGTATGAAATATAATATTTCATTGGTTCGGTATTTGTTTGATGGCCGTGGAGGCATAGGTGTTACAAATCACACTCCGAGTAGATGATGAGCATGTGACGTTTGACATTAAACGTTCTATGCAGCATCCTCAGAGTCAAGACGACGCGCTCTATTATGTCGACATCGTCGACACTTATGTGAGCACGCATTTCCAGGGTACGATCGAGGAGATAGATTCGGACACACATCTGTTGTGTGGGGACCTAGATGGCATTACGCAGGAGGGCCACTATTTAGAGCAGCCAGTCTATCAGATTGGTGATGATGGTCCCCAGAGTCTGGATCGATTCACAGAAATTGATCGCGAAAGTGAAGTGAAGTCGAAGCCTTCAGTGGAAGATCCTCCTACCTTGGAGCTTAAAGAGCTCCCACCGCACCTGGAGTACGCATTTCTGGATGAGGAGCGTTATTTGCCTGTCATTATTTCATCTGGATTGGTGGAAGAAGAAAAGAGCAGACTGCTTAATGTGTTGAAACTTCATAAGAAAGCAATCGCCTGGAAAATCATGGACATAAAAGGAATAAATCCCTCCTTCTATACACATAAAATTCTAATGGAGGATCAGTTCAAGCCGTGTGCGCAGCACCAGAGGCGGCTGAACCCGAACATGCAAGAGGTCGTTAAAAAGGAAGTGATTAAGTTGTTAGATGCTGGTATGATCTATCCCATTTCCGACTCTATTTGGGTCAGTCCTGTGCAGGTAGTGCCCAAAAAGGGGGGCATGACTGTGGTCACAAACGATAGGAATGAGCTCATTCCAACCAGGACGGTCACTGGATGGTGGGTTTGCATTGATTATCGCAAACTCGACGACGCCACTCGCAAGGACCACTTCCCGCTTCCATTCATTGATCAAATGTTGGAGCGTCTGTCAGGGAAGTTATATTATTGTTTTCTGGATGGGTTCTCTGGTTACTTTCAAATTCCTATCGCTCCTGAGGACCAGGAGAAGACCACATTTACCTATCCCTTCGGTACATTCGCCTACCGGCGTATGCCATTTGGGCTGTGTAATGCACCGGCTACTTTCCAGCGATGTATGGTCGCCATTTTCCACGACATGATTGAGGATTCCATGGAGGTGTTCATGGACGACTTCTCGGTATTTGGGGATTCCTTTGATCAATGTCTGGAAAATTTAAAAAGAATGTTGAAGAGGTGTGAGGAGACTAATCTAGTCCTGAACTGGGAGAAATGCCACTTCATGGTGAAGGAGGGCATAGTTTTGGGACACAAAATTTCTCACGCGGGCATGGAAGTCGATCCAGCTAAAGTCGACGTTATATCACGACTTCCGCCCCCCACCTCTGTTAGAGCTATACGGAGCTTTCTCGGTCATGCCGGGTTCTATCGGCGATTCATCAAAGATTTTTCAAAAATCGCCAGACCCATGACTCGTTTGTTAGAGAAAGACGCTCCGTTCGTGTTTGGAGATGATTGCTTGAGGGTTTTTGACCTCCTCAAGCAAAAGTTGATTGAGGCCCCTATTTTAGTCGCACCGGACTGGAGTTTGCCGTTTGAAATCATGTGCGACGCGAGTGATTACGCTATAGGGGCCGTTCTGGGTCAAAAGAAGGAAAAGCACTTCCATCCGATCTATTATGCGAGCAAAACTCTTCACGACGCTCAAGAGCATTACACCACGACTGAAAAAGAGCTCTTGGTGGTTGTTTTCGCATTCGATAAATTTAGATCGTATTTAGTGCTTTCGAAAACCGTTGTATACACTGATCATGCAGCCATTAGATACCGCTTCAGCAAACAGGACGCTAAACCGCGTCTAATCAGATGGATCCTGTTGCTGCAAGAGTTTGATATTGAGATACAAGATAAAAAGGGTGCTTTGAATGTAGCGGCCGACCATCTGTCTCGGTTAGAGCACGGAGACATCGAGGATTCGCGTTGGGATTCAATCAATGACAAGTTCCCACACGAATCTTTGATGGGTGTTGAGATATGTGATGAGTCGCCATGGTTCGCCGACTTTGCGAACTATCTTGCTTGTAGAATTCTGATAAAAGGGTTGACTCACCAGCAAAAGAGGAAATTCTTTTCAGATCTAAAGCACTACATATGGGACGACCCTTTCTTGTTCAAGGTGGGTTCTGATCAGGTGATCAGAAGATGTGTATCAGGGTCTGAGGCGACCGACATTCTGCGCCAGTGTCATGAGGGACCTACCGGAGGCCACCACGGAGCCAACTTCACCGCGAAGAAGGTGTTGGATTCCGGGTTTTACTGGCCGACCATTTTTCCTGACGCGCAGAGTTGGATGAAAGCGTGCGATGCTTGTCAGAGGGCGACGAACATATCAGCACGCGATGAAATGCCCCAGAACTGGATACAAGTTTGTGAAGTCTTTGATGTTTGGGGGATAGACTTCATGGGACCATTCCCCCCCTCACGTGGAAACAAGTACATACTCGTGGCTGTTGACTATGTATCAAAGTGGGCGGAGGCGCAAGCCTTACCCACTAACGACGCCAGAGTAGTTGTGAGGTTTCTTAAGAGTTTGTTCACCCGATTTGGCGCTCCGAAAGCGCTCATTAGTGACCGAGGGACTCATTTTTGTAATACACAGCTTGAAAAGGCTTTGTCCCGATACGGTGTGCATCACCGTTTGTCCACGCCCTATCATCTGCAAACAAGCGGGCAGGTGGAGGTCACGAACCGTGGGCTTAAGCGCATCCTTGAGCGGTCTGTTGGAGCGAACCGCAAGGAGTGGTCGGACAAACTTGAGGATGCATTGTGGGCATTCCGTACAGCTTATAAGACCCCTATAGGGACCACCCCCTTTAGGTTGGTATACGGAAAGGCATGCCATTTACCGGTGGAGTTGGAGCACAAGGCTATGTGGACTTTGAAAACCGTGAATTTGGACCAAAAAACCGGAGGTGAAGCCCGGTTTCTCCAAATTCATGAATTGGAAGAATTGCGGCAACAAGCCTACGAAAGCTCCGTACTCTACAAAGAGCGCACGAAGAAACTTCACGACAAACGCTTGAAGGACCATAAAGAATTCCAAGCGGGTGATCTTGTTCTTCTGTACAATTCAAGGCTGCGCTTATTTCCTGGGAAGCTTCATTCACGCTGGACAGGACCATACACGGTTAAGGAAGTATTTCCGTATGGTACTGTTGCAGTAGAGAACGCGGATGGCGTTACATTCAAAGTAAATGGTCACCGGTTGAAGTTGTACGTTGCCGGGCCGATAGAGTCGGCGGTGGAGGTGATTGAACTCCAAACCCCGCACACTTCATAAGTGTGGGGAGGAGAGAGTCTACGCTACTGACTCGCGGATCAAACATGTAGCAAGAGCGTATTTTGCGCTTTAGGGGTAGTTTAGTCTTTTTAGTAGTTTTTCTAGTTTTAGCTTGGAGTCTTGCTATTGACTCGTCGACAAAAATTTAGCATGAGTCTACGCTACTGACTCGCCGACAAAAATGTAACAGGAGCGTCTTTGGCGCTATAAGGGTAAAATAGTCCTTTTTTGTATTTTTGTAGTTTTAGTGTAATTTAGGTAAGTTAGGTAGTTTACGTTAGTTTGTTTAGTTTTCGTACGTGCCGAGCGAAGGTTCTGTATTGCAATATTGTTAGAACAGTTGGTGTGTCGAAAAAATGGCGAAAAACGTCCGAAACAGTTGCTGGAAATAGCTTCTGCGGAAAAATTTTGATCTGCACCTGATGCACGACCGTTCCTCGGGTCGCACGACCGTGCGTTTCCGAGGGCCGGCACGGTGGATCGCACCCCCGGTGCATTTCCGAGAAAAGTTGCTAGGGTTTGGGCGATGTCGGTGACTCACGACCGTGCCACACACAGAACGACCGTGCGTCAGGCTGAGGGCAGTTTTGTATTTTGGCACTATAAATACCCTCATCTGCAGCCCCCATTCATAACTCGCGAAACCCTAGTCGCTGCAGGCCGTTCCAGAGCGATACTTCATCAAATCGCACGGTTTTTCGCACGATCTCGCACCCTTCTTCGCACGGTACGTTCCTAGTTGTAGATTTCTTGTTTCCTTGCTTTCTAGGGTAAATTTCTTCCGATTCTTCAAGGAAATTTTTAGGGTTCTCTTCATAAACAAATCGAAACCCTAACCCTTGTTGAATCGTAGTATCGTGAACATCTGGTGCATTTTTCTGACCCCTGTTTATGAAAAAACTTGAAGATTTATGAAAAAATCGGGCTACTTAGAGCCTGGGTCAGAATCTGCAGAAAACCAAGTCGCACGGACGTTCCTCGTATGGAACGGTCGTGCCTCGCCGTTGTTTCACGATAAGTTGCTTGTTGTTCGGTGTTGCACGGTGGTGCCATTGGTCGCACGCCATGCAGTTCCGATGATTTGGGCACTTTGGTGTTTGTTGTCGGCGACGCACGACCATACGTCTCGTCACACGACCGTGCCATACGCCCAGATCAGATTCACAGAAGCTTCATAATTGGCTGCTCGGCTGTTTTAGATTCGAATTTTTCTTGTTTCTATCTCTCTAATGTTTTTCCTCATACAGATGGACCATCGTTTCCTTCAGTTTGACCCCAACGATGAGCGAGAAGCTTTGTGCATCCCGAAACGAGACGCATTGTGGGCAAGACGGGGGCAGTTTGGAGTCCCCCGATGGTTAGATTGGGAAGTCATGCGTGAACTCAATCAGTATGACAGACTAGACGACATGATGAGTCGCCCGCTTGCAAATCTGGTCGGTTGCAACCGACCCGTTTACCGGGAGCTGACTATAGTGTTCTTTGCATCCTATGCCTATGAAAAGCCGGCTGCTAATAGACGACCCAAATTTCGCTACAAGAATCGTGTAACTTTCAGGTTATATGGGGAATGGCATACGTGGTCGGTTGGTCGTTTGGGAAGGAGGCTCGGGATCTATACAAGGGATGACATCGATGATCCCGATGTCTTCACTAAGCATTTCACCTTCCCTTCTGATGCAGCACGGGATGCATTTTGGGCTGAAAATGCCGTTGGGGACCCCTACAACCCAAGGATGTCGAAGGCCTCGCGACTCAGAGACCCTTTGGTGCGAGTGATGCACCATGTGTTTAGCCATACGATATGCGGTCGCATGGACAGTCTTGGTAACTGTCCAACACCAGATTTGCTAGTTCTTTATGCGTTGGTTGACAAAGCACCAATCAACCTAGCCGCTCGAATGGTTGAGTACTTCGTCAAGAGCTCGGGGTGACATGCGAACAGTGAGATACATGGCGGTCAGTATGTGACCGAAATAGCCTACAATGAAGGCTATATGACTGAGGAGGTTCTCCAAGGTCTCACTTTGATTACTGAGGGGGTTCATGTCGATATCAGGTCACTGAAGGCCATGGGGTGATTGTAGAGCTTTATAGGGGGGATAGGTTGAGGGGATTGAACAACGAGGTCTGGGACCCGTTGCCTCCAGATGAGGATGTTGAGATGGGAGAGCAGGGTCCGCAGCAGCAGCACCAGCACCAGCCACCGACACCACCACACTCGCCGCAGCACCATGCATTTCATCAGCATGAGGACTGGCCCGCGTTCTACCAGCAGTTCCAAGATATGCGTGTGACGCAGGAGCAGCATGGTACCTACTTCGACGAGATTAGATCTAGCCAGGACCAGATCCGGGCTAACCAGGACGAGATTCAGGCCAGTCAGGCTCAGATTCGGGCCACACATGACCAGCTTCGGCAGAGCCAGGATACTTTATATCAGGGGGTCAGTGCGGGATTCTCATATCTTTTCGGGGAGATGCATCACGCATACCCTGACTACTTTCAGCACCCTCCGCAGTTCCCACCATGGAACACCCCTGGTTATGGCGATGCCGGCCCGTCCCATACGAGAGACGATGATGATGGAGACGAGTAGTTGGCGGTGGTGATAGCAGTTGGTGGTGTTTTCTATTTCAGTACTTTATTTATATTTGGGTGTTTATTTTGACTGTTATTTTCAAACACCCCGGTTATGTATTTCAGACAATTTACTTTGTGTTTTGTTTGGATTGTAGTATTTACATTTATGTATATTATGGTTGTTTTGTGATTTTTCTGTTTCTGTTATGTTTTGGGTGCACATGTGACATACTCGCAGGTTTTAGCTATCGGATCTTGGACCGGAGCACGTACCAGTTACAGCTTCGGAAGTCTCGTGGCATCACCATCATCTTGAGGGGAGTATTATTATCCTTTTCTCTATATTTCGGGTCTCGCATTGGGGACAATGCGAAGTTCAAGTGTGGGGAGGGGGTTAACTTTGTTAAGTTTGTTTGTCCTCTAAAAAAAATAAAAATAAAAAAAATAAAAATCAGAAAATCAGAAAATCAGAAAAATCTTTTAAAAATACCTGTATCTTGTATATATTTTAGTAAATAAACCGGTTGGTTGTGTTTTAGAAAGCTTCGGACTTTATAAAAACTCGACAAGCAAAATATTTTTGAAAAAGGAAACCGGAAAGCGTGACAAACAAAGAAAGACTTACATGATAGTTTTCACACTTTTACCCATTCCTTCCGTTACGTGAGCATATTTGAGCCTTGATATTGTTATATATTTGTTCATTTCGGATATAGGAGTGAGCCGGATGTTATGTGTAATTTAGAACTTGTCACTAGTATGCTTGTTAAGACCATGAACGTGCGGATTTGTGTAAAAGTGATAGAGGCACTTAGATTACCCCTTTGTTGTAAACCTTGTTCTTTGTGTTGTGCTTCCCGTTCACCTTATATTACCCTTTAGGATTAACCATGTCGAGCCTTCCCGTTCACCTTTGTTTACCCACATTATCGCCCACTTAACCAAATTTAGCCTTTTTATGTTTTAAACCTTTTTAGTGTTGAAACTCGGTCAAAATAATAGTTTAACTAGCTTGTTATTGTTTATATTTCATTGTTTAGTTTTGTAAGTTAAAAAAAAAAAAAAATAAAACACCCTAAAATAGGGTGAAGTTGATAGAAATCGAGCAATTTTGAATGGTTAAAGGTTAAAAATTTCTTTGATAAGCTCGATTGCGCTTTAGTCGCCTTTTTAAGACGTTTGTATGTATAGTTGTATATTTTGTTGCTAGTTAAACGCTACTACCGAGTTTTAACCATTTTCGCCACTTTATATGTCCACTTCCATACCCTTCGCCCAAGCCTAACGTTACAACCCGTAAAGACCTCTTGATTTACACTTGTTCGCATGTTAGTTGGTGGAGACGAGATCTTATGACAAGCTTATGATATTGCACATTTCATTGACTAGGCATTGAGTGTTTGCAGATACACATTTTATGTATGTTTCACAAATAAAACCGAGTGTGTGTGAACATTGTGAGTCGTGTGAAGATTAACATGTGAGTCAATTAAATGTGAAGTCGCGGCTTTTTGGTTGTCGCTTTAAAATTGCATACGCTTGTTGGGTTTGAGTCTTTTGATGTTGTCTTTCGACAAACCGGCTAACCGTTTATAGTAGTTTTCAATAAAATAGTGTGTAAATTATCGTTCTTGTTTGTTTATGTCTTTTATTGCTTTTTAGTTTAGCTTGCTTGAAGACAAGCAAGGTTCAAGTCTGGGGAGATTTGATATTCGCTAATTTACACATATTTTAATCCCCCGTTTTACCCCTATTTTATGCGTTTTTGGCCGTAAAACCGTCATTCGGATACTTAAATATCTACACTTTTGTTTACATGCCTAAAACAGCATACCAGACAAGATGATAGCGGAAACGAGGACTTTTCCGGACAAAACGACGAAGTTGCGGACATTCTGTTAAGGAAACTGACCTGGGCCTGTGGAATGGTCGTGCGACCTGATGCACGACCGTGCATCTCCGACAGATGTTGATTAGTCCGGCAATGAACGAGCAGTGCGACTAGGCGTGCAAGGCAAACAAGGCCAGACCGGTGACGCACGGACGTGCCATCCGAAGAACGACCGTGCGACTCCGAAGATCAGCCAAACTCTCGGAACTTAACGCCCGGCCCAGCAGCTCGTGCAACAAGAACCCGGAGAAGAACGACCGTTCCATCTGAAGAACGGTCGTGCGATATCGTATCTGGTCAAAGATCTGATGACGTATGCAGTATGGTGCCTCATCCCTAATAATTGCTTAAAGTGCACGGTCGTGCCATCTGAAGAACGACCGTGCGACAGCGAAAAAATATAAAAACAGAACAGAAACATTATGTTCGACATTCTGGAATTTTGGGAGCTTCACATGCGAATTTACAGGCTCCGGAGGCTTTGCTTTTGACCCGAATTCAAGCCACATCGTGCCGTTTAGCTCTATTACTATCCGGATTCTTAGTCTAGTGCTTGTTTATGGTTTGGTTTTCTAATCTTTCCATGATTTTGTTAATCTTTCAAGTACTTAGATTAATGTTTATGTATTATTGTAACCTTTGGGCAAAAACACAACAATCCCTTGCTTGATTATAGCCATTAGTATGTTAATCTTTGTTTGTAATGACATTTTGAAGTATTTTCTATGATTATCTTTGATGATTAGTTTGCAACCTTGTTATTGATATTGATTTCTTGATTATAAGTAATTATGTTGGATGATTGATGTTTGGTTAGTTAAGATAGTTGAAAAATGAAGCTTAATTAATCTTGTATTAGTAAACTTTGAACTTGGTTAACTAGATTAGCTTGGTTTAAATGTATGCATCATGATACTAGAAATGGTTAGTGATTTAATAAAATGTAATTATTGTTAATCAAGAGAGCTTGCCGTCATGTAAGGACCTTAACGGGTTAGATGGTGTCGTTATAAATTCTTGCCATGATTTGTTAGCTTAGTTAGTAGTTTAGGCCAAAATTGCTATCTTGGTGAATTATTGTGCAAGATTTGTAAAATGAACTCGGTTGTGATTTAATCTAGTTTATGCTTGTCTCGGTGGTTGCATTGTGTTTATCGGTGTCTCTTTCCTTGATTAAGTGCGGTTAGAAAACTCCTAACGGATGACTAACTTATTTTTAAGAGATTTTCATAGACATTTATCAATTGCACGTTAAAGAACAATTTTAGGTGGTTAAAGTGTGTTTATCGTTTTAGCTTTCCGAATGATTGTCATGTTAGGATTCCCGAAAGGGATACTAATTGTCTTAAATTGGAATATTGACTGAATGCTTCTAGTGCCAAAACCGACTTAGTTGACATGCTTTGGTTGTGTATTAAGCAAGGCTTTTTATCTATTATCTATTATGTTTTTATTATGTATTTGTTTATGCTTACTTTAGTTTAATCAAAATCAAACAAAACTTATGTTTTTACCGGTAGTTTAGTGACAAAGGTCTAGTATTATTTCTCCGCCCATTTCCTTGGATCGATACTTGGTTCTTACCGATACTTTATTACATATGTGACGGGGTACACTTGCCTCTTTCGTGTGTGTTTTGATGTAAAAGTAATAATCACTTTTATAAATTTAAAACCAAATCGTGTGTAATTTCATAGTAAAAATATGTGTAGTCACGCACACGTCATTTTTACTTAAATCAATAAGAAAAACTTACTAATAATTGTTACATCAAGTTCAAATTAATAACCCTGATTAACTAATCAAACTTTCTTTCTCAAAATAAATTCCTTCATTTAAGCACTCACTCCCAACCCTGTTCATCATGTTTAGCACTTGGAATTTTGAAAATCAGCTCTTCAACATCAGTTGTCGAAAATCTTTTTGTATTTTTCAAAATTTATGCTAAAACACACTAAAATCTTTTTGGATTTTTTAATGTAAAGAAATGCAATAAAGAAATATTTACAGACAATATTTTTGTGAGTTTGTGTAAGAGAATCATATCAGTTTCTGACCAATCACTAGCACCGTTAAGCTTTAAACATTTTCTGTTCTAAACGATTCACATAGATTGACGATATTGTTGTCCACTTAAGCTCAATCTAAAAACTTTTGACATGCTTACCGATACGTTTAAGATATATTTAGATAGCACTAAATTCTTATGGACCCCACGATCTCAGCATATCCCCTCATCATGCAATACACTATCTCAAGCAATGCCTTTAAACTTTTATCAACTGTGATTTGTGCGAAAACAAAGCAGAATGTTTAAACATTAACAATCAGGTCGATACTTCCGTATACGCAGAGAAAGTCCAATGTTTAAACAAAATAAGAAAATAAAAATAAGTTGAAGTTGTTTAGGCTTTAACCACCAGGTCGATACTTCCGTATACGCAGAGGAGATCCAAAGCTTAAACGAAACACCAAAGAAAATAAAGCAGAACGTTTAGGCAATAACATCCAGGTCGATACTCACGTATACGCAGAGGATGTCCAATGCTTAAACAAAATAAAGAAATAAGACAAGTTTAAATCTTTGCAAAATAAAATGCACAATCACAGTGATTTTTCAGCAAAGTTGTGAAAGTTCACAAACTTAACCAGTTTTATGTCTTTCGACAATCAGCGATTACTGAGTAGGCACACAATCAAGAAGGACAAAACTAAGTACTATGCTTTTGACCATGTTTCCCACTAGAACTAGGCTTTTTCATTTAGGTTTGTATCGTTATCGCAAATCTACTAGTCTAGCTGAGCCTACCGTCACATCTTTAGTAAGATCGTTTATCACATTTTATCTCTCCATTTCTTTAGCATGCTGTGACAGTCCAACTGATCTACTATCATTTCCTCTTTTTGACAACAAAACTCATTTTTGCATTTTTCAATGTTTTTGGCATTTTCAAATTTTCTAATTTTTTTAAAATTTTTACTCCCCCTAAAATCAAAATATGTTTCAATTTTGATTTTCTGGGAAAATTTGAAAAACAAATGTACAAGATAAATTGACAACATGATGAGAATCACTTCAATTCTCCATTCACTTGGCTTGAACAATCAGAACTCCCCCTGACGACAAAACATTTTCCCATGGTGATTTCAAAACACTTAAGTTTGTTTTAATAAAAATGATTTTTCCGGAAAATAAGTTTTGTGAGTCATTTCACAAACATGGGGATCATTCATCACCTTGTTTTCTTCAACCACTTGTAAAAACTAACATTTTTAAGATCAATCCACAAACATCACTTGTAGAAAATCAAGTACAACTTAATGTCCCTGATTTACCACTTTTAAGTCGAAATCACTTTCGTGAATTTCTCAAGAAATGTGTCGATACCTGCTCCACACTTACCAACCTGGGAGCTCCGGCAAGTCAGGTTTTTCTATTTAAACAGATTCACCCAAGCCTGACGGTCCTTGGGTGATTTTGAATTCTTGTTCAACAATGGTGGAAAATTTGCATCATCCATTGTTAGACCAGAATTCTCATTTTTTTACCTCAACACATGGCTCTTCTGGTTTTACCATACCAGAATCATTGCCTGAATGTGGCTTGTCTGACTTTGATGAGCCAGATTCATCGCCGATATGTGGCTCCTTTGTTTCCGAAGAAACAAATTCATCACCAGTTTTCTTTATCATTACTCTCTTCTCTGTCCTCATATTTGTATCTGATGAATTCGTTTTGCTTGATTTGTCATTCTTTGGCGAGCAAGACGATTTATCAGAACTTTTATCTGTTTTACCAGTTGTATCCGAGGACAAAATCCTTTCGAGATACTGTCTCGCCTTCTTCCTCTTCTTCCTCAGTCTGTCTTTTTGCCCCTGCGAAAGCTTCACTTTCGGTTTTAGAACTTTCTGTTCTTGAACTTTCGGTTCTTGAACTTTCTGTTCCTTGAGCTTTGCTTTGACATTGACTGGTTTCTTTGCCATTTTCTGAGATTCAGCCCTCGATCTTCCCTTTCATCTCATTGGGCAATCTCTGGCAATGTGTCCTCTGATTTGGCAGTTGTAGCATCTTCTCGTCTCATAACTCCAATTCTGGCAGTTAACAGCAATGTGTCCTCGAACACCACAAGAGTAACACACTCTGTTATCGTACCATTCACCACTTTCACACCAAACACTTAGATCATAGCATTGTCTGGCTTTGTGATGATCATCATCCCTTCTAAAAACTGGATTTGGCTTTGAAGCACTATGGTCAAACCTGCACCACTTTTCACCAACTATTTTTGAGTTTTGTTTTTCAGATTTTTGTAATTTTGTATAACGATTGGATGATTGAACTGATGAGCTTTTATTCTTGTTTTGACCATTTTCTGAATTTTTAACTTTTTGTTTCTGTTCCACTTTCTTCTTCAAAGGTTTTTGCGTAGAGCATTCACCCTTTTCAGTCGATTGCAGAACAGTTTCTTGAAATTTTTCTTTTAATTTCAAAAATATTTTCTTTTTCTCATTTTCAGCATCAGAATCTGACTCAGAGTCATCTGCTGAATAAAACTCCTCATTTTCATCATCAGTTTTCTCATCACAATCTTCAACTTTGACTATGTCAAAGTTTGTGACATTGTCACTTATTGGAACAGAATTGATAGGTTTTGGACAAGGGAACACAGATGAAGTCACAAAACCTTTCAATTTCTTTTCAAGCTCATCAATTTTGTTCCTTGAATTCTCAGCTTCATTTTCAAGCTGAGATATTCGTTCAAGATGAGACTTGATTGATTTTTCGTTTTCAATTTTAATGTTTTCAAGAACATATTTTTCATTTTCCAAAACTTTTAACTGTTCTTGAAATTTTGTTTCATTTGCTTTCAAATTTTTGTTCTCCAGCTTTATCCAGAAATCTTCATCTTCTGAAGATTTCTTTTTGCTTTCAAAATCCTTTTCTTTCTCTTTCAAAATCTTGTTTTCTAATGTCAAACTGGTCAAATCATTTAACATTTTGTCATTTTCAGATTTCAACCTCTCACAATTTTCCTGCAAATCAAAAATATGTTTCTTATCAGCTTTCTTCTCGTCTTTCAAAACTGAAATTTCTTTAGTCTGTTCCTCTCCCACTTGGACATCTTTACTCCTGCTTCTTTTTAGTATTGTTTTTCCATTTTGACTTTTCTTCTTCTCAGCATTTCCCTCAATCTGTTCTTCAAGTTTCTTAATGAATTGACAAATTGCCAATCTAGAGTATTCTCCAGTTCTTTTTAAATCCAAAAGATATGTACCCCATTCTTGTTGAGGTAAGGAATTGGCTAATTTATCAACCCATTCATTTGGACTTTTCTGAATACCCTTCTCAGACAATGAACGTACAAGATGGCTATACCTCTCAATGATACTCTTTGTACTTTCTCCTGGACAACCTGAAAACAAGTCAGACTCTTTCTTTAATACATTTATTCTATTAAATGTTTCACTTGTCATATTAAAGAAATTTAAGTCCATGATTCGGAAACACGTTTATCGAGACAGTCACTTAAAATGAAATATCAAATTCAAACTCGATCTCCTTTCAAACGAAATGATTTGCCTCGTGAAACACTCGTGTCAAAAATTCGCGGACTCGTTCCACTTAATAGATGCAAACTTCTTTACTCAAATGGGCCTTTAACTCGTAATTCGACAAATTGATTAGGCCGGTACTCTTGCTTTAAAAGTTGATTGGGCCGTGAATATGACTTATCACATGCAACAATTTGTATTAAATGGGTCGATAATATCCTGTTGGGCCTCCGAATTTGGATAACATGGGCCGACAAACTTTAAGTCACAATTCAATTCTATTTGGCCTTCTCAACAACTCACATGGATCGACACCCACTAAGACTAAATGATATTACCGAGACTTTGAATTTATCAGCTATCACATGCAACTTACAATAGTGGCCGACAACAACATAGATCAGATCAAAAGTTCATATGTTCTCGAGATATTTCACATGCAGACATAAATTTGATATTCAACACAAATCTATATATTTGCCGACAATTTCAATACCAAATCACATGAACCGATATATTTCACATGCTCACAAATACCAATCCCACTAAGCTGACACCCTTTTAATTGTTTAATCACAAATCGATGCACTTTCAAGTGGTTTGTTTTCAAGCGGTCGATGTTTTCAAGCGGTGTGTCAGTTTCAAGTGAGACTTACGATGTAAACTCAAGAGAAAGCCCAGATTCAAGCAGAACACCATACATATTCAAGCGAAAGCTGATGACATCAGCAAAAATCGAACAAATTTCAAGCGAAAGTCCAATTTTAATCAAATTTAAACCGATTTTAGCTCTAAAACTTTCCAGGATTTGTTAATTCATGATTACGCACAAGATGTGTGAATTTGAACCGATTTTAACCGTGAAAAATTTTTAATTTTGAAAAAGAATGGTGTAGAAATCAGAAAAAGTGACGAAAACAGGCTGTTTTAGCAAGATCTCTTCCTCTTGAGCTCTGATACCACTTGTAGGATCGTTTTGTGACCCAAACGAGTCGTTCAGAAGAGACTTTATCAGTTTCAGATGCGGAAAATAAGAAACTGGCTTTGAAACAGCTTGCTTATCACTTTAAACACTGATTTGATTGATATAATAGCAATTACAATCAGTCTTCACACCGGCAGCACCTCGATATGGAATTCACGAACTGTTACAAATGAATAGAACACTCCCCTATTTATACTATTCTAGCTTTCTCTTGAAATGAACATGACTTCTTCAAGCGAAACCTCTCCAAGCGAAACCTCCTAGTGACTTTCAAGCGAAACCTCCTAGACTTTTGTCTTCAAACGAATCCACAATATCCGATTCAAGAGAAATTACTTAAATCTGATTTATGAATTGCTTTGTCTTCTTGTGAGGATGATGCAATTGATGATGTCACTTAGATGATGTCATCATTTCATAAGATGATGTCACACTTGTTCAGATTCGCAACGCAACCCGAGACTCGACATAAGACGAAGACGACAGATGTATGCACTAACACGGTGTGACGTTTGCTTGTAATCATTGTTAAATCAATACAAAAGTTGTTTAAAGTGAAGAACAAGTTGTTTCTACCTTTGTTTCTTAGTTTTCGCCTCTAAAACGAAGTAAAACTCCTCTGAACGACTCATTCGGGTCAGATACACGATCCTACAATTGGTATCAGAGCTCAGGAGGAGGAGTTCTGCAGAATATAGCTGAATTTGATTGCATTTTCTTACTTCTACACCTTCTTTCATCATTTCAGCAAGATTTCACGGTCAAAACTGGATCAATTTTTTCACAGATTGTTTAAAAGTACACATTAACAAAGCCTTGAAAGTATCACAGCAAAATTCGAACTAAAAGTAACTGAAAATGACCCTCGAAGTGATTCCGCTCGAATTGACCAGTTCTTGATTCCGCTCCAGATCAGCTTCAATTGGTCTGATTCTGCTCAGAATTGTGATTCAGCTCGAATTGTGTTTGAATTGGTCTGATTCCGCTCGAAAATACACTGATTCAGCTTGAAATTTTCTGATTCCGCTCCAAAGTTACCAAAATTGTTGATTCCGCTTCAGGAGTTTTCTGATTCCGCTCCAGAGTACCAAATCAGAGATTCCGCTTGAGATTTCCTGGTGATTTCGCTCCAAAACTCACTTCAGTGATTTCGCTTGAAACAAATTTAAATTCTGATTTAGCTTGAAGAGTTAACTGCCATTTTCGTCCCTGTGGTTTGGTCACTTTGGCCATTTCAGTTCATTTTTCAAAAATGCGCCATTTTCCTCCCCGACGTTCTGGAAAGGTGCCATTTCAGTCCAAAAATCATAACCCAGTTAAGTCGGTTAGTAAATAAGGACTGATTGTGTAAATTTGTAACATAAAGGACCATTTAAGTAAAAAGTATAAATATTAATATAATTATAAAATATATAATATATATATATATATAATGTACACACCACCGCCGCCGGAACCGGAGCTCCGGTGGTCACCACCGCCGCCGCCGCCGCCACCGCACCATCACATTCTCGTTCATCACCGATTCACCATCACCATAACCCACCACCACTTCACCGTCTCCTCACCGTTGCACCATCACCATAACCCACCACCACTTCACCGTAAACCACTGTTCACCTCTGTCATCACCTCCGTTCACCGCTGTAAAACCGACAACCTGCAACTCATCTTCATCAATCATCATCACAGTCGGAGAGAGAGAGAGATAACGATGAGAGAGAGAGAGAGAGAAGGAGGCGGGAGAGAGAACCGGCGACGGTGGGGGTGCCGTTTTTCCGGTGAGTTGCAGGCGGTGGTGTGTACATTATATATCTGCGGTTGTTTGGTTTTTTTAACAGTTATTAGTTTCTTTAATGAATGCCACAGGTTATGGTTTTTTTTAACGTTATTGAAGTTCCTATAAGTTCACTAACATGCTATGTGGTTGTTTGGAATTGCTTATTTAAACTACTCCTTTGCTTATGGTTCTTTTTCTTTTTTTCACAAGTGTTTTAAACACTTGTGTAAAACAGTTTATTTCACCCATAGTTAATCATATAAATAGTTTAAATAAGCAATCTCAAACAGTTTCAAAACAACTGATTGTGATAACGGAACACAATAAGCCGATAAATAGTTTTCTTAAGCAATCCCAAACACCCCCTAAATACGAAACACGACCCATATCATATGGTTATTACCTCTTCTCTTTCGTGTTATATATCTGCGGTTCTTGATATATATAATGATCATCAAAGCAACTGTTAACACCACCACAGAAGTAACTACAGAAGATATAATAGCTACTGTCCTCCCTGCAAAGAAAGCATTAAACAAAGATCATCAGATATTTGCGGAAAGCTTTTATCTTGCTGAATTATGTGATTTCAACATCTCAAATGTGACTAGTAACCTAACAAGTTGACATGTGAATAACTTTCCGGTGAGTTGCAGGCGGCGGCGGTGGTGACCACCGGAGCTGAGATGTTGTTGTTACTGGAGTTAGAGAGAGAGAGAGTAGAGAGACAAAGGGTAATGTGGTGGGACGGTGGTTATGGATTGGATGGTGACGGTGGTTATGGAGTGGTGGTGGTGTTTTTATATAGAGTAGGGAGAGAAAGGGAGGCGGCAGGTGTGGTGGTGGTGGTGGTGTGTTAGTGGTGAGCGAGGTGGAGATGGTGGTATGAGATGTTGGTGGCAGATCGGAGTGGTGGTGGTGGCAGTGGCTGTGGTGGCGGTGGTGGGAACTGGTGATGCAGGTGGTGGAGAGTGTAGAGATAGAACAGGTGGTGGCGGTGGTGGGAACTGGTGCGGCGGCGGTGGAGGTGAAGGTGATGGTGGTGGTGGTGGTTTAGAGAGAGAGACGAACTGGTGCCATTTTCGTCCCTGTGGTTTGGTCACTTTGGCCATTTCAGTCCATTTTTCAAAAATGCGCCATTTTCCTTAAATGGTCCTTTATGTTACAAATTTACACAATCAGTCCTTATTTATAAACTGACTTAACTGGGTTATGATTTTTGGACTGAAATGGCACCTTTCCAGAACGTCGGGGAGGAAAATGGCGCATTTTTGAAAAATGGACTGAAATGGCCAAAGTGACCGAACCACAGGGATGAAAATGGCAGTTAACTCTAGCTTGAAATTTAAATTCTGATTTAGCTTGAAATTTAAATTCTGATTTAGCTTGAAATTTAAATTTTGATTTAGCTTGAAATTTGAATTCTGATTTCGCTTGAATATTTAAATTCAGATTCCGCTTGAAAAGCTTATTCCGCTTGAAAGGGACTGTTTTTGAAAAACGGGTTTCCGAATCATGGATATAAATTTCTTTAATATGAATAGTGAAACACTTAATAGAATAAATGTATTAAAGAAAGAGTTTGACTTGTTTTCAGGTTGTCCAGAAGAAAATACAAAGAGTATCATTGAGAGGTATAGCCATCTTGTTCGCTCAATGTCTGAGAAGGGTATTCAGAAAAGTCCAAATGAATGGGTTGAAAGATTGGCCAATGCCATACCTCAACAAGAGTAGGGTACATATCTTTTGGATTTAAAAAGAACTGGAGAATACTCTAGATTGACAATTTGTCAATTCATTGAGA
This sequence comes from Helianthus tuberosus, assembly GCA_030545235.1. Taxonomy (NCBI): domain Eukaryota; kingdom Viridiplantae; phylum Streptophyta; class Magnoliopsida; order Asterales; family Asteraceae; genus Helianthus; species Helianthus tuberosus. The sequence goes on from CM060380.1 coordinate 59,127,159, forward strand.
AATTTGAAGAACAGATGGAGAGAAATGCTGAGAAGAAGAAAAGTCAAAATGGAAAATCAATACTAAAAAGAAGAAGGAATAAAGGTGTCCAAGTGGGAGAGGAACAGACTGAAGAAATTTCAGTTTTGAAAGACGAGAAGAAATCTGAGGATAAACAGATTCTTGAAATGAAGGAAAATTGTGAGAAGATGAAATTTGAAAATGTTAAACTGTTAAGTGATTTGAACAGTTTGACATTGAAAAACGAGATTTTGAAAATGAAAAATTAAAATTTGAAAAAGATTTTCAAAGTCAAATGACGATTTTAGAAGATGAGAAATCTGCTATTTTTAAAAATAATCTTGAAAACAGATTGAAATAAACTCTCATCTTCAGAAAATCATTCGGCTTGAAAATGAAGCTGAAAAAGCTCGGATTAAAATCAAAGAGCTTGAAGAGAAATTGAAAGGTTTTGAGACTTCGTCATCAACACCAGATTATCCATGTCCGAAACCAATCAATTCTATTCCAATAAGTGACAATGTCACAAATTTTGACAAAGTCAAAATTGAAGACTGTGATGATAAATCTGATGTTGAAAAATAAAAAGAAGAAAAAAGAAAAACATTTTTGAAATTAAATGAAATGTTTAAAAATACTGTTTTACATTCTACTGAAAAGGGAGAATGCTCTAAGCAAAAACCCTTGAAGAAGAAAGTGGAACAGAAACAAAAAGTTAAAAATGAGAAAATTGTGCAAAAAGAAAATAAAAGCTCATCAGATCAATCATCCAATCATAATCAAAAACCACAAAAAATGAAAAATCTAAAATCTAAAATAGTTGATAATGAGTGATGCAGGTTTGACCACAGTGCTTCAAAGCCAAATCTAGCTTTTAGGAGGAGTGATGATTACCACAAAGCCAAACAATGCTATGATCTAAATGTTTGGACTGAAGGTGGTACATGGTACGATAACAGAGTGTGTTACATATGCGGTTATCAAGGACACATTGTTGTTAACTGCCAGAGTTGGAGTTATGAGACGAGAAGATGCTATAACTGCCAAATCAGAGGTCACATTGCCAGAGATTGCCCAAGGAGATCAAATGAAAGATCGAGGGCTAATTCTCAGAAATTGGCAAAGAAATCAGTCAATGTCAAGCCCAAAGAACAGAAGGTTCAAGAACCTAAAGTTCAAGAAAAGAAAGTGAAGCTTTCTCAAGGGCAGAAAGACAGACTGAGGAAGAAGAGGAAGAAGGCGAGAGAGTATCTCGAGAAGATTTTGTCCTCGGATACAACTGGGAAAGCAGATAAAAGTTCTGATAAATCATTTTGCTCTCCAAAGAACGACAAATCTAGCAAAACGAATTCATCAGATACAAATCTGAGGACAGAAGAAAGAAAGAAGAAGAAGAAAATGGTTGGCGATGAATTTGTTTCTTCGGAAACAAAGGAGCCACATGTCGGCGATGAATTTGACTCTTCAAAGTCAGACAAGCCACATTCAGGAAATGATTCTGGTATGGTAAAACCAGAAAAGCCATGTGTTGAGGTAAAAGTTGAGAATTCTGGTTTAACAATGGATGATGCAAATTTTCCACCATTGTTGAGCAAGAATTCGAAATTACCCAAGGACCGTCAGGCTTGGGTGAATCTGTTTAAATAGAAAAACCTGACTTGCCGGAGATCCCAAGTTTGTAATCGTGGATCAGGAATCGGCATCTTTCTTGATAATTGATGATTGTGAATGAATCTTATAAAGGTTAAATTTTTACAGGATAAGTGTGAATTGCCGGAGCTTCCAGGTTGGTAAGTGTGAAGCAGGAATCGACGTCTGTATTGGTAAAATGATTTTGTGTAGATGTGGTATTCCTACAAGTTGGTTGATGAAGGTTTACACCTACAAGTGGTAAATCAAGGACATTAAGTTGTACTTGTTTTTCCTACAAATGGTTAATCAAGGTCATTAGGTTGAACTTGATTGGACCAAACTTACAAGTGGTATTAGAAGAACAGTGTGATGAACCAAACCCCTAACTTACAAGTGGTAAAATCAACAAAACTTATTTTCCGGAAAAATCATTTTGGTTAAAACAAACTTAAGTGTTTTGAAGTCATAATGAGAAAATAGTTTTGTGAAAGGGGGAGTTCGGATTGTTTATGTCTAAGTGAATGGCGAATTAAAGCGATTCGATATCGGTTGTCATTTTATTGTATAGTTGGTTTTCATATTTCCTGAAATGTGTTTGCATTTTAGGGGGAGTAGAAATTTCTGAAAATCCAAAAACATTAGAAAATCTGAAAAAGACAAAAACATGATAAAATCAAAAATGAGTTTTAGTGTTAAAGAAGAGGAAATGATAGTACATCAGTAGACAGTTACAGTATGCTAAAGAAATGTATTGTTTAAATAGAGTTAAACGGTCTCACTGATGATATGCCGATAGGTTTTTATACATTTAGTAAACTTTTTCGGGATATAAACTTAAATTCAAACTTGCTTATTTCGTGGGGAACACTACTTGGATATATAGGTAACCCCTGAAATCTCGTTTGAAAGGTCCCTCTTTCTGAGATACTAGGTCTTTATGCTTAGTGATATCTGGGGTATTATCCCGGGACTTCTGATTTTGCGGAAGCAATGGCCTAGTCCCCGGAGAATACTTTCTGCTTGCTTGAAAAATAGCGCCACCCTCAGCAAATTGATGAAAAAATAAAATTGATAGTCATTGCTGTTGTAATACAAAAGATCCTCTAAAGGGGACACACCAAAAGTCGAGCCGTCATCTCTCTGCTGAACAGAAGTTCTGACCTAAGCTCTCACGGTTTCGTACTATAATTTATTCCCTTACAGATATCATCTGTGGTATACTCACCTGTAAGACTGAATATTGGGATCTAGATACGGGAGTATATTCAAGAGGTGGGACACATGAATGAGTTTAAGTTCTTAAAACATCTAACTCATATCCTGAATCAGTTGAAATTTGTGTGAAAATTTAAGCGGATCATTATATTGGCAATCTAAGTGAATTGTTTAATTCTTAATGTGTAACTAAGCTCAACGGTACTTGTGACTTGTCAAAAACTGATATGATCCTCTTACACGAACTCACAAAAATATTGTCTGTAAATATTTCTTTACTGCATTTCTTTACTTTCAAAAATCCAAAAAGATTTTCGGTGTGTTTTAGAATAAATTTTGAGAAAAAAAAACTCAAAAAGATTTTTGACAACTGATGTTGGAGAGCTAATTTTCAAAATTCCAAGTGCTAGACATGATGAACAAATGGTTTGGGATAATGTATTTTGATCAAATTTTAAAGTGGTTCATCAAGATTATTGTGTTATTTTTTAGGGAGAGTCAATGTTAGTGTATACATTGAATTGTTAAATGTGTGAAATTTACTTTGAGGTAGAGATTGTGCAGGTTTAAAGTTTGAGCTAGGTGACAATCCTGAGCAGATTGAGAGCTAGGTTACTATCTTGGAATATCTTTAGTAGAGCCAGGTTGATCAATCCTGAGAAGCTTGTGTTTAAAGAGCCAAGTTCCAATACCTGAGGATGCTGTGAATAGAGTTTAAGCCAGGATTCGATTTGATGGTCAAAGAATGAGCCAGGCAAAGATCTTGAATTTGTGAAAGCCAGATTACGATCCTGAAACTGATGATGCTGATGAACTTAAGGAATGCCAGCACATTGTTAGGGGGAGTCTGATAACATGCAAGAGAAGATAGAAAGAGTGAAGCCCAAAGACTGATAGAGACTGAAGTTCCAAAGACTCAACACGTGAGACTTGTCAACATCTGAGGGGGAGTCAGTTAGTGCATACATCTGTCGACTTCGTCTTGTATCGAGTCTATACGTCTCTGCTGTTTCAGAACCAAGAATTACAGCACTAAGTGTGACGTTCCTTTTGTGATTTTCAATCCCAGTGAAAGGGACAAACATCATGTTATACCTACAAAAAAATAATCAGTGAATCACAAAATATCATAATGTATGTATAACACAGTAGGGCTAAAACACAATGCATATAGAAAAAATGAATCTTGTCGTTACTTGTTCCGCTTGTAGGTAGCATCAAATGATACAACATCTCCAAACATATAAAAATTCCTCTTCATGTCCTTGTCAGCCTAGAAAATACACTTCAACACATCTTCGTCCGTCGTTTGATATTCGCAAGAAAAGTTCGGTAAAAACTCTTGTTTCCTCGTTAGTCGCTTGACAAACATTTCAGCATCAAACTCTCCAATGAACAGATTTAATTCTTTTTTTGGAATTTTTAAAATCAACTTTAGTCGCACCGACTTTGTCAAACCCGCCACACACTTCCTTCATAATATTAAATGCTCGAACAGGACCAATGTTAAGATTTGACATCTTATTTATCATCTCTTCGTGCGCACGATTAACACCTCTGTTTTCCTTAAGAAGATGTAAATCTTCTTCGTGCACAAAATCATGGTTGTGTGCCTCTGTGAAATGATATAGCTCATACTTCTTGGCATCGTTCAGCTTTATTCTGATCATCGCTTGGCTTCCGGTCCTTTTGGATGGTACCCTACGTACGCACCTGTCAGAAGGCTGTTTGGCTAAATTATCGATCGGTCGAAACTCTTTGTGGCCCTCTTTTGAACAAAAAAGTACTTATTTATTATAATACCACGATTTTCATGTTGTGTGCCCTTCCTAATTGTCCAACCTCCAGCATCTGCATAAGCTTTGTAAAAGTTATATGCAGCATCAACTGTGTCAAATAACATGCCCTCTGCTGGAGTCAACGAAGATGGTGTATCTGGAATATATCTCTTTGTTCCCTAGTTAGGAGAAACTTGTTCCATGCCACGTAATTAGTAATTGGGAGCATCTACAAAACATGACAAAAAATGCATACACATCATTAACATACACTAAAAGGGTTTACCACACACATAAAAGAAATCTACACAAAAGTAAATCTTAAAACACATTTGACGTAAAAAGATAGAAAAATCAAAACTGTTTTAAACACAAAAATAAAACACAAAGACAAAACTGATTTTTAAACACTAAAACACACTGATCTTACAAAAATGGGGTTTGATCTAAATAAAAACAAAACACATACTACCATAAAAAAACCTAGGAGATTTTTTAACACTTAACACACAACTGATTTAATGAGCATAAAACACATTGTGTTGACAAACAAAACCATGTTCACTAGCATTACAAACACATTGAATTAACTTAAACAATGAGCATAAAACACAATGTCATGAAAACACAACAAAAACCAACAAAAAAAGTTCTCACGTGTAAAAAGATAAAACCAATCATATTAAAACACATACTGATCATGCTATCTACTAATAACCTTATAAAACACATCACAACCAAAATTCTAAAACTACATGCTAAAAACTGATAACTAGTGAACTTTGAATAAAAACATCAGAATGGAAGTTAAAACACACCATCCAATATCTAAAAAAAAGTGATCTGTATATTACAAAACATCATTCATATTATGGAATCTATAAAAACATTGACTTTAACCCTCTAACTGTTAAAACACAACACCAAGAACATGCTGATGGTTTTCCAGATAAAGGTTAATAATCGACACACAAACATACAATATTAAACAAAAAAAGAACTGTACTTACCATCTCCACAATCAACAACTGTGTTTGATACCATAATTTTTCTCTCTGTAAAAAATGATCATCGATGAAGCTTGTGAACAAGGAAACGTGCGAATGATTGATATTTACATCAGATTAGAATTCGAAAACAAAAATATCCCGAAAATCATGGAGAAAATCGGTTACATTCATGTACGTGGATAGTTAGTTAATGAATATAACTTCCAAAAATAAAATAAAATAGAATGTGAAAGTACATAATTGCCCTTCTAGTTAAAATCCTTCAATGTCACATGTCGCATTCTTATTGCTTCCTAGACTTTCTAGGAAAAACACACTTTTTACCCAACTCCTCCTCTCTCTCTCTTTCTCTCTCTCTCTCTCTCTCTCTATATATATATATATATATGGGGTTGAGTTCATTTCAGAACTCTAAATAACTACAGAACTTTCAGAACTCCTAATAAACAATCATTTTACATATAAGTTTTTGTATTAAGGATCTTTTTATCATCTATTATATGTATTTCTTTGATTACATACATGTTAAAAGTAGTTTACAAATGTTTAATTGCCAAAATTATATATATGTGTCATAACTAATTACATATATGTAAAAAAACTAGTTTACATATGTGTAATTATAAAATTACATATAAAAAATGATAAAATTACTCTTAACTTGTATGTAATCGTAAAAATACACATAATAAATGATAAAATTATCCTAAACATAAAAATATATAAATAAAAAGATTGTTTATTAGGAGTTCTGCGAGTTCTGTAAATATTTATGGTTCTGAAATGATCCTGGCCCTATATATATATATATATATATATATAATGATAAAATTATCCTAAACATAAAAATATATAAATAAAAAGATTGTTTATTAGGAGTTCTGCGAGTTCTGTAAATATTTATGGTTTTGAAATGATCCTGGCCCTATATATATATCCAAGCCTTATGGCCTATATGGTCGAATGAGACCATGGCCAATGATATTATTAATTCATCAAATTCGATGATTATTCCCATTTAACATTCAATGTAATGTTCAAATGAATTGCACTGAGCAATAATCTATTATTGGCCTGTAGTCCAATTATTAAATTAATGGCTAACCAAAATTCTGGTGGTGCTTATGGCAGGCGTGGCAATATAGAGCATGTTACCCTTGAGGGCGAAGGAGATAACCTTCGGTCCCTAATTGTTGCGGAAGTCAGCAAGGCGATGGCCGATTTTATGGATAACTTTAAAGGACCAGGCTCAACCCATTCAAATCCCCATCCATCCCTCCATCTTCCACTAAGAAATCTCGAAGTTCACACTATTCCTTGAATGAGAGGAGTGAACCACAACATGTTTCCAAGAAGGTAATCCAAAATGTTAAAGAAGGGTGTACCTATAAGTACTTTGTCTCGTGCAAACCTCGTGACTTCACAGGGGAGAAGGGAGCTATCGATGCCATGAAGTGGCTCGATGAAATGGAAACTGTTGTTGATATCAGTGGTTGTGCTGATAAAGATATTATTAAATTTATATCTCAATCATTTAAGGGCGACGCCCTGACATGGTGGAAGGCCATGATACAATTGACAGGAAAGTGTCCCTGTACAACATGAAATGGTCCAAGTTTGTGGACCTAATCAAGGAAACTTACTGCCCTCCTCATGAGGTCTAGAAAGTAGAGACTGATTTCCTGACTCTTACTCTGAAGAATATGGATTGTCGGAAGTATGTCTCCGACTATAACTCTCTATCCAGATTGGTTCCTTACTTGATTACTCCTGAATCGAAGCGCATTGCGTGATTTATTGGTGGTTTGTCACCTGAGATTAAAGGGATGGTGAAAGCCTCTAAACCCACTACTTTCAGATCCGTTGTAGATCTATCTCTCTCACTAACTCAAGATGAGGTAAGAATGAGGTCTGTCAAGGCTGAACTTGATGGAAAAAGCAAGCGTGAGGATAACCGCATCCAAGATTCAAAGAAAGGAAAGTTTGGTTTCAACAGGAACCAACAGAGGCCTAGTGATGATAGGCCGGTGTGGAAGACGTATGGGAAGCGACACTGGGGACAATGTCGGACAGATCAACAAGTGAAGCAGTGTGGTATCTGCAAGAGGACATGCCACAAATCTCATGAATGCAGATATCTGAAGAATTCAGTCTGTTACGGATGTTGTGATGAAGGAAACATAAAGACTAATTGTCCCAAGCGTACTGCTGAGGGAAGTGCGAAACCTGGGGAAACAAAGAAGCCAAATGCTAGAGCGTTTCAATTGATTGCGAGGGAAGCAGTTAAAGACGCGAATGTCATTACGGTAAGCTTCTAAACCTGCCCTTAAGAGCCTCAGATATTACTTATGAGGTTGAAATGGCCGATGGTAGCATAGAAATAGCCTCCATGATTCTTGATGGATGCGCTATATCCATCAAGAACCAATCTATCCATGTTAACCTTTTCCCAATGAATCTTGCGGGATTCAATATAGTTTTAGGCATGGATTGGTTAGCTCATAACCAAGCCCACATTGACTGTGATAAGAAACTTATCAAAATTAAATCCCCATCTGGTGATATACTCACTATTTGTGGAGATCAACACTATGGATTGCCCGAGAAAGCATCTCTGCTTAAGGCATCCAAGTGCTTGAAAAGAGGATATGTCATTTACATGGCACAAGTAACTATTGACGAACCAAAGCCGAAGATTGAAGATATTCCATCCATCTCATAATACCCTGATGTTTTCCCTGAAGAGTTACCCGGTCTGCCCCCGGATAGGCAAGTCGAGTTCAGGATCGACATCTTGCCTGGATTGGCTCCTATAGACAGAGCTCCGTATCGTTTGGCACCCATTGAGATGAAGGAGCTGAAGGCACAACTTGAAGAGCTACTAGAGAAAGCCTTTATTCAGCCAAGTTCGTCGCCCTAGGGAGCTCCCTTTTTTTTTTCAAAAAGAATGACGGTTCAATGCGAATGTGCATTGACTACCGCAAACTAAATAAGATTACAATTAAGAATCGCTACCCCTTGCCAAGGATCGATGACTTGTTTGATCAGTTACAAGGAGCTAGTTACTTCTCAAAGATTGATATGAGATCTGGTTATCATCAATTAAAAGTCAGAAGTCAAGATGTTCTGAAGACTTCATTACAAACTAGATACCGCCACTAGGAGTTCCTCGTGATGCCTTTTGGGTTCATAAATGCAATGGATCTCATGAATAAATGTAACACCCCGAAAACGGGTTTAGTAATCAAATCCCCGTTAATAGAAAAAGACGGGTAAAAGTAACCCGGTAAATATTAGGATTTAAATAAATAATCCTAATATTAAATACAAGTGAATAAAAGCTTTTAACGAAATAAGTTTATAAGAGGCCCGAGTTAACGGGACTTAAAATAAACTTAGTCATAAATTCCCCGAACCCACTAAGTTAACTAGGAACATTTAACCTAGTTAATTGGTGGGAATATTGTTAAAAAAAATAAATAATTAGGTTGTGACCTAGTTAATAATGAACCAAATAATAGATGGGGGATCAAAGTTGTTAATTTTGAAACTAATAACAATTAAAACAATAAAAAATAAAACCACACACACTGGTGTGTGTCTGGTTTGATCAAACACAGGGGGGGCGACATCAGGACTCCTCCTCAAACCCTAAACTCAACAAATCTCACAAATTGAAGGCACAAATCGGTTCCAAAACAAAATCTGAGCATAGATTGGTGATCTCCTCTGAAAAGGGATCATAAGGTATGTAAATTTTGTAGAAAATTTCCATCTAAATTTCTGGATGAACTTAGAGAATTCGAAAATTGATGTTGCATGTATGTTGTATAGATGTAATAGGAACAATATTGTGTCTAGGAGTGAACCCTAGACAATTATGTGTTGAAATTATGCTCAATGCTTGAGAATTCCACAATCACCATTGAAGGTGTTAAGTGGGTTTTGTAGAAACATGTTAAACACTAGGATTTTGATAGTTATTCTAGTGTAATTTGAATTCCATTAAGTAAATTCAGATTTGTTGATGCTAAATTCGTGTATGTGATGGTTTTAGGGTTTTTGATTGCTAAAAATAGTGTTATAATGTTATAAACACGTTCTAATTGAAAGCTGAATTCAAACAGCTTCTGATCAGAATTTACAGCCGACTTGTATTGGCTGTAACATGGACAAAACCTGACAAAAACATGGGTTTCTTGAGTTTAAAATGTAATTCCAGAAAATATCTTTAAAACCCCACTGGAATTGCATTTTTTCGACGAAAATTGAATGTTTTATGAATTTTTCGGTATCGAAGGTTCAGGCAGCGTTTTCTGGCAGAATTTGCAGCCCATTACGAATGTCATAACTCAATTTAGGAATTGATTTATGATCTCAAATTTTTACTGTAGGTAGCTTCAGGTAATTCCAAAAATGTCCAACTGGAATTTCGTCAATCGGATAAACGAGGAATTTTAAATGAATTTTTTCATAAGCTGCAGTCAGAAGTGACGAATCTGATTGCAGCTTAGTAAATGAATTTTTACGAATTTTGGGTAAAGAGTTAGATCTTGAAATTTTAACACAAGGCCTATCCCTTCGAGAGGTACGTCAAATAAAAGAATCATAATTTTTGACGACTTGTAAACTGGTTAAACAAGTCACCAAAAACAGCCTAATTTCAGTGATACGAACTTTCCAAATTGATGTTAATCTTGGCTAAATGACAAGTTATGAACTTGATTGTACATATGTAAAAATTATGCCCATTAGGTGCTTTTTAAATGCCTGAATGAAATCGCGATCTACTTGGTTATGTGTAAACGTGATTATATTAGGTGTTCGGATGAATGCTAGTGATAAGGAATGTGTAAGGTGGAAAATCGTATTAAATTATGGTTAATCTAACCACCTTGTGAATATTGAATAATAGTTAGGCGCTTAACAAGCTAGTTGGAAGCTTGTGGATGAAGCGGGTCAAACGGAGCGAGTATCGAAAGAAAAGTGTGGCATGGATGTAAGGTAAGTGAAACTTACACCTTTTTGTAGAATACGTATTTATTTTATAAGTTGTAAATACGATAAAGACGATATTCGAAATATGGTCTCCGACGCTAAATGGTAGGGGTCGGGACAAATAAAGTTGATAAAACCATGATTAATGATATAAAAAGGTGAATTGGAAATTTAGTCATGAAAAGACTAAGATATAATGAGTTTCCGAACGGCTACTTTATAAGTAGGCCTAAAGAATTAAAAAGAAGAAAAACGGTGATTTGGTCAAGTTAAATTGGATTAAAATTGAAGTTTAAAACGATACCAAGTGGCATAAGCCAAATTGATTAACGCGTAAGAAACGGATGTAAGAGACCTAACTAATTGGTGAAAAATCCGAAATAGTTAGAAAACGAAATGGTAAATAGATGCCATTCAATCTAAGCGCAAATGGTTGGTCGTTTAGACCAAACGGGTCAAATGGTGATGTAGACACCATTTGACAATTTACGACTAATAAGTGTTTGTCGAGTCTTATGCTTACAGGACAAATCGGCTTACGATTTATCAATTCTATGATATAACAATTTAGCGAGACAAGGTATTAAAAACGGGTCATTGTGTTTATCCGAGCCAGGTACGTATAAATAAGATTATGGTTAAATAAGCGATTTGGGTCAAAAGTGTTAAACAGGAATTTCAAGCCGAGAGCTTGAAATTCTGAATTTTTAAGAAGTTTTATATCAGGTTTTAACTCCATAGGATGAAGAATTAAATTACGATCGCATGAGAAAAAGAATCACGCGAATCGGATAAGTAGATCAAAAGTTATGCACGTTTTTGTGGATTATAAGTTTGAGTTTTTGAGCTGGGAATCTGCAGTTCAGCAACAAACAATTCTGGACAAAACAGGGCGTCGCGCCACGCGACGGCAAAAGCAAGGAGCCGTCACGCGACGCGACGGGTTCTATAAATAAAAAAATGGTTATTTTAATAGTATACGTATTGCGAACCCATTTAACTACGTTTTAAGCTACGTGTGACTAATAAAACTCATGTTTTATGAGTTGTAGGTAAATTTCTAGTACCGGAGGACGATCAAGCTCAATGAAGAACCGAACACGATCAAGAAACAAGCTTTCGCGCGACGTTTCGTTGTTACTTTTACACGATGAACTTAATTAGATTATGTTGTAAACTTTTAAATTGTAAAAGGTTTTAATAAGCCCGTATTTCCGATGTATATGTAATCTTAATTACATAATTAATTTTTTTTGTAAACTTTACATTAAACCTTGATTAAATTGAAAGGGTGTTACAAGTTGGTATCAGAGCTCATGGTTAAAGAGTAAACTATGTTCGGTTCGAGGCTTGATCACAAATCAGGTAAGTACATGTATATTAATGGTTAAGCATGATTAAAGTGTTGTGAACAACACATAGAGTTATCGTGTAATATACATTACCTCAATTAAATGATAGATATAGCTAACAAAATAATGTGCATTGACACATATAGTAGAAAAGCCTTGTATTATGATACGGGCGTTTAGTAAAGTTGACATTGCTAACTTTTGTGAATGTCTTAATTGAAGGACACTTGCATTTAAAGATGACAAGGGTTGAACAAATTACGGATATGATAGAGGAACGGTCTGAATTATGACAAGAGGAACATGCTCACCAAGGACTAAATCGCGTAACGACCGCGAACAAGGTTAATGGCAAGGAACGCCCGTCGGGGCAAGCATTACCAGGTGCACGCTTTTAAATATAATCGCATAAATAGCAATATGCAACAAACATGTAGAGAATGATTGTTGCATATGTAAATTAGAAACTTGGAAAACCTGAATAGAATACCTATCCAGGATATTATTTCCAAGAAAACTAAATAGAGGCGTTACTTACATAGGGCGTGATGTGAAAACTATAAAAAGGTCATGTGTGTCATGTGTTAATCGCTTACTCTGGCCAAGTAAGTAGTGGCATATGATACCATGAACTTCTTATAGCGGACACATTTACGTCCGATATAGTAAGGGCGGGGTGAATGGGACTAACTAAAATGGTACCCAAATGAATCAAATAAATAAAATGTTTGATAATAAACGTAAACGCAAGTCGGACGACGGAAGCGTATTAAGTTAGAATGACGAGCCCGAGAGAAGGGACAAAGATTAAAGTAAATGAAAATACAAACCAACTAATGAGAATGTTAAGGCATAGGAATAAAGTTTGACTGTCATAAGTGATGAGATTCACATAAACAAGTCAAACAAAATAGAATCAAGAGTAAAAGACATGGTCGAATAAAAGCGAGGGACTACGCTAAGATGACCAAGTAAACCGAAACGAAGTCTTAATGCATACCAGAAGGGTTGCAATGATAACGATTTCGGTAAAACACCCAGTTGATGGGTGAGGAATTTAAACGCATGCGTAGACTGAGAAGCGGGAACGCGGATGCAAAGTCAAAAGACTCGGGTTTCGGGTCATGACTAAAAGATGATAAGATGCTGTAAATAGAAATTTTGATAAATTACGTTCAACTATTTTAAAGTTGAACGGGTTGAATAAAGAATGAAAATTTACATTCATAAGCAATGAAATTTCATACGAACAAGTCAAACGAATTAAATAAATGATGACGCTTGCTAATGTAAGTAAGCTTGAATCGAATAAATAAAATCGTGAAATATTAATGAACCTATGTAATGGTTTTAAAAGAAATATAATTATGAACCGGGGAAACGGTGAGCGTAGAACAAACTGACGCGTAAGCAACATCAGAAGTCATAAGTCGGAAGGTTAGTCCGAAAGTAAACGAATGAAGTCGTAGACTACGGTCAAGACCAACTAAAGTTCAAAAAGCGAAAACAAATGATTACAAACATAACAAGGGATGCCATGAAGCTATATAGGTAAACATACATTTGAATATGAATACGAATAAAAGATGATCTACGGGATCATCATAACCTACGGGATTAAACGTAATGTTAAGGTCTACGGGACCAAGAAGACCCTTGGGTCATAAGTAAAAAGAAACGAACTGCTAACATCTCACCTTAAAAAGGTGAAAAATCTAAAGAAATAGCCTACGAGGCTAAGTAAAAGAACCTGCGGGTCAGTTGAGTTAAGTGTGGGAACTAATTTTAATTCCACGAATTAAATAATATCGGAAAGGAATAAATCCTCGGACTTAAAATTCCTAGAAGTAATAAAAGGATATAAGACAAGGTGAAGAGAAAACGTTAGACTAAAATTTAGTTTTAGTAAGAAATGACGTTTTAACAAATATATAAGTATTATGAGAGAAATTAGGAAAAGGTTAATATTAAAGGATTTAGGTCTAGACACCGATAGGTGTAAAAACGATACATTCGAAAAGAGGATTCTCGATGATGAAAGGTTAATATAAACCTAAACATGACGTGACGTGATCATGGCCAAGAAAGGTAATGTGAAGTATAATCACATTGTAGCCCAAGCAATGGGTATAAGGTAACTGGACTAGTAAGTCCAGTTAGTGAGACTGATTAAGGTCAAAGTTCTAATGTAAGAATTGGAGTAATACGCTATTCATGGCGAGGTTAGCGTGGAGTAAGCATACCTAATAAATTCATATGACCAAACGGCCAAAGAGCGGCACGGTCAAGTATATAAAACAAAGGTAAACATGTACAAACGGAAATGATGGCCCATGAGGCTTTGTTAACGAAGAGTATTGATCGCCTATACTAAACAATCATAAGACAACACAAACGAAGGGTCGGAAGGTCGAATCGAGCAAAAGCACGATTAAAGGAGAAAGCTATAAGGTATGTGATTATATGCTTACGAGGGTTATGTTAATAACATTTATCGAATTATCTTAAATAATTAAGATGAAATTCCAGAAACTCGGTTTGCTCGTACGCGATGAATTCAGTATGACCAAACCGAAGGAATAAGTTCGAAAACGAAAGAATGGTTGCTAAAAGTGAAAGATTTCGCTAAAATATCCAAACGGATTAAATTAACGGATTCATGAAGAATTTGATAGTCTAACAGCAATGGATTTCGCCAAGATAACCAAACTGGTTGAAAATAAAGAAATTTCGTTATTTTGAGTTTCATTATTTCGCGTGAAATACACAGATGTTATTAATCAACAAGATATTACCATACATTTCTGGTAATACCAACAAGGGGCTAAAGTATGAATAATGCTTAAAAGGGGTTACTCAGTTTGAGTGTATTGGGTATAGAAACTCAATAACTGTGTAAGAAAGGTTTCGGGGACGAAACCTCTTTAAGGGGGGTAGACTTGTAACACACCGAAAACGGGTTTGGTAATCAAACCCCGTTAATACAAAAAGACGGGTAAAAGTAACCCGGTAAATATTAGGATTTAAATAAATAATTCTAATATTAAATTCAAGTGAATAAAAGCTTTTAAGGAAATAAGTTTATAAGAGGCCCGAGTTAACGAGACTTAAAATAAACTTAGTCATAATTTTCCCGAACCCACTAAGTTAACTAGGAACATTTAACCTAGTTAATTGGTGGGAATATTGTTAAAAAAAATAATTAGGTTGTGACCTAGTTAATAATGAACCAAATAATAGATGGGGGATCAAAGTTGTTAAGTTTGAAACTAAAAACAATTAAAACAATAAAAATTAAAACCACACACACACTATTGTGTGTCTGGTTCGATCAAACACAGGGGGCGACATCAGGACTCCTCCTCAAACCCTAAACTCAACAAATCTCACAAATTGAAGGCACAAATCGGT
This sequence comes from Helianthus tuberosus, assembly GCA_030545235.1. Lineage (NCBI taxonomy): Eukaryota > Viridiplantae > Streptophyta > Magnoliopsida > Asterales > Asteraceae > Helianthus > Helianthus tuberosus. The sequence goes on from CM060380.1 coordinate 59,142,555, forward strand.
TCCAAAACAAAATCTGAGCATAGATTGGTGATCTCCTCTGAAAAGGGATCATAAGGTATGTAAATTTTGTAGAAAATTTCCATCTAAATTTCTGGATGAACTTAGAGAATTCAAAAATTGATGTTGCATGTATGTTGTATAGAGGGAATAGGAACAATATTGTGTCTAGGAGTGAACCCTAGACAATTATGTGTTGAAATTATGCTCAATGCTTGAGAATTCCACAATCACTATTGAAGGTGTTAAGTGGGTTTTGTAGAAACATGTTAAACACTAGGATTTTGATAGTTATTCTAGTGTAATTTGAATTCCATTAAGTAAATTCAGATTTTTTGATGCTAAACTCGTGTATGTGATGTTTTAAGGGTTTTTTATTGCTAAAAATAGTGTTATAATGTCATAAACACGTTCTAATTGAAAGCTGAATTCAAACAGCTTCTGATCAGAATTTACAGCCAACTTGTATTGGCTGTAACATGGACAAAACCTGACAAAAACATGGGTTTCTTGAGTTTAAAATGTAATTCCAGGAAATATCTTTAAAACCCCACTGGAATTGTATTTTTTCGACGAAAATTGAAAGTTTTATGAATTTTTCGGTATCAAAGGTTCAGGCTGTGTTTTCTGACAGAATTTGCAGCCCATTACGAATGTCATAACTGAATTTAAGAATTGATTTATGATCTCAAATTTTTACTGTAGGTAGCTTCAGGTAATTCCAAAAATGTCCAACTGGAATTTCGTTAATCGAAAAAACGAGGAATTTTAAATGAATTTTTTTCGTAAGCTGCAGTCAGAAGTGACGAATCTGATTGCAGCTTAGTAAATGAATTTTTACGAATTTTTGGTACAGAGTTAGATCTTGAAATTTTAACACAAGGCCAAACCCTCCGAGAGGTACGTCACATAAAAAAATCATAAATTTTGAAGACTTGTGAACAGGTTAAACAGGTCACCAAAAACAGCCTAATTTCAGTGATACGAACTTTCCAAATTGATGTTAATCTTGGCTAAATGACAAGTTATGAACTTGATTGTACATATGTAAAAATTATGCCCATTAGGTGTTTGTTAAATGCATGAATGAAATCGCGGTCTACTTGGTTGTGTGTAAACGTGATTATATTAGGTGTTCGGATGAATGCTAGTGATAAGGAATGTGTAAGGTGGAAAATCGTATTAAATTTTGGTTAATATAACCACCTTGTGAATATTGAATAATAGTTTGGCGCTTAACAAGCTAGGTGGAAGCTTGTGGATGAAGCGGGTCAAACGGAGCGAGTATCGAAAGAAAAGCGTGGCATGGATGTAAGGTAAGTGAAACTTACACCTTTTTGTTGAATACGTATTTATTTTATAAGTTGTAAATACGATAAAGACGATATTTGAAATATGGTCTCCGACGCTAAATGGTAGGGGCCGGGACAAATAAAATTGATAAAACCATGATAAATGATATAAAAAGGTGAATTGGAAATTTAGTCATGAAAAGACTAAGATATAATGAGTTTCCGAACGGCTACTTTATAAGTAGGCATAAAGAATTAAAAAGAAGAAAAACGGTGATTGGTCAAGTGAAAATGGATTAAAATTGAAGTTTAAAACGATACCAAGTGACATAATTCAAATTGAGTAAACGCGTAAGAAACGGATGTAAGAGACCTAACTAAGTGGTGAAAAATCCAAAATAGTTACTAAACGAAATGGTAAATAGATGCCATTCAATCTAAGCGCAAATGGTTGGTCGTTTAGACCAAACGGGTCAAATGGTGATGTAGACACCATTTGACAATTTACGACTAATAAGTGTTTGTCGAGTCTTATGCTTACAGGACAAAATGGCTTACAATTTATCAATGCTATGATATAACAATTTTGGCGAGACAAGGTATTAAAAACGGGTCATTGTGTTTATCCGAGCCAGGTACGTATAAATAAGATTATGGTTAAATAAGCGAATTGGGTCAAAAGTGTTAAACAGGAATTTCAAGCCGAGAGCTTGAAATTCTGAATTTTTAAGAAGTTTTATATCAGGTTTTAACTTCATAGGATGAAGAATTAAATTACGATCGCGTGAGAAAAAGAATCACGTGAATCGGATAAGTAGAACAAAAGTTATGCACGTTTTTGTGAATTATAAGTTTGAGTTTTTGAGCTGGGAATCTGCAGTTCAGCAACAAACAATTCTGGACAAAACAGGGCGTCGCGCCACGCGACGGAAAAAGCAAGGAACCGTCGCACGACGCGACGGGTTCTATAAATAAAAAAAATGTTTATTTTAATAGTATACGCATTGCGAACCCGTTTAAATACGTTTTAAGCTACGTGTGACTAATAAAACTCATGTTTTATGAGTTGTAGGTAAATTTCTAGTACCGGAGGACGATCAAGCTCAATGAAGAACCGAACACGATCAAGAAACAAGCTTTCGCGCGACGTTTCGTTGTTACTTTTAAACGATGAACTTAATTACATTATGTTGTAAACTTTTAAATTGTAAAAGGTTTTAATAAGCCCGTATTTCCGATGTATATGTAATCTTAATTACATAATTAATTTTTTTTGTAAACTTGAAATTAAACCTTGATTAAATTGAAAGGGTGTTACAAGTTGGTATCAGAGCTCATGGTTAAAGAGTAAATTGTGTTCGGTTCGAGGCTTGATCGCAAATCCGGTAAGTACATGTATATTAATGGTTAAGCATGATTAAAGTGTTGTGAACAACACATAGAGTTATCGTGTAATATACATTACCTTAATTAAATGATAGACATAGCTAACAAAATTACGTGCGTTGACACATATAGTAGAAAAGCCTTGTATTATGGTACGGGCATTTAGTAAAGTTGACATTACTAACTTTTGTGAATGTCTTAATTGAAGGACACTTGCATTTAAAGATGACAAGGGTTGAAAAAATTACCGATATGATAGAGGAACGGTCCGAAGTATGACAAGAGGAGCATGCTCACCAAGGACTAAATCGTGTAACGACCACGAACAAGGTTAATGGCAAGGAACGCCCGTCGGGGCAAGCATTACCAGGTGCACGCTTTTAAATATAATCGCACAAATAGCAATATGCAATAAACATGTAGAGAATGATTGTTGCATATGTAAATTAGAAACTTGGAAAACCTGAATAGAATACCTATCCAGGATATTATTTCCAAGAAAACTAAATAGAGGCGTTACTTACATAGGGCGTGATGTGAAAACTATAAAAAGGTCATGCGTGTCATGTGTTAATCGCTTACTCTGGCCAAGTAAGTAGTGGCATATGATACCATGAACTTCTTATAGCGGACACATTTACGTCCGATATAGTAAGGGCGGGGTGAATGGGACTAACTAAAATGGTACCCAAATGAATCAAATAAATAAAATGTTTGATAATAAACGTAAACGCAAGTCGGACGACGGAAGCGTATTACGTTAGAATAACGAGCCCAAGAGAAGGGACAAAGATTAAAGTAAATGAAAATACAAACCAACTAATTAGAATGTTAAGGCATAGGAATAAAGTTTGACTGTCATAAGTGATGAGATTCACACAAACAAGTCAAACAAAATAGAATCAAGAGTAAAAGACATGGTTGAATAAAAGCGAGGGACTACGCTAAGACGACCAAGTAAACCGAAACGAAGTCTTAATGCATACCAGAAGGGTTGCAATGATAACGATTTCGGTAAAACACCCGATTAATGGGTGAGGAATTTAAACTCAAGCGTAGAATGAGAAGCGGGAACAAGGATGGAAAGTCAAAAGACTCGGGTTTCGGGTCATGACTAAAAGACGATAAGATCCTGTAAATAGAAATTTTGATAAATTACGTTCAACTATTTTAAAGTTGAACGGGTTGAATAAAGAATGAAAATTTGCATTCATAAGCAATGAAATTTCATACGAACAAGTCAAACGAATTAAATAAATGATGACGCTTGCTAATGTAAGTAAGCGTGAATTGAATAAATAAAAGCGTGAAATATTAATGAACCTATGTAATGGCTTTAAAAGAAATATAATTATGAACCGAGGAAACGGTGAGCGTAGAACAAACTGACGCGTAAACAACGTCAGAAGTCATAAGTCGGAAGGTTAGTCCGAAAGTAAACGAATGAAGCCGTAGACTACGGTCAAGACCAACTAAAGTTCAAAAAGCGAAAACAAATGATTCCAAACATAACAAGAGATGCCTTGAAGGTATATAGGTAAATATACATTTAAATATGAATATGAATAAAAGATGATCTACGCGATCATCATAACCTACGGGATTAAACGTAGTGTTAAGGTCTATGGGACCAAGAAGACCCTTGGGTCATAAGTAGAAAGAAACGAACTGCTAACATCTCACCTTAAAAAGGTGAAAAATCTAAAGAAATAGCCTACGATGCGAAGTAAAAGAACATGCGGGTCAGTTGAGTTAAGTGTGGGAACTAATTTTAATTCCACGAATTAAATAATATCGGAAAGGAATAAATCCTCGGACTTAAAATTCCTAGAAGTAATAAAAGGATATAAGACAATGTGAAGAGAAAACGTTAGACTAAAATTTAGTTTTAGTAAGAAATGACGTTTTAACAAATATATAAGTATTATGAGAGAAATTAGGAAAAGGTTAATATTAAAGGATTTAGGTCTAGACACCGATAGGTGTAAAAACGATACATTCGAAAAGAGGATTCTCGATGATGAAAGGTTAATATAAACCTAAACATGACGTGACGTGATCACGGCAAAGAAAGGTAATGTGAAGTATAATCACATTGTAGCCCGCGCAATGGGTATAAGGTAACTGGACTAGTAAGTCCAGTTAGTGAGACTGATTAAGGTCAAAGTTCTAATGTAAGAATTGGAGTAATACGCTATTCATGGCGAGGTTAACGTGGAGTAAGCATACCTAATAAATTCATATGACCAAACGGCCAAAGAGCGGCACGGTCAAGTATATAAAACAAAGGTAAACATGTACAAACGGAAATGATGGCCCATGAGGCTTTGTTAACGAAGAGTATTGATCGTCTATACAAAACGATCATAAGACAACACAAACGAAGTGTCGGAAGGTCGAATCGAGCAAAAGCACGATTAAAGGAGAAAGCTATAAGGTATGTGATTATATGCTTACAAGGGTTATGTTAATAACATTTATCGAATTATCTTAAATAATTAAGATGAAATTCTAGAAATTTGGTTTGCTCGTACTCGATGAATTCAGTATAACCAAACCGAAGGAATAAGTTCGAAAACGAAAGAATGGTTGCTAAAAGTGAAAGATTTCGCTAAAATATCCAAATGGATTAAATTAACGGATTCGTGAAGAATTTGATAGTCTAACAGCGATGGATTTCGCCAAGATAACCAAACTGGTTGAAAATAAAGAAATTTCGCTATTTTCAGTTTCATTATTTCGTGTGAAATTCACATATGTTATTAATCAACAAGATATTACCATACATTTCTGGTAATACCAACAAGGGGCTAAAGTAGGAATAATGCTTAAAAGGGGTTGCTCAGTTTGAGTGTATTGGGTATAGAAACTCAATAACTGTGTAAGAAAGGTTTCGGGGACGAAACCTCTTTAAGTGGGGTAGACTTGTAACGGCCTGAAAACGGGTTTGGTAATCAAACCCCGTTAATACAAAAAGACGGGTAAAAGTAACCCAGTAAATATTAGGATTTAAATAAATAATTCTAATATTAAATACAAGTGAATAAAAGCTTTTAAGGAAATAAGTTTATAAGAGGCCCGAGTTAACGGGACTTAAAATAAACTTAGTCATAAATTCCCCAAACCCACTAAGTTAACTAGGAACATTTAACCTAGTTAATTGGTGGGAATATTGTTAAAAAAAAATTAGGTTGTGACCTAGTTAATAATGAACCAAATAATAGATGGGGGATCAAAGTTGTTAAGTTTGAAACTAATAACAATTAAAACAATAAAAATTAAAACCAAACACACACTAGTGTGTGATTGGTTCGATCAAACATAGGGGGGCGACATCAGGACTCCTCCTCAAACCCTAAACTCAACAAATCTCACAAATTGAAGGCACAAATCGGTTCCAAAACAAAATCTGAGTATTGATTGGTGATCTCCTCTGAAAAGGGATCATAAGTTATGTAAATTTTGTAGAAAATTTCCATCTAAATTTCTGGAAGAACTTAGAGAATTCGAAAATTGATGTTCCATGTATGTTGTATAGATGGAATAGGAACAATATTGTGTCTAGGAGTGAACCCTAGACAATTATGTGTTGAAATTATGCTAAATGCTAGAGAATTCCACAATCACCATTGAAGGTGTTAAGTGGGTTTTGTAGAAACATGTTAAACACTAGGATTTTGATAGTTATTCTTGTGTAATTTAAATTCCATTAAGTAAATTCAGATTTGTTGATGCTAAATTCGTGTATGTGATGTTTTTAGGGTTTTTGATTGCTAAAAATAGTGTTATAATGTCATAAACACGTTCTAATTGAAAGCTGAATTCAAAGAGCTTCTGATCAGAATTTACAGCCGACTTGTGTTGGATGTAACATGGACAACACTTGACAAAAACATGGGTTTCTTGAGTTTAAAATGTAATTCCAGGAAATATCTTTAAAACCCCACTGGAATTGCATTTTTTCAACGAAAATTGAATGTTTTATTAATTTTTCGGTATCGAAGGTTCAGGCTGCGTTTTCTGGCAGAATTTGCAGCCCATTACGAATGTAATAACTCAATTTAAGAATAGATTTATGATCTCAAATTTTTATTGTAGGTAGCTTCAGGTAATTCCAAAAATGTCCAACTGGAATTTCGTCAATCGGATAAACGACGAATTTTAAATGAATTTATTCGTAAGCTGCAGTCAGAAGTGGCGAATCTGATTGCAGCTTAGTAAATGAATTTTTACGAATTTTTGGTAAAGAGTTAGATTTTGAAATTTTAACACAAGGCTTAACCCTCCGAGTGGTACGTCACATAAAAAATCATAGTTTTTGAAGACTTGTAAACAGGTTAAACAGGTCACCAAAAACAGCCTAATTTCAGTTATACGAACTTGCCTAATTGATGTTAATCTTGGCTAAATGACAAGTTATGAACTTGATTGTACATATGTAAAAATTATGCCCATTAGGTGTTTGTTAAATGCCTGAATGAAATCGCGGTCTACTTGGTTGTGTGTAAACGTGATTATAATAGGTGTTCGGATAAATGCTAGTGATAAGGAATGTGTAAGGTGGAAAATCGTATTAAATTATGGTTAATCTAACCTCCTTGTGAATATTGAATAATAGTTTGGCGCTTAACAAGCTAGGTGGAAGCTTGTGGATGAAACGGGTCAAACGGAGCGAGTATCGAAAGAAAAGTGTGGCATGGATGTAAGGTAAGTGAAACTTACACCTTTTTGTAGAATACGTATTTATTTTATAAGTTGTAAATACGATAAAGACGATATTCGAAATATGGTCTCCGATGCTAAATGGTAGGGGCCGGGACAAATAAAATTGATAAAACCATGATAAATGATATAAAAAGGTGAATTGGAAATTTAGTCATGAAAAGACTAAGATATAATGAGTTTCCGAACAGCTACTTTATAAGTAGGCCTAAAGAATTAAAAAGAAGAAAAACGGTGATTTGGTCAAGTGAAAATGGATTAAAATTGAAGTTTAAAACGATACCAAATGGCATAAGCCAAATTGAGTAAACGCGTAAGAAACGGATGTAAGAGACCTAACTAATTGGTGAAAAATCTGAAATAGTTACTAAATGAAATGGTAAATAGATGCCATTCAATCTAAGCGCAAATGGTTGGTCGTTTAGACCAAACGGGTCAAATGGTGATGTAGACACCATTTGACAATTTACGACTAATAAGTGTTTGTTGAGTCTTATGCTTACAGGACAAAACGGCTTACGATTTATCAATGCTATGATATAACAATTTAGCGAGACAAGGTATTAAAAACGGGTCATTGTGTTTATCCGAGCCAGGTACGTATAAATAAGATTATGGTTAAATAAGCGAATTGGGTCAAAAGTGTTAAACAGGAATTTCAAGCTGAGAACTTGAAATTCTGAATTTTAAGAAGTTTTATATCAGGTTTTAACTCCATAGGATGAAGAATTAAATTAAAATCGCGTGAGAAAAAGAATCACGCGAATCGGAGAAGTAGAACAAACGTTATGCACGTTTTTGTGAATTATAAGTTTGAGTTTTTGAGCTGGGAATCTGCAGCTCAGCAACAAACAATTCTGGACAAAACAGGGTGTCACGCCACGTGATGGCAAAAGCAAGGAGCCGTCGCGCGACGCGACGGGTTCTATAAATAGAAAAAGTTTATTTTAATAGTATACGCATTGCGAACCCGTTTAAATACGTTTTAAGCTATGTGTGACTAATAAAACTCATGTTTTATGAGTTGTAGGTAAATTTCTAGTACCGGAGGACGATCAAGCTCAATGAAGAACCGAACACGATCAAGAAACAAGCTTCCGCGCGACGTTTCGTTGTTACTTTTAAACGATGAACTTAATTACATTATGTTGTAAACTTTTAAATTGTAAAAGGTTTTAATAAGCCCGTATTTCCGATGTATATGTAATCTTAATTACATAATTAATTTTTTTGTAAACTTTACATTAAACCTTGATTAAATTGAAAGGGTGTTACAATAAAGTCTGCTAGCCGTACTTGGATTAGTTTGTCATCGTCATCATAGATGACATACTTATCTACTCACGCAGCAAAGATGATCATGAGAAACATCTTCGATGTATACTCGGTCTGCTACGACAGGAGAAACTCTATGCTTAAGTTCTCCAAATGTGAATTTTGGCTCCGTAAAGTCCAATTCTTGGGACACATGATTAGCGAGCGTGGTATCCAAGTGGATCTCGCTAAGATTGAAGCTATCATGAATTGGGAAACCCCTTCAGATATCCGAAGTTTCTTAGGATTGGCTTGCTATTATAGAAGGTTCATTGAGAACTTCTCTTGGATTGCCACTCCTTTAACTGTGTTGACCCACAAAAATGTAAAGTTTGACTTGGGTACTAAACATAGAGAATCCTTTGAGATTCTGAAATAGAAATTGAGCAATGATCCTGTCTTAACACTACCTAAAGGGATTGAAGACTTTGTCGTATACTGTGATGCTTCGCACACAAGAATGGGTTGTATGCTTATGCAAAGAGGAAAAGTGATAGCATATGCATCACAACAACTTAAAATACACGAAAAGAATTATACCACCCAGGATTTAGAACTGGGTGCGGTTGTACTTGCATTGAAACTTCGGATACATTACTTATATGGAACAAAGTGTATCATATACACAGACCATAAAATTTTCCAACATATGTTTAATCAGAAAGATCTTAACATGCAACAACTCCGTTGGATGGAAACTTTAAATGATTATGAATTTGAGATTCGTTACCATCCTGGTAAGGCAAATGTCGTTTTCGACACCTTAAGTCGCAAGGAAACAATTAAACCAATTAGTGTTAATGCCAAAAGAATTGAGTTATGGGCTAGCTTGATTGAAAAGCTATTAGAGGCTCAAAAGCAAGCATTGCTAGAGACAAATGCTCAGAACGAAGGATTAGGTGGAACTGTGAATCAGTTAACACCTGGAAAACATGGAATCTTGAGATTAAATAATCGCATATGGGTTCCTATTTTTGGAGGACTCGGAGATCTGATTCTCCAGGAATCACATAATTCAAAATGTTCGTTACATCCTAGAGGAGATAAAATGTATCAGGATCTGAAAAGAAATTATTGGTGGATGGGTATGAATAAATCCATAGCCACCTATGTAGCTAAATGTCTAATGTGTTCGCAAGTTAAAGCCGAACATCAGAAACCGTCAGGACTGTTCAAACAACTTGAAATTCCCACTTGGAAATAGAAAATGGTAAGTATGGACTTGATTACCAAGTTACCAAAGACTAAACATGGCAATGACACGATTTGGGTGATAGTCGACAGACTGACTAAGCCAGCCTATTTTCTGCCAATTAAGGAAACTTTTAGTTCCGACAAATTGGCTCAATTATATGTGGACAATATTGTGTCCTTACATGGAGTGCCAGTATCCATAGTATCTGATAGAGATACTAGATATACATCTCATTTCTGGAAAAGTTTCCAACAATCTTTGGGCACGCGATTAAATTTTAGTACGGCATACTATTCATAGACTGATGGTCAGAGTGAGCGTACAATTCAAACATTAGACGACATGCTGAGAGCATGTTTCATTGAAAGGTGGTAGTTGGGACGACCACCTATGCCTAATTGAATTATCCTACAGTAACAGTTATCATACAAGTATTAAGGCCGCTCCATTTGAAGCTTTGTATGGGAGAAAATGTAGAACGCCCGTTTATTGGGCTGAAGTTGGAGAAAGCCAACTGTCAGGATCTGAGATAGTCCTTGAAACCACGAATAAGATTATACAGATCCGTGACATGCTCAAAGTTGCCCGTGATAGGTAGAAGAGCTATGCAGATAAGAGGCAGAAACCTCTTAAGTTCCAAATTGGGGACAAAGTTTTATTGAAAGTATCACCTTAGAAAGGTGTCATGAGATTTGGAAAGAAGGGCAAGTTGAGCCCGACATATATTGGACCATTCGAAATAATTGAATGTGTCAGTTCCATAGCTTATAGACTTAAGCTACCTGAGTAACTCAGTGGAATCCATGATGTGTTCCACATTTCCAACTTAAAGAAATGTCTAGCCGGTGAGTTGCTAGCAATGCTGCACCATGATGTGCAAATTGATGAAAACCTGAGGTTTATTGAGAAACCGATTTCGATCGAGGATCGAAAGGTTAAAAAGCTCCATAAGAAACGGATCCCCATCATGAAAGTTAAATGCCTTCCCCGTCGTGGCCCAGAATATACATGGGAGGTTGAAGCACATATGAGACAAAAGTGCCCCTATCTATTTGAATAAATCTTGAGGACAAATTTCTTTTAAGGGGGTGAGGATGTAACACCTCGGAAATGAATAACGAATAATATGGCAACACGTGTCCAATCAACTCTCAAATATGCCTGATTTGTGGGACTAGAGGGACTAAATATGTAAAATTATGGAAGTTTGGATGTGGAGGGGTAATTTGTGACAATATTGCCAAATTTTGGCTTCTGAAGGTTCCTTACAGACCGCAAAGCATATGCCTTACGGACCGTAAGGCATTTGTGATTATTTTTATCTCTGAAGGTTCCTTACAGACCGCAAGGCTTATACCTTATGGACCGTAAGGTATTTTAAATTGTGGGCGCGCTGAGGTCCTTACGGACCGTAAGCCACTACCCCTTACGGTCCATAAGGGGTGCAGCTGGCATGGAAGCACCTGCTCCTCTGCCACTTCTCCCGCGATTTTGGTCATCTTGCTCAAGTTTTGGACACCTGGGGTGCCACCAATCCTTTCCATAACACCTCAGGGGGCACTTGACATCATATGGGATCTTGAATCCCACTATAAATAGAGGTCTTCTTGCATTATCAAGATTTGCACCTTTCATCAATTCTTTCTATCTTCTTGGAGTGCTTCTGATCTATAGAGGCCTCCTCTCTGGAGTTTAATCTCTGCCTTGAACACTTGTAAGTGTTCTCTCTTAGTTCTTTTTCATTTATAGGCTAGATAATGGCCGAAAGTCAAGCAAATTGACTTTTTCTTTGACTTTCGGTTATGACCATTTTGGTCAAGACAATGTTTGAATCAAACATGGCTACGTGATCGAAATAATGTAGGTGCTAATGTAACAACCCGACTTTTCGGATCATTACCTATCGCTGTCATTTCTTTCGTAAACGCTTGCACTCTGGGGATTCGATTAACGCTATGGGTTAAACTATCTTTTCAACAAATTTTAAACGCATATTACAACGCTTATTTAATCATTATTATCGCATTTAAAAGATGTTTTTAACGCTTACTACTTAAACGCTATCGCAATGAAAACTCAACGCAAACTCGAAATGCGGATTTATTTATGCATTTAATTTATATGTGTTAGCTTGTGTGATTACCTGTTGAATGATATGTGGTTATTAAAGCAACACTTATGCACTCAAATGCTCACTCGCAACTCAAATTTAACGCAACGCAATGCTTAACGAACGAAACCAAGTTAGAAAACTAACAAGCGCAAACCCGGCCGTCCGAATGGCCATCCGCCTGGATGACCATCCGTCCAGATGGAGCCATCCGGACACAACCACTCGCACCGTCTTAACTCTTCTCGCCCCCCCCCCCCCCCCGCCCTATAAATACCCACCGTACACCCTCATTTCAACACTTTGACACCCCCATCCGCTCCCCAAGTCTCAGACGCGATTCAAGGCCATTTTGAAAGCTTTTTCTCTCAAATCTTCGTCAATTTTCATCTCTATTCACTTCTACCCCATCTTCTTCATCAAAATCAAACACACACACACCTTAACTTTTTCTCAAAAAACACTGATTTTAGACCCCTAGAAGGTGGTTTTCACTCGTTTTGCTTAGGTAAACTATTGTGGAGCATCATTCAATCGAGATTGGTCTAAGATCCCAAGGATTTTCACACTTTTCAACTTAGTTATGAAAGCTTTCAACATTTTTCTACTAGTTTTGAACTTCTCCTCGGTTTTACACAATATTGATGGAATCTAGACTCAATCAAGCTCTCGACTCGTTCCTTAGTCGAAAGCCTGCTTGAAAACTAATTTCCACTGAAGAGACGGACCGATTAATGGGTCAAACATGAATCTTCATCAAGATCGGCACGTTTGTCCGAATGGGTTGGGCCCATCCGGCCGAATGAACTGGATTTGGTATTTCCGTTGTTTGACACGTCGCCACGCCGTCTCCGTTAACTTAAAACTTTTTACTTAGAAAATTTTACAAAAACTTCAACCACAGATCATCCGCCTAAATGGCCATCCGTTCAGATTGAATCCATCCGTCCAAATGACCTGACCCTGACAATTTCTGTCGTTTAAACGCTTTTAACTAAACTTCAAATCTTAATGATTCGCAGACAATCACATACTATCAGAATGGCCATCCGTCCGAATGGCCATCCGTCCGGATGGCCATCCGTCCGGATGACCATCCGTCCGGATGGAACCCATCCGCCCGAATGGAATAGAACCATCCGTTCGGATAAACTGTTGAACACTTAGCCCACTTTTTACCCCACTCGACACTCTGTTTTCGACCGTGTCAGCACTCGGAAGACTTATGCTTCTGTTCCCATATGCAGGCTGATCCGGCGCTCCCTTCAATCCAATCCAGATTATGTTTACTTGCTAAACACACACTGTGAGTATCCTCGAACCCATTTTCGTTTAACGCACTTTTGGGTGTTACATACGTTCTATATCAAAACACAACACACAACGCAAACACTTTATAAACGCTAATCGCTCTCGCATGCTATACGTGATTTGTTGAACACTTGTTAGTTGTTACTATGCTTATACAATGTTACACTAGACCGCCTCTAGCAACGATAGTACTATAGTTTGGACTCAGCACCTGTGTGACAGGGGTTGCTAGGGATCACATTACTTTACTTCACGTGTTCGCTTCGTTGAACATGTGTCGCGCATACTCTACAACGCAGTCTCGTGGTTAGGTTGTATCATTGTTGATAGTTACATGATTCACTCATTACGTGTTACATGCCGGTTATGCGTAAATGCTTTTATTACTATTATCTATGCAAACTTGTGTACTCACCTTTACTTTATGTATTGACTTTTATTTTAACGTTACTTTATGTATTGACTTTTATTTTAACGTATGTGATAGGTTAATTGGATGTTATGCTGCAACAAGTTAGGAAGTCTAGAAATTCACCAAATAAATTTGAGTTGTCGGAATGGAATTTGTTTATGAGACTGAATATTTGTAATGACTGTTTTTGCTTTATTTGTTTAATAGTATGGGATATTGAACCTTAAAAATAATGTCATTAATAGTTGTTATGGATTTTCAGGAACAATCTGTTTCGCTCAGTGCCACGCCCCGATGATTCCGCCATTGGTTGGGGTGTGACAGATTGGTATCAGAGCCATAACTATAGGAAATTAGGTCGAGATGTATAGAATTGACCTAGTCAATAGTCTAAGTACCAACAGACCCATCGTACGGACCCACTTGGGGTTTCGTACGAACTCGCATGTCGTGATACTCTCGTTCGAAACTACTATGCTACACCTTTGTACGAACCCACAAGCTACAACTTTGTACGAAAGAGCCTTTCCTAAGGCGAAATACTACATGCCTTTCCTAAGGCTAGCACAATACGCACATTTTGAAAACGCTCGCATAACACAAACGAGTGATTGTGTCGAGATTAGGTGTTAAAACCAAGAACTCTCGATAGGGTCACTCACTCTACGCGTATTTTTACTCTCAGCACCAGAATCTTCGTTGAGTTAGGAGTGACATCCATACCTCAACAAGAATCTCCCTCTCTGTCTCGTGGTTATTTAACCATGCTCAGGGACGAAGTTGTTAAGTTAGGGGTGAAACCCGTATCTTAATGACTCGTTCCACTCCCTACTTCGATTTTTACAAATCTCACCAAAGTCTCGACTGTTTCAATGATTTGAGTCACGTAGTAACTGGAAGGATGAGTTCCGTTCACCATATTTCGGTGAGAGCACAGTCTATTAGGCCAAAGCGTGTACTCGAACTTGTTGGGAATAATCGAATCACTTTGGGTAGTCGATGTCTAACACCTAGGACACTCCATTTTATTTCTAGCCTACAGTCGCCGATTTTACGCATTCTCAATTTTATGTGTTATATGTTTCGATTTTGGAGAATTGACGCCTTCCGCTCTTCGCTCCGCAAAACGCGCACTGCTCGCACAGCTTTCGTAATCTAAAACGCTAACTAATCGCGAACGGATTAATGAATCTCGAACTCGTCGCTTACGCTACTCACTATTGCTCGCAACTCTCGCACGCACCATGCCCAATTTATGAGAGCCGAAGGAAGTAATTAGAGGTGAATATGTGCAAAATATGTAGGTGAATACGTGCAAAATATGTGCTTACGTGAATTACATGCTCATACGTGCTTATGTGTATACGTGCTTATGTGGACTATGTACCAATGTCTTTGCCGTGTTACTAAGCTTTACATAATAATAATAATAATAATAAATATGTTGTACGCAACACTAAATTTTCAAACATAACTCGATATAATCGAATCTCGTCTAATTCATATGAAGACGTCGGCTGCAGAATTTGCACTCGACAATGTCGTCATTTGGATCTCACACTTACCACGCTACCCGATGAAACCATGCCGACAAGCGTATTACTTCACTTGTGGCCAAGAAAATGGCTAAAGTCATACCTCAGATTGTCAATGAAATCAATGAGGTCAGCAGCAAATCTTATGTCGAGTCAAAGAGCGACGCGCCCAAAGCTCCTTTTAGTTTTAAACAGTTCAAAGCATGCGGTCCTGCAAACTTCACTAGAGAAGATGGACCCAGTGCTATGTTCCAGTGGTTTGACTCTATCGAGGTCACCTTCAGGCAAAGCGGATGCCCAGAAGATCTCCGCACTGTGAATGCTACTGGAGTCTTCCAGTCCAGGGCGCTAGATTGGTGGACCGCTGAGCGCAACAGGCACGGGAATGATGCAGCTTATGGCCTCTTCTGGGAAGATCTCAGGGAGCTTATGATGAAGGAGTCATGTCCTCCTAACGAGGTTCAAAAGCTAGAGAATGAATTCTGGCACATCAAGCAGGAAGGAGGTGACAATGCTGGCATCACCGCTTGTTTCAAGAAGCTGAGTATCATTTGTCCTAGTCAGGTGGACACCCCTGATAATACAATCAAGAAGTATATTCGCGCTCTCCCTGATTGTGTAGCCGACTTTGTTCAACCAGCGAAACCTGCTACTATTGAGGAGACTTATCAGCTAGCAGCCGAGATCAACGACAAACGAGTCTTGGCTGGAGCTTTCAAAACCTCAACTAAGAGTCTCAATCAAGCAACCGCAACTCCCAGCACTAATAATGCAACATCTCAGGGTTCAAAGTCTTCACGTCAGAACCGTAAGCGAAAGAACAACAACAACAAGAATTATGCTACTACCGCCGCTCCACTCAACGCCGTCCCCGTATAGCCCAACAACTAGAACCGTCAATCTACTGTTACCAACGCACCGCCTGCTAGGCGTGCGTACACTGGTATCCACCGAACAAGATGATGCTTTTCAGACTCTTAAGCGGATGCTTTGCAACGCTCCCGTACTCGCCCTACCCGACGGAAACGATGAGTTTTTTGTTTATTGCGATGCCTCTAACCTAGGTCTTGGTTGTGCTCTTATGCAACGAGACAAGGTTATCGCGTACGCATCTCGCCAACTCAAGGTCCACGAGAAGAGCTACACAACCTACGATCTCGAACTCGGTGTAGTTGTTTTTGCATTAAAGATACGGCGACACTACCTGTACGTACAGTACCAAGTGTACGGTCTTCACCGACCATAAGAGCCTACAACACATCTTGAACCAGAAAGAACTAAACATGCGCCAACGCAGATGGGTTGAACTTCTCAACGACTACGATTGTGAGATACGCTACAACCCAGGCAAAGCAAGCGTCGTTGCTGATGCTCTTAGCCGACAAAGCTATTTACTTAGTGTTCAAATTGTTCAAGCCCAACACGACCTCGAAGCTCTCATTCGCGACGCTCAACACGCCTGTTTTCTCAAGAACACTTTAAGGAAGAAAGATTATGTGGAACCGAAAACCAGTTAGTGAATAAACCGAATGGTGTTTTTCACTATCTCGACCGTATTTGGATCCCTAGTCGCAATTATCTCTGAGATATTTTGCTGATTGAAGCTCACAAATCCCGATATTCCATTCACCCTAGTTCCGACAAGATGTACCAGGACCTCTGTGCCAGGTATTAGTGGTCGAGAATGAAGAAGGATATTGCTCTATATGTTTCTAAGTGCCTAACTTGCTCGAAAGTTAAGGCCGAACATCAACGACCCTCTGGCTTACTCGAACAACCCGAGATTCCGATGTGGAAATGGGAGAGTATAGCTATGGACTTCATTACGAAACTCCCTCGCACTCCATTAGGTCACGATAGCATTTGGGTTATTGTTGATCGTCTTACGAAATCCGCTCACTTTTTACCAATACGAGAAGACTTCAAGGTTGAACGATTAGCACGAATCTATACCGACGAAGTCATTTGTCGACACCGGATGCCTCGTGACATCATCTCTGACCGCGACGGTCGTTTTACCTCATGTCTCTGGGAGACATTCCAAGCCGCTCTCGATATGACTTTTAATCTCAGTATCGCATTTCATCCCCAGACCGACGGTCAGACTGAGCGCACGATCTGCACCCTTGAAGATATGCTTCGTTCATGCGTTATAAATTTTGGTGGTAATTGGGACTCGCATTTACCTTTAGTAGAATTCTCATACAATAACAGTTATCACGCTAGTATTCAAATGGCACCCTTTGAGGCATTATATGGTAGAAAATGTCGATCGCCTATTGTGTGGCACGAGATCAGAGACGCTTAGATCACCGGTCCTGAGCTGTCACAAGAAACGACAAACAAGATCCACCAAATAAGGGACAATCTCTTGAAAGCTCGGAGTCGTCAAAAGAGCTACGCTGATAAACGCCGCAAGCCCCTTGAGTTCGAAGTTGGTGATCACGTACTCCTAATGGTTTCACCTTGGAAGGGGGTGGTCCGATTCGGAAAGAAAGGAAAGCTAGCGCCACGATACGTGGGTCCCTTTAAGATTCTGGAAAGAATTGGCAAAGTGGCCTACCAACTCGAATTACCGGAGGAACTCAGCAACGTGCATCCTACCTTCCATGTCTCAAACCTCAAAAAGTGACTAGCTGAAGAAAATCTTCACGTGCCTCTCGAAGACTTGCAAGTAAACGAGACTCTACACTTTGTGGAAAAGCCTGTAGAATTCATGGATCGAGAGACCAAGAAACTTCGACGCTCTCGCATTCCCATAGTGAAGGTTCGCTGAGAAGGCAAACGCGGCGCCGAGTTCACTTGGGAACTCGAAAGTGATATGAAAGCTAAATATCCACAACTCTTTGTTACGCTTGCTCCTTAATTTCGGGACGAACTTTCCAAAAGTAGGGGAGGCTGTAACAACCAGACTTTTTGCATCGTTACCTATCGCTGTCATTTCTTTCGTAAACGCTTGCACTCTGGGGATTCGATTAACGCTATGGGTTAAACTATCTTTTCAACAAATTTTAAACGCATATTACAACGCTTATTTAATCACGATTTTCGAATTTAAACGTTGTTTATAACGCTTACTACTTAAACACTATCGCAACACAAACTCAACGCAAACTCGAAACGCGGATTTATTTATGCATTTAATTTATATGTGTTAGCTTGTGTGATTACTTATTGAATGATATGTGGTTATCAATGCAACGCTTATGCACTCAAACGCTCACTCGCAACTCGAATTAAACGCAACGCTTAACGAACCAACCAAAGTTGGAAACCTAACAAGCGCAAACCCGGCCGTCCGAATGGCCATCCTCCCGGATGACCATCCGTCCAGATGGAGCCATCCGGACACCGCCACTCGCACCGCCTTAACTCTTCGCCCCCCCCCCCCCCCTATAAATACACGCCATACACCCTTATTTCAACACTTTGACACCCCCATCTGCTCCCCAAGTATCAGACGCGATTCAAGGCCGTTTTGTAAGATTTTTCTCTCAAATATTCGTCAATCTTCGTCTCTATTCAATTCTACCCCATCTTCTTCATCAAAAACACACCCACACCTTAACTTTTTCTCGAAAAACACTGATTTTAGACCCCTCGAAGGTGGTTTTCACTCGTTTTCCTTAGGCAAACTGTTGTGGAGCATCATTCAATCGAGATTGGTCTAAGATCCAAAGGATTTTCACACTTTTCAACTTAGCTATGAAAGATTTCAACATTTTTCTACTAGTTTTGAACTTCTCCTCGGTTTCACAATATTAATGGAATCTGGACTCAATCAGGCTCTCGACTCGTTCCTTAGTCAAAAGCCGGCTTGAAAACTGATTTCCACCGAAGAGACAGACCGATTAACGGGTCAAACATGAATCTTCATCATGAACAGCACGGTTGTCCGAATGGGCTGGGCCCATCCGGCCGAATGAACTGGATTTGGAATTTTCCGTTGTTTGACACATCGTCACGCCGTCTCCGTTAACTTAAAACTTTTTACTTAGAAAATTTTACAAAAACTTCAACCACAGATCATCCGCCCGAATGGCCATCCGTCCGGATGACCTGACCCTGATAATTTTTGTTGTTTAAATGTTTTTAACTAAATTTCAAATCTTAATGGTTCGCAAACAATCACAGACTATCCGAATGGCCATCCTTCCGGATAGAACCCATCCGCCCGGATGGATTAGAACCATCCGTTCGGATAGACTGTTGAACACTTAGCCCACTTTTTACCCCACTCGACACTCTGTTTTCGACCGTGTCAGCACTTGGAAGACTTATGCTTCTGTTCCTGTACGCAGGCTGATCCGGCGCTCCCTTCAATCCAATCCGGATTGTGTTTACTTGCTAAACACACTCTGAGTATACTCTAACCCATTTTCGTTTAATGTACTTTTGGGTGTTACATACGTTCTATAGCAAAACACAACACACAATGCAAACACTTTATAAACGCTAACCGCTCTCGCATGCTATACGTGATTTGTTGAATGCTTGTAACTATGCTTATATAGTGTTACACTAGACCTCCTCCAGCAACGATAGTACTATAGTTTGGACTCAGCACCTGTGTGACAGGGGTTGCTAGGGATCACATTACTTTACTTCGCGTGTTCGCTTCGGTGAACATGTGTCGCGCATACTCTACAACGCAGTCTCGTGGTTTGGTTGTATCATTGTTGATAGTTACATGCTTCACCCGTCACGTGTTACATGCTGGTTATGCGTAAACACTTTTATTACTATTAGCTATGCAAACTTGTGTACTCACCTTTACTTTATGTATTGACTTTTATATTAACGTATGTGACAGGTTAATTGGATGTTATGTTGCAACAAGTTAGGAAGTCTAAAAACTCACCAAATAAATCTGAGTTGTCGGAATGGAATTTGTTTATGAGACTGAATATTTGTAATGACTGTTTTTTCTTTATTTGTTTAATAGTATGGGATATTGAACCTTAAAAATATTGTCATTAATAGTTGTTATGGATTCTCACGAACAATCTGTTTCGCTCAGTGCCACGCCCCGATGATTCCGCCATCGGTTGGGGTGTGACAGTTAATCCCCTGTGAGGGCACCTTCTGAAGATCACGTTAAGTTGGTCTAATGACGGGTCAAAGTTTTATTTAATAAAGTCAAAAACGCATATTTTCATAATTCAAGTAAAATAAACTTCTAAGTATCGAAACCTTAATTTTTTGACACTATATCAGTTTGTATAATATATTAGAACATGTTAGACCATGTCCAACCTGTCTTTCCTGATTAAAGCTCGGTTCGCAACCGAGAGTCAAACAGTTTGACTTCTTCTTTGACTTTCGATTCTGACCCATTTAAGTTAGTATAGCTACTGATTTGAGGTTGTATTATGATCGTATTATTGTATGGAATAACCCTATGAGGTTATACCATTTGATCATATCATTTGTCGGGTTTTTATTCAAGTCCTTGTTATATGCCTAAATAATGACCAAATTGCCCTTTTGTGCATATAATGATTTTGAAAGAAAATGAACATGTAAACTAAGTTTGAAACCGATGTAGCAACATATTAAACATGTTTTGGCATATTGGACTTGACATAGACCCATCCGATCACCCGATGTCGCCTATGCTCGTACGGTTGACTTATATAGCCTAGTTTATATAAGTTAGTCGAATTGGGTCAAAACCTTTCCAAATCAGTTTTATAATCAGAATGTATGATTGTTTGACCCATATTATACGAGTCATAGTACTCATGTGGATTCAAACCACATTCTATCCAGTCTTCGCTTAATCTAGCGAACCGTATCTATTTATTTTAAAGTTAACCGGTCCAAGTCATATGACTTGAATAATACACGTTAACATTCTAACGGACCGTAATTCCGTCCATTGCAGACTAAGAGCCTACAGTAAATTGCACTTGTGTTAGTTGTCTTGATTAAACGGTTGTGCTTATATATATCTTTGGATTGTAAAGATAAAGCTCGGGTAAATACTCTTAATCTATTTTCCCTATACGGGCTTGGGATACGGTGAAATTATTTACCTCTTGGTCGTGTATGGCATTACTGACCAATGTATCCAAAATCCAAATAAACTCGTTTTAATCTGTTATGCTTTATAACTTAAACATTAGGGGTTAATGCGTCCGTGTCCTGGATATCCACGGCTCACTTAATTGCAAGTGGCCAAGACCTAAGCACGGGGTGTAGGCATACACCTGACAGATGCTAACGCTATGATAAATCTTTTCTTACCCAATATGGGGATAAAAGTGGCGTGTCGGTTAATCATGTATCAGAGTTTAGTTCCGGACCCCATATGTATTGACAAGCATGTAATACTGGTAACAAGAGATATAGTTTATCCCAAGTTAATTATGAAAATGATATACAAAATGGTATAAAAATGGTTTTGAAAAGATTTTCAAAACTTGTCGGTTAATTGTAGTTACCAGTGAAAACTGGCGTATTTTTAAAAGACTAAGCGCAGGTTAGCAAGTACGGAATAGGCTGAAGTTGCTCGGTGATTGCATATTGGAATTTGCGACTCCACACAAAGCCTAGTAGTCTAAATATTTCATCTTTGTAAATTTCGATCCGCATGTGGATCTTTATACACTCTCGGTCTGTATATTATTTTGTACTTTGGACATTTGTACTTTGTAATCATTATTTTATAATCCCAAGACTTCTGTTATGCTAAATATGAATATCTATATCAATCATCATGCATAAACCCCAAGTCCGGGCCCACCGGGAAATCAGGGTGTGACATTTAGTCCATATAGAGCTTTGTAGTGGCGGATCTAGAAAATTACTAAAGGGGTAACGTTTCAAAAAAAATTAACGTACTTCATACAATGTAAACGAAACAACGATAGTAGCGCGGTAATAAATAAATTTAAACATATACCTAAATGATTTCTCCTCTTCGGTTTTTGAAAGCTTGAAACCGAGCCATGACATCCTCTTTTTTTACTTACTAAAACTTTCTTTTTCGACCGCACAAATTATCGCATTGTTCAAATACTCATCACCCATCTGATTGCATAAATCCGTCTTGATAAACTTCATTTTAGAGAAACATCTTTCAACGGCTGCGGTTGCAACCGGTAAAACCAGTGCTAGCTTCAATATTCGATAAACCAAAGGAAAAGTTTCATTTTTTCCGGTTTCCACCATTACACGAGCAAGGTCACTTAATCCAGTCAAATTTCTAAACTTTTCTTCTTCCTTTGAAGTGTGATAAAAGACCGAAAGATCACCCGCAACACACCCTCTTTCTTCTTTATTAAAGTCATTTGGATACATCTTGGAAAATTTCACTATCTTAGATATGTCAAATTTAGCAAACGAATTACAAGGATTTAAACCCCACATATTTTCTATCAAACTAGTTGAGACCTCACTTAATCGGGTTCCAAGTTCTTGAAGTTGCATATCCAAAACCGTATTAAAAACCACAACTTCAAAATGATGTCGGTTAGTAATGACATACTTTCGGTTTCTTTGATTACCATAACTTTCCGCCATATCTAACATCTTAATGTTGTTTTTTCACAAAAAGATGTCACATTTGCCAACATCTTTTCAAACCCATTTTGTCTTAGATGATTCAAAGCTCGTTTTGTCCCGCTTATCAAATGAGATGCTTCTAACAAGTCTTGAATCTTTTTTTAAGATGTTTTGATAGAGCATTTGTGAGACCAAAGATATCGTTCAACAAGTGTATGTAAAACACCAATTCAAAACTCTCAAAATTTGATAGAATACTTGACGCATTAGATCGTTGTTGAAAGGTCTCTCCATCTTGTTTCATAAAAGTAAGTACCTCAACAACTTCCGAAAATAATTTCAACAAACATATGATGGTTCTATGATGAGAAACCCATCGTGTGTCTCCGGGTCGGGCAAGGGAAACCTTTTGGTTTAATCCTTTTCTTGTGTTAATTTCACCCGCTGGAATTTCATTTTCCACTCTCTCTTTTTTTGCCTCCAACATCATATCTTTTCTTTTGCAAGAAGCACCAATCGTACAACCATGCCAAGAGTTTCATAAAATTCTTTAACACCATCATGCTTTTTTGCTACATCCACAATCACTAACTAAAGTTGATGAGCAAAGCAATGTATGTAATGTGCCGATGGATTGTCTTTCATAATTAAAGCTTTTAATCCATTAAACTCTCCATGCATGTTGCTTGCACCATCATAACCTTGACCCCTGATCTGTTTAAATAATAACAAACAATAAAATACAATGATACGACATATAATCTTTATTATAGTTTATGTAATGAAATTATGAAACATATAACTTACTTGATCTATGCTCAACTGGTTATCGGCTAATAAAGACACAATGGCTTCTTTAAGAGTTAAAGAATATGTATTCTTCACATGAGCAACTCCAATTAAACTCTCTTTAACAACTCCAAGCCTATCGACATATCTCATCACTATAGCCATTTCTTCCTTTAAAGACACGTCACTAGACTCATCTACTAACAACCCAAAGACATCGTCTTTAATTTCTTCACAAAGCATTTTGGTTACTTCTTTCGCATAGCAATCGACAATCTCTTTTTTAATAGATGGATCCGTCAACTTATTATTCTTTTTAGTCTTCCCTAAAGTGTACTTACCAATTTTCGGGTTGTTCACACTAATCAACTTGAAAACCGAAAGAAAGATACCTTTATAAAGAGACTTTTCAGATTCGTCATGACCACGAAACGGTCAACTATTTTCTAAACAAAATCCAACACTACGAACATAACCCGTTAATCGATACCAATTTTCAATCCTTCTTTCCTTGTTAAGCCTTTTTTCATTCGCATCATAGGATCGCTTTTGGTTAAAGAAATTTTCACATTTTTGCGCGGTCTTATTATGTAAACTATTAACTAACCCAACATGTTCTTTTAATACACCCGGTTTACTCTAGTTACAAAAGCCTCCACTTACAAAAGTTTCTCTTCCACCTTTATTACCAACACTTTCATTAAACAAGTAACAACATAAACAATATTCTTTTTCTTGTTTAGTGCTATACTCTAACCAATGATATTTATCAAACCATTTA
Organism: Helianthus tuberosus; assembly: GCA_030545235.1. Classification (NCBI taxonomy): domain Eukaryota; kingdom Viridiplantae; phylum Streptophyta; class Magnoliopsida; order Asterales; family Asteraceae; genus Helianthus; species Helianthus tuberosus. Next base: position 59,166,908 of record CM060380.1, read on the forward strand.
ACATTAAAACGTCTCCGACCACTAGAATAGTTTGTCCATTTAAAGTCATGACCTCGTGGTTGAAAAGCCTTTTTAACAAGATACGCTCTTCGTATGTCGTCTATTTGGTTAGGATGATAACTAGTAATAGGTGGTCTATCGGAGGGATCATAAGGAAGATCATTCAAATTGATTTTGTTTCGTGTTGAAGGACTTGAAGCCAAAGTAATAATTGGACTTGGAGTTGGACCAATATCTTCATTTTCTTGCATATCAATATCATTATATGAACTTGGACCAATATCTTTATTTTCTTGGTTATCATCAACATTTGAACTAGGAGTTAGAGGTGCACAAACCGGTTAATTTTAATAACCGGTTCGGTTAACCAGTTATACCGGTTAATTTGACTTTTTGACTTTAACCGGTTAATGCTTTAACCGGTTATTACTTTAACCGGTTATTTTCGGTTATTAACCGGTTTTTTTGCCCTTTTTTTTGAATTTTTCGGTTATTTTTTCGGTTAACCAGTCTATCGGTTAAAAAATCGGTTTAAAAAAACCGGTTAATAACCGGTTATTATACTACACTTATAACCGGTTACTAGCCTACGGTTAAAAATAACCACTAACCGGTTATTCCTAAATCGGTTATTAACCGGTTACGGTTTCGGTTAATAACCGGTTTCGGTTAATAACCGGTTACGGTTAATTAACCGGTTATTTTGTGCACCTCTACTAGGAGTTGGACCAAAATCATCATTTTCTTGGAATTTTCGTTTAGAAAGACGACTAATGAGAGTTTGTTTTTTCGTCTTTCAACTTTCAAATTCCCTATTTATAAGACAAATAAAATTAAACATAAACCCTAAATCAATTTCACATAAACCCTAAAAGGCTATAACAATTGCTGGAGCTATTCTTTCTCTTGTTCTTCCTCTTGTTGCTTGATGTGGTGGGTTCAGCAGTCGGTGCGGCGGTAGTAGCTTGATGCAGGCGCTTCGGAGTTTTATCCCAGACACCAGCCTTGACCCTCTTGTCATTGATTTCGGCGGCCAGTAGGTAAGTCTCTTCGATCGTCTTAGTCTTAGCCGCTTGCACGAAATCTGCGACGCAGTCGGGAAAAGCTCGGATGTACTTCTTGATTGTGATCTCCGGAGTCTTGACTTGATCAGGACAGATGATGCTGAGCTGTTTGAAACGAGCAGTGAGAGCAGCGTTGTCACCCTCATGTTGATGTATGTGCCAAAATTCATCCTCTAGCTTTTGGCGTTCATGAGGAGGGCAGAATTCCTCTAGCATGACTTCCTTGAGCTCGTCCCACGACAGTCCGTAGGCTGCATCGTTCCCTCGCTTGTTTCTCTCGGCCGTCCACCAGTCTAGTGCACGGGACTGGAAAATGCCGGTAGCATTCAGAGTTCGGAGGTCATCGGGGCAATCACTCTGCCGTAGAGTGACCTCAATGGAATCAAACCATTGGAATAGTGCAGTAGGACCTCCCTCGCCAGTGAATTCCTTTGGCCCACACGATTTGAATTGCTTGAAATTGAAGGACTTGGTGGTAGCTTTAGGAGCTTCGGTCCTCGACTCCTCAGCTGATTTGTTGGCATTCTCGTAAGCATCACTCACGCCCTTTGCCACACTTTTAGCGATGATGGCAGCAAGGCGTTTGTCCCTCTTTTCTTGACGAGAAAGTGTGTGACGGGATCCAGATGACATTGTCTACAATAGACATCGTCACAGGACTCAACACATTGTATTCGAATCTCACCTCACACGTCTACTACTTACTAAAGCTTAGGAATACACATATTCACGTAAACACATAACACATAGAGCACAAAATCGCATATACACATATGCACGTAGAGCACATAATCACATAACACCTTAGCATGTAAAGCACAAAAGCAAGGAAACACATACGCATTTAATCACTAGAGGCAGTCAGAAAACAGAAACCTATTATTCAAAGTCTGCGATCGTTCGAAAATAGCGTAGTATAAGCGTATATCGTAGTATAAGCGTATATCGTAGTATAAAGTTGTCCATAATTCAACGATTTGTTAACGTTTTGGGGTAGAAATGCAGCGCGAGTCGTGTGTGTCGATCGAAGCGAAGGCACAAATCGATTAATTCTTCCAAAATTAAGCACATAAACGGGTAAAAGCACATAAAACACATAAAATTGACGAATTATCAGATTCAGCAGTAGCGGGCTCAGATTCGAAACACATAAAAATCGAGAGATAGATTGTCTGCGGCTAGTAGACTTTGACTAACCAAGGTGGTTCAACTATTCGCAAGGACTTGTCATTCATGTCTGACGTTCAGAACTGTGCTTTTGCCTCGATTCTTGGGCGTTTGGCACACATCCCGTTAGTCATATCAAGACTTCAGGTCATTGGAGTCCGTCGAGACCTTGGTGAGAGTTTTGTAAAATGTGCGGAACAAGTCATCAAGGTTAGGGTTTCACCCCTGGCTTAACAACTTCGTCCCTGTTTTTGATAAAATGGAGGAGATTATTCATCAAAATATGGGTTTCACCCCTAATTTGGTATAATTCCCCCGCTGAACAAGCGTTCGTTATTGAAAATAATGAAGAGATCATTGATAAGTTGACAAAATAGCATTGATTAAGCAATCTAGTCAGGAGTTTGCGGTTTTCACACCTAATCTCGACTTTTTCGCCCATTTATAGTTGAAAATTTGGGTGTAATGATAGTGTAGTATGAGCGAGAATAGCGAGGAATAAGCTCGTACATAATCCCTACTGGATGTACTCGAGTCGGACTGTTGGTTCCGAAATATAGTCTAGGTTTCAAAGACTTTGACCCGGACTAGGTCGAGTCTTGCCTAATTCCCTATAGTTATGGCTCTGATACCAATCTGTCACACCCCAACCGATGGCGGAAACATCAGGGCATGGCACTGAGCGAAACAGATTGTCCAGAAGTTTCCATAACAATTATCAATACTATTCAATTTAAATAATACTTCCCATACCGTATCTCAAACAGTAAAATAATTATTACAGACAAAAATCCAGGCAAATATTCTGTTCCGACAACTCAGATTTAAAATAGTCAGCAATTGTTTATCTGCTTCTAGAGACCCTTAGTTTGACCACTACAGACAACTATTTGTTGGGCTCTAAAGCTTTATTCTAGCTTCAAATTTCTACCAAGTGTGCGTCCTAAGCACCTGTCACATACGTTAAAATAAAGTCAATACATAAAATGTAAAGGTGAGCATACAAGTTTGATAATAGCATATAGAGTTCGAATTCGTTTACGCATAACCAGCACGTACACATAGTGAAATGAAGCACGTTAGTTATCGACATAGATCCATCGATACCAATGACTGCGGGTTGACTGCCCGAGGCAGTTCGCAATACATGATTATCACCATAATCCATGCAAGTAATTGTCCTTAACAACCCCCGTGTGAACGGGTGTTGAGTCCAAACTATAGTACTATCGTTGCTAAGGCAGGTAGACAACATTCCATGTGTAAACATAACAAACAAGCATTCATAAGCCACGTATAACATGCATTAACGGTTAGCGTTCAATTAGTATTGAGTAGTGTGATTGTTGTAGTTTGAATATTCGTAACGTATGTAACACCCAAAAGTGCGTAAAGCAAAAAGGGATCGAGTATACTCACAGCGGTTAATGGATTGAAGGGAGTGCTTAGCGAGTAAGGTTAGCCTGAATAGATTCGATAGCATAACGATAAGTGACGCGTAAAACGGTACAAAGTGTGAGAGGGTCGGATAGTGGTTCGATCGGATGGTAATCCGATCGGACAGCAATCCGTGCGGATAACAATCCGTTCGGATGGTCATCCAGTCGGGCAGCTTGTCCGGTCGGATGACGATTCGAGTGGATTGTTTCTTCCTATAAGAAGAATGTGTTTGTGTATGATGGCTTAACCTTTGAAGTTTTCGTTGTAGCATTTTGAAAGCATTGAAGTATCTCTATCCATCCAGTCGGTCGATCGGATGGTTAGTCATGCGAATGACAATCCGTTCGGATGGTCATCCGGTCGGACAGTGGTCCGGTCGGACGGCAACTTAGTGGTGAGATTACTTAGTGATGGCAAGTTCACAGCAGAAGTGTCACTCGATCGGATGTCCATCCGATCGGGTGGCAACCCTGTTAATGAACATGTTGAAAATTGTTTAAGTCTTTAAAGTCTTAGTATCTCATGATCCGAAGAGTAATCCAGTCAGATGGTCGTTCGATCGGATTGCAATTCGTTCGATACTCAAACTTCAGATAAGGTTGTTTAAAGGTGGGACCTAAGTGTGATCCGTTCGGATGGCAATCCGTTCGGATGACCTTTCCGATCGGACAGCAATCCGGTCGGACAGCATTCCGTTCCGGTTGTCCCGTTCGTCTTACACTTGGTCGTTTTGATGGTTTGTCGTTATGTCGAGACGTTTTGACAACGTGTTAACCAACAGAACCCCCAGTTTGACCCCGATATCCAACTCGACCAGGAATCACCCTAGTTCGGCCAGTTACCGGCTCGAGACGGTTGTTCTTGATTAACCCGAAATCGGTAGTCTCGTGGGTAGAATCCAGATATTGAGCTAGTACAACACTATGATTGAGTAGAAGACTAGATCAGGGTCGGATCCTATCGGCTTTGATCGGATGGCACACCGCTCGGATGAATTATCCGGTCGGATGACATTCCGGTCGGATGGCACCTGGCCTGTGGCACTGTGGCTATCCGGTCGGATGGCTATCCGGCCGGATGGCACTTGGTTCGAATGTTTGACGCGACGATTTTTGCTGAGTCGATTTCGATTGCGAGCGGTTCGATACGATAGGGTTTCCTAGTCAAATTACTTTCAGTCCCAATCACTCATATCGAGCACTATCCCTTCTCCACTAATTATCATAGTTCGATTGCGATTCGAGTTCGATTTCAAGTTTCGATTGATTACCACAACACAACATAAGTAACATGCACAGATAACACGTAAAGCACACACACACGTATAACCATAAGTAAAATACGTAGCTCGAGTTGCGATTCGTTGTCGATTCGGTTAGCATAGTTTGATTATTGATTAATTAAATTTATCGCATTGTTACTTCCTATAGTTCACAGTCGTAAGTCGTTTGAATAATACGTCGATGGCTTGTAATTAACAACACTTACTCCACATAATACAAATAAAATAAAGAAATTTCTATAAATCAAATTCGTATCATCGGTCGTTGACTTGACCTTGACTTTGACTTGTGAAAACACGGGGTGTTACACCGGGCCTAGCCCCTTGCACGACCTCGTGTCCCACACGATTGTTTTGTACTTGTTCTTGTAATGTCTGGGGCCTAGCCCCTTGTCCCACATGATTTCTTTGTTTAGTGAAACGATATATATATATATAAATATATATATTCTTATCCCAAAATATATTCTTATATCGTATGTCATGTTTTCACTAATTCATTTGTTAACACAAGATATATTTATTCTTAAAATAAATATATTTTTACTTGTAGATGTTTGCTAAAAATAATATTTGTACATTGCCTTGTATATGTATACATGTATGTGTACTTGTTTGTATACGTGTCCAATTCATATATTTGTTGTGTATTTGTACGTATACGTGTACCCAAGTATATATACACTTAATTCTATACTTCTTAAATAGGTACTTGCGTCGTATTCTACTAGGTGTGTTATGGTGTACGTATTTATACTTATATGATACATATATACTTGTATTTCTTGGAATATTTCCACACTTAGTCTTTTATAAATTTTTCCAGAATTACATTCTTGTGAAATATATCTTTAATGTTTCTTTTAAGATCGGTTTGTAATATATATATATATAGGGGATGGTTCAAATGAAAACCACTTTTATTGTGAAAACTCGAAAACTAACAAAAAAAAAACCTAAAAAACACACAATTTTTTTTTCAATTTTTTTTTATAAAAATCGCTGGTTTTTATATATGAAAAAAAACTTTTTTTCAAAAAAAAAAAAAAAATTTTTTTTTTCTAGTACACATGTGCACTACACAAATTTTTTTTTTTTTTTGAAAATTTTTTTTTATATAAAAAAACCTGCGAAAATTATTATGCAAAAAAAAAAAAAAATTGGTATTTTTTTTGGCTTTTTTAATTAGTTTTCGAGTTTTCACAATAACTATTGGTTTTCATTTGAACCTTCCCCTATATATATATATATATATATAGAGTAAGGTTCATTGGGGAACACTAAAAAAATGGGGAACAGCGGGGAACCGACTCAAACGAACTCCGATTGGACTCATTCCAGCGGCGTTGGAACCGGCTCGTCGAACCCTAACTAAGATCTCTTAACCCTAAACCCTAAATCATAACTCCTAAACTCTAAACCCTAAAGCTAAAAAATAAGGCTAAAACCTAAGCTAAACCGTAAAATCTAAACTATAAACCCTAAAAGCTAAACCCTAAAGGCTAAACCTAAAGCTAAACCCTAAATCTAAACCCTAAACCCTAAGGCTAAACCCTAAAGCTAAACCCTAAAAGCCAAACCCTAATATATTTAGGGATTAGGGGTTATGATTTAGTGTTTAGGGTTAAGAGATCCTAGTTAGGGTTCGACGAGCCGGTTCCAACGCCGCTGGAATGAGTTCAATCGGAGTTCGTTTGAGCCGGTTCCCCACTGTTCCCCATTTTTTTAGTGTTCCCCAATGAACCTCACACACTATATATATATACACATATAGTGGAGAGTTCAAATGAGAAGAATTTTTTGTAAGAAGAAAAATGAAGAAGTTTCAACCAATAAGAATGCTTCATTTTACTTCATTTAATATTTGCATTTAATTTTAATATAAGGGTATATTGGTAAACTTAAAAAATCATTAATTTGTATTCTTCCCTTTTAATAACTAACTAAATTAAATTTGTAACTCCTTTTTAAAATATATACTTTTTCCAAATTAAAAAAAACATCTTAATTTAAAATGTAGAATAAATTACTAGTTGTGTAGGATAAATTACGAGTTGTGTAGGATATATTTCGAGGTGTGTAGGATAAATTTCCACTGTGTAGGATAAAATTCTATTATGTGTAGGGTATATGTAGGAAAATTTTGATATGTGTAGGTTTTGTAGATTATACGTAGGATATTTAATGATTAGTTAACTAATTAATTAAAGAGTTAAAAATTAATGATATGAGTTATAAATGAAATAGTATTTTACTAATATGCCATTTCTTTTTTTTATTCTCATATTAAATTTCTTCTCAAATGAACCTTCCCCTATACATATATATATATATATAGAGAGAGAGAGAGAGAGAGTTAGGTTAACGTACAAGAGCCCTTATCCTACATTACGTACGCGATCATCTCAGCCGTCAGATCTTCATCCCACATTGAAATCGCATGTTGGTTTTTTTGTAACAATTTCGCATGTTGGTTTTTTAACATGCGATTTCATCAAAATTATCACATGCGATTTCACATCGCGTACATAGCCCGTTAAGCCATTTTGTACAGTACACTTTCTCTCTCTCTCTCTCTCTCTCTCTTTCTATATATATATATATGGGATGGATCATGAGAAAACTGGTTTAAATGAGAAAACAAAAAAAACTAACTAAAAAAGCCTAAAAAACATACCAATTTTTTTTTATAAAAAATCGCTATATTTTATGCATGGAAAAAAAATTTCAAAAAAAAAAAATCTTTTTGTTGTATTGCACATGTGCGCTATTACGGATATAATGCACATGTGTAGTACACATATAATGCACATGTGCAGTACAACAATTTTTTTTGAATTTTTTTTTATATATAAAAATTAGCGATTTTTTTTATAAAAAATTGTAAAAAAAAATTTTGGTATGTTTTTTAGCTTTTTTAGTTAGTTTTCTAGTTTTCTCATTTAGATGTAGTTTTCTCATGATCCTCTCCCTATATATATATAGGGTAGGGTTCCAGCGTGAACAACCTTCCAAGAGTGAACTGCGTGAACAGATATGGACCCTTGATTTCCTTTTTAGTTGGATATAAATCTTTTCTTTTGTACTTGGATATAAATAGAACAGTACACATGTGTACTCAGCATCGTACATATGTGTACAGTAATTCACAGGTGTACATCAACATTCAATACAAAAAACATTCCGAGATATCACAAAAACATACGATATACACATGTGTACATCGCATTAAAAAGAGGGCAAAATCAGAATACACATGTGTACATCGCATTTAAACACATAATTACTTTAATAATTGAATTAAGTTACATCTTTCCTAATCCTTGATTTGATTTATGAGAGATTTATGCAATCAATTTAAGAGGATAATTTATTACTTGATTTGTGAGAGATTTATGCAATCAATTTAAGATTGAAATTACACATATACCATTTTTGTATTTAATTAAATGAAAAAAATTAACCAAATAATTACCATCATGCCACTCACTTTAATCTCAAGATCATAAAAATCAAGGGCCCAGATCAGTTCACGCAGTTCACTCTTGGGATTTTGTTCACGTTTGAACCTAATCCTATATATATATATATATATATAAGTGACCGCTAAAATGAGAACCACCTCGAGTTGTAAGAACCGTGAGAACTTTTTGATCCGGGGCGAGGTGGACCAAATTGTTTTTTCATAAACGTAGATACGTGTATTATAAACACATTTGTAAAAAAAAAATTCAAAAAAAAAAAAAATTTCGTGTGTGTAGTTTTGAGCACCACAAGTTTGTGTTTACGGGTACCGTAAATTTTCCGGTTAAATTTACGGTACCCATAAACACAAACTTGTGGTGCTCAAAACTACACACACGACATTTTTTTTTGAATTTTTTTTTTACAAATGTGTTTATAATACACGCATCTACGTTTATGAAAAAAAATTTTGGTCCACCTCGCCCCGTACGGTGTAGTTCTCACGGTTCTTACAACTCGAGGTGGTTCTCATTTTAGCGGTCCCCTATATATATATATAGGGGACCGCTAAAATGAAAACCACCTCTAGTTGTAAGAACCGAGAGAACCACTTTCTAGCCACTAGATCAACAAGATGAATGGATGAGATTAAAAGTAACTAAAATTAATATTAAATACATTTTGTCTTATTATGTCTTTAATATTTTAATCCAAAAGGGTAGTTTAGTAAAATTACTCTTTTTTGTCTTTTTATCTTTATTATTTTTTATTACTTTTTTTTATTATATTACTTTTTATTTTTTAAACATAATTTTTTTATTAAAAGTATTTTTAAATTCAATTTTTTTTAACAAAACAATTTTTTTTGCGCGCCGGTTTTTGCACGCCGTTTTTACGCCCGACTTTTTCATGCATCGTTTTTTAACGCGTCGTTTTTGCACGCCGTTTTTTACACTCGGCTTTTTCAAGTGTCGTTTTTTTAACGCGCCGTTTTTTACGTCTCGTTTTAACGTGACGTTTTTTACGTCCGGTTTTTTTCGCGGCGTTTTTATGCCCCGCATTCACGCCCCTTGTTTAGGTGCCGTTTTATCACACGATTTTTTACGTTTTACAATTTACGTAGAAAAAGTTTTACGTTTTACGTTAAACTTTTTAAACTTTTTACGTTTTACGTTTTACGTTTTAGGTAAAACTTTTTACGTTTTACGTTAAAAAATTTACGTTTTACGTTAAACTTTTTACGTTTTACGTTAAATAAAACTTTTTACGTTTTACGTTAAACTATTTACGTTTTACGTTTTACGTTAAACTTTTTACGTTTTACGTTAAACTTTTTACGCCAAAAACTGTACGTTTTACGGTTTACGTTAAAAAATTTACAGTTTTACGTTAAAAAGTTTACGGTTTGACCGAGTCAACTAAAACCTAAGCTGAGCCGTCTGACCGAACTGCAAGACCCGAACCGAGACCGAGCCGAAGCTTGACCCGAACAACTCTGAATCTGACCCGGTTTGACTGAGCCGCCGACCCGAAGCTTCCGAACCGGGTTGAACCAAACCCGCACCCACTGACCCGAAACTCGACCCTCGGCTAACCCGAACAAAAACTCGAACCATACTTGAGTCTGGCCCGAAACCTGATATATATGAAGTGAAAGTAAAAAACATGAGACATGGTACAGAAAGTGATTGATCATATATAAAAGATTCAATAAGCCCTATACGTATATATATGTTAAAACTCAAATCTAAACCAACTAAATTGTTCATGGTAAGGTATTGACAGGTGGCGGAGCAAGTAAGTACTATTTTAATTAATATCATGTTCAAAAAAGTGTATGCATAAGTTTCGTTCCAAATTCTATTAACAAACTATACATAATCAACTATGCATAAGAACGAATATTTGAAGTACGTTTATAGTTTGTATAAGCGAGTAAATTAATATAAATACCTGGCTGAACGGTTATGGGGATACAAGAAGATTGAATATAAAAAAAAACACATGCGTTTAGGCAATTCAAGAAAGTGCTGGGTTTAGGAAGAACAGAGAGATCTATGATATCTTCAAAATTTGAAATTAAGAGAGAGAGGAAAGTGATGATATAAGAGATGATAAGAGAGATGGAGATTTAAAAAGTCAGAGACATTTAATGAAGATAGATGGAGATTTGACATTTGTGGTAAATGATTAAAATACCCCATTTTATGATTGGTTGAAAGTGGTTCTCGCGGTTCTTACAACTGGGGATGGTTTCTATTTTAGCGGCTCCCTATATATATATATATTTGTTGATTGTAGCTTGTCCGATCCTCCGATTGTCCTTGTATTTGTCATGGATATGTATATATGTGTATATTTTCCATGTATCCTTGTAGTTATGTATATATATGTATATGTATATACTTTGTCATACTTCATTCCATGTCCTTGTAGGTGTATTTTATTTGGTATTTAGTTAGATATAATTTCCTACATCTTTCTACTAAATACATATAACACACAAGATATACACAAATACACATTTTTCCATTGTTTACTATATATATATATATATGTTTCCATAATATATATTAACTAAAGGTCAGGAATGAAGATGTTCCAAAGACTTCCTTCAGAACAAGATACGGACACTACGAGTTTCAAGTGATGCCTTTTGGGCTCACAAATGCACCAGTAGCATTCATGGATCTCATGAATAGAGTCTACAATCCGTATCTAGATAAGTTTGTCATTGTCTTCATAGACGACATGCTTATCTATTCTCGTAATCAAGCTAATCACGAGAAACATCTACGGTGCATCTTAGAGTTATTAAAGCAGGAGAAGCTTTACGCTAAGTTCTCCAAGTGCGAGTTCTAGCTTCGAGAAGTCCAATTTCTTGGACACGTGATTAGTGAGCGTGGTATCCAGGTGGATCTCTCTAAAAAAGAAGCCAACATGAATTGGGAAGCACCAAAGTCGCCTTCTGAGATATGTAGTTTCTTAGGATTGGCCGGTTATTATAGGAGGTTCATTGAGAATTTTTTTGAGGATAGCCACTCCTTTAACTACTTTGAACTGTAAGAATGTCAAGTTTGACTGGGGTCCGAAGTACCAAGAATCTTTCAAGATTCTAAAGCACAAGTTGAGAAATGCTCCAGTGCAAACTCTACCTGAGGGTATTGAGGATTTTGTCGTGTACTGTGATGCCTCGCACACCGGCATGGACTGTGTGCTGTGCAGAGAGGCAAAGTGATTGCTTATGCATCACGACAATTAAAGGTGCACGAAAGGAATTACACCACCAACGACTTGGAGTTCGGTGCCGTTGTATTTGCACTAAAGTTATGGAGACACTACTTGTATGGAACAAAGTGTATTATATACACTGACTATAAAAGTCTCCAGCATCTGTTCAACCAGAAAGATCTGAATATGAGACAATGCCGCTGGATGGAGACGCTGAATGATTATGATTGCGAGATCCGCTATCATCCAGGAAAGGCAAATGTGGTTGCCGATGCGTTGAGTCACAAAGAAAGGGTTAAACCGATTAGGATTAATGCCAAGAGCATTGAGCTCAGGTCTAGCTTAAATGAGAAGCTATTGGATGCGCAAAAGCAAGCCTTATTAGAGGCTAAGATTCCTAATGAAGGATTGGGGTGGAACTGTTGATCAGTTGTCACCTAGAAAGGATGAAATCCTTAGACTGAGTGATAGGATACGGGTTCTAATCTTTGGAGGGCTTAGAGATCTAATCCTCCAGGAAGCGCATAATTCCAAATATTCTGTTCACCCTAGAGGTGACGAAATGTATCAAAATTTGAAAAAGAACTATTGGTTGATGGGAATGAAGAAATCCATAGCCACCTATGTACCTAAGTGTCTGACGTGTTCAGCAGTTAAAGTTGAACATTAAAAACAGCCAGGACTGCTACAACAGCTTGAAATTCCCACATGGAAGTGGTAAATGGTAACTATGGATTTCATTACCAAGTTACCTAACACCAAACGCGGCAATGACACGATTTGGGTCATCGTGGATAGACTGACTAAGTCAGCTCACTTCTTGCCCATAAAAGAGACGTATAGCTCCGACAAGTGACGTAATCGTGTCGTCCCGATCAGTAAAAAACCCAATTAAACCTAGGTAGCTAGGGTAAGTCAGGTATCGAATCCACGAAGAACATGTGGTCAGTATCGCAAGACCTGTTCGACTAGTTAGACTATTTACAAAAATGTACAATGTAATTATGAAAATTGCTAATTTTTTTAATAAGTTTATTTGGTTGGAAAATAAATTGGAGTGACCCGACAATTGGTATTATCTAAAACACTTGTGATTAACTAAAATTGCAACTAAATTACTAAATGATTAAAGCAAGAAATTAGAGACAAGTTCCACACCCGGTTCGATTATTGCAAGACATAGGGTTCCTACATGTTTTAACTTGATTCAATTGCATATAGTGATTAACGGATTACTATCACGAAGCTTAGGTTCCAATTGCTATCGACGTCATAGACAACAGACCGTAATGCACTTCGTTACCTCGGACATGTAAATCCTAACCTACGATAAGGCATAAGTGCACAAATTCATTTCGCAAATTCAAATTTTATAATCATTCGACAATTCACAAGTTCAATTCAAATGCACGACAATTATCAAAGGTTTCAAATACTAAACAATTTGTCACAAAATCAAATGAAAATACAAATGCATAAACCCTAAAAATTCTTACAACAATCTATACCGGGGTGAAACCGAAGAGACTAGCCGTTCATGGTCGAAGAGGCGTGATCACCGGAGGATGAATACGAGAACCGAACCATAATCTTGAGTCTTGAAGGAGAGTTGAGGGTTAGGGGTTAGGGTTTGGATGGTGGAGAATGGATGAAGATGAAGTGGTGGTGTGTTGTGGCTCCAAGAACACTTTTTTAAACTCCCCAAAAAAAGTGTTGTTACATTTTGTTCCTTTTTTTCTTTTAGTCAACATGTATCAATCTATCTATATCTATAATAAATGAAACCTTGGGGGACACATGTCACCCATTGGCTTAGGCCACATAAGCTGACACATCATTGTACACGTGGCATAGCTCTGGTTTGAGGATTAGAATAGCTTCTTTTGTACATTTCTATTACACCGTAACCTTCATTGTAACATTTAACCCTAATTATCATTCTCTCTCTCTCTCTGAAGATCATCGGTGACGACCTCCATCTTACCTTTCTCTCATAAGTTTCCCTTCTATTACCATTAACTCTAAATCTCATCTAATCCCTCTCTCAAACATCATCGGACGAAATCAAATCCATCATCGCTACTTTCTTCTTCTTCTTCATCAATCGCAGTAGGTACTATTTTTAACCCTACTATTATTTTGCTTTGGTTTTGATTTTTAATTGATTTTGATTATGAATTTGGTGAATCAAAAGGAAGTGGTTGCAGTTTTTAGGAAGAAGAAAGTGAAAATGAGTTCTGCAGAGACAAAATCAAAACATTGTTATGGGAGTATGGAGTATCGGAACAATTAGGGCTTTCAAATCTGATCAGTTTAACTCGATCATCGAGTGTTTGTTTGATGTAACAATTTGGGTATTTTTTTCTTGCTAAATTGATGTTCAGTCCATTCAATTTCAGTTTCATTAGATTTGTTCCTCGATTTTGTTAGGTTGTGCTGAACATAAGGTCGGATGGTTGAAGTTTAGGACCAGAAGAACGACAAAGAGCGAAATTGTTTCACTAGGTTAAAGATTTGATGTTGGTGTCAGCTGTGATATTAGACGACTCGGCCTTTAGGCGACCGTTTGAACAAGATTTGTTCAAGACGGCTTCGTATAAGGTATGTTTTAGTGTTTTTGGTTTCCTTTTTGCAGCGTTGATGGTGTCTCGAAGACCTAGCCACCGCCACCGGCAATGGCTGCTAGGGTTCCGGCGATCCACTTTGGTACGTTTTAGCGGAAAATAAATTAATATAGAGTTATGCTTATAAGTGACACTCATGTTCTTTGCTTCTTTAGAAACCTTTTGGCTGCATTTTTTTAGATTTCACAGTTTCATGTTATTCTTTGAATAATTTGTTGATTTTGGACACAAATATTTAGTTAAGAATGGTTAAGTGTGTAGTTTGAATTTGATTGTTGATTTTGAGCTCTAATTGTTATTATTTATTTTGCATATTGATTTGGGGCTGATAGAATAAAGTAAGTGAGGTTGAGAGGAGGCTTCAATTGGCTTTCAAGTATTGCTTTCGGTGTTAGCAATTGATTTCTTTTAAAACGACGTTATGATTTTGCTTTCAGGTTTTGCTTTCAGTGTTGCCTCTTTGATTGATTGCTTCACTGAGAAACTGCTAGCGACATCTTCAGTTACTTATGTTTGATTTGCGTTACCAATTTTTGGAGCGGAGTAATCGTGACCTTACTTGTGTGGGTATCAAACATCCGAGCAATTGAGCACAGGTCAGGCGATTTTTTTTTTTTAATTTCTACTGAGTTTGAATTTTATAGTCTTTATTGAGATTTGTATTGATATTTGTCTGTAAACAACTTTTGGTGGTTGTTGCAATGGCTAAAGCCCCGTTGGATGGTAACCTCCTTAAAGGTACAAATCTTATGCTTTACTATTTTTTTTTTAAAGTTTAAAGTTTTTTGGTGACTATGGTTTTTAGTTTGGTTTATGTGATTGAACGGTTCGATGATGATGACTGAACTTGGTATGTCACCTCTTCATTCTCATTCTTTTTAACCTGCCTAAATTCATTCTGTGGATATACAGGTTCACTTACAACAAGAAATAAAGCAAGAATCTGAGTAGTTCAGATTACCAAAGGCCTCACGGGAAAGAAGTACTTCAGGTATAGATGGATATATGACAAGTCATTTACTATCTTCATATATAACACGGATCTTCTTTAAATGTTAATTTTTCAATATTTATATGATTTCATACTTAGTCCTTTGTCTGTGAAGATTATCATGATGTTTATTTTGACGGAAAATTAATATTTATTGAAGAGGGGCAAAAATATATTTTGTTGTTAGACGGTAACATGCTTATAAGATGTGTATGAACAGCTTAAGAAAGAGGGAAGAAGGAATGAACCTATGTGTATGAAGGAACTAATGACATTGAGTATACTGGTTCTCATACTTCTGAGAATGAAGTTCCACTTTAGTAGCATGGTGATGACATGGAGGTTGATGTGGCAGAGAAAGCTGACTTCCGTCATGAAAATGGGAAAAGAGGTACTAGCTGCCCTCCTTTAGCATTTGAAGACCCTGTTGAAAACCATGATGAGACTGGTGCAGGTGATGTGGTGCTAAATGTTGACTGTGGTGATGTGGAAATGCCAGCTGGATTTGCCCTAGAAAGTCAAAGTGAATAGACAGTCGTATCAAGTAGGAGATGTTAACGGGTCAAATAGGAAACAATCAAATGGGCCAGGTCTGTTTTTTCTCATTAATACTCTCTCTCTCTTATACATGTAACTATTGGCTATAAACTTAGTTTTACTTGCACTTTTTTCATGATTGGACAAGTGAATATGGAATCAATGAAGTTGAACCTTCTGTCAAAGTGGGTAAAATGTATACTACTCTTATTGCTATGATAATGATATGATAACCAATTGGATTCTCTCACCAAACGGGACTTAAGAATGTTAAAACCATGACTAAATTTGGTGTTGCATTTTTCTATAGCCTATTTGGGTATGTTTTTTACACAAGGTATGAGGCTTTTGTACAATACACTGTTAACTAATACAAAAAAACCTAAGGACTTTGCAATCAGGTACTGTTAGCCGGTAGAAGTTCATGTAACACATTGCAGTTTACATTTTTTGTTACTAATAAACTATTGCAGGTACCATAACCTCATGAAGTGAGAATGTATATTGTTTATATTTCTTTATTATTTTTATTTTGAAGGTATGTGTTTGATAGTATACTTTATGCGTATCGCTTAAAATGTAGCCGCAGCCCTGCTGGATGATCGCTTTGAGATCCATGATGTTCAGATGCTAACACTAGACTTAAAAGAAAATTTTGTAAACAATATATTATGTTTCTATAGTTAAATAAGTTTTATTCATAGTTTATTCAACTTCGATTGTACTCAGTTGGATCGATTAGCATAAAACATAAATCAATTGTTTTATATTTCTATTGTGTTGGTTCATTTCACTTTGTCTTTATTGCCATCTGCAGCCACTTTAGTAGTGCAAGAGTTCACTCCTGATTAGGTATCATACTTGGATTTACAGTTATTTAAAATTTAATATTAAAGTTCAGCTAATTTTAGTAAAATGGGTTACTCGAAGGTCAAATCCAGTCTTTTTAAACTTCCCGATAAAATACCATTTGAGTTAAATGGTATGGAAAACAAATTATTTGTTATTGCTAAACAATTTCCTTTTGGTGTGTGTTGGGATTTATTTACTGTGTTTTGTAAAATAAGTTATTATTCCAATGTATGTGTTTTTACATAGTATTAAATTTGAACATATATAATTTGTTTTTGGTTAAAGCCGCGTTTAACGTGGGCATTAGCCTAGGGCAAGTTTTTATTTTTTTATTATTTTCTTATAGTATATTTATACTCTAAAATTACAAACATACAAATAATTACAAATGGATATAAAACAATTACGTTTCGATTACAGAGCCAATTTCAGTTTCTCTTCCCAACCATTTTAAGCTGTGACATAAAAACACATAAAAAACAAATGGGTTAAACAGGTCAACCTCCGAACCCGCTAACTCAACCCAAACCCAACCTGTTTAGCTAAATGTGTTCGCGGGCTCAACTAAAAACTGACTCAAACATGTTTAGACTAAACCCAAACCCGCAAAATGTGTGTTGGGTATGTGTCTTGTCATAAGTTCACATCCCTAAACTCATCCTCAAATCATTTTGGGTCATGCTAATCACACACGGAGAAAATTATTTTCACATCCCAAAGCGCCGCGCTATGGCCAAAGCGCGGCGCTATGCTCGACAAAAGGTGCTTCGATTGACGTTTGAGACATTCGCTACTGTTTGACAGACATAAAGCTGATTATGACGTTTTGTCGTTAACCCTAAGCGCCGCGCTTTGGCCATAGCGCGGCGCTTCAAACCAAATTTTCACTTTTAAAAGCAAGCTACTGATTGAGGTTTCTTCTTCTTCAGAAAAGCAAGCTACTTATCGTTCGAGACAAGGTCGCACTCAATACGTTGTTTACAAACATACGTGGGTATTCGAGTGTTTTGTTGTTTGTTGTTTACAAAAAACGATGTCGTGGTTAAACAACTATATTTTCGGTCAATATTCTGACGAGACAGTTGTTCCTGATTCTTACGAGGGGACCGCTATTTCTGACTCGTATGAGAAACCGGTCTCGTCCAACTTGAGGGAGGCAGAGGTTGTATCTGGCATTCGTTATCGTGATAACACGGTGACACTGGATTTGAATACCCCTGTGGAGGACCCTTACGCACAACAAGGTTATTCGAATTTCGGTTACGGTGGCGAGTACAGCTTTGTACAGCAGGAGTGTGGTCCAAACGACAGTTACGGTTGTCAACAGAGCTTACAAGGTTATTCGAATTTCGGTTACGGTGGCGAGCACAACTTTGAACATCAAGTATATTCGGACCTCGGTGACAATGGTGAGCCGGGGGATGTGTCTGTTGACGAGGAAGGCTGTTACCCGGTTACGTTTTCGTTTGATACAACGCAAACCTTTTCGTCACGTAAAGAGTTGGTGCGTTGGGTACAAGACACGGCAAAAGACAATGGTCACCTCATTGTGATTAAGAGGTCGAATAAAAGAGGAGAGAATTACAAGATTTGGTTTCAATGTACTTTTGGTGGGGAGCATAAGAGTATAGCTACACAGAGGAAAACGGGTAGCAAGAAAATAGGCTGCCCGTTCGAGATGATCGGGTTTTCGGAATCATCCGGAAGTGTTTGGAGGATCGAGGTGACGAAGGCGAAGCATAACCACACTCCTATTGAAAACTTAGAGGGTCACGCGTATGCGAGAAGGCTTTCTTCGGAGGATAAAAAACTGGTTAAGGAGCTGGCAGAGCAAGACATTCCCAACCAAAGTATCTGGCGAACGCTGACAAAAAACAATCTGGCTAGAAAGCTTATTCCGAAAGATATACACAACGCTGTTCAGAAGATCAACGCCGAAAAAAATGTCGGTAAGTCTCCGATGCAAAAACTTGAAAGCATTCTTCTCGAAAAAAATTACACTTATTACATGCGCACAAATGAGATATTGAACGAAGTTGAAGATGTCTTCTTTGTTCACGAAAGATCATTCACTATGTGGTGTGCCTTCCCGCATGTGCTAATGATTGACGCCACCTACAAAACGAACATGTACAACCTGCCATTTGTTCAGGTCGTAGGCATGACGTCGACAAACAAATCGTTTACGGCTGCTTGTGCGGTAATTTCCGCTGAGAAGTCAGAGAACTACCTATGGGTGTTGCAGGGATCAAGTCTATGCTGGTAGGATGTATGGAACCGCGCGTGATTTTAACAGACAGGGATTTTGCGCTAATGAACGCGTGTGAACAAGTTTTTCCAAAAGCGCATAAGTATCTTTGTCGGTTCCATATTCAACAAAATATTAATAAGAACAGCAAGAAGAAATTCTCTAACAAGGAATGGAAAGAATTCGTACGTAGATTTTGGTTATTGTGCTAGTCTACGACCGAGGAAATATACAGGTATAACTTGGAAAACCTTGAAGCACAGCTGAAAGAAGATGACCGTGAACGTAGGTATTTCTTACATAATTATGTTCAAATTTTATATAATAACAAAAACTGACTATTTACGTTTTTTTTAATTTTAGAGGTTTTTGATTATTTGAAGAAATCCTGGTTGGATCCGTACCGTGAAAAGTTTGTATCATGCTGGATTAACAAAACTATCAACTTTCACCAAACTACGACCAACAGGGTTGAGGGCATGCATGCAACACTAAAAAGTCACTTTCCAAGTCATCGCAACACACTGGATAAACTTGTACTGTATGTTGATCATGTTGTTGATAGACAATACACCGAGATTAGTAGTAGCTTTGAAACAAGCCTCCGAAAAGTGATGACGCACCACAAGAAGCAGCCCATGCTTGCATATATTCTCAGAAAGGTTTCAATATATGCGATTGAGCTTTTGAGTAGGGAACTAAAACGTAAGGAAGACGGGTTGAGAGCCTACGGTGCAAGCTGTGGTTGCCAACTTTTTACCAGCTGTGGTTTGCCATGTGCCTGTCGTTTGGAAAAGTTGGAAAATAAAGGTAATTAATATCTTTGACCTTTCTCGTTATGATTTTGCCACCTAATTTGTTTTCATCCACAGGTCAGCAACTCCGGATCACACACATAGACGTGTTCTGGAAGAAGCTTAACTTCAAGCCTGCAAAGAAAAACATAGAGGATATCGATGTAGACGCGGAATTTGAAAAATTGAAACAAAAGATCGATCCAACACCCCCTCAAGTGAAAAGGAGCTTCTTTGAAAAGTTTCAGCAAATCCTCAATCCAGGGAACAATAACAAAAAACCTCCTGCTGTTCTGAAGAAAACTCGTGGTCGCCCAACATTGAAAACGCAGGAAGAAAGAAAGGTTGAAGCCGCTAGAAAAAGCTCGTACATTCCATCGGAAGAAACTTGGGTCGAGGCCTCAGACGATCATCCCCGTCATAGCTCGTACATATCTCCCGAAGATTCTAGAAGACAAAAGAATACCAAACCGATCAACCTACACCCTGATTTCCCGATGATCAAGCTCGGTCCTAAGACGGATATAGCAATCCGCACCTACGCATCTCAGATTCCCGAAGTGGTCCATCCATACATCGTTAGAATAAAGGACGTGAAACCAGATGGTCATTGTGGGTTTCGATCGGTGGCTGTTGGGTTAGGAGTGAAACAAAATTCCTATTTGATGATCCGGAAACAACTTATAAAGGAGTTACGTACGAACGAATCGCTTTGGAGGCAGGTTTTCGATCCGGAAAACATAGGACATTATGATGCGCTGGTTAGACGGATCGATTTCAAGGGGGTGGGACGAGCAGATATCGAAAATTACATGACGATGCCTGATACGGGGTTTCTTATTGCCCAACGATATGGTGTGATTGTTCACACCTTCGACATGCGTGGGAGCGATACAATTTTCCCTCTGCTGGGCGGGCCAAACGAAGCTGAGGAACCTCACCTGGTGGTTGCGGTTGTGTTCGTCGACCGTGGGCATTTCATACACGTAGAGCTTGGAGGTTGTTATCCAATGCCTCCCCCAAACCCACTCTGGACAGCGAACAGAACAGAGCGCGCAGCAGCCTGGCATACATTATACAGGGATCAGATCAACGCGTACGAAATGCTTACGTATCGTGCCCCTGACCTTAATGTAACCCCATATGTTCACGATGTAGGTTAAATGTGTTTAATAATAATCACGTTAAAAACCGAATGTCACCGACACGACCCAATCAGATTCAATACGCACTTGTACGACCCAAAATGACCATATACATCATAATACTACAATTAATGAAAAAATACGTCATGTTCATGTGCGGTAGGCGGCTGATACACATAACACCTCTCACAGGAGTATTTGTGCTTTCAAACCCAAATGATACGATATAACGGAATAAGACATCACACGTAACCGATTTGATCCGGAACTTGCAGTATACTCCATATATAATAAAAAATGATGTATAATGGAAAAAACGTAAAATTTAGACTATTATCGACGCGTTTGTGAATTAAAAACAATTTTAAAAAAGGCCCAAAGCGCCCCGCTATGGCCAAAGCGGGGCGCTTTGGTCCCTCGTTATACCTGAAGCGGGGCAGCTTCTCCCCCATTTCAACACAAAACACAAAACACTCACAAAAGGTGCGATTTACACACACTTGAGCCGGAGATCAACGTTTTCAAGCTTTCAACCGCTAAAAGGTAAGATCGAACTTCATTTATTGTTCTGGTTCAAGTTATGTGTTTGATTTTGTTTGATTTTGTTTGATTTGGGCAGAGATCATGTCGCTGTTGGGGCTGTTCTTCATAACGAAGAACCAAAGCGCCGCGCCGAGGCCAAAGCGCGGCGCTTTGGTTCATGTTTATTTTTTTTTTAATTTAATATTATTTGTTTATTCTTTTATATTTAATTTTATTTGTTTATTATTTATATTTAATATTATTTGTTTATTATTTATATTTAATATTATTTGTTTATTCTTTTATATTTAATATTATTTGTTTATTATTTATATTTAATATTTTTTGTTTATTATTTATATTTAATATTATTTGTTTATTCTTTTATATTTAATTTTATTTGTTTATTATTTATATTTAATATTATTTGTTTATTATTTATATTTAATATTATTTGTTTATTCTTTTATATTTAATATTATTTGTTTATTATTTATATTTAATATTTTTTTTATTATTTATATTTAATATTATTTGTTTATTCTTTTATATTTAATATTATTTGTTTATTATTTATATTTAATATTATTTGTTTATTTCAACGTGCAGGGATGGATTCCTCCGATGACGAGATTGAGCATATAGAGGCTGAGGGAGAGGTAGGAGATGAGGGAGAGCAGGGAGAGCCAGCATGTCCGTACCTGCAGTTTCCGCCGGGGTCACGGGCGAGGGGGAGATGCGCGAGGTTGCGCGCCATCCCCATTGGGGAGCATGTAGGGATAGACTGGGGCCTGCTGGATACCGTGGGAGAGGCCGCGCGGGCGCGTGAGATAGTTGGACTAGATACTCCTTGGTCGCGCCTATTTGAGTTAGCGATGGAGGACTCGTACCCTGAGCTTACGTGGGAGTTTCTTTCCACGTTTACATACGCGCCGCATCCGGCGGATTACGTGGAGGACCCGGATTTTCCAGTCCACGAGGTTACATTCCGTCTCGCCGGTCAGGAGTTTCAGATGAGTGTGCGGCAGTTTGTTGTCCATACAGGTTTGTTTAAATAATATTATTTATTATTTTATATTTAATATCATTTGTTTATTTAATGTTATTTGTTTATTTAATATTATTTGTTTATTATTATTATTTGTTTATTTAATATTATTTGTTTATTATTATTATTTGTTTATTTAATGTTATTTGTTTATTTAATATTATTTGTTTATTATTATTATTTGTTTATTTAATATTATTTGTTTATACAGGTTTGTACACAGAGGCCGAGCTTGATACTGATTTATATACGCAGGCGGTTAGGATGATGGACATGCAGACGCTTATCAGTTTCTGGAGGGCCATTTCCAGGGTTCCCTTTGGGAAATCCTGGCAAAAGGCCACCACCATTAAAGACCCCTTGTTCCGATACCTGCACCATGTTATCGCGGCAACTATCGTGCCGCGGGGTGCCAGCAGGGAGAAGGTTAACCTCAGTGACCTTTTCTTTCTATACTGCCTACTGCGACGACAGCCCTGCGATCTAGCAGCCTGCCTGGCAGATTACTTTGCCACAGCATACCACCGGCAGCTCCGCGGGTTCGTGCACACTGGCTCATACATCACCGCCATTGCACGCTCGCTAGGGCTCGTGCCCGAGCATGATCCGGAGCTGTCCGATCCGGTCCCGTCTACCAGGTTGGGCCGCGCGTCAGTATCTGCCATGCAGATTACCCGTACCTTTGATGTTGGTCTGAGGTTTCGGGGACGTGACGGGCTGATTTGGCATCCGGAGGTGATGCCGGAGGTCATCCCGGTTGTTATTGAGGTGAGGCCTGGAGTGTTAGCCCCTCCTGATGTTCAGGCGGCCGCTCGGCAGGCTCAGCAACAGGCTCTGGGACTCGATGAGTTCCCGGGCCAGCCTCAGGCTCAGCCTCAGGCTCAGGCTCAGGCTCAGGCTCAGCCTTTATTAGAGGATCCGGCTCAGGAGGAGCATATCGAGGAGATCCCGGTACCACCAGTTCAGCCAGCTCCTGAGCCGCCACAGTACCCGCAGCACGTTTACGCTGACCTGCCTCCGGTAGCGCGTGAGGTGGCTCGGGACTTCGACCGGCGCCTCAGACGCCAGGGCGCACGCATTGACTGGATCGTCGAGACGCTCGTTGCTCTACGAGAGCACGCTGGGTTGCCTCCACTTCCCCTCCCACCGTCCCCACCGCACGAGGATTAGTACCTTAGTTTGTTTGTATAGTGATTTGTTATGTATTATGTACTCAGTTGTACCTTTTTGTTTTGTATGTACAAACTGATATATATAAATATATATATTGCAGTTAATCTTCTATTTACATCACGTTGGTTTTGGATTGTTTACGTTTAATTCTTATGGCTTTTTGTACATTTTAACGTGTTCGTTTAATTTAACAAAATAAACAAGGTTAACAGTTTATAAAGACGCACTTATATTATATACGTTCTATAAAAATAATGACGTAAAAAAGCGTAATTATAAAAAAACGTATTATAAAACTCAAATACAATTTTTTCCTCCAAAAAACACTACCAAACTAACCCACATCTCACCTATTTCAAAAAAAAAAACAACACAAACTCCAGCCCACGCTTTTTGTCTTTTTGCACACTCAAAGCGCCCCGCTTTGGCCATAGCGGGGCGCTTTGGCCAAGGTCAACAGACAAGGACTGACAAAGTCAGTGTCAGTCCTTGTCTGTTGACCTTGGCCAAAGCGCCCCGCTATGGCCAAAGCGGGGCGCTTTGAGTGTGCAAAAAGACAAACACCGTGTGCGAATAGACCAAGCCATCATTTTAATATATTTTCTTTTCAAAGAGTGATTTAGAAAGCATTCGTTTAGTCAAGTTGTTTGAAAAATTCATTGCTGAAATCGACCCATTGATGGATTGATATACATCACCACCTCTATCATCATACTGTATGAATTTAGTTAAGGTTTTTTTTGTTGTTATTATTTTATTTTTGCAGAGGTTGAGAAGGGGGTACTTTTACATTAAAGCAAAAGAAGAGTGATGTGAATTTTGAATGAACATAAAGATATAATCATATTCATTTATTCATCATTTGTTTCTTTTTGTATCTTGCGGATGTTCATCCAATCATCGCTAGCTTCTACATCTTTAAAGAAGGTAAGAAATGAATAAATATAAATTTAAATAAAAAAAATCACTTATGCTTCGCAATTGATTTTAAAGGGTCAAAGTTAAAAAGGAAGTTGAGCGATGAGTCTCAAAGTTTTCAACCGGAGGCCAACATGGGAGCAACATGGTAAATAGTGGCCCTAATTTGGTTATAGTATAATAGATTGAATTTCCATCTGCTATCATTGTAAAATGCAATCTCAGTAACAAAGGTGAGTTGTGTTATTTATTATCGAACTTATGAATGGGTCAATTTTGTTTATGTTTTATCTCTCATGAGTCAAATGGGCAAGATTATAAAAAAAGTTATAGTAGAATGGGTCAAGTGGGTTGAAAGTCGGCCAACGTGCTTTTATCTAGAGGTGTACAAAAAAATGGGTTGGGTCCAACCTGACCCGATTGTTTGGTATAGGTTTGGGTTTTTGTGTTGAAAATCGGTTCCAAGTTATATCATTTGCATCTTAGTAAATGGAATATATTCTTACATTATAATGCTTAAGGGTTTGTTCATCATTTTCATCTATACTTCTTTTTAGATTCTCTATGTAGTTGATTGATTATCTATATTAGTTTATGCACAAACGATCGGGTCCCAAGTTGTGGGGTTTTCAGATTGAATGATATGTGGTGATGGCATCATTTTTCTGTGTGTTTGCTTGCTCCTCAAGTGTGCCCTTAAAACTATGACCTGAGAGTTGAGTTACACGTAGGACGAAATCATTCAACCTTCTTCGTACTAAGCGAAATGTAACAAACAATTGGCTTCTACCTTATGTAAAACTGAACGCCAGACATTCTTCTATTCCGGTTTTTACATAATATTAAATTTGAACATAAATAATTGGTTTTTGGTTGAACCCGCATATTACGCGGGCATTAACCTAGTTAATTCCAATAAGATAAACTCTATGGTGGGTTATGGATGATTGTTTATGGCAAGAGTCATAGAAAACCCAATTAATTGCACATGCTCCATTTGACTTCTGTATAACCATTCTTCAACACACCTTTTGAACTCCATTTATATTTCATTCTCTACACAATTCCAAAAGAACAAAAATATAAATTACAAATACATTAATTGCAATTTTAATTAAGTTAATTGTTTAGTATTCTGTTTTGTTTTCTCGTTGACTCCAAAAACAAAGAAAACAATTTGAATATCAATTGCAATTAGTATTTCTCATTTGATTTTTCAAATTTTATTATTTATGTTATATTAAATATAAATTCATCATTTTAAACTAGTTCCCTTCACAACCTACAAAACAACAAAGCCGATCAAAGTGGTATCTTTTATAACAATATCGATGCATTTTTTTATAATTAAAATAAACTAGAATGTACAAAAAATACACCAATCACATCCCCACACTTATCTTTTGCTTGCCCTCAAGCAAACTCTTTCGATATTATCCACCCATTATTTAACAAATACACTTCACAAATTCCTTACGGATTCTTAGTTAAGGTCCATAGTCATACCCCATTCACAATGTTAATCATAGTTTATTGGTTATTAAATAGCAAATCAAAGAGATAATCTTTTTAAAACAAGGAAATGCCTAACTAAATCTAACGTGCTTTGGTTTTTATTCTCATGCAGCATACCCCTCACAATTGATCACTCCTCTCGGTTTCATTTCTGAACTAGCATGTAATACACTAGTAATAAGCACTCAAAGACCAACTATATTATTCTATAATTATAAGCTTGAATGACAATCAAACCTCCACTACAACACATAGACATCGCACATATTAAAAGGTCTTATGGGTTTTTGGCTTAGGCAAATGTTAGGAATTTTTGGCTAAAACGTGGCTAAAATGAAAAATGGTGAACACGAACCGTTAAAGAATCCTTATTTTCTTCTAAACAAATAAACTAAAAGATATTGGGTAATTTTGACCCGTATCTAACTTATTCATATTTTTTAAGCCTCGATTGTGGTCGTTCGACCCGTTTGTTGGCTTTTCTTTATTTCTTTTTTTTTTGCAACAACTATAAACACATGGATCTTCTCTAGACGGTTTTCAAACGAGGTTAAGGTTTAACTTGGGTAATGATATGGGTTAACAAACGAATGGAAAAGGGTTCAAGTTTGGCTTCTAATGGGTGATATGTGGGTAGTTGGTAAAAAAACATAAGGGTGTCAAAACAAAAACAAAAAGGTGGTCCTAAATTGCCTTTATCATCTATGTGCGAATGTCTAGTCCATGGCCTCGGTGTGTATCAAATCATACAAGTTCTAACATAGAGCTAACATATGACCTACTCTCAAACAAATAAAAAATATATGTATATGATAATGATTTTTTTTAAAGTAGGCTCAAAATCTCACCAAGTAGGGGAGAAATGTTACCGATGTGAAGCATGCATTTATTTTACCAAAAGCTTGTTAGCTATAGCTAGGCGTTCCTTTTCCTTTTTCTTAAAAAAATTGCTAGAATTACCTTTTCTACTACAATCACATGGAACATGACCATGACTAAGGACTTATACATGTGGTTTGGTTTGGAACCCGTTGATTATTTACTTTGAGAAATTCGGTCTTCAACCACGATCAAGTCTACTTAATGGGTATGATTTAAATTTAACTTTTGAAAACTTTTTAAGCATAACCGGGATGCACAAGACTTAACCACCACCACAATGACCACACCCCAATAATATACAACTAGTAGTAAGACCCGTGTGAACACACGGGTAGGTTTAATAACGATCGAAATCAAATACTAAAAAACAGATTATAATATATCATTTAAATTGTTTGCGTTTAGTTACATATCTTTATAAAACAATGTTAAAGACAGTATGTGTTAGGACATAATTTCAGCATTCAAACTGAAATCATTAATGACTCTTTGTGATGCTTTGATACTTAATGAAATCATTAATGTCTTTGTTAGGACATAATTTCTTCGTTCAAACTGAAATCATTAATCACACGTCACAGAACCATGATTAACAATTGTTTATCTACTTTTTTTGAAAGGCCAACAAAGCTTTTATTCCAAATATAAGAAAAACAAACATAACCTGGCTAACAACTTGTTTGTGACAACCGTCACTTTTCCGTACATTCCGTACACGAAATGAATAGTAATTTGTGCTTTAATAACTGTGCATGACCTGGTTTATCAGACAAATAAATTTTTGAATTCCATGCAAGTGAATTCATGCACGTTTTATACTACAAAATATTGCTTTATGCATAAACAAGAGCGTTGCGTCAGAAATACTAGTAAACTCACCGGTAAGACACATTGTGTCAACAAAACTGCAGAAAGCAGTTAGACAGTAGAATTGGAGCCTAGGTGTAGGTCCAACGACAAGAATACATTAAAACCCAAGAGTACATACAAGGGTTTACATATATACCATCCGGAAGCTAAAATACGCACTAAAAAGCACCCGAAATGCACTTTAAGCGC
Source organism: Helianthus tuberosus (assembly GCA_030545235.1). Taxonomy (NCBI): domain Eukaryota; kingdom Viridiplantae; phylum Streptophyta; class Magnoliopsida; order Asterales; family Asteraceae; genus Helianthus; species Helianthus tuberosus. The sequence continues at coordinate 59,194,865 of CM060380.1, forward strand.
ATAATTTATTTAAATTCAGCTATAATCAGCAATATGACACTGAAATATTACGATGAATTTTAAATAAATTATTCTGTGGACTGCAGTCAGAAAAAGATGAATCTGATTGCAGTTCGGAAAATGAATTTTTATAAAATATTGGTAACGAATTGGATCCCGAGATTTTTACACAATAATATTTGGATCGTTTAAGACATTCTGTAAAAGTTTGGGAATTTTTGGGATAAGTTAACTATATTATTAAAATCCTCGAAAACAGCCCAGTTTTGAAGATTAAAGCTGAAACGACATAAGTAGTAATTTGCGTATCTAAATGTCGGGTAGGTTATTTGAGAACGACCTAACGTGTTATATGTTAAAGAAAATGATATGCTACTTAGCTTGGACACCTCCATTTACAAAGGAGACTATGGCGAAATTTTCTGAAAATCCTAACACTTAGTAAATATTTTCTAGACAAATGTTTGCTAGTGTGTTCTAAACTATGCTTTTCGAATATAAACCTCGCCATAATTTTTGTAACAAAAATACACATACAACATACAAGATACATAATTCGGGTGCAAAATACAAGAAACTTATATTTATTTTTGAGAAAATAATATAAGTAAGACACATAGTTAAAAATATAAATTATTTTTAACACCAGAATTCGTATACAAAAGATAGTGATGTGTACTTGTGCGATACAAGTCTAGTGACTAACGTTAAGAAAACACGTATAGGTCACGACGTGAATTAAGCAAATCCGGTGAAGTTTACGACGCAAGGAACGCAAAGTTGTGAGTTCATGCTCCCCCTTTTCTTTAACTGTTTTTGGTTTTATAACTCTCGGGGGTGAAATACATGTTACAAATATTACAATGTTTACAAATAGTATGATAACAAAAAGCACTCTTGGTGAGAACGAGTACCAAGTATGATGCGTTTTAAGAAATGCCTATGAAATACTAGATCATGTGAGCATAGACTTAATACTAAAAATGCCATTAAGCCTTGGTGAAAACTAGTACCAAGCCCTTAAAAACATTCATTAATTAGGGACGAGGGTTAGATCTAACGGGTACGGCCGAACCCCACTCATGGTCATAATAGTACCTAGTAGTGCTTCGGAGTCCCAGTCGAGGGAAATCGACACAGTCGAGGGTAATCGACACACTCAAGGGAAATTGACACAGTCGAGGGTAATCGACACAGTCGAGGAAAATCGACAAGGGTATGAGCCAACACAAGTGCTCTCTATGTCCTCAAGGAGTCATAACAAGTACTCCCTATGTCCTCTTACGCCTTAAAGTCTCTCAAAGATTGACAAGAATACTTTATTGGTACAAGATTTGTACCACAAGAATACGTTATTGGTACAAGAATTATATCACAAGAATACTTTATTTATACAAGATGCATACCATGTTTCATACAAGGTATGCAAAACGCATGAACTCGCTCAACTTTTGTTGATGTTTTTCCAAAATTACATGTATTTCAGGTGACAGGATGGATCTTGGGCGCGGGTGTCGTAACTAGAAGTAGACTTCAAGTTTAGATGTCATCCACTTTTGTTGAATTGTAACCTAGACGAAGGTTGTGTTTTTAACACCTAAATAACAAGTATTTGTAATACTCAAATTTTCATGAATGGATGAACATCGTTTTGATCATGTAGTTGTTTATTACGATTGAATGCAATGATATTAAACCAGTCACACATCTTACGCTTCCGCAAAATACAGGGTGTGAAAGTTTGGTATCAGATCTTCGATTGTAGTGAATTAGGATTCCTTCTCGAGTCTAGACTACAATCACTAGAGTTCCCTCACGAAAACATTTTTACAAAAATGTTTTCATTGCATTCACGTAAGCGCCAAGATCCACGAGTCAAACACTTTTCAAAAAAAAAAAAAAAAGAGACAAGGCAAGGACATTAGTAGGGAATACCCTCAAGATAAGGTGCCAATTAAGGCATAGTCTACACGAGCTAGGCTTGCCAAAGGTAAAATACACTCTTGGTGATAACTAGTACCAAGTAGTGTTTTTGCCTCAGTCGTAAATCGACAACTAGAAAAATGACCCCCCAAAAACGAGAGTTATAAGAAATATGATGCATAGAGATGCCTATTTATGCTAAGTAGCATATTTGTTATTGATATACATATATACGAATAAGCGTACGGAATAAATATTGACGTGAATACATACAAATAAGTGTACAGAATGATTATTGACGTGAACAAGATACTTTCGACTCCAACTCCTATTACTGTACGTAACTCACACGATGAAGCTACCGACCTCGCGTTCATTGCAAAGCTCATAGCTAGAGTGATTACCAAACAAGATTATGAGCTTGCTTCCGTAGGAGATGGCTGCTCTTCCCTCTCGATCGTGAAGGTGCCTAACTACGATGATGATGATGAGGCAGAGGCGGCAACCTTGAACGAACTCTTAATCAACGGGACGAGATCCCTGCGACTTATGTGAAGCAAGATTGACGACGCACTTGACCAGAAAAAGGAAGATGAAGTATCCATCTTGAAGGTGCCTCTCCAACTACTAGGAATTCTCTCTATTCCTATCCCATCTAATCATCGTGCCTATACGCGCGTAACGATAACAAGTGTTAGCGCGTGGACCACCGCAAAGGTCCTCTCCATGACAGAGGTATAAGGACAGTAGTATCCCCTCCTTGATTGATCATCTGCTTGGACGAGAGAAAATTGGGGTAACTGTGCAAGACAATTTATTATTACGGGGGCCCACGTAATAACGACTTGTAGTGCACAGAAATCCTGGTGGACTCTGCGGGCCAAGCTAACGATCACTGCACAAAAATAAACTCTAGGTGTTCATACCTTCAAATGGCAGAACAAAACCTAGACCAGTGCTTTAGCACATTATAAAGTAGGAAGCCTGTCTTAGCCTACTTCGTGACTGACACTTCTACCTGTATACGAGACGTTTGAGAAAACGACATTTAAGCAAGAGAAGATGGATAACATTCAAAAAGATTCAGCGACGTTACACTCTCTATCACCTCTACACGAACAACCCCATCTATGGGAAAATATACACATCAATAAAACTAATATAGCAGGAAATAACTGAAACCTAAATGATCGAGGCGATGTAACCTCGAGTTCATTTTAATACAAACAATAAGCCAAGTTGGCAAGCCTATGTGAAGGCTCAGTAATTGTTTCCTCGCTCATACATTGATTATATATACATGTGAAATTGGGTAATTACATGATGGCTTATGGTGCTATGTACCTCATAGACAATTATGGAATGTTGTCTAACTTACTTCATACCATTTTGACAGAAGAGAATGCCGCCCAGACGTGACACAAACACCAGTACGTTACCAAGGACAGAAGCCGAGTTGCAAGAACGCATCTCACAGGCAATTGCACGACATGAAGCCCTCCGCTCGGAGCACAGCGGTGGCACTACTGGAAATAACCCTCCAACTGGCTGCACCTATAAACAATTCCTGGACTGCAAGCCACTGAATTTTGATGGCACAGGAGGTGTCGTCGCATTTGTACGTTGGGTAGAAAAGACTGATTCCGTGCTAAGAATGAGTAACTGTTCACCCCAGCAGAGTGTTACCTATATCTCAGGGTTATTTTTGGACGGCGCACTCTCCTGGTGGAACCTTCAGGTTCAAACCCTTGGTGCAGATGCTGCTTATGCACTGAGATGGGACGAGCTCAAGGAAATGATGGAAAAGAAATACTGTTCTAGGGCTGAAATCCAGAAGCTTGAGGTGGAGTTCTGGAATTTGAAAATGGACGGACCGAAGATTCCTGAATACGTCCAACGATTTCACGACTTGTCTAGAGTCGTCCCCTACTTAGTCAAACCGGAATTCAAAAGGATTGAACGATTCATTTGGGGACTCGCACCTCAAATTAGGAGCTTGGTTACTACCTCAAGGCCTCCAACCATCGCAGAAGCTATCGATTTAAGCGTTACGCTTACTGAAGAAGCTCTACGTGCGGGAAAATTTTCAGAATCGTAGGATAACAAGAAAGAGACTCATGTGGAGTCATCAGACAATAAGAAAAGGAAGTCTTCGAACCTAAAGGTGGGCACCCAAGTCGGCTACGGAAACTCTAAAGCAAACAAAAGAAAGAAAGTGAAACCGCCGCATGACAGGAAAACTGATGGAGCCACTATTAAGGCCGGTGGTAAAATTTACTCGGGGACTAAGCCGAGGTGCGGGGAATGCAATTTTCACCATGAAGGTCGATGTCTGAGGCCTAAGTGCGGGAAGTGTGGAAAAGAAGGGCACAGCAAGGACGCCTGTTGGGCGAAGGACCCAGATGGAAGAAACAAGAGAATACCAGGTTGCTACAGATGTGGTGAAGCAGGGCACTTTAGGAAAGATTTCCCTGGGAAGAATCAAGCAAGGAAGGGTTTTCGCGATCGAAACTCGTGAAGCATGCCAGGATCCAGATGCGGTTAAGGGTACGTTCCTTACTAACCAACCTAATGCATCTATTTTTCATTAATACTGGCATCAACTTTAACCTTGCATGCTTAGAACTTAAGAAACTGCTTGGCCTAGTAAAATAGACGTCCCGTATTCTCTAGAAATGGGCATATAGAAGGATAGTTTAAGCAGACAAAGCAATTAAGGATTGTATTTAGGGACTTAGAAAGCCGGAACCTTCTGTTACCATTAACTCGAGAAGTCATAATACGATAGTCGGCTTGGATTGGATATCTAAGTATAGAGCCGGAGAACATCCCCGTGATGGAAGAAGTTCCAGAAGCCTTTTCTGAAGACTTGCCAGGAACGCCCCTCCACAACGACAAGAGAGTTTAGGATAAATCTCATGCCAGGAGCGGTACCAGTGCCGAATGACTCCTTACCGACTAGCTTTGTCCGCAAAGCATGAGCCTCCGATATAACTGCAAGAGCTGCTAGACAAAGGAATTAAGGACATGACATCCTTAGTTGAGGACACGAGGAGAAAGTTGACAGTTCCATCTTGCATAAATCCCAGAGAACTGAGAATCAGAATCCTTTGCCAAGGACTGATAACATGAACAGACAAATTGTTAGGTTATAGTTACCACTCAAAGATCAACATGAGGACAAGATGTCCTCCACTGTGAATACAAGAAGGAAATATCCCTAAAACGACCTTTAGGACTCGCTTCGAGCATTACGAGTTCCTTGTCGTACCATTTGGCTTAACACATGCATCGACAATATTCATGGACCTCATGAATCGAACGTGTAAGCCATACCTGGATAAATCACGATTATACTACATTCTTATATGGCCAACGACCAAGGAAGGTCGTGAGTAACAGCTGCAATTTACCTTGCAACTCTTAGAGAAAGGAACAAATACGTGCTATAATGACGGAAAGCGGATTTCGAATTCGCGAAGTGAGAACTTTAAGATACATGGTGGATAAGAACGAAATCCATGCCACCCCTGCAACCAAGAGCTAAGGAGCTAGAGTTGCAATTATGTGACGTTTCTCGACGAAGGCTCGATTGCACGTCGATGCGACAAGACCACAACATTGCATACGCGGCACATTGATTAAGGAATCATAAGAAGAAACCTTGAGCTAGATACAGTAATTGCGCGCCGCAAACTTGACATCACTACCTGAAAGAAAACGCTGCATGACCTTTACTAAACACAAGGGTTGCAGCACACTGTTGGTCGTAAAAACTTGAATATTAACCTAGATGGACTAAGCTACTGAACGATGCAGACTGTGTGAAAACAATACATGCTTGTGTGATAAACTTTGATAAAAAGTTGGAACACTCACTTGCCCTTAGTAGAGTTTTCCTACAACAGTAGTTATCACACCGCCGTTTAAACCGCTTCGTGTGAAGCTTTAGATGGAACATAATAAATTGATCCCTGTCGTGTTGATCAGAGACCGGGAATAAACAATCTATTGACCCGCGTTGGTTTAGGGAAACCAGAGGCAAACTGTTTAGATATGTGAACATATCGAGGCAGCCCGCAGGATACAGAAAGGATTGCGCCGATGAGTGGCAGAAATCGTAAGAATTTGAGATAGGAAGTATGACAAAAATGAGAGCCTCGCCTAGAGAAGGCGTAGTGTGATTTGGAAAACGAAAAGGTTGGATCCCCGGTATAGGGATCAGAACCATTGCGCACAAGATGAAACTTCCAGAAAAAGATCAGTAGTGATCGTGACACATTCTATGTGTCTAGTCTTTAAAGGAGTCTGATTCAAGGAACAATCGTAGTTCCCACAAATAAGATTCACGTCAATGACAAACGACAAAATTACTATAAAATTACATAATTTCAGCATTCAAACTGAAATCATTAATGACTCTTTGTGATGCTTTGATACTTAATGAAATCATTAATGTCTTTGTTAGGACATAATTTCTTCATTCAAACTGAAATCATTAATCACAAGTCACAGAACCATGATTAACAATTGTTTATCTACTTTTTTTTGAAAGGCCAACAAAGCTTTTATTCCAAATATAAGAAAAACAAACATAACCTGGCTAACAACTTGTTTGTGACAACCGTCACTTTTCCGTACATTCCATACACGAAATGAACAGTAATTTGTGCTTTAATGACTATGCATGATCTGGTTTACCAGACAAATAAATTTTTGAATTCCATGCAAGTGAATTCATGCACGTTTTATACTACAAAATATTGCTTTATGCATAAACAAGAGCGTTGCGTTAGAAATACTAGTAAACTCACCGGTAAGACACATTGTGTCAACAAAACTGTAGAAAGCAGTTAGACAGTAGAATTGGAGCCTAGGTGTAGGTCCAACGACAAGAATACATTAAAACCCAAGAGTACATACAAGGGTTTACATATATACCATCCGGAAGCTAAAATACGCACTAAAAAGCACCCGTAACGCACTTTAAGCGCATAATTTATTTAAATTCAGCTATAATCAGCAATATGACACTGAAATATTATGCAGAAATTATGATTTATCATTCAGAATACTTCCCCAAGTGTTGGGAATTGAAAGTGTTACAAAAGGGGACATAAAGACACTAAACGGTGCAATTTAGCACTTTAACGAACCGGTATCTAACCGAACAACCGGACTTTACCTGGAACATCAAAATATTATTAGAAACATTGTTTTTATTTTTTTGAACTAGTTATGATTCCCGAACGTCATAACGCACTATATAATGACATAACACACAAAACACCTAACTTAGTCACTTAACTTCTAACTAAGTTAGTTAACTACCATTACATTGTAACTAAACCAACCCCCCCCCCCCCCCAAACCGGTTAGGATGTGTCCCCCATCCCTTTGATTTTCTTGATTATTTTAAGTGATATGCTAAGTACACTAGAAACATATTGACCATTAGGCAAATGAATGTTGGAGGATTTCTTTATAAACCACAAGACTTTGTCATAACCATTGCTCATCACCATCAACACACCATAACCCCTCCTTCTCTTCTCCATGGCTACGGCCCAAACACCCCTCTTTCACCCTTCACTTTTCAACTCCATTCCATACAATCTATGGTGATTCTAAGGTGTCTTGGGCCTAATTAGGAAGGTTGCAAGCAACGGATCTTGAAGGACCTCTTCCGTGTGCTTTTATCCACTCAATTTCTTCACTCGAACTCCCCTAGCCTTGTGCTAGTGGTAAGTGTCTTAGATCTTCATTCTCTTCATGTTGTTGATGGTTAATAGTTAAAAGAATGGTGAAATCTTAAGAAACACTAAGAACATAAACAAAGTCTTGAAACATAAAGCTTTACATGAAGATTTACATGATGAAATGATGTAGTAGGATGTTGTAGTGAACATGTTGTTGATTACTTGATGATTTACTCGTTAATATGGATGTTAAAGGTCGTTGTTGATCACTAGACATGTTAACAGAACAAATAGAACATGCGTTAGAACACAATAAGCTGAAAACAGCTTCTGTCCAAATATTACAGCCAACTTCAGTTGGCTGTAACCAGATCGTAACTTAACAAAAACTTTATTTTCTTGAGTCTATCACGTGTTATTATGAAATACGGTTCTAATGGCACTAGAATCATAATTTTGGACTTCGTTTACTATTTTAAAGACCTTTTTTGTAACAGCAGCTAGAGCTGAGTTTTTACCACAGTAAATGGGCGAAATGTTTTTAGTCATAACTTGAGTTCTGTGTAGAATTAGCTCATGAAATTTGTACTGTAGATGACCACTGATGTATTTGTAATTCTTCCACTGGAATTTCATAAATCGGGCTTACGATGAATTTTAAATAAATTATTCCGTGGACTGTAGTCAGAAAAAGAAGAATCTGATTGCAGTTCGGAAAATGATTTTTTATAAAATATTGGTAATGAATTGGATCCCGAGATTTTTACACAATAATATTTGGAACGTTTAAGAAATTCTGTAGAAGTTTGGGAATTTTTGGGATAAGTTAACTATTTTATTAAAATCCCCGAAAACAGCCCAGTTTTGAAGATTAAAGCTGAAACGACATAAGTAGTAATTTGCGTATCTAAATGTCGGGTAGGTTATTTGAGAATGACCTAACGTGTTATATGTTAAATAAAATGATATGCTACTTAGCATGGACACCTCCATTTACAAAGGAGACTATGGCGAAATTTTCTGAAATTCCTAACACTTAGTAAATATTTTCTAGACAAATGTTTGCTAGTGTGTTCTAAACTATGCTTTTCGAATATAAACCTCGCCATAATTTTTCTAACAAAAATACACATACAACATACAAGATACATAATTCGGGTGCAAAATACAAGAAACTTATATTTATTTTTGAGAAAATAATATAAGTAAGATACATAGTTAAAAATATAAATTATTTTTAACACCAGAATTCGTATACAAAAGATAGTGACGTGTACTTGTGCGATACAAGTCTAGTGACTAACGTTAAGAAAAAACGTATAGGTCACGACGTTAATTAAGCAAATCCGGTGAAGTTTACGACGCAAGGAACGCAAAGTTGTGAGTTCATGCTCCCCCTTTTCTTTAACTGTTTTTGGTTTTATAACTCTCGGGGGTGAAAAACATGTTACAAATATTACAATGTTTACAAATAGTATGATAACAAAAAGCACTCTTGGTGAGAACGAGTACCAAGTATGATGCGTTTTAAGAAATGCCTATGAAATACTAGATCATGTGAGCATAGACTTAATACTAAAAATGCCATTAAGCCTTGGTGAAAACTAGTACCATGCCCTTAAAAACATTCATTAATTAGGGACGAGGGTTAGATCTAACGGGTACGGCCGAACCCCACTCATGGTCATAACTAGTACCTAGTAGTGCTTCGGAGTCCCAGTCAAGGGAAATCGACACAGTCGAGGGTAATCGACACAATCAAGGGAAATTGACACAGTCGAGGGTAATCGACACAGTCGAGGAAAATCGACAAGGGTATGAGCCAACACAAGTGCTCTCTATGTCCTCAAGGAGTCATAACAAGTACTCCCTATGTCCTCACATGCCTTAAAGTCTCTCAAAGATTGACAAGAATACTTTATTGGTACAAGATTTGTACCACAAGAATACGTTATTGGTACAAGAATTGTATCACAAGAATACTTTATTTATACAAGATGCATACCATGTTTCATACAAGGTATGCAAAACGCATAAACTCGCTCAACTTTTGTTGATGTTTTTCCAAAATTACATGTATTTCAGGTGACAGGATGGATCTTGGGCGCGGGTGTCATAACTAGAAGTAGACTTCAAGTTTAGATGTCATCCACTTTTGTTGAATTGTAACCTAGACGAAGGTTGTGTTTTTAACACCTAAATAACAAGTATTTGTAATACTCAAATTTTCATGAATGGATGAACATCGTTTTGATCATGTAGTTGTTTATTACGATTGAATGCAATGATATTAAACCAGTCACACATCATACGCTTCTGCAAAATACAGGGTGTGACATTGTTAACTTGTTAGCCAGGACGTAGTACATTTTGCCAAATTAAACATACTATACACCAAGACATTGTAAATTGAATGACACCCAACTTTTCCATGAAAGTGCTTTAGCCTTTGACCTGCTGCGCAGCCATAAATAACCCAACGTTTTTATCTCTTCTATAATCTTTGGAACCGACAATCGCTTGGTATTGAACACTATGTCATTTCGGCTTCTCCATATACACCAAATGGTCGTCTGAATAATCAAATAGACTACCTTTTTCCAGCACTTTGATCCCCTATTTTGCTTGTGGATAGAAGCTAGGTCTTTCAGTTCCAAAACGAACACCGGATTTAGCCGACACCAATGCCCAATGAAATCCCATATCACACTATGTCATTTTAATTTTGAATGCAAATGCTTAAAACTATTATATAAAAAGCATACCTATACCCTCTATATTTAAAAAAAATCTTTATTCATATGAAGTTGTCAATTTGATAGGATCCACACCTTAAAAACAATATCAAAACCAACATTAGCTTCAACAAACTGGTTCTTGAGATCTCTATTCAATGTAACAGGTACTCCTACCACCTGCAGATTTATAAATATTTTCAACCAAAAAATACCACTGTAAAGTTACATCTTGATTTTTGACAAATCATCAACCTTTGTGGAGCATTTCGCTTGGGAAAAAGTCTTGGCAAGGTGGGCAGCATCCGTGTTTGATGTTACCCCTTCAATTTTAATAACAAAAGAAACGTTAATAAATAAGAAAATACGAATTTTAATATCAAAATGCTAATATTCACTATCATTAAACAATAGTTCAAGCATACCGCCAACAATGACAAGGCTATCCAACTTCAAAGCCTTACATGCAGCCATTGCGGCATCAACTTGTTCTTGCGTTCTTATTTGATCTTTCGTTCGTCCCAACAGATCATAAACACCTTTGTAGGATTACACAACCATTAATGAATATACGTTAAAGAAGAGAAATACATTCACAAAATTGTATTTGCTTGTACGTTACCTTGGTTTCTGTAGGCTGCAAGTACATCATCTGTGATCTCAAGTGTTCTTTGAGCAAATAAGCCTTCAGAACCACCTAGTTACATCCATGAAAGAATTGTCTTGATGATAACCTATGCGTGTGTGTGTGTGTGTGTGTGTATATATATATATATATATATATATACAATGAACTAATGGAATGCTTACCGAGAAATCCAAGCAAAGGACTTTTAGAGTTATGAATTTTGAGAGCTTCATGTAGACCCAAACAACATTGTGTACTCCAGGAGATTGTCTACCACAGAAAACCACTCCAACCCTGACATATGAATCAAAACAAATTTCCAGTGACTTTCAGCCCGTTTGACTTATTTGTCTCATTTCCCATTTAGCTAATTTCTTTTATTCGACAAGTTTGACATAAACACAAACCAAATCGACCCATTCATAATTAAACAGGACACAATTGCCACCTCTAGTAAGTTTGAGCCACTGTAGTTAAAATGAAAGAGAGCGAGAACAAAATGCTGAATACCTGATTGCAGGATGCTTAATAATAATTTGCGCATCAGGTACATTCGACGTAGCTCTAAGAAAATGAGCCGAAGGTTGACCATAAGTGTGAGGAAATGATTGACTAATAGCGCTAGCACCTGATACATCATTAGTAGTAGTAGTCACATCACCGAACTCTACTCGCACAGCAGTTCCCTATCAGATCACAAAACACATCACCAATTCATGATCTACAAATCTAACTACACATCAACTATCAACAAAGCTAATAAACTCTACAATCACTTCTACAAACAACCACATATAACTGTAAAGATCAATCAAATTCCATCACTCAACCATAACTCATGAAACTAACAATCAATACTATTCCGTCAGGATTGAACCAGAAAACTGACCGGTTGAACCAGATTTTCATGGAGTCAAACTGGAAATTGATTGAAATTTTCTCATTTTACCCTATTTATTTGTTATAATATTTACGACGCAATCGGCTTCTTCATCACAGGTCGAACCGCCCTGACAAGTGGACAGGTAAGAACTGGTTCGACGTCTGGTTCTGAAAACATTAATAAATATTAATAGGATCCAAACGTAACATATATAAATCAACTCATGAAATTAATAATTCCGTCATCTGATTCAAAAACCTCAACTCATAACCTAATTTTCCACACCTAAGTCAATTACCGCTACATGACGAACATATATATACATGAAATCATGAAATAATATGATGGGTAAGTTATGAAAAGTAAAAGCGAAACCTCAAGGCAAGGAGGAAGGTGAGGTTTGTAAAGCGATCGAGCATGTTGCAGATGTGAAAGTTCTCTCAGAAGTCCGTACTGCATTGTGAATATTACAGATACCCAATCTTACCTCTTCGTATATATCTGACTCTTCAACTCTATATGTTGAAGACGATAGTAGAAGACAGCAAGATCTTCGTAACTTTTCAGGCTCAGAGTTTACAAAATAGTGAAAGCACCATGGCTGCAAGGGAGGTTGCAGATGAAGATCTATCATCCTTCAACCCTGCCAAGCCAAGATGACATATTCAACAATATTTACTCATAACTTTGAACTCATCATAGCCTTATCGAAACCTCTAAAACAGCAAAAGAATGATCAAGAGAAACACAGAAGGAAGCGACAAAAAGGTAATTAGACCACACTATTCATGGTCGTATCATCTTAGCTGTAGGCCATACCCTTTTCTGATCATTACTGCATCAGCTGGCTTGAAATGGAAACCCTTGTCGGATTCCCTAATAAAAATGTACAAAAAAACCATTCAGCCAACATCGTAATTCGAACGTGAAACTTAAGGGTAGAGGTATAATGTCAAGTTAAGTAAAAGCTTATTCAAACCCTTGTAACATCAATAAATTATTTCCTCGCAAAACACAAACCATAGTAACAAAGTTATCAAGAAAGTTTACTAAACCAGCCAACCTAAGCACCAACCCGATCGCGAGGAATCAGGCGTAGTTTGGAGCCATGTTTGAGGAAGAAATTGCCTGTCAAAACCAATTTAAATCATGAATCATAAAAGTTGAACAGAAAAAAATCAAATTGATTCAATTAAGTACACGGTTGACTGAATGCCAAAAAGGTTACATGGCTGATTAAATGCCAAAAAGGTTTCCAATTAAGGGTGTTCATGGCCTGGTTCGTTATACCTGGTTCAGACGAAATTCTAGGCGGAGCCACTAAATAAGGTTTCAAGAAGCGACAAACCAAACCAGCAGGTTGGCAGAGCCAGCCAATTTTAAGAATTTGACTGTAGAACAGAGCCATTTTGGTTTTAGCTTTCCAAGCATTATAAAACTCAGCCACTGGGGTGCAGTGCCACCACCAGCTGCATCACCAACTACAATACCCCCGTCACAAGCTGCCACTAAGATAAAACCCTTGCTCTAGCTTCATCAACCATTTTAGGAATTATTGCAGTCTCAAGAGGGTCTGTAAAAGAAACAAAAGTAAAAATTCGGATAGAAAGTAGCACAAATGTAAAGCCAAAATAAGGTCCGAAGGATTTGGTCCTTTGAGGAATTGACTTCCAACTGGTTTAACTTGAAAGTGACTGGTTCCCAATAAAGACAAATATCCACCCCTTGAGGCTATCCCGAACTGCATGATCCATGTCCTCCATAGTGGTTCTATCTTTCCAGCCATTGACATCTTCAATTGCTTTTAAACGCCATACACCAGCAGCCTCTAATGCAATAAAAAAAATCCTTTAATATCCATAAAAAAACCTCTAATCAAGAGCTTGCAACCTTCGTATCATACCAGCCCGAAACCAATTCTAAACAACATCACAACTTGCTTTAAGACAACATAAACACATCACATTCGTTGCCTAAGGCTTAATCGGTTCTCATTCATCAAAACCGAGTCAAATACATTCAAAACTCACCTTGTAACTACTGGAAATAGTGACTCCAATCAGCTCCTTCGTGGGCAGCCTCTAACCGTGGAATTATTCTGGTCCAAAACACTAAAGAGATCATTTTCTTTGATATAAAAAAAAGATTGAAAGAAACATATTCTAGTCTGATATGAAATTTATCATGTATACATAAATTTATCATGAAATTTATATGAAATTTAACCAATCACCTAAGAAACCAAGTCTCACACAAATTTTGGTTAATTATCACCTTGAAACATATCAGCTTTGATGTCTTTCAACTCAGCTCACAATCATATCAGCTACAGGAATTCACTTTGCTCGTCGGAAAGATACTACAGTCAGGCTCAGAGTTTACAAAATAATGAAAGCACCGTGGCTGCAAGGGAGGTTGCAGATGAAGATCTACCATCCTTCAACCCTGCCAAGCCAAGATGACATATTCAACAATATTTACTCATAACTTTGAACTCATCATAGCCTTATCGAAAACTCTAAAATATACAAAAACCATTCAGCCATCATCAATGACATCGTAAGTGATAAAATTGGCTCTAAAATCGCAACAATTAACAATATTTAACCTATTTTTAGAGAGAAATTGACCTTAATAGAAATTGACATTAAACCTGCACTTATGATATGAAGGAAACCAAGAAGATGAGGAACGACATGAACGAACAAAAATCACTGATCTCTTTCGATTCTAGGGTTTTCTCCTCCTCCGCGTCCGACAAGATCGTCGGCGGCACCACTGGTGATTTTGTGATTTAGGGTTTCTTTTTAAAGAAATATGAATCATGAGAGAATCGGTGGAACAAAACGCTGAATACTTGATTGCAGAATGCTTAATAATAATATGCGCATAAGTGACAAAATTGGCTCTAAAATCGAAATAATTAACAACATTAAACCTATTTTTAGAGAGAAATTGACCTTAATTTTAGAACACAGCATTAAACCTTCATAATCTGTTCCAGAGATGATCGAAGGTTGTTGTTTTCTGGTAAATCGGAAATGTTTGGATTTCATGAACCCAGTTTGCAGGAACCTTTTAAGGAACCACAGATCCAGATCTGAGTTTATTGTTCATCGCAAGAGAAGGTGTGAGTGAGAGAGAGTTGATGTTTTGAATTTTGAATTATGGATTCTGAGAGAGATGCTTTTTAGGTTTTGAGGACATTTATTGAGAGAGAGATTATATTAGGTTGTTTGAATTTGAAATTTAAAACACCGCTTTTTTTTCAACTCCCTTTTATTAGAGATTTATATATATATTTATATATTAACATTTTAAATTGTGATTTATGACATCAGCAAAGATTACGTGGCATATCTAGTTACTTGACGCATATGCAAACTTACATCATCCTCTAATCTCCTTTTATAGATTATATAAATTATAATCCACTATTAAAAAAAATATATACAAAAATCAAAGCATAGAGAATTAGAAATAGATACACCTGATTTCTTCACATTTCAGGATAGTCCTTGTTTCCAAGCGAAATGGTTACCAAAGCAAAGCATGAAGGTACCTACAAACCTCAAATATGTTTAGAAGCAAGCTTCTCACAACAATTAAAATCCATAAGATTGTTCATTTTACCATTTCACAAAAACATTTACCAAGTAATCTATTAATTGCTTTGATTAGTGGAAAAAATAATAATTTACAACAACAAACCTAACTCATTTTCGTAGGAATCACGGTTGCATTTAGTGTATGCAACAAGCCCTTTAAACCTCCTGGTAGCTCGGGAGGACGAGAAAGGTCTCGTGAGGGTTATATAGGGAATACACCCACAAAGTTCATTTATCTAGAAAAAAAAAACGAATAATAACACAAACTCTATAACAATCATACCTGATTTCTGTTGGTGCACGATGTCTATCGCCTACGTCAACAGTCTAGGTCATGTCGGTAGCTTGTAATAGGGTTAAATAATGTAAAGTTATAAGTGTTTGTAAGTCATTTCGCACGAAATGGTGTTTGACCATTTCGTACGAAATGAAACTTTGTCATTTCGTACGAAATGGAATGTCACCATTTCGTGCGAAATCAGTTTCCCTATAAATAGGGATGTTTGGTTTTTCATTTGGTACGAAATAGAGAAGTGTGTAACGAAGTGCTGCCAGTTTCTCTCCGTGTATTAACGTTGAAAATCAATGAAAAACCTGTTTTAAGTATAAATCTCTGCTTCTACACCTTTCTATCACCGATTCTCAGTTACTAGAGTGTTTCCGCCATTCTAATGACTTTGATTTGACTCTGATCGACTCATTCAGGTCGTATATCGATCCTACAAGTGGTATCAGAGCTCAGGATGAGTCATATCGGCTGAATCAGTTATTTAAATGGTTTAGAACTTTCTACTTCTACTCATTCTTGGATTTTTGAACAATTCCACGGACAAAATGGACTGATCTTTGAATATAACGTGTAAAACATCATTTTAATCAATCCTTGAAAGTTTCAGACCTAAATTCGGACTAAAATTGATCAAAATGTGCTAAAAACTTCATTTCATGTGAACCAGCAGCATTTCGTTTGAAAATTGAGTTCATTCTGGAATGCACTAAAAGTAAAGTTTCTTGGAAGTGTTTCGATGATAAAGAGCAAAACAGCATTAATGAAAAAGGAATTTGATATCTTTACGGGTATCAAGGGTGAGTCTACAAAATAGTTGATCGAGAGATATTTTCATCTGCTTGTAGAGATGAAGCGTTTAAGCATTGAAAAAACAAATGAAGAATGGGTTGACAAGCTGACATATGCATTACCGTATGATGAATGGGGCACATATTTGTTGGTGTTGAAAAATAAAACGGAGTATGTTGGGATGAATCTTAGCACGTTTATCGAGAAAATTGAATCGCATGAGCTTGAACTTACAAAGATCAGAAAAATGAAATCTTCTAATGTACAACAGGATGTTCAGTTGTACTACAAAGGAAGCTCTTCGGCAATATCTAATCTATGTCCGAAAATTCAAACAACATTCAGTGCTGAGCCTACATCTGGAGTTTCTCAAAGCACACCAAACAACAATTATTCACCATTCACAAGTTATGAACCAAATCCGAAGGTTTAAGAACAAGTGTCTCCTCAAAGTTCATCAAGTTTGAATAATCAGAGTTGCGTTTCTGGGATACAGTGCAATATTGCTGTAAACATAAAAAATGGTCAAGATTTTACAGAAGCAGCTGCAAAGCAACATATCGCACTATTAGATTCCGTTCATGAATCATATGAGAGTCTAGTTGCGGGAAGGATCGGTAATCCTGACATGACGAAAGAAGACTATGATCAGATTGATCCAGAGGAGCTGGAACTCATAGATATCAAATGGGGCATGGCGAGCTTAGTGAGGAGAGCACAAAGGTTTACGGAAATAACCGGACGAAACAGTCTCTTAGGACCTGATCAAAAGTTTGGATTTGATAAAGCAAAAGTTACGAGTTTCAAATGCAAAGAAAAAGGACATTTCAAACGCGAGTGTCCAAACAGGGAAGTAAACAGTCATCAGAAGAATACGTTCACAAATGACTACTACCGACAAGCAATTTATCACAAAACTAGTCAGCAACCATTCAACCAAAGACCTCAAATTGAAAAAAACCTGAAAAGGCTCTTTTGGTCAATCAGGATGATGAGAAAGTTGCGGAAGGGTTTAGTTGGGATATATATATTCCTGGTGAGGGTTTGGCTATGATGGCAGAGATTATTGAAGAGCCAGAATGTGTTGTTGAAACTGAGGAAGTCGGTGAAGTGATGAGTGAAGAGAGTCTGGCAGAGCTTGAAGAGGCAGCAGCAGTAGTTTATTATTATCAATCTGAACAGGAGATTATTGCAAATTCTTTTAAATCCATAATGCCTCCTAACATGTTTGATTCTTTTGCAGGATTCTTCAGCGATCCAACTACAAGTTTTTGTCCACAATATGACGAAGAAAAAGCTCCGATTGATGAAATCATAGATGTTTCTAAAGAAATGAATGAAGAAACTCTGAAAGAGATAGCTGACAAGGCGCTGATGGTCAAGCTGAAAGAGGTAGACAAAACTCAAGAGTCAGTGTCTGTCGAAACAGAGTCTGTGGAAACGGAGTGCGTCAAAACGGAGTCTGTCAAAACAGAGTCAATTGAAAAGGAGTCAGTCGAAACGGAGTCCGAGTTCAAATCAGAAAATCTGGATATCAAATCAGGAGAAAAGTCAGAGTCTGACGAGTTTGGTAAACCAGAAATTAAAACTGATCAAGAAGAAAAGGTTTTTGAAAAGATTGAGTCAATTCCTGAAACACCATGCGAAAACTGTTTAAAACCCTGCATGGATTGTCTTGAAAAAGATAAACAGTTTCAAGAATTGAAGAAATATACTGACGAAATAAAATATGATCTAAATGATGTGAAAGAAGGTTATGACACTTTATCATGCTCAATCAAAATGATTCAAAAAGAAAGTATAGAAAATGGTAAAGCCACTAATTTGTTCAAAGAAACTGTTATGGAAAAGCAGATGGAAATTAATATTCATCTGGACACAATTGCATCTTTGAAAACGGAACTTGAATTGATGCGTATTGAAAAGGAAAGAGTTGAAAAGAAATTGATCAGTTATATTGCTTCATCTTATGTGTTTGATCAAATTGTTCTGAAATTACCTGATGATAAACCTGTTTTCAACAATGTTCCACCCCCAATATGGAATCATTACACACAAAAATATCCAGATGGGGTGGAAGCAGCTTTGAATCTCAAGTTGAGAACTGTGGAGAATGAGTTACCTGAAAGCAATGATGTTACATTCTCTCCATCTGACACTGACAACGAGTCACAACTTGTGAAAACATTTGTAGATCAAGTGTTGGATGAAGAAAGTGATAACTCAGATTTTGGTACAGTCAAAACTCATTTGGAGAATTCCATTTCTGATTCTGAAGATGATGGAAATTTTTTGGATAAGTTCATACCAAAATCAGATAAAGTTGTGGATGACGATTCGATCATTGTGGTTTACACGATGACTGGAACTGACAAACTATATACTGATTTTGAATTTCCGATTCAGAATGCAAAACAGGAAAATGTTGAAAAAGTATATAAGCTTATGGAAATTGACATTTCAGAGGTTAACAACAATGCATTTTTATCAAATCCGAAAAAATATTTTGTGAAACAACAACCAAACAACCCGGGAAAGAAAGAATGGGTGGGTAACAATGGTCAGAACAAAAGACATGGTAACAATTTCAAAAAGAAAGGTGTCGGTTTTGAAAAGAAAATGGCTAAAAAGGAGGTTAAGCCAAAGGAAAAATTGAGCGATGTATTTGTAGCAGGAAAGAACACAGTTTCCGAAAAGGATTACATTTTTAGTCAGAAAGCAATTGACGACTTCAATGCAGCCCAAAAGTTGAAAAATGAGACCAACAGATCCACTTTTGTCGAATATGACAAAAGAATCTGTTATCCCTGCAATGAAATTGGTCTCATGGCCAAACAGTGTGTTAAGAGGATTGAAAAACCAGTTTTTTAAAAACCAAAACAAAAAATTTCAAAGGATGTTAAAGGAAAAACATCGATGGTTTCCCCCATGCGTATTCTGAAACGCGGTGAATCTTTGAAGTCCGAAGACAAGCCAAAATCAGCCTTTGAGATTGGTGAATCTTCAAAATCTCCAAAGACTTCAAAAATTTATCCCAAAATGAAGATTTTACAAAATCAATCATGGGTGGAAAAACCTAAACAATCATTTGAAGAAAAGAAAATGGCAAAGGTTTTGAAATCAGAACAAACAGTTGCTGTCACTAACAATGAAAAACTTGAGTTTGAATTGGACAAACTGATTGAGGAATTCCCACCAATCAAGGAGGGAGATCTAAAATCAAAATCTGTACCTGTTGTTCCAAACGTTATCTTCAACATTCCAAAAGTTGATGTAGCTTGTGATCTTGTATTTGGTAGTGTTCCAAATGTGAAGAAATCTTGGGCATCGTTGTTTGAATGAATGTCTTTGATGTGTGCAGGGGCTTCCACGTTCTATAATCTCCAAGTGGATCATGGATAGCGGCGCCTCGAGGCATATGACTGGGATGTTAGCATTGCTCTATGATGTCAAATCAATCAACGGAGGATATGTTGGTTTTGCAGGAAATCAGGGAGGAAGAATCGTTGGTGAAGGAACTCTTACCAATGGAGTTGTATCTTTTGATAAAGTGAACTACATCATTGAACTTGAAAACAATCTGTTGAGTATATCACAGATTTGTGACAAGTCGTTCACGGTTCATTTCACAAAACATGAGTGTTTGATCATTAAACCTGGTTTTAAAATTCCAGAAGATTTGGTGTTGATGCGAGCTCCTCGTGAAAACGATTTATATGTCCTAGACATGAGCGTCGCAACAACAACAGACAAAAAGAAACAATGTTTTGTAATTAAAACAAAAGCAACTGAAAAAGAATCAAGGATGTGGCATCGTAAGATGGGTCACATTCATGTGAGAAAAATGAATTTCTTGGTTCACAATGATCTTGTTGAAGGTGTTAATCTGAAAAATTTCCATCTAAATGATGATTATGTAGAATGTAAGAAGGGTAAGCAAACGAAGAAGTCACACCCAAAGAAGCTCTTGAACTCCATCAGAGTACCGCTAGAAAGACTCCACATGGATCTTTTTGGACCGGTAAATGTGAAGAGCGCAAGTGGAGATCTGTATTGTCTTGTGGTCACTGACGACTTTACAAGATTTTCATGGGTAATGTGTATTGAAAGAAAAGATCAAACGTTTGATTCGTTGATGATTTTGTTCAAAAAGTTGGAAACACTGTACAAACTGCCGATCAGAAGAATTCGAAGCGACAACGGAACAGAGTTTAAAAACAACCGTATGGAAGAATTCTGCAATGACAAAGGCATTCTTCATGAATTCAGCGCACCATATACTCCACAGCAAAATGGTGTCGCGGAATGAAAGAATCGCACACTGATCAAAACAGCTCGAACTATGCTAGCTGATTCCAAATTGCCGATATACTTTTGGAGTGAAGCAGTTGCTACAGCGTGTTACACATTAAATCGTGTCCTGACAGTAAAGAAGTACAAGAAAACCTGCTTTGAATTACTTCATCGCTATAAACTAAATCTGAAATTCTTAGAACCTTTTGGATCACCTTGCACATTTATTGACCCAGATGGTAAATTTGGTGCAAAAGTTAACGAAGGTATTTTTGTAGGTTATGCGAGTACACTGAAGAGAGTATTTGTTCCATGCTTGGGAAAGATTATTCAAGTTCAGCATGTTGATTGTCAGAAGTTTACTGCTCCTGCACAACTTCCAGGAAAAAGATTGCTGTTTGACTACGACAAACTCTGGGAGTCATTCCAATTGCTGACTGAGCCAAGTGAGGAAGAACTAGCATTATTATACCAATATCAACAATCTATGTCACAAGAACAAGTGCCAAGACCACTGGTAGTTTCTCAGCCCACCGTGGGTATAAATGATCACGAGGCCGGTCCAAGTGGAACTGAACACGAACCCCCAGAAGAACCAGCTCCAACATTTCATCAATCTGATGACTCAGAAACGGAATCCGATCCGATTTTTTACGAGGAACCAAATGTTGCAACTTCAGAAGCTGTGGATCACACGGGTGATCAGGATATCACAAACTTGCAATCGGAAGTGAGCGTGCCTGACACAGTCATGCCGAGAACTTTGTCTTATCATCCTTTAGAACAAATCATTGGAGATCTTCACAGTGGAGTGAAAACGCGAGATCAAATAAACAGAGCCCTTACATGTTTTTATTCTTCTGTAGCTCCTTTACAGGAAGAATTCTCATTGAATTGTTTCATATCGTAGGTGGAGCCAAAAACATATAAAGAAGCATTAACTGAAGATAGCTGGGTGAATGCAATGCAAGAAGAGCTGCAACAGATTGAGAAGCTTGGAGTATGGAGATTGGTCGATCTACCAGAAAATCAAATTCTGATCAAGACCAAATGGGTCTTCAAGTGTAAGCGGGATGATAGAGGAGTGATCGTGAGAAATAAAGCACGGTTGGTAGTTCAAGGTTTTAGTCAGCAGGAAGGGATCGACTTTACCGAAGTGTATGCTCCCGTTGCTAGACTCGAGGCGATTAGAATCTTCCTGGCATTCGCGTCTTGGAAAGGATTCAAAGTCTACCAATTAGATGTCAAATCTGCATTCCTTTATGGAAAGATCAAAGAAGAAGTGTACGTCGGACAACCGCCGGGTTTCACTGATCCAGTGCACAAAGACAAAGTCTATCTACTCGATAAAGCGCTTTACGGATTACACCAGGCCCCGAGAGCCTGGTACGAGACGCTTTCCCAACATCTGCTGGCCAACGGGTTCATCAGATGAACTGTCGATAGTACTTTGTTTACAAAAGAGGTTGCAGGGCATCAATTAATCGTGCAGATTTACGTGGATGACATAATCTTTGGATCGACAAATGATGAATTGTGCAAAGAGTTCGAGAAGGTTGTGAAGAAAAAGTTTGAAATGAGTTCGATGGGGGAGATGAAGTTCTTCCTAGGGCTTCAGGTTGAGCAAATACCCGAAGGAATCTTCATACACCAGACAAAATATGTGAATGATGTGCTTGACAAGTTCAATATGTCTGAAGCATCTTCAATCTCAACCCCCTTGGCTCAAAATCATGGGATTTGTCCGGACGAAAGCGGTGAAAAAGTGGATGAGACGTACTACCGATCGATCATTAGATCCTTAATGTATCTGACTGCGTCCAGACCGGACATCATGTATCCAACTTGTCTATGCGCCAGATATCAGTCCAGCCCAAGACAGTCACACCTGACAATTGTGAAGAGAATTTTACTGTATCTTAAAGGCTGCCCTAGCACGGGCTTGTGGTATCCTAAATCTGGTGACTTTTCTCTTACTGGTTATGCTGATTCTGACTTCAGGAGCTATAAGCAGAATGCAAAGTCCACAACGGCTGGGTGTCAGTTCTTCAGAACTCGGCTTGTTACTTGGCAATGCAAGAAACAAACCACAGTCGCTCTCTCAAATTGTGAGGCTGAATACGTTTCGGCCTCCAGCTGTTGCTCTCAGATCCTCTGGATCCAGCAGCAGATGAGGGACTATGGTTTGCAGTTCTTAGATACGCCAATCTTTGTGGACAATGAGGCGGCAATAAATATAACTAAAAATCCGGTTCATCACTCTAAAACGAAACATATTAAGATTCGACATCATTTCATCCGTGATTGCTACGAGAAGAAATTGATTCGAATTGATCATATACACACCGATGATCAGAGAGCTGATTTTTACACAAAACCTTTTGATAAAAAGAGATTTAACTATCTTTTGAAATTAAAAGGGTTGAAAAATTTGTTTTCTGGGAGGGTTGTTGAGTGTGAAGCCGAGGAGGACGGCGATCTGAAGTGATCTGCGTCTTGTTGTCAAGTTTCTGTACAGTTTATTTTCTGCTTTTGATAAAACCAAAAACACAAAAAATATGTTTTTGTTTTTAGGGGGAGAAAGTTTGCAAATAATACAAAAACATGATAAAATTTCAAAATTCAAAAACAGTGAAAAAGTCAAAATGAGTTTGTGTAAAAGGGGGTTAAATTGCACTTTTCGTCCTTTATGTTTCAAGGTTTCTTGTGACAACCCTCACTAAACCAGGTATCCGTACGACTTAATTAATAATTAATTACTGCTTAATTACTGTGCTTGTTTGAAATTACTGATGAACTGCTACTTGATTTCTGATACATGCATATACCTGCATCATACTTTACTTACCGTCACTACATTATTTACGTGCTGAACCTTAGTGACAAACATGATGCACAAAAAGCACTATAAACGGATAACCTATTGAGCATGCTGATAAAGCCAGCATCAGGCAGACACTGCCTCTAAGGCCGGTATGAGCCAGAAATATTTTACTACACTAGTGGTGAGTGTAGGGATATAAGGGTTGTAGAACTGCGTCTCTAGGAATAAATTACAATGACTGGATGTGCCTAAAACGTGCTCTAAGCACAAGAATTCAGCACTTTACATAATAATTCAGCATTAAGCTACCTAATAAAGTGCCAAAACATGAGGAAAATATTCCCCACACTTTGGGAAATAAGTTGTGTCACTAAAAATGGTAATAACGACACTTTAAAGCTTTGTTAAGCACTTTAACGGATTACTATCCAACCGAACAACCGGACTTTACCCGGAACATGAAAATATTGTTATTTTCATTGTTTTTCTTTTTCTGAGCCAGTTAGGGTCCCTGAATACCCTAACACCCATTGTAACGCAGGACACACTACTAACCGGGTTAATCCCTAAACTTAAAAAGATTAACCTAACTAAATACTTAACATTTGGTTGGATTTGAACTAGTACCCCCCCTACAAACCGTCCCCAAGAAGGGGGACACCCTTGTCCTCTTTCTTGATTATTTAATTACTAGTGTCTAATATCTAGAATACATATAATCCAATGGTTAATTACCTTAAGCTTTGTCTATAAGTTCATCACTAAACACACTAACAAACTCAACTCACACACACTCTCTCCCTCTCTCAAGACTCTCGGCCGAACACCCCCATGACCATCCAGCCATTTTCGATTTTTGATCATCACATTCCAAGTTCATACAAGTGTTAAGGATCACCTACAAGGAAGCTTGGTGCAAACGGAAGGCGAAGGACCTCACTCTATTGCTTTTATCCTCTCATTTTGCGACTAGTTTCTTCCCTAGCCTCGAGCTAGTAGTAAGTTGCTTAAATCACCTTCTCGAACTATTTTATAAAGTGGTTAATATGATATGTAACGGTTAAAAGACGCAAACATACAAGATGAAGTATAAAAGTCTACTAAAAACACTAAAAGTGATGGTTAAAAGCTCATATGTTGTGTAAATCTTGTAGTAATTGATTTGTGTGATTATTTGGACCCGATCTATGTTGTGGTAGCTCGGATCGTCATTTAACCCGGGTTGGTCACGATCTTGGATCATGACATAAGGTTGTGTTGAAAGTAACAAGGGTTAAAGGATGAAACTCTACCACACACGAATCATGAACTTGTGTAAAAGCGATTTTGCTTGTGAAATAGTGTTTAAAACTAGTAGATCTACGGATCTACAAGCGGTATTTTCAAAGGACCACGTGTCAAGAGAAAACATACTTTTAAAGACGGATCTTACATAACCAAAAGTGTTTTTGTAAACACACAAGTGCGTAGACACTTGTGTAACACAAAGTTTTGACGAAAGAACTATTCTTGTAAATGTTGACAAGAAGTTGTGGAAATTTATTTTCTTTAAAAACGAGACTTTTACGAAACTGGGTTGATTTATACAAAAGATCCACTAAAAATAATGGAAAGATACTACATATTTTGGAAAAACCGCAAGTTCATGTATTTTTGCGATTTACATATATTTTGACTAGTTTGAATAATGCTTATGGTTGATTGAGAAAATTGTTGGTTTGATTTGTAAAAGAAAATGATACGCTTGAAAGCGTGGCCACCTCCAGTTACAGAGGAAACTCTGGCGAAATTTTTCTAAAATCCTAACACTTAGAATTATTTTCACTAAAAGTGTTAGAAATACTTTTCGACTTGTTTTCAAATTATAGATTTCGCCACGACTTAATTTACAAAACATCGGAGGTGGGATTTCACAAAATAAAACTTGGTAAATATATATTTAGTATATATTTTTCATAAAGTCACTTGATATGTGTTTATGATTATTTTGTGAAAATACTAGTATTATTTTTAGGGTAAAAATAATACTATCAAATGTTAATGGATCCAAAATAATACAAACGTCTCTACGATAAATAGATAAGTTACACCGGTAATTATTATTACCACTCGATCATTAAAACGTAACTTACGCATTTTTAAGAAAATATGACTTAACGCGTATTTTTGTCAAGGTATTATTTTGGGAAAATTTGTGTAATAGAAAATATAATATTTTTGAGAAGAATATTTATATTGGGATTAGAAATAAAATATATTTTAAGTGAGACTTAATAATATATTTCGAAATTATACGAACACACATGTATTAAATCCCCCATCCTTGGGAAGGAAAATGATTGCCAAGTATACAGAATGTAAACACGAAATAGTTGTCTAACTATTTCCCGAAAACTTAAACCTTAAAGCTAAGGCATGGCCGTCCGTCTAATAGAGTTAGTACGTGTAGGTCGTCACACAGCTGCTTGATCTGGAGGTATACTTGGTAGAGACGCACCACTGTGAGTTCATGTCCCCCTTTTCTCTTAACTGTTTTCAGTTTTCTAAACTACGGGGGTGAAATACATGTTACTTTGATTACAAGTACTTTATACATGGTATGGTTAGCGTAAGGAGGTTTACTACTTAGATCATGTGAGTGGGTAGGAGCAACATGAGGCCATTAGTCCTCATGGTAGGACCGAGGGACAGGAGCGGTAGATCTATCTGGGTGTAGCGAGCCCAGCCCCAGGCCAAACTAGAAACGGACCTCGGGGTGACTTCGTGCCCAACGCATAAATCCGCTAGGTTTGAGTCTCCCTACTTGCACTTCACACATATCAATGGCCTTACAAACCATTGGTGATCTCAATTCCCTTATTTGCTACATACCAGGATTA
Source organism: Helianthus tuberosus (assembly GCA_030545235.1). Classification (NCBI taxonomy): domain Eukaryota; kingdom Viridiplantae; phylum Streptophyta; class Magnoliopsida; order Asterales; family Asteraceae; genus Helianthus; species Helianthus tuberosus. The sequence continues at coordinate 59,221,415 of CM060380.1, forward strand.
TTTCTATACTTACAAAGGTTTATTTACTCACTTACACATGAACTCGCTCAACATTATTGTTGATTTTTAAACTTACATGTATTTCAGGGAATTAAAGGATCTGGCGCGGTATGACACGTTTTCCCGCTGCACTAGTTACGAGGTCATCCGGGTTTAGGGAATGTGACTCTTTCCTGGACAAGTCACAGTCCTTAAACTATGCTTATGTTATGTTGTGTTTGTTGAACAATGTTTATGTCGTTAGGATGTGTTTCCGATAAGACAATGTTATTGTATTTGGTTTTTAAAACTTAATCGAATGGATGATCTTGCATGGTTTTATTACATATAGCTTTGTTATGGTTAAGCTATGGTATTAAGAAGTCACACCAAATTAACCACGCTTCCGCAAAGCCAGGGTGTGACAGCTTGGTATCAGAGCTCTGATCATAGCGAACTAGGATTTTTTCTCGAGTCTAGACTATGATCACTAGGGCTCTCACGAAAACATTTTTACTGCATACCACTTAAGTCCAGATCCAAAACGTTTTTACAAACAAATGTTGAGCACATTTTGTTTATTATTTATAGGCTCAGTCTTGGAGGCTGAGGCTCGGTCTTGGAGGCCGAGGCTCGGTCTGGGAGATCGAGGTAGTTGGCTAGTGGGACTAGGAGAATTGGCTAGTGGGACTAGGAGAATTGGCTAGTGGGACTAGGAAGAGCAGTCTGAGAGGCTGGGAGGCTAGTGGGACTAGGAGAATTATTTGATTGCTTACTTGGTGACTTATGTGATTATTTGATTGTATGATTGACTGTTTGTGCATGTTTGTTACAGACACCATGGACACCTCTGGCACAGGTGACTCAGATACCACAGGACCTAGACCTATAGTATCAGACGACCTAGAGTCTTCAGAGCGCGAGGTCCACACATCCGACGTTACTAGCACAGACGAGGATGACTTTCAGCCCTTCGCTTTACCTGATGGTGCTGATGAGCTCGCTGATGGCCCTTTGGCCGGGGACCTACCGTTAGTGGAGATGCCTGCTCCCATACCACTTGCTTCATATCCTGCTTACGATTTACTCCTCGACGCCGACGCTGACGACGACGTCGATCTGTTTGACGACGAGCCCTTAGAGGATGAGGTTCAGGGCGAGGCCCTTCTTGCTGCTGGAGATCTTTTGTTGATCGCAGATGCTCCCGCTGAGGAGTCACCTGCTCACTCTCCGGTCCCAGACTCTTTCGAGTCTGTGGCCTCCGCACCTTCACACACCCAGAGTGCGCAACACTTCTCATATGGATCAGATCCCGACCAGGCATCCTCTGTTGCCCCTATTCCTAGTTTTGCTTTCGACCACGATGATGTGGAGGATTCCGATCCTGTCTTTCCCCCAGGATTCGACCCAGATCAGGATTTAGAGTTTATACCCATGGATCAGCCTATGGAGGATCCAGTCGACCCAGTAGACCCAGTTGATCCTATCGATCCCGAGTTTGATTTTGAGATGGCCTTTGATGACCCCGAGCCTGCCATGGCCCCTGAGCAGGTAGCCGCTCTAGACCCTGCGTTTGAGCACGACCCAGTTCATGCTGACGCACCTATTATTGAGCCTGTCGTTGCTGACCCACCTATTGATGATCACCCTGTAGATGCTCCGTTGTTGGAGGGCGATCATGTCATTGCTGCTGATCATGTTGATCCCCCACTTATTGCTGATGCACCAGTTGACCCTCTTGTTGCACCTCACCTTGATCCTATGTCAGTTCAGTTTGATCGAGCACTTTTTGAGGCACAGATTGACCCACGAGATGAGCACGCCCAGTGTGGGTGGATTCCTGCAGATGATGAGGTTTCACCTATTCCTCCTCTTACCACTGATGCACGTCACGTTGATTTCTCTTTTTCATTTTGCACAGTACACACCTCCAGCACGACCTGGAGAGGGTTCTTCGGCCCATCCCTTTGGGCATGTGCCGACGTCTGTTCCCGTTATGCCACAGTTTTCACCTGTTTTTCCCCCTGTACCACCATTCTTTGTGCCACCTTTTGATCCAGCCAGCGAGCCGTTTCTCTGGACGTCACCGTCTGTTATGCCACTGACCGACCCCTACCATCCTTTCCATGTGGGGTATACTATTGAGGACATTTTGATATCGATTGTTATCCAGCAGGAGGCACTCACACGGCGCATCCAGGAGCTTGAGAGAGCCCAGCCGCCGCCGTGCCAGTGTCAGGGTCAGACCCACCCTGTTTCTTCGCAGCACCCTCGACCTTTGTTACCTGACTATGCTGCACGCCTTTTGGCACTTGAGCAGCAGGTTGCTTCTTGGTTGCGTACCCAGAGAGCCATGGAGGAGGACTGGCTCCAGTTACGTCGTTTGTTTTACACTCACTTTCCCCCTCCTCCACCGCCATCCGTGTAGAGCTCTTCAGTACCGTATGGGTAGACGCTGGTGAGAAGACGGCGAATGCTTTTGACTGCACAACATTTTTGGAGACTACATTATGATTTTGACTTTTGTTGACATGTATTTGATGTATTGACACTGATTTGATATAGTTTTTGGACTAGGGTGATGTAGCCCCTAGTCGACTGAGGTTGTGTGACACTGTGATGTACTTGTACGCTTACTATGTGGTCTCAATATATGGCAATCGCAGTATTCTCATCATATTTGATGCATGATTTGGTTACTTATATTCTATGACATGAGATGTTGTGTGATTAATGTTTGTGACATGGGATGTTGTGTGATTGATATGATTATAACATGAGATGTTATGTACTATTACTATCATAATAAAGCATACGTATTATAACATGGGATCTTTATTATGGCCTGACCGACATAAACCCATCTTTTAGAAGATGCCGCCGAGACGTCAAACGCCGTTGCCTACCAATGAGGCAGAACTCCAACAAGTCATCGCTGCTGCCATCGCGCAATACGCCGCCTCGCAGGGAGGACCCAGCAGAAGCAGCTCAAACAACAATGGCAACAACAATCCACCTCATGGGTGCACCTACAAGCAGTTTCTAGACTGCAAACCGGTCAACTTTGATGGCACAGGAGGTGCTGTCGCCTTTGTTCGTTGGGCTGAGAAAACTGAATCTATTCTTCGCATGAGCAAATGCGCACTAGATCAGCAAGTCACCTATATCTCGGGGCTATTCTTGGATGGAGCCCTATCTTGGTGGAATTTGCAAGTACAGACACTTGGTGAAGCTGCTGCCTACGCGCTAACCTGGACCGAACTGAAGGAACTTATGCGCAGGAAGTACTGCTCTCGCGCGGAAATCCAAAGATTGGAAACTGAGTTCTGGCACTTGAAAATGGAAGGTCCAAAGATCGCAGAATACGTTCAAAGGTTCCATGACTTATCGCATGTGGTACCCTACATGGTCACTCCGGAGTTCAAGCGGATTGAACGTTTCATTTGGGGATTAGCTCCTCAAATCATAAGCATGGTGACCTCATCCAAGCCTGTGACAATTTCTGAGGCAATTGATCTGAGCGTGGCTCTCACAGAGGAGGCTATTCGCCTGAACAAGTTTGGTGATGCTGAGCCTAAGAAGAAAGAGACTCACGTCGAGTCATCAGGAGGTAACAAACGGAAGTTCTCGAGCTTCAAGCAGGGCGCCAGCGTGGTGGTTAAGAAAGGAGGATCAGGCACGCCAGCTCAGGTTACAGCTAGTAGTGGAAAGAAAGGAAAAGGATATATGGGCACCCAGCCCAAGTGTAATACCTGCCAACGCCACCATTCTGGCCATTGTAGTATGAAGATATGCGAAGCATGTGGAAAGCCGGGCCACTTGAAGGACACTTGTTGGGCCACTGCTGGCCAGGAAGGATTCGGAAACAGAAATAACAACCGGGGTGGGAATGGAAATCGCCCACAAGGAAACAATGGAGGTAATGGGAATCGAGGCAACAATGCTAACCAAGCGGGCGCTGTGAATCATAACCAAAGGAATAACCAAGCCGGGAATGGAGGTGGAAACGGGCAAAGACTTGGATGCTTTAACTGTGGTGATATCGGGCACTTTAAAAGGAACTGCCTAGAGTTGAACCAATCCCGTGGAAGAGTGTTCCACATCGAAGCGAGGGAGGCGCGCCAGGATCCCAATGTTGTTACTGGTACGTTCCCTGTAAACCAACGCTATGCATCCGTTTTATTTGATACTGGCGCCGATTATTGCTTCGTGTCGTTAGAGTTTAAGAATATGCTTGGTTTAACCGCTAATAAGTTAGATATTCCGTACTCAATCGAATTGGCAAATGGAAAGTTAGTAGAAGCCAATGAAGTTATCAGAGGTTGTGTGATCGAATTGGGAGAGTGTGAGTTTGCTCTGGATCTACTACCAGTCCAGTTGGGAAGCTTCGACGTGGTGGTAGGAATGGATTGGTTATCAGGCAACAAGGCTGAGATAGTTTGTCACGAAAAGGTCGTTCGTATCCCAACCGAAGATGGCGAAACAATTGTGGTTCACGGGGAGAAGCGTGATACGCCGTTAAGAATTATCAGCTGCCTGAAAGCGCGAAAGTGTTTGCAGAAGGGATGTGTTGCCTTCCTGGCACACATAGTGGATAAGAAGGCTGCTGAGCCGAGAATAGAAGACATCCCTGTTGTGAGGGAATATCCAGAAGTCTTCCCAGAGGACTTACCTGGACTGCCACCTCAGAGACAAGTAGAGTTCCGCATTGACTTAGTTCTAGGCGCCGCGCCTGTGGCTAAGGCACCTTATAGACTTGCTCCGTCTGAGATGCAGGAACTGTCGACACAACTTCAAGAGTTGTTAGACGAAGGATTTATCTGACCAAGCTTCTCGCCTTGGGGAGCTCCGGTCCTGTTTGTCAAGAAGAAGGACGGTATTTTTCGTATGTGTATCGACTACAGAGAATTGAACAAGCTGACGATCAAGAATAGATATCCTCTGCCAAGAATTGATGATCTGTTTGACCAACTGCAAGGCTCAAGCTTTTATTCAAAGATCGATCTTCGATCTGGATACCATCAGTTAAGGATACAAGAGGAGAGTATCCCGAAGACAGCCTTTAGAACTCGCTATGGACACTACGAGTTCCTTGTTATGCCGTTTGGGTTGACAAACGCACCTGCAGTGTTCATGGATTTGATGAATAGAGTTTGCAAGCCGTACTTGGACAAGTTTGTGATTGTGTTTATCGACGACATCTTGATTTATTCAAGAACAAAGGCTGAGCACGAACAGCATTTAAGGGCTATTTTGGAGTTGCTGAAGAAAGAACAGCTATATGCCAAACTCTCTAAGTGCGAATTTTGGCTACGTGAAGTCCAATTTCTTGGACATGTGGTAAATGGAGATGGAATCCATGTTGACCCCACAAAGATCGAAGCGATCAAGAATTGGGAAACGCCTAAGACGCCAACCGAGATTCGACAATTCTTGGGTTTGGCTGGCTACTATCGAAGATTCATTGAGGATTTTTCAAAAATCGCTCAACCATTGACGCTCCTCACGTAGAAAGATAAGAAGTTTGATTGGGGAATCAAACAGGAAGAAGCGTTCCAGATATTGAAGGATAAGCTCTGCAATGCGCCAATCTTAGCACTACCGGAAGGTACAAATGATTTTGTGGTATACTGCGACGCTTCGCGTCAAGGATTGGGTTGTGTGTTGATGCAACGCCAAAAGGTTATTGCTTACGCATCACGTCAGTTGAAAGTACATGAAAAGAACTATACCACACATGATTTGGAACTTGGCGCAGTGGTTTTTGCATTAAAGATCTGGCAACACTACCTCTATGGTACAAAGTGTACAATTTTTACAGATCACAAGAGCCTACAACACATATTCAATCAGAAGGAGCTGAATATGAGGCAGAGACGATGGATTGAGTTGTTGAATGATTACGACTGCGAGATAAAGTATCATCCAGGGAAGGCGAATGTGGTCGCCGATGCCCTAAGTCGAAAAGAGAGGATCAAGCCCATAAGGGTTAGGGCTTTAGAAATGATTATCCGAACCGACCTTTCCTTGCGCATTCGTGCCGCGTAGAAAGAAGCTCTCAAGGAAGGAAACCTTGAAGAAGAATATCTCCGTGGGATGGAGAAGCTACTGGTACCAAACGAGGAAGGAACGTTATGTTTTGAGAAAAGGATTTGGGTTCCTTTGTTTGGAGGTTTAAGGAAGGTTATTTTCGATGAAGCTCACAAGTCGCGGTACTCTATCCACCCTGGAGCGGATAAGATGTACCAGGATCTCAAAGATTATTATTGGTGGCCTAGGATGAAAGGCGATGTTGCTGTTTTTGTGAGCAAATGCCTAACGTGTGCTAAGGTGAAAGCGGAATACCAGAAGCCTTCTGGACTTCTGCAACAACCTGAGATTCCCAAGTGGAAATGGGAACAAATCGCAATGGATTTTGTTACAAAGTTGCCAAGAACGCCAAGAGGTCATGACACTATCTGGGTGATAGTCGACCGCTTAACAAAGTCCGCACACTTTTTACCTATCAGAGAGAAGGATAATACGAGCAAATTGGCCGAAATTTACATGAGAGAGATCGTCGCACGGCATGGAGTGCCTCTCTCAATCATTTCCGATAGAGACGGAAGGTTCATATCAAGGATTTGGCAATCCTTCCAAGAAGCTTTTGGCTCGAAATTGAATATGAGCACCGCATTTCACCCGCAGACCGACGGGCAAAGCGAGCGGACGATACAGACTTTGGAAGACATGCTGAGAGCGTGTGTTATGGATTTGGGCGGTAGCTGGGATAAGCATTTGCCACTGGTCGAATTTTCATACAACAACAGCTACCACACCAGTATCGGAGTCGCGCCATTTGAAGCCCTTTACGGACGCAAGTGCCGATCACCCCTATGCTGGGCTGACGCAGGTGATAGGCAGCTTGCTGGTCCCGAAATCGTCCAAGAGACGACAGACAAGATTGCGCAGATTCTAAAACGCATCGAAGCAGCTCGCCACAGACAGAAAGCCTATGCAGATCCAAACCGGAAACACTTGGAATTCCAAGTGGGAGAAATGGTTTTATTGAAAGTTTCACCCTGGAAGGGTGTGGCACGCTTCGGAAAGCGTGGGAAGTTAAATCCGCGCTACATTGGTCCTTTCAGAATTTTGGAAAGAATAGGACTGGTAGCATACAAGCTGGACTTACCTGCTGAACTGAATGGTGTTCACGATACATTTCATGTATCCAACCTGAAGAAAAGTCCAACTCAAGATACCATTGCCATTCCCATCGACGAGATTCATGTTGACGACACGCTCCATTTCGTCGAAGAACCGGTTGAGGTTACGGATTGGAAAGTAAACAAGACCCGCCGGAGCAGTGTCAAGCTCGTCAAAGTTCGTTGGAATGCCAGACATGGTCCTGAATACACCTGGGAGCGTGAGGACCGGATGAAAGAGAAATACCCCCACCTATTTCCTAAGAACCCTGCATCTACAAGCAGAACTTAAAATTTCGGGATGAAATTTTGCTAACGGGGGGAGAATGTGACAACCCTCACTAAACCAGGTATCCGTACGACTTAATTAATAATTAATTATTGCTTAATTACTGTGCTTGTTTGAAATTACTGATGAACTGCTTCTTGATTTCTGATACATGCATATACCTGCATCATACTTTACTTACTGTCACTACATTATTTACGTGCTAAACCTTAGTGACAAACATGATGCACAAAAAGCACAGTAGCACTATAAACGGATAACCTATTGAGCATGCTGATAAAGCCAGCATCAGGCAGACACTGCCTCTAAGGCCGGTATGAGCCAGAAATATTTTACTACACTAGTGGTGAGTGTAGGGATATAAGGGTTGTAGAATTGCGTCTCTAGGAATAAATTACAATGACTGGATGTTCCTAAAACGTGCTCTAAGCACAAGAATTCATCACTTTACATAATAATTCAGCATTAAGCTACCTAATAAAGTGCCAAAACATGAGGAAAATATTCCCGACACTTTGGGAAATAAGTTGTGTCACTAAAAATGGTAATAACGACACTTTAAAGCTTTGTTAAGCACTTTAACGGATTACTATCCAACCGAACAACCGGACTTTACCCGGAACATGAAAATATTGTTATTTTCATTGTTTTTCTTTTTCTGAGCCAGTTAGGGTCCCTGAATACCCTAACACCCATTGTAACGCAGGACACACTACTAACCGGGTTAATCCCTAAACTTAACAAGATTAACCTAACTAAATACTTAACATTTGGTTGGATTTGAACTAGTACCCCCCCCCCCCCCTTACAAACCGTCCCCAAGAAGGGGGACATCCTTGTCCTCTTTCTTGATTATTTAATTACTAGTGTCTAATATCTAGAATACATATAATCCAATGGTTAATTACCTTAAGCTTTGTCTATAAGTTCATCACTAAACACACTAACAAACTCAACTCACACACACTCTCTCCCTCTCTCAAGACTCTCGGCCGAACACCCCCTTGACCATCCACCCATTTTCGATTTTTGATCATCACATTCCAAGTTCATACAAGTGTTAAGGATCACATACAAGGAAGCTTGGTGCAAACGGAAGGCGAAGGACCTCACTCTATTGCTTTTATCCTCTCATTTTGCGACTAGTTTCTTCCCTAGCCTTGAGCTAGTAGTAAGTTGCTTAAATCACCTTCTCGAACTATTTTAAAGTGGTTAATATGATATGTAACGGTTAAAAGACGCAAACATACAAGATGAAGCATAAAAGTCTACTAAAAACACTAAAAGTGATGGTTAAAAGCTCATATGTTGTGTAAATCTTGTAGTAATTGATTTGTGTGATTATTTGGACCCGATCTATGTTGTGGTAGCTCGGATCGTCATTTAACCCGGGTTGGTCACGATCTTGGATCATGACATAAGGTTGTGTTGAAAGTAACAAGGGTTAAAGGATGAAACTCTACCACACACGAATCATGAACTTGTGTAAAAGTGATTTTGCTTGTGAAATAGTGTTTAAAACTAGTAGATCTACGGATCTACAAGCGGTATTTTCAAAGGACCACGTGTCAAGAGAAAACATACTTTTAAAGACGGATCTTACATAACCAAAAGTGTTTTTGTAAACACACAAGTGCGTAGACACTTGTGTAACACAAAGTTTTGACGAAAGAACTATTCTTGTAAATGTTGACAAGAAGTTGTGGAAATTTATTTTCTTTAAAAACGAGACTTTTACGAAACTGGGTTGATTTATACAAAAGATCCACTAAAAATAATGGAAAGATACTACATATTTTGGAAAAACCGCAAGTTCATGTATTTTTGCGATTTACATCTATTTTGACTAGTTTGAATAATGCTTATGGTTGATTGAGAAAATTGTTGGTTTGATTTGTAAAAGAAAATGATACGCTTGAAAGCGTGGCCACCTCCAGTTACAGAGGAAACTCTGGCGAAATTTTTCTAAAATCCTAACACTTAGAATTATTTTCACTAAAAGTGTTAGAAATACTTTTCGACTTGTTTTCAAATTATAGATTTCGCCACGACTTAATTTACAAAACATCGGAGGTGGGATTTCACAAAATAAAACTTGGTAAATATATATTTAGTATATATTTTTCATAAAGTCACTTGATATGTGTTTATGATTATTTTGTGAAAATACTAGTATTATTTTTAGGGTAAAAATAATACTATCAAATGTTAATGGATCCAAAATAATACAAACGTCTCTATTATAAATAGATAAGTTACACCGGTAATTATTATTACCACTCGATCATTAAAACGTAACTTACACATTTTTAAGAAAATATGACTTAACGCGTATTTTTGTCAAGGTATTATTTTGGGAAAATTTGTGTAATAGAAAGTATAATATTTTTGAGAAGAATATTTATATTGGGATTAGAAATAAAATATATTTTAAGTGAGACTTAATAATATATTTCGAAATTATACGAACACACATGTATTAAATCCCCCATCCTTGGGAAGGAAAATGATTGCCAAGTATACAGAATGTAAACACGAAATAGTTGTCTAACTATTTCCCGAAAACTTAAACCTTAAAGCTAAGGCACGGCCGTCCGTCTAATAGAGTTAGTACGTGTAGGTCGTCACACAGCTGCTTGATCTGGAGGTATACTTGGTAGAGACGCACCACTGTGAGTTCATGTCCCCCTTTTCTCTTAACTGTTTTCAGTTTTCTAAACTACGGGGGTGAAATACATGTTACTTTGATTACAAGTACTTTATACATGGTAAGGTTAGCGTAAGGAGGTTTACTACTTAGATCATGTGAGTGGGTAGGAGCAACATGAGGCCATTAGTCCTCATGGTAGGACCGAGGGACAGGAGCGGTAGATCTATCTGGGTGTAGCGAGCCCAGCCCCAGGCCAAACTAGAAACGGACCTCGGGGTGACTTCGTGCCCAACGCATAAATCCGCTAGGTTTGAGTCTCCCTACTTGCACTTCACACATATCAATGGCCTTGCAAACCATTGGTGATCTCAATTCCCTTATTTGCTACATACCAGGATTATTTCTATACTTACAAAGGTTTATTTACTCACTTACACATGAACTCGCTCAACATTATTGTTGATTTTTCAACTTACATGTATTTCAGGGAATTAAAGGATCTGGCGCGGTATGACACGTTTTCCCGCTGCACTAGTTACGAGGTCATCCGGGTTTAGGGAATGTGACTCTTTCCTGGACAAGTCACAGTCCTTAAACTATGCTTATGTTATGTTGTGTTTGTTGAACAATGTTTATGTCGTTAGGATGTGTTTCCGATAAGACAATGTTATTGTATTTGGTTTTTAAAACTTAATCGAATGGATGATCTTGCATGGTTTTATTACATATAGCTTTGTTATGGTTAAGCTATGGTACTAAGAAGTCACACCAAATTAACCACGCTTCCGCAAAGCCAGGGTGTGACATTTCTGCAGGCGCTGTCCTTTAAGTTTAAAAATTACACTCTATGTCCTTTATGTTTGCAACCTATAACGGGCGGTATTATTTCTCATAAACCCAGTTATCTTTTAATGTTAAAACCCCTTGTCTCTCTTAACTTCAAACATGAGGGACCTTTTATGTAAAAAAGTGAAACATTCAAAAACAAAACAAAAGCAGCGCCTTCATCTTCTACATTATCCGGCCGGATTTTCCGGCGACAATTCCGGCAACCACAGAACCGCCAATCGCGCCGTTTTATTCCGTTCTTTTTGCGTCAAAACTTATCTCCACCACCAACGAATCCATATCTCCATTCTTATCCTGAAAGCTCGTCATATATGGGTTATCTCTAAGAAACCGATCCTCGCAAATTTTGAAACCATCATGGTTATCTCTTTATCGTTACATATGTGTATAAATACACGATCTCTAACGCCATTCCGAATCTACACAACTCAATACAACCTTCAATTTCTCTGTTTCTTACCCTGTAATCACGCCGGAAAAGCAAGCTCCGGCCAAACCTTCTAGTCCATCGAACCGAGCTTAGCAGGTGCTGTCATCAAGTATATTCCCAGCAACACTTTCTCGTACTACGATCAGGTTCTTGACACCGCCACCATGATTGGTGCGGTCCCACCGAGGTACAACTGGAACGGTGGTGAAATCGGTTTCTACTTCTCGATGACCAGAGGAAATGCCTCTGTCCCTGCTATGGAAATGACCAAGTGGTTCGACACCAACTAGTAAGTTGGTTTGTGAATCTTATTGTTTTGCATTGTTGATGTTGAAATATTAGTTGTTAAATATATAATAAAATGGATAAATAGTAACTGTTTTTGATCTTCTACGAGTTGGGGTTCCGGAGTTGCCGGAATCCGGCGAAATTGCCGGCCGGATAATGTAGAAGATGAAGGCGCTGCTTTTGTTTTGTTTTTGAATGTTTCACTTTTTTACATAGAAGGTCCCTCATGTTTGAAGTTGAGAGAGACAAGGGGTTTTAACATTAAAAGATAACTGGGTTTTTGAGAAAGGACACCGCCTGTAATAGGTTGCAAACATAAGGGACATAGAGTGTAATTTTTAAACTTAAAGGACGAAAAGTGCAATTTAGCCTAAAAAGGGGAAATGATAGTACATCAGCTAGACAGTTGCAGTACGCTAAAGAAATGTAAAGTCTAAAAGCGTTAAGCAGTCTCGCTGATGATGTGCCGATAGGTTTTTACACATTTAGTAGGTTTGTTCGGGATATAAACCTAAATCATTACTTGCTTTTACGTGGGGAACATCTCTCGGATATATGGGTAACCCCTGGAATCTTGTTTGAAAGACCCCTCTTTCTGAGATACTAGGTCTTTATGCTTAGTGATATCTGGGGTATTATCCCGGGACTTCTGATTTTGCGGAAGCAATGGCCTAGTCCCCGTATAATACTTTTCACTTGCTTGGAATAAAAACACCCCCTCAGCATAAAAAATGATGAAACATTGAAAAATGCTAAATCATGTGCTGTCGTAAAGAAGATCCCCAAGGGGGACCCACCTAAAGTCGAACCATCATCTATCTGATTTTGCAGAAGCAATAGCCTGAGCTCTCATGGTCTCGCATTTAACCCTGTACAGATATCATCTAGGTATACTCACCTGTAAGACTGAATATTGGGATCTGGATACGGGAGTATATTCTGAGGTGGTACACGCGTTGTGACAACCCTCGTAATTACATGTATCCGTACGATTAATTAATATTAAATTATGCTTAATGATTGTGCAGAAAATTGACTAAATAGTCTTGAATGTTTTCCTAAGTATTGAGAATTAAAAGTGTTACAAAAAGTTACAAAAAAAGACACTATATGGAAAAACTTAGCACTTTAACGAACCGGCATCTAACCGAACAACCGGACATTACCCAGGACACCAAAATATTGCAAGAAACATTGTTTAATTATTTCTTGGCTAGTTATGATCCCCGTACACCATAACACCCACTAGAAATCTACTAACTAAGACATGTAACCTTATACCTGGATTTGAACTATTATTTACCCACTTACCATTGCAAGTTACATTTAACCCCCCCATATATAATTTACGGCCCATGAGAGTGGCCCCACCTCAAGACTTCTAAATCTTCACTAAATCTTCACTTGTGATCTTACAAGATTTACTTAGATATTGCTTGATATTCTTAGATTTGTTTAGATTTCTCTTGAATATTATAAGTACATAAGATCTCACCATCATCAACACTTCACACCTCTCTTCCTCTTGCTCTCTTGCTCTCGGCTGAACATAGAGCCACCACCACCACCATTGTTCCAACCATTTTAAGGTATTCTCAAGGTGTAAGGAGCCATATTAGAAGGTTTGGTGGTCTCGGAACTTGAAGGACCTCCACAAATTGCTTTTATCCATCACTTTTGTCTTCATCATCAACTTGTGTTCTTCCCTAGCTTGAAGCTAGTAGTAAGATTCTTGTAACTCTTGATACTTCATGTTTTTAGGTGGTTAAAAGATATAATAGGATGAAATAATGCTAGTATGATGTTGTCTTGTTTATGTTGATGATGGTTACTTGATGAAAACTTGTACTCTAGAAATCTGTTATGAACAATGGTACTTGACATGATAAATCTGAGTTAAATAAACAATAACCTGCTGCAAGTGATGTTAAATGTCGTTGCTGATCACTAGGCTTGTTAACGGAACAAATAGAACTTGCGTTAGAGCGCTATAAGCTGAAAACAACTTCTGTCCAAACATTTACAGCCAACTTCAGTTGGCTGTAAACAGGTCGATATTTAACAAAAAACTGATTTTCTTGAGTCTATAACGTGTTATTTTGAAATACAGTTCTAATGGCATTTGAATCATAATTTTTGGATTCGTTTGCTATTTTTAAAGGGTCGTTTTTCTCAGCAGCAAAAGCTGCGTTTTTACTGCAGAAAATGTGTGTTATGTTTTTCGTCATAACTTGAAATCTGTGTAGAATTAGCTCATGAAACTTGTACTATAAATGACCACTGATAATGCTCCAACTGGAATTTCATCAATCGGACTAATGATGAATTTTAAATAAATTATTCCGTGGACTGCAGTCAGAAAGAGATGAATCTGATTGCAGTCCGGTAAATGATTTTTTATAAAATATTGTTAATGAATTGGATCCCGAGATTTTTACACAATAATATTTGGATCGTTTAAGTCCTTCTGTAAAAAGTTGGGAATTTTTGGAGTAAGTTAACTATTTCATTAAAATGCCCGAAAACAGCCCAGTTTTGGATATTAAAGCTGAAATGACATAAGTAGTAATTTGCGTGTCTAAATGTCGGGTATGTTATCTGAGGATGATCTAACATGTTATATGTCAATGGAAGTTTTATGTGCAATATCGTATGCTTGCTTTTGAATGGTAATAGATGGGGAAGTTTATATGAGCGTGAACTGTTAAAGTGAGTACATGTTATGTGATAGATGCGTGTAGGAACTTCTTGCTTATTTGAAGTCACTAATAAACTAAGTGATAATCATACTAGGACGTGATTGACCAACACCGATTGTTAGATATTTTATAGAGTCAAACCGAGCAACCAAAGGTGAGTTCAAACACTTTCTAAGGCATGGGATTCCCGGTGGTTGGGAATGGGTTAATGAATTAAAACGGAACCTACATATCCTCCTTGGATAGGATATGTACCGCCATCCTCCATAGGTAGGATGCCAATATAAACCCTGCATATTCTCCTTGGGTAGAATACGTACGTTCGTCCTCCTTGGGTAGCACAACAACCTTAAAACTTACTAGACAAAACTCTATCATGAAGTCCCTCACTTTTATATCAACTTAATCGCCGGGCCAATGGCGAGCGGGTCATTAGTTAATAGCGCTATTAGGGTTGACAAGCCTCACACCATGCCAGTTGGACGGGCGTGTACTAATGGATCTGGGCAAACTGTCAATGATGATAGACATTAACGTAGGGCACAACTATTGTTCGTCAGTTGTCGATATGGTAACGGTCTAGTGGTTCACATGGGGAAGCCCCCACGGGTCATGGTTTTGGAAAGAAGGAATTGGTTAATCATATTTTCAACTATGGGGTAACCCCATCGGCAAGTAAGCCAACTAAACGAAAACCATGTTTTTGAAACAACTTAAAACGAACACCCAACTGTGAACTCACTCAACTTTGTTGTTGACTCCTTATTACATGCCTTGCAGGTCGTTAGGTATCTATGGAGCTTACACAGGGAGGCGTGGTCGTTGTGGGACATGGACGGTCGAGTCCCATGTTAAACATTAAACTTAAGAACTTATTACTTATGTTTTGGGTTTTACCTTTAATGCTTCCGCTGTTTAATTTGAACTTGGTTAACTAGCTTTTGGTCAGCAATTGTATTGTGGTTGGTTTTATTTACTTAATTACAATGTTCAATATGATTGGTTGCTCGATCCTGATCATGTCACGCCTCCAAGCGGTGATACTCCGCAGGGTGGATTTTGGGGGTGTGACAGATTGGTATCAGAGCCATTGGTCATAGTGATCTTGGTTTTAAAAAGGGAAAAGCTTTTTGACAAAACCAGACTATAACCTGTACAGTGCTCAACGATCCACAACGACGCTTCGCTCCACGTGCAAGACTCGACACAATAGGTGGTATGATTTATGTTTATATTGTCTGTTTGATAGTTCACATAGTGCAGTAGTTAACGTGATAACTGCTATTTGAGCCTTGTGTGCTTACTCTCTTCTGTCGTCCCACGCTTACGCACTTTCGCGACACTTTTCTCACTCACGTTGCTTCATTGTGAAGATCATGAATGGACGCGGAGGACGTGGTGGTATCAACCTAATTCAAGCCTAGTTGACGGCTTTGATCAATGAACGAGTTTTTGAGGCACTCGCAGTTGTCCCTGCAGGAGGTATAACCTACCATATCAACCCATCTTAGGACGTTTAGATCCTACCATCGCGAACCAACTCTTGTGCTTAACCTTGTCTTTATTCTCATGCCACAGGTCAACATGCTCAGCCTCCCGTATATACGTTCAAAACTTTCATGGATTGCCGACCTAGTACTTTCAGCGGCACAGAAGGAGCTGTAGGTCTTCTTCACTGGTTCAAGAAGATTGAGTCTGTTTTTGAGATCTGTGAATGCCCTGAAGCTCGTAGGGTGAAATTTGCTACTGGAACACTCGAAGGTGCTGCGTTAACCTGGTGGAAAGCACAGGTTCAACTGCTAGGGCTGGCTGTAGCTAATGCCACCCCATGGAATGACTTCAAAAATTTGATCAAGGAAGAGTACTCTAGTCATGACGACATCCACAAGCTAGAGGTGGAATTTTTCAATCTGAAAATGACGGGGTCTGAAATTGAGGCGTATACGAAGAGGTCAAACGAGCTGGCCATCTTGTGTCCTATTATGGTATATCCTCCTATCAAGCGTATAGAGCTGTACCTTAAGGGTTTAGTGCCATAAATTCAGAGCCACGTGACCTCAGCTAATCTTGGCACCATTCAGCAAATCATCCATCGTCTCACTGATCAGGCAGTTGAGCAGAACAAGCTGCCCAAGCGTATTAGCGCTACTACTACTTCTGATGCTCCCAGTGATAACAAGCGTAAGTGGGATGGAGCCTCCAACAAGGGTTCGACTTCAGCTCAGTCTCAGTCTCAGCAGCGAAGGACTGACGACTACAAGAGCCCTGGTCAGCAATCTTCGGGTAGTCAGGGGCAGGGTGGATACAAGGGAAACCACCCCAAGTGCAACCGATGCAACAAACATCATAGTGGGCAGTGTAACAAGGGTCGTTGTCTGAGGTGTAACAAGTTTGGTCATGAAGCAAAGGATTGTAGGAGCTCACTTCCTGCGAATCAGAATCGTCAACAGCAGCCACAAGCTCCACAGAATCAGCAGCAGCAACAGCAGGGTAACAAGGGATTCTATCAGTGTGGTGCTGAAGGTCACTTCAAGAGAAACTGTCCCCAGTTGAACCAGAAACAGAACAACAAAAACAATCAGGGGAACGGAAACAATAATGGGGGAAACAATGATGGCAATGGAGCCAGGGGACGTGTTTTCATGCTGGGTCAGGGTAATGCAAGGAACGATCCCAACGTGGTGATGGGTAAGTTTCTTCTGGATGATTTCTTTGTTACTGTTTTATTCAATTCGGGTGCTGATGCTAGTTATGTGTCCTTAAAAGTTAGTCAAATGCTTAAGCGCACTCAAACACTTTTGAACACCAAACACACGGTAGAGCTAGCAAACGGTAAAAGTCTCGAGGCCACACACATAGTTAAGGGTTGTAACCTCGTCTTAACTGGTCAGACCTTCTCTATCGATCTTATTCCTATCGTTCTGGGTAGTTTCGACGTTTTTATTGGGATGGATTGGTTATCTCATTAGCAAGCGGAAATTCTTTGCAACGAGAAGATTGTCCGCATCCCTCGTTCTGGTGAAGAACCCCTCGTGATTCATGGCGACAAGAGTAGTGCTGTCGTAGGCATTATCTTTTTCCTTAAGGCCCAAAAGTGTTTGTGAAAGGGCCACACTGCCATTCTAGCGCTCGTTACTGAGGCATCAATGGAAGAGAAGAGAATTGAAGACATTCCTATTGTGCGCGATTTTCCTGAGGTATTTCCTGAGGAATTACCTGGTCTTCCGCCTCATCGACAAGTCGAGTTTCAAATCGAGCTAGCTCCTAGAGCAGCACCAATAGCTCGTGCACCTTATCGACTAGCTCCGTCAGAACTAGAAGAATTGTCCACCCAATTGCAAGAGCTCTTGGACAAGGGTTTTATTCGCCCTAGATCTTCTCCTTGGGGAGCTCCAGTGTTATTTGTGAAGAAGAAAGACGGTACCTTCAAAATGTGCATTGACTACCGCGAACTCAACAAGGTGACCATGAAGAATCGTTATCCTCTCCCACGTATTGATGACCTATTCGACCAGCTGCAAGGGTCGAGCTTCTACTCTAAGATTGACTTAAGATCGGGCTATCATCAACTGAGAGTCCGAGACGAAGATATCTCTAAAACAGCATTCAGGACTCATTATGGGCATTACGAGTTTCTGGTTATGCCTTTCGGATTGACGAATGCACCTGCGGTCTTCATGGATCTCATGAACCGAGTGTGCAAACCTTACCTGGATAAGTTTGTCATAGTTTTCATCGACAACATCCTGGTCTATTCGAGGAGTCAGGAAGAACACGAGCAACACCTGAGGCTTATTTTGGAACTTCTTCGAACAGAGCAGTTGTATGCCAAATTTTCGAAATGTGACTTCTGGCTTCGTGAAGTCCACTTTCTAGGCCACGTGGTAAACAAGGATAGGATTCATGTTGATCCATCCAAGGTAGACTCGATCAAGAACTGGCCTGCACCCCGTACACCAACAGAAATCCGCCAATTCTTGGGTTTGGCAGGATATTATAGAAGGTTTATCAAGGATTTCTCTAAGATTGCGTAACCTCTCACCTCGCTAACTCAGAAGGGTATCACCTATCGTTGGGGTGATGCACAGAAATCTGCATTTCAGCGACTTGAAAGATAGACTTTGTAGCGCGCCTATCCTCTCATTGCCTGAGGGCACATATGATTTTGTGGTTTATTGCGACGCTTCCATCCAAGGACTTGGTTGCGTATTGATGCAACGTGACAAGGTCATTGCCTACGCATCGCGCCAACTTAAAGTTCACGAAAGGAACTACACTACACACGACTTGGAATTGGGAGCAGTTGTTTTCACACTTAAGATATGGAGACATTACCTGTACGGTACCAAGTGCACCATTTACACCGATCACAGGAGTCTCGAGCATATCTTCAAGCAAAAGGAGTTAAACATGCGACAACGTCGATGGGTCAAGCTCTTGAACGATTACGAATGCGCGATCAAGTACTATCCGGGCAAAGCCAATGTGGTGGCCGACGCCCTCAGTCGAAAGGATACTACACCTAAGCGTGTATGTGCGTTACAACTTACCATCCAATCTACTCTTCCTACTCAGATACGAGATGCTCAGGTTGAAGCATTGAAAGCAGAGAACATCAGGGCGGAATCCCTACGAGGATCAAGGAAATGGTTAGAACAAAAGGAAGACGGCACCTACTATGTAAACGGGCGCATCTGGGTTCCACTCTATGGTAATCTACGTGAGCTTGTGATGGATGAGGCACACAAGTCTCGTTATTCAGTACATCCTGGTTCGGATAAGATGTACCACGATCTCAAGACTACGTATTGGTGGCCTAGTATGAAAGCCAACATAGCAACCTACGTCAGTAAATGTTTGACTTGTGCGAGAGTCAAGATTGAATATTAGAAACGATCAGGCCTACTCCAACAACCCAAGATCCCGACATGGAAATGGGAGCAAATTTCCATGGATTTTGTTACTGGCCTGCCTAGATCTCAATGCGGAAATGACACTATTTGGGTGATAGTGGATCGATTGACTAAGTCTGCACACTTCTTGGCTATCAAGGAAACCGACAAGTTTTCTACCCTAGCAGACATCTACCTAAAGGAAGTAGTATCAAGGCACGGAGTGCCAACCTCCATCATTTCTGATCGTGACTCACGTTTTACATCTGAATTATGGCAAGCTATGCACAAGTCCTTTGGTTCTTGATTAGACATGAGCACGACATATCATCCACAGACGGATGGGCAATCTGAATGCACCATCCAAACCCTTGAAGACATGCTTAGGGCATGTGTAATCGACTTTGGTAATGGCTGGGAAAAACACCTCCCGTTAGTGGAGTTTTTGTGTAACAACAGCTACCACACCAGTATCCAGGCCGCTCCGTTCCAGGCATTGC
This sequence comes from Helianthus tuberosus, assembly GCA_030545235.1. Taxonomy (NCBI): domain Eukaryota; kingdom Viridiplantae; phylum Streptophyta; class Magnoliopsida; order Asterales; family Asteraceae; genus Helianthus; species Helianthus tuberosus. The sequence goes on from CM060380.1 coordinate 59,241,175, forward strand.
ACGAACGTAAATTCCGATCACCTCTTTGTTGGGCAGAAGTTGGTGACAGCCAAATCACAGTCCCAGAACTTGTGGTAGACACGACTGAGAAGATTGCTCAGATACGACAACGAATGGCGGCAGCTCGTGACCGTCAGAAAAGCTACGCTAATAAGCGCAGGAAACCACTTGAGTTCCAGGTTGGGGATCGAGTGCTACTCAAAGTATCACCTTGGAAAGGTGTAGTTCGTTTTGGCAAACGAGGCAAACTCAATCCGCGTTATGTCGGACCATTCGAAATCGTTGAGAAAATTGGCAAAGTCGCTTACAAGTTGAATCTACCGGCAGAACTCAGCGGAGTTCACAACGTATTCCATGTGTCGAATCTGAAAAAGTGTCTGTCAGATGAGACCCTCATAGTTCCTCTCAAGGAGCTCACAATCGACGACCAGTTGCGATTCGTCGAGGAACCAGTAGAGATTACTGATCGAGATGTTAAGATTCTCAAGCGTACCAGAATACCCCTTGTTCGAGTTCGTTGGAACTCCTGTCGTGACCCAGAGTATACCTGGGAACGAGAAGACCAAATGAAACACAAGTATCCCAGTTGTTTGAGAAAAGTGCAACCCCTACTGAGGCTGAAGCTACTGCGAAATTTAAGGACGAAATTCCAAACCAACGGGGGGATGATATGACACCCCAGGAAAAACCAGTAAACCACGCAACTTAACTAGCTTCCTCAGTAACCACGTGCTAAATTTCGGGACGAAATTTTCTTAACAGGGGGAGGATGTGACAACCCTCGTAATTACATGTATCCGTATGATTAATTAATATTAAATTATGCTTAACGATTGTGCAGAAAATTGACTAAATAGTGCTGAATGTTTTCCTAAGTATTGAGAATTAAAAGTGTTACAAAAATTTACAAAAAAAAGACACTATACGGAAAAACTTAGCACTTTAACGAACCGGCATCTAACCGAACAACCGGACATTACCCAGGACACCAAAATATTGCAAGAAACATTGTTTAATTATTTATTGGCTAGTTATGATCCCCGTACACCATAACACCCACTAGAAATCTACTAACTAAGACATGTAACCTTATACCTGGATTTGAACTATTATTTACCCACTTACCATTGCAAGTTACATTTAACCCCCCCATATATAATTTACGGCCCATGAGAGTGGCCCCACCTCAAGACTTCTAAATCTTCACTAAATCTTCACTTGTGATCTTACAAGATTTACTTAGATATTGCTTGATATTCTTAGATTTGTTTAGATTTCTCTTGAATATTATAAGTACATAAGATCTCACCATCATCAACACTTCACACCTCTCTTCCTCTTGCTCTCTTGCTCTCGGCTGAACATAGAGCCACCACCACCATTGTTCCAACCATTTTAAGGTATTCTCAAGGTGTAAGGAGCCATATTAGAAGGTTTGGTGGTCTCAGAACTTGAAGGACCACCACAAATTGCTTTTATCCATCACTTTTGTCTTCATCATCAACTTGTGTTCTTCCCTAGCTTGAAGCTAGTAGTAAGATTCTTGTAACTCTTGATACTTCATGTTTTTAGGTGGTTAAAATATATAATAGGATGAAATAATGCTAGTATGATGTTGTCTTGTTTATATTGATGATGGTTACTTGATGAAAACTTGTACTCTAGAAATCTGTTATGAACAATGGTACTTGACATGATAAATCTGAGTTAAATAAACAATAACCTGCTGCAAGTGATGTTAAATGTCGTTGTTGATCACTAGGCTTGTAAACAGAACAAATAGAACTTGCGTTAGAGCGCTATAAGCAGAAAACAACTTATGTCCAAACATTTACAGCCAACTTCAGTTGGCTGTAAACAGGTCGATATTTAACGAAAAACTGATTTTCTTGAGTCTATAACATGTTATTTCGAAATACGGTTCTAATGGCACTGTAATCATAATTTTTGGACTTCGTTTGCTATTTTTAAAGGGTCGTTTTTCACAGCAGCAAAAGCTGCGTTTTTACGGCAGAAAATGTGTGTTATGTTTTTCATCATAACCTGAAATCTGTGTAGAATTAGCTCATGAAATTTGTACTGTAAGTGACCACTGATGTCGTTGTAATGCTCCAACTAGAATTTCATCAATCAGACTAATGATGAATTTTAAATAAATTATTCTGTGGACTGCAGTTAGAAAGAGATGAATCTGATTGCAGTCCGGTAAATGATTTTTTTATAAAATATTGCTAATGAATTGGATCCCGAGATTTTACACAATAATATTTGGATCGTTTAAGATCTTCTGTAAAAAGTTGGGAATTTTTGGAGTAAGTTAACTATTTCATTAAAATGCCCGAAAACAGCCCAGTTTTGGATATTAAAGCTGAAATGACAAAAGTAGTAATTTGCATGTCTAAATGTCGGGTATGTTATCTGAGGATGATCTAACATGTTATATGTCAATGGAAGTGTTATGTGCAATATCGTATGCTTGCTTTTGAATGGTAATATATGGGGAAGTTTATATGAGCGTGAACTGTTAAAGTGAGTACATGTTATGTGATAGATGCGTGTAGGAACTTCTTGCTTATTTGAAGTCACTAATAAACTAAGTGATAATCATACTAGGACGTGATTGACCAACACCGATTGTTAGCTATTTTATAGAGTCAAACCGAGCAACCAAAGGTGAGTTCACACACTTTCTAAGGCATGGGATTCCCGGTGGTTGGGAATGGATTAATGAATTAAAACGGAACCTACATATCCTCTTTGGGTAGGATTTGTACCGCCATCCTCCATAGGTAGGATGCCAATATAAACCCTGCGTATTCTCCTTGGGTAGAATACGTACGTTCGTCCTCCTTGGGTAAGACAACAACCTTAAAACTTACTAGAAAAAATTCTATCATGAAGTCCCTCATTTTTATATCGACTTAATCGCCGGGCGAATGGCGAGCGGGTCATTAGTTAATAGCGCTATTAGGGTTGACAAGCCTCACACCGTGCCGGTCGGACGGGCGTGTACTAATGGATCTGGGCAAACTGTCAATGATGATAGACATTGACGTAGGGCACAACTATTGTTCGTCAGTTGTCGATATGGTAACGGTCTAGTGGTTTACATGGGGAAGCCCCCACGGGTCAAGGTTTGGGAAAGAAGGAATTGGTTAATCATATTTTCAACTATGGGGTAACCCCCACGGCAAGTAAGCCAACTAAACGAAAACCATGTTTTTGAAACAACTTAAAACGAACACCCAACTGTGAACTCACTCAACTTTGTTGTTGACTCCTTGTTACATGCCTTGCAGGTCGTTAGGTAACTATGGAGCTTGCACAGGGAGGCGTGGTCATTGTGGGACATGGACGGTCGAGTCCCATGTTAAACATTAAACTTAAGAACTTATTACTTATGTTTTGGGTTTTACCTTTAATGCTTCCGCTGTTTAATTTGAACTTGGTTAACTAGCTTTTGGTCACCAATTGTATTGTGGTTGGTTTTATTTACTTAATTACGATGTTCAATATGATTGGTGGCTCGATCCTGGTCATGTCACGCCTCCAAGCGGTGATACTCCGCAGGGTGGATTTTGGGGGTGTGACACGCGTATAAGTTAAGCCTTAAAACATCTAATTCGTATCCTGAACAAATTGAAATTTGTGTGAGAATTTAAATTGGATCAGTATATCGGCAATCACAGTGAATTGTTTAATGCTTAGTATGAAATCAAAGCTTAACGGTATTTGTAGCTTGTCGGCAGCTGATATGATCCCCTAACACGCTCACCAAAAATATGTTTGAACAGTTTACTGTTTCTTTTAATTCCAAAGCATTTCCTGTTAGTTTAGCAAAATTTTAAAATCCAAAAAGATTTGATTTTTCATCTTATTTTCGACAACAGACGTTGGGGATCTGATGATCAAAGTCTTATAGTGCTAAACAAGTTGGAACATGTGGGTTGGATAAGCAAAATATTGTGAAAAGTTGTTGGTAATTGCTCGAAATGTTTAAAAGTTCATTAATTTGAACTTAACTTTGTTTCAAAAAGTCAGCAAACTTCATAAATTGGTCAGCCAAGGTCATTAACTTGGACTTGGCAGGCTAAACAGTTGACCAGGGTCATTAACTTGGACTTGGTTAACTGGGTGTGATGGTAAAAAATTCAAAAAGTTAAAAAGTTGAAAAATTTTGAAAAATTGAGATTTCAAACGAAATGACTATTTCGTACGAAATAGCCATTTCGCTTCAAAGATGATTTCGCTTGAAACTGTCACAGTGCCTCATAGCTCATTTCGTATGAAATGAGCTCGTCTATAAATAGGTGTCATATTCCGCATGAATCATTCATTTTCCTCATTCCGCTTCAAAACACCCTGTAAGGTGATTTCACGCGAAATCACCATATTCATCGATTCAAGCCGAATTCTTGCCTGTTTGTTGTTCGTAATCCATATTTAAGTTGGTTGGTACAACTTAGATCATGGGAAAGGTGAGAAATCATGTTGATTTGAACCAGATATGTATGTTTTCGTATGAACAGCGAAGAACAGGACTTGAAACTTAGATCTAGGGTTTATTTGTGAATTAAAATGAACGATAATCACACCCATGAACTCGGAATGTGTTGTAGATCTAGTTTAAGGTTTCAATTTGATGGATTTTCATAAAATCGATAGATCAGGTTTTTTTTTTAACTTAGATCTAGGTTGATTATGTGATCGAAAATGAGTAATAAACACACCCATGTGCTCGGAATTCATCATAGAACATATAATGGGTTTCAATTTCATCATCAGATAAGATTTTGTGAAATCTGTTCATGAACTGGAATTTCAAACGAAATGATGTTGTATTTCGTACGAAATGGGCATTTCGTGTCAAACGACCATTTCGTTTCAAACAGCCATTTCATTTCAAAACATCATTTCGCTTGAACTGACCATTCCGTTTGTACTGGTCATTCCGTTTGAAAAACATCATTCCGTTTGAAGATGTCATTTCGTATGAAAGGCATACTGCTTGAAGATGTCTTTTCGTTTGTAATGTCATTTCGTATGAATGAAGCATGTTTGTTTTGAAAACTATTCAAAGTGTTTAACATTGTGTTTTTGTTAAATATTTCAGGCTTCGAATGTTCAGTTTGATCCGTTACACAACATCTGTTGTGTTTACGATGAAAAGCTTCCGAAGATGGAGGTATTCAAAGAGATTCTGGAATTCATGAAGCGTTTACCTATCCAGAAGGCATTGACGGATCAGCATCTTGTCTTCATATCCCATATTGAGCGTTTCTGGAAGAATGAAAAGTATGACGAAGAAAGCAAAGCGATAACTTCGATGGTAAAGATAAAGATATTATCATTACAGAACAACTTGTTCGTGAGGTGTTAAATTTTCCGGATGATGAAAATTCTCCAACGAAGTTTCTAGAGAGAATGGTAAAGGGGTGTATGCTAAGGATGGGGTATAGTGGACCATTAAACAGTGCTAACTATTTGAAATCGAGCTTCTCAAGGCCTTACAAGTTTTTCATTCATTCAATTCTTCATGCTCTCAGTCACAGAAAGGGTGGTTATGACGTGATGCGAGATTATCAGATGAATATGGTGACGGCACTTGTGTTGAACAAGAAGTATAATTTTTCGAAAATCATTTTCCATTACATGAAGGAGAACATTACATCAAAAAGTAAAACATGGATCTATCCAAGATTTGTACATATGATTCTTGATCATGCCTATCCAGATTTAGAAAAAGATGAAAACAATGATTTGTTGGCATTATACCACATGGATAATGAGACGCTGAAAGTATTGGCAAGATATCACAAAAATCATCCAGATTCAAAGACAAAGACAGAATTCTTTGGATTTATCAAGAGTGCAAATTATGTTGATCCAGATCCAGTCGATCATTTGAAATGGAGGAATGATGAAGAAATGAAAGAAAAGAGTGCTGTGGATGAGTTAACAAAGCTGGCAGATTTTAAAAACACAAGAAGTGAATGGTTCTTGAAAGAAGAAAAAGAAAAGAAGAAAAGAGGAGGCAAGAGAACTCCAAAAGTTCAAGCAGAAGAAGGATCATCTTCACAACCAAAACAAAAACGTCAAAAGAAAAATGTTGAGACATTACTGGTCGATGAACCAGAGGAAGAAGATCCAGAAACTGTTGCTGAAAAAGAACAAGATCCAGTATCTCCTGATATTGAACAAGTGTTGAAAGATATTGATTATGGGCTGGAAATAGAGAAGGCAGCTGGTGAAGAAGGTGACAAAGAAGATAAAAGTTCATCAAGCTCATCTGAATCAGAGATTGATGAAACTGAACGTTTGAGAAGAATTCAGGCTGATATAGAAAAAGAAAAACAGTTAAAGAGAAAAAGGAGAGAGGAAAAAGATGATGATTTGTACATTCCATCTCCAGAACATGTTCAAGAGATTCAAACACCACCGGCTGAGGGTAGAAAGAAGTCAAATGCAAGAAAACAGACTAAAATCCATACAGCTCGAAGGTTGAAAATCTTGCTGAAGAATAAACCAATCCAGGAACCAAGCAAACCACATTCACCACCACCTGAACCACAACAACATCTATCACCACATCAATCACCACCACCACAACAACCTGATCCTATTCCATCACCACCAAAACAACCATCACCACCACATCTATCACCACCACATCAATCACCAATTCATAAACAACCCATTATAACATCACCACATATTCTTCAAACACCACCTACTACACAACCACCAATACAAACAACTCCTGGTTCTTCTTGATACAGAAATTTTCCACGTGTTCCGGAGAATATTGCTCTTGATGATATTGGAGATTTCAGTTTTGTGAATGATGAGCAGGTGAAGAAGTTGGAAAAGAAAGTAGAAGAAGTGTTAGTGGAGAATAAAAAGTTGGTGGATCGTGAAAAGAAACTTGAAAAGCGTGTCAAGACTGTTGAAGCTGAGAACTCATCTTTGTTAAAAAGAGTTGAAGCTGATCAAACTGAGATTGATATTATGAAAGTTCGAATTGCAGAGTTGGAAGAGGAAAAGGCTCGAAGAGATGAACAGAACAAGTATTTTGAGCTGAAAAACAAAGAGTTGGAAGCAAATAATGTGAGAAGAGAACATGAAGATTATATGCTAAGAAAAGTGATTGAAGATCTGATTGGCAAGCCAGTTGAACAAAGATTCGAGGAGATATAACTTGAAGAGGTTAGAGCGAAACGAAAAGCTGATATGGAAACTCAAATGAAAGATAAGGGCAAAGGTGTTGAAAGTGAGAAAACTGTTGAAGTTACAGAAGGGGAAATGGTTGTGTCTGAGCCAACAGAAGAGCCAATATCGTCTGTTTTACGAATTTCTTCAGTCTCTGGTGTATTTGCTGATGATGTAGATATTGATGATGTAGTAAAAGATGATGAAGAGGATGATGAAGAAAAAGATGATGATGACACTAAAAATGATGATGCAGATGATGTATTTTCTGCAAGTAGTCATGATGATGATGATGGCAATGATGACGACGATCAAGGTACTTCAGGCATCAAAGTTACTGAAATGTCTGCTGCAGAAAATGTTGATGATTATCTTCGAGATAATGCAAATGAAGAGCCTGAGAATGCTGGAGGTGAGGGGGAGCATGTTGATGATAGTGAAAAATTGATTCTACGTCTTGAACCTGATATTGAGGAAGGAGAGACCAGACATACTTATACTTTGAATGATATCATCAAGATGACGCATATTGAAGATATTAATTTCAAGTTTGATTTTGAAGAGGAGCTGAATCAGTTTGATATCAATCAGCAGCCCGAGTATCAGTATAAGTATGTGGAGGATGCTGATATCTATGACAGGGTTGAAGTTGAGGATTGTAGTGATGAAGAATTGTCTGAGAATGTTGATACTTCAAACTTTCCAATGCTGGTTGAATTTTTCAGTCAAGAGAACATAGATGAGCTGAGAAGGAAAGTTGAAGAATGTTTAAAGAATAAGAATTTTGATGGGACATCGAAAGATGAACGACACGAAGAACGCAAGAAGTGGTTTAGAAAAGACACTGAAAGAAAATTCAAGAGACCGCTAAAGTTTTACAAGAGAGATAGAGAAGTTTCACTTGGTGATATTATCAGCTGGGGGTATTTGCCGCAGGTTAATGCTTATGCTATCAGACGAGAGTATGGTGTTCAGTATTTTTCATACATTCAGGATATCATGTCTTTACCATGGTGGGACGTTGAAGAACTTCCAAAAGTCAGAACTTTGAATTATCCTGTCAGAAAACATGATGTGCCTATTTGGGGCCTAATGAAGTATGAAGCTTTCAAAGATTTCAAACACTGGAAACCTCACTATCCAAAGAAAGTGAAGAGAGTGGATCCAGAAACAGGTGTTGAAGAAACAATCTTACAGATAAAGAAGCCCAGAGTGATAAAGAACATTCCAGTGCCAAAAATGGAGCAAGATTTCCTTAAAGGGTTTTTGTGTTGGGTATACAGTTGTTTGTCAACTGAAGCTGTGATCACCTACAGAGTGGAAAATGAAGTTAGACACATCTATGTGTATGATCCATTGTGGTTAGTGAATTGCTCAGCAAAGGACATCGAGTGTCTGTTTGTAAACAAGATTGGGTTCAAAGCTGAAGACAAATAGCAGGCAATGCAGTTTCCGAAGGTTGTCACTATCTGTTTTTAGAAAGGAATTAACTCTGAGAATGCATGGTCAACTAAGTGGAGAAAGATTGAGAAAGAAGAAGCTTTGAAAGCTGAGAAAGAAAGAAAAGCTCGTGAAGAAAAAGATAAGATGTTAATGCATACTGTTGTGCAAAGGATGGCTGCAGAGGAAAATCGAGTGGTTGAAGAGAATGAAAAGCTTAGGAAGTTGTTACAGAGGAAGCCTAAGCCAAGGGAAGAAAAGTTTAAGTCTCTATGAAGAAAGTGCTGAAGACAACCTGACTAAAGACTCCGGCAATATCCTAGGGGGAGTTTGTTGGTGCACGATGTCTATCGCCTACGTCAACAGTCTAGGTCATGTCGGTAGCTTGTAATAGGGTTAAATATGTCAAAATGTAAAGTTATAAGTGTTTGTAAGTCATTTCGCACGAAATGGTGTTTGACCATTTCGTACGAAATGAAACTTTGTCATTTCGTATGAAATGGAATGTCACCATTTCGTGCGAAATCAGTTTCCCTATAAATAGGGATGTTTGGTTTTTCATTTGGTATGAAATAGAGAAGTGTGTAACGAAGTGCTACCAGTTTCTCTCCGTGTATTAACGTTGAAAATCAATGAAAAACATGTTTAAGTATAAATCTCTATTTCTACATGATGGGTGTCAAGTGGGGGGGGGGGGGGGGGTAGTTGCACGGACCTCCCATCTGCCGGAGTATTTATTAGGTGTATATTTTAAGCCCCTTTAACACTTTTTAGTCAAGTTTTAAATTTATAAAACACGATATTCACTAACACTAGACACTCATATGGGCAAGTGCACCCATCGTGCGTAGTATAGTGTTGGTAAGATACCGAGGTCGTCCAAGGACACAAGAGCTTTTAGTACCGGTTTATCCTCAACGTCTAATCAAATCAAAAAGTTTAGAAAAATGTTTTAAGCTAAGAAAAATAAAAACTAACTAAAAATGCTGAAAATAAAAATAAAAGAAAAAAAACAGATAGACAAGATGAATCACTTGGCTCCGACTCGTATCTAGTGTAACCTTTGATTATTTCCGCACTTTTGCACTATTTTAAGAGATTATCTTAGTTATTGTAGTAGTCCCCTCTTTTGAAGGTGACGTTACCCTCACCCCAGTAGTTTGAGTCAGCAAGGATACAATCCTAAAAGGGTGGATTATTGGAAGATAATTAATTAAGTTATTAATGCAATATTATGGTAGGCCCCTCTTTTGGAGATGACGTTACCCTCGACTAAGTAGTCTGAGTCAGCAGGGATACAGTCCTAAATAGCCGGGTTATAGTATTAATAGTAGTTAACTTATGAGGGGATCAAAGAGTTTGGACCCCCGCCATCCAATACCGTTAAGTATTGAAGGAGGTCCTACTAAATTTGACCCAGGTCCATTGCAGGACCTCTAAACGCTGAACAATGGCAAGACCTTTACCAAACCGTTTCCTTAACCCCCGACCAGGTAGCCAACATACCTCCATATAGACCGTGGAGATATGAATGGTGAAAATCTTTTATTTTATATAGATAGTAAAATAATTTCAAGACACCACGGACAAACGATAAAGAATGATCACCTTCAACATAAGCAACTAGTTATTAAAGTCATTAATACGAAACCAAATAAAAAGTGCGAAAAAATTAGAAATAAAAAGTATTACACTAGACACTTTGTCTTCACCAAGTGATGTAAGAGACTTAGGCAAACATGGCCTTGATTGTCAAGAACTCTTACGATCAATCTTGGATCCCGAGACGACTCACACACTCTACGATGGATAATGGATGATAGTGGTGGATGATGGTGTTATGGTGGGTGAAGTGTGAGAGAGGTGGTGTGCCAAGGGATGGTTTGAGCTTGAGCCAAGCACTTCTATTTATAGGCTGAACAGAAGCTCGGGCACGACCCCGTGTCCACATCCTTCTCTTTCTTCATTTAATGCAGTTTTGTGTTTTTAGTTAACCACGCCCCCGTGTCCGCCGAGCACGACCCCGTGGTGCAGAAGAATCTTTGTACTATGCAGATTTGCTGGATTGTGCGAATCTTATAGTTGACCACGGCCCCGTGTCCGCTGAGCACGGCCCCGTGGTGGGCAATAGAAGCTTCTACCACTTTGTCTTTTCTGCTGACACTTGGGCACGCCCCCTTTCTGGCTGAGCACGGGGCGTGTTCAGTCTTCTGTTGTCTTGTTTTGCTTGGGAAGATGCTGTCGTGGGGTCGGGCATGTCACGTCTTGTTCCTTTTCTTGTATTTATGTTAGATTTTGATGTCTTTTTGCTTCTTTTGTGAATTTGAGCTCATTTAATCCTGAAAATACAAAAGGAAGACAAAAGCACACTGTTTCCAACATTAGTACTAAAAAAGGGTTAGTTTTAGGCCACAATTGATGAAATTTATATGTTGCATTTTGAACACATCAAATACCCCCACACTTGAATCTTTGCTTGTCCTCAAGCAAAACTCTTTATAATGTGGCTATTACACTTCCCAAATGGAATGGGTAGAGAAGAAGGTTTTTTTGGGCTTGTCGTAGAGTGTCGGGATTTCCAAGATTCTTTATTAAGTTTTATTTTTATTTATTTACAATCCTATTCGTCATGATTTATTTAAAAATTTTCACAAGATAAATTACTTATTAGGGCATAACATGCTTCTTTAAAATTCTATTTATATATAAGTTCACATACCTCACGGGGATCACTCAACACTCGGCCGAAAATGTATTTTTGTGGATCACTCGAGAGCGGCATGGAACTTACTTCTACCATAGGCTTGCCAAGCAATCAATCCTCCTCCTTTTTAACTTATATACCTTTGTAAATATCAAGATGACTTTTTGGGTGAAGGGTTAGGCTTGGGTTAAAGGTAGGTGGTTGGGTTAGTGGTTAGTGGTTAGTAGAAAAAGGGCGAAAAGCGTAACAAGCGTCGGTTTTTGTAAGACTTTCTATTTTTGTAACTTTTATTTTGATGAAGCTATTTATTCAAACAAAGTTATTTTTTATGAACTTGTTTGTTTATTTTCTTTTGCTTCATCATCAACATTTTTTTTTTCAAAAAGTCATACGAGAAACCGAGCTAGTTACTAAAACAAGGGGTTAAAAAAATAAAAAGGTTTTGGTGGGTAAAAGGGTGTTTGGTTGGGGTTATGAAATGAAAAGGTTTAGGCTCAAAGGGGCTAACTAGGGGGATTTTGGGTAGGTGGTAAAAAAAAAGAAAAATAATGGTGTAGAAATAAAAAGGGTTAGTCCTAATGCCTCCATCATTTACTTACTCGGGTTTAAGTTGATAAGGACCGGGAATGTATCGTCATGGCAAGTTCTAGAGTCGTAAGAACCAAGTGGCTATTCACACAAGAAACGAAAAATGAGCATTTAGTCTAATGATATGTAATTGTATGCTCAATAAAGGCTCAAAACTCACTTTTGTGGGAATGGGTTTTTATGTGATCAAGTATATAAAATCAAATTTTAACTAAGCTTGTCATGCCTTTTCATAATTTTCTTATGTTGGTTCTTTTTATCACGACGCTATCGGTTGTAAATTTGTAAAAATATAACTTTTTTTTTAGAACTTGAAATTCCCGAGTTAAACCTAGACAAGTAAAAAAAATGAAAAATTTTTGAAAAAAATTGGGGTGATTAGCGGTTCCAATAGAGTTTTGTGTAAGGCTTGTATTTAGGACTTGCAAGATTCAAGGTTTTAGCATCCCCCCCACACTTAAATTACACATTGTCCTCAATGTGTCCCAAAAATAAGTTTTTAGGTTGATTGAATGTGTAAAAGGTGTGAAAAAGCAAAAATTTTGTGTTACTGGGCGCTGAACACGGCCCCGTGTTGTCCGGGCACGGCCCCGTGTTCAAGTGCCAGTAACAAAATTAAAACAAGAGAAACAGAAGCCTGGACACGGGGGCGTGTTGGGTGAACACGGCCCGTGTCCAGTTACCTGAATTGGGTCTTTTTCTGCAGATTGTGCAGCACGTGGCCGTGTTGGGTGGACACGGCCCGTGCCGAACTTACTGTAAATGAAGAAATTTGTCGGACGGCTCAGTTTTCCTGCATGGAGTGCTGGTTCAAGTTTCCCTTGTATCCTTTGTCATCTCAAGTGTGTTTTATTCCTGAAAATTAAAACTAACTAGAAAACATGTAAATTAATCTAAACTAAACTAAGGATAGTTCCGCGGAATGCCTCCGTGGTGCGCCACGTTTATAAGGGTCCTTGGCTAGACCCAAAGCCTGGTCATATGTTACCCATGTGGGATGTATTGCATCCCATGTTACACCGTCAGAGAGCGTAATCCAAGCTTGAGTCTATGACCTTCATGTAGTTGACCGGATCTTCGTCTTCTACTCTCTTTCCAACTCCAAACTTTACTTCCTCTTCCCCAAACTTCAATGTTAGAGTTCCGTCATTCATATCAACCACTGCCTGAGCGGTGGCTAAGAATGGCCTCCCAAGGATGAGAGGAACATCGGCGTCTTCTTCCATGTCTAGGATGACAAAGTCGGTTGGGAAAACGAAATTCTCAACTTTGACCAATAGGTTTTCAGCGACACCTTGTGGAAATTTGACGGATCTGTCGGCGAGTTGTATGCTCATCTTTGTAGGGCTCGTTGTTCCTAGGCCGAGTCGTTTGAACATTGATGTGGGCATGAGGTTAATGCTAGCCCCGAGATCGGCTAATGCATTACGAACGGGGGACTCCCCGATTGAGCAAGGAATTGTGAAATTTTCGGGATCAATTTTCTTTTGTGGAAGTTTGTTGAGTACTAAGGCGGAGCATTCTTCGCCTAAGTTAACTAATTGCAGTGTTTCAATTTTCCTCTTATGAGTGAGGAAGTCCCTCATAAATTTTGCATATTTAGGCATTTGGGTAAGGACTTCAATAAAAGGAATATTAACGTGCAATTGTTTTAGTAAATTTTCGGATTTTGCGAATTGCTCATCGGTCTTTTGATGATTTAACCTACCGGGGTATGGAATCGGTGGAGTCTTGGCAGGTTCTTGATTTTGTGAAGAAGCATTCTCCGGTTGGGGTGTGGGCGGAGAATTAGTTGGGCTGGACGGGCTTCTTTCATTTGGCAGTAATGGAGCACCTTCGGGGCCCACGGTCCGGTTTCTCAATGTGATGAGATGTACTTGTGCCTTCGGGTTGGGTTCGGTATTGCTTGGTAACGCGCCTTGCGGTCTCTCGGAGAAATTTTGAGCTAGTTGATTTATTTGTTTTTCAATGTTTTGAATACTAGCTTGTTGATTTCTAAAATTCGATTCCAGTTGTTGAAATCGATCCGAGTTTTTCTTTTCGGTGTCGGAGATGAGGCGAGATACAGTATCTTCAAGCCTTTCTCTTCCACCTTGTTGTTGAGAAAAATTTTGTGGTTGTTGAAAGTTAGTTCGTTGGTTTTGTTGGTTACTACTATTGGCGGGATCTCTCCAACCAAGGTTTGGGTGGTTACGCCATCCTTGGTTGTAGGTACCCGTAGGAGGACCCGACGGCCTAGGTCTGTTATCAATGTAGTTTACCGTTTCTGTTTGTTCATCTAATTCTTTCATACAACTCCAATTTTCATGTGGCCCACCACACCCTTCACAAGCCATAACCGAGGCCGTTTTTGTCATTTCTAGCTTTTTGATTTTTGAAGAGAGGGCCTCGATTTGGGCTTGTAAAGATGTGTTTTCATCAACCTTATGGCCGCCTGGGGCAATAGACTTATTACCTCGGGGAGTGTGCCATTGAAAATTAGTTTGAGCAATTTCCTCAATTTGATTATATATTTCATTTGGGCGACGATTACCTAAAAGTCCCCCGGAGCTAGAATCAAGTGTTTGTCTTGTGTGTGGCAACAATCCATTGTAGAAAGTGGATACTTGCTGCCATACTGCAAGACCGTGATGAGGACACTTTCTTAGTAGCTCCTTGAACCTTTCCCAAGTTTCATATAAGGATTCCCCATCTTCTTGTGAATATGTATTAATTTCAGTCATTAATTTAGCCGTTTTAGCAGGGGGGAAATACTTATATAAAAACTTTTGGGCTAGTTCATCCCAGGTGTTTACCGAGCCAACTGGGAGGGTGTTAAGCCAAGCCTTAGCCCGGTCTTTTAGTGAAAATGGAAACATCCGAAGGCGAATGGCGTCGTTTGATGCTCCATTGATCCGAAAGGTATCACATATTTCTAAGAAATTAGTAATATGTAGATGGGGATCCTCGTCCGCAAGCCCATGGAAGGTTGCGGAGTTTTGAAGCATTTGTATCAAATGCGGCCGAAGTTCGAAGTTGTTGGCTTCGACATTCGGTGCATTGATAGCGGCGCCGAGATTACCTACGGTGGGCCGTAGGTAATCCATAAGGGTACGTTGGTCTGCCATTGGAAGTGGGTCCCCCGAAACTTTCTCTTGATTTTTAGCTTTAAGTCTTTTTCTGAGAAAGCGTTCGGGTTCTTCAAGAGGTTCTTTTATGTCTCTACTAGAACTGGAGCTCATGCACTACGTAGGATGTTTAGATGTGGCGCCAAGGTTCCAAGTCCTGTGATAAAAACAGAAAAGAATGTTGGTCAGAATGTTCACCACGGCCCCGTGCTCAGTGAACACGGCCCGTGGTCAAGGTTACAGTAATCGTTCTCCGGATCCCTGTTACTGGGAGTTGGACACGGTCCCGTGTTGCACCGACACGGCCTCGTGTTCAGCCCTCTGTAACTCGGAAAATAAAATCTGCCAGTGATAGTGCTGGGCACGGCCCGTGTCCGACCAGGCACGGCCCGTGCTGAGCTCTGCAGAAACAGAAAAACTAAAAAAAATCCTAAAAAAAAATGAAAAATAAGAAAAACGATTAGGCCGTTGATTCCTAACTTTCTTAAAATCCTTGTGTCCCCGGCAACGGCGCCAAAAACTTGATGGGTGTCAAGTGTTATATATATTAGGTGTATATTTTAAGCCCCTTTAACACTTTTTAGTCAAGTTTTAAATTTATAAAACACGATATTCACTAACACTAGACACTCATATGGGCAAGTGCACCCATCGTGAGAGTAGTATAGTGTTGGTAAGATACCGAGGTCGTCCAAGGACACAAGAGCTTTTAGTACCGGTTTATCCTCAACGTCTAATCAAATCAAAAAGTTTAGAAAAATGTTTTAAGCTAAGAAAAATAAAAACTAACTAAAAATGCGGAAAATAAAAATAAAAGAAAAAAAAACAGATAGACAAGATGAATCACTTGGCTCCGACTCGTATCTAGTGTAACCTTTGATTATTTCCGCACTTTTGCACTATTTTAAGAGATTATCTTAGTTATTGTAGTAGGCCCCTCTTTTGAAGGTGACGTTACCCTCACCCCAGTAGTTTGAGTCAGCAAGGATACAATCCTAAAAGGGTGGATTATTGGAAGATAATTAATTAAGTTATTAATGCAATATTATGGTAGGCCCCTCTTTTGGAGGTGACGTTACCCTCGACTAAGTAGTCTGAGTCAGCAGGGATACAGTCATAAATAGCCGGGTTATAGTATTAATAGTAGTTAACTTATGAGGGGATCAAAGAGTTTGGACCCCCGCCATCCAATACCGTTAAGTATTGAAGGAGGTCCTACTAAATTTGACCCAGGTCCATTGCAGGACCTCTAAACGCTAAACAATGGCAAGACCTTTACCAAACCGTTCCCTTAACCCCCGACCAGGTAGCCAACATACCTCCATATAGACTGTGGAGATATGAATGGTGAAAATCTTTTATTTTATATAGACAGTAAAATAATTTCAAGACACCACGGACAAACGATAAAGAAAGATCACCTTCAACATAAGCAACTAGTTATTAAAGTCATTAATACGAAACCAAATAAAAAGTGCGAAAAGATAAGAAATAAAAAGTATTACACTAGACACTTTGTCTTCACCAAGTGATGTAAGAGACTTAGGCAAACATGGCCTTGATTATCAAGAAATCTTACGATTAATCTTGGATCCCGAGACGACTCACACACTCTACGATGGACAATGGATGATGGTGGTGGATGATGGTGTTATGGTGGTGGTGGGTGGTGGGTGAAGTGTGAGAGAGGTGGTGTGCCAATGGATGGTTTGAGCTTGAGCCAAGCACTTCTATTTATAGGCTGAACAGAAGCTCGGGCACGGCCCCGTGTCCAGTGGGCACGGCCCCGTGTCCACATCCTTCTCTTTCTTCATTTAATGCAGTTTTGTCTTTTTAGTTGACCACGCCCCCGTGTCCGCTGAGCACGACCCTGTGGTGCAGAAGAATCTTTGTACTATGCAGATTTGCTGGATTGTGCGAATCTTATAGTTGACTACGGCCCCGTGTCCACTGAGCACGGCCCCGTGGTGGGCAATAGAAGCTTCTACCACTTTGTCTTTTCTGCTGACACTTGGGCACGCCCCCGTGCTGGCTGAGCACGGGGCTTGTTCAGTCTTCTGTTGTCTTGTTTTGCTTGGGAAGATGCTGTCGTGGGGTCGGGCATGTCACGTCTTGTTCCTTTTCTTGTATTTATGTTAGATTTTGATGTCTTTTTGCTTCTTTTGTGAATTTGAGCTCATTTAATCCTGAAAATACAAAAGGAAGACAAAAGCACACTTTTTCCAACATTAGTACTAAAAAAGGGTTAGTTTTATGCCACAATTGATGAAATTTATATGTTGCATTTTGAACACATCACTACACCTTTCTATCACCGATTCTCAGTTACTAGAGTGTTTCCGCCATTCTAAGGACTTTGATTTGACTCTGATCGACTCATTCAGGTCGTATATCGATCCTACAATTTGCCTCTCATGGTGGTCGAAGTGAACATTTGCCTACCGAGTTTCCAACATACGCTCGGTAGTTGACTTTCCAGTTCCACATTTCCATCCAAACGATTGGTATGAAAATTGAAACACTTATGCGGGGCCACTTCATGATAGCTTGAGCGAGGTCTTGCCATCTCACCTTTCTTTCCTTCAATCTCACGCTCTTTTCCCTAACTTTATCTTAGTTAGGATACACTATGATTACCTTGGTTACTACTTCTTTGAAAGGTGTTATGTCTTCATAGAAATTTAAACACTCTTTTTCTTGCTTTGGAAGATCCATAACCTCTTCCACCACATCACCATCTACCATGGTACCACTAGTTAATATCTCTTGGTCTCGTCTAAGTTGGGCCAACTCCTCAGTTAGTTGACTAACTTGCACAGCCAAATCATCAAATGATTTGGTTCTAAGCTCGTCTTCCCTTTTCATTTCCACCATCATGTCCATGATTGCATCAAGCTTGGAATTAACAGAATCTTGAGACTCCTCATATGCCGACTGAGGGTATTCATAATAGTAGTCGTTAAACTCATCCTGGTAACTTGAGAAATGTGACATCTCTTGTTCATAATTGTTGTAATCCCGCTTTTGCTCATAGTGACAATTCATTTCTAAATGGTAGTATTCTTGATATGAAGGTGGCTTGTAACCGTGTCACACCCTGATATTTCCATGTATTATCGGTGGGCCCAGTGGGGAGTATCGTGACGTAGTTGATATCATCATAGTCAAACAACACAATTTAAATGCACAGCGGAAGTCTCGAAATATAAAATATTCTTACAAACACAAATGTCTGATAATATAAAAGTATTATGTACAGACTAGCTTGTAATAATCCACAGGCGGATCAAAACAACAAAAGAAGTTATCAGACTAATGGCTTATGTGAAGGAGTTGCAAAGTCCTCAACTAACAAGTCCTGAGCAGCTTCCAGCCTATTACGTACTTGTACCTGTCACTTAGACTTTGGAAAATACGTCAGTTTTCACTGGTAAATACACTCAACTGACTCATTTGAAAAGAGTTTAAGAAAATTGGTTTAGGTGCACAAGGCACGAAAATATGTTGACACTTTGATTAAAATGCTCAAGGCAAAATTAATCTTTTATACTTGGGACATACTATATCTCATGTTATCAGTTTTACATAACGTGCTCTACATACGGGGCCCGGTTCTATGCCGGTTCAAGATTAACCGACATACCACTATTCCCTTATAGGGAATCCCTTATTGGGTATAATTAATTAATAAGCATATTGCATCTGTCAGGTGTATGCCTACACCCCGTGCTTAGGTCGTGGCCATTGCAATTAATGAGTCAAGGATATCCAGGACACGGTCGCATTAACCTCCAATGTTTCAGTCAAGCAATACGAATTAAAACAGGTTATTTGGATTTCCCGACTCATTGGTCTTTGAATTCCATACCTGACCATGCGGTATTTATATTACCGTATCCCAAGCCCGTAATAGGGAAAATAAGTTAAGAGTATTTACCTGAGCTAGCTCATGTCTTAAATAACAAGAATTATAATAACTTAGCCGTATTCACTTAAGTAAGAGTAGGTACAATTTACCGGAAGGCTCTAGTCTGGAATGATGGTATAAATAACCAATTAGAATACTAACGGGTCTTTAATTAAGCCTAAACTTAGACCGATTAGTTTTAAGGAAATATACGGTTCAAACGCATGATTAAGCGAAGACCGGAATAGAATGTGTTTTAGACCCGACAAGTTTGAAGACTTGTATAATATGGGTAATCTAAACACCTTCTGTATTTTGTGATAAAAATGATAAGGTTTAACCCGTTTCGGCTAATATATGCAAACTAGTCACATAAGCCGATCCGAACGCGACAA
The DNA here is from genome assembly GCA_030545235.1 of Helianthus tuberosus. Classification (NCBI taxonomy): domain Eukaryota; kingdom Viridiplantae; phylum Streptophyta; class Magnoliopsida; order Asterales; family Asteraceae; genus Helianthus; species Helianthus tuberosus. Next base: position 59,260,525 of record CM060380.1, read on the forward strand.
GTGCGTAACGAGTAACCAACAGAGCCGTATACGGTTTCCTAAGTTAATATGCCTTAAATATGTTGTGATATCAGTAGGATACCTTCCATTATGCCCAAAACGAGTTTAATCTCAAAATAAGCCCCGTAGGGGTATTTTGGTCATTTTAAAGATTATAAAAGAGGTTAATTAAAATTCTGAGATTCGGGTCCGAATACATCAGTGGAATAACTTATTTTATTAGGTCATATCAGTTGGTAATAGGTCTTATATGGCAAAATGGTTTTAAACCCAAAGTATGCGTTTAATACGCGTAAAAAGCCATTTTAAGCGATTTCCGGGTTATACAGGAAATCTGAGTTTTCTGATCAGATTATAAAGTTCAAAATAATTTATTTATTATATAAAATCAGTAGCAATTGGATTGGTGTCAAAATTTGGGTTTAGATAGGCTTTATGCTAATTGCGCCGTTTAATTAACAAAAAGCTTCTTAAATGCGCTATTTAGCATAACTCCTATTCTGGACCTCAAACTGATATGAAAATTTAGGGACATATTTATAAATCAGTAACAAAGGTTATTGTCTTTTCACATATCCAAAATCCTCGTTTTATGGTAAAAAGGGCATTATGGTCAACATTAAGCAATTAACGGAAACATGTAAACGAATAGAATAATCAATGAACCAACCACAGAGGGTTATGCTAACATGTAGCCTGGTCCTAAGGAAGCTCTAAGGCATTTCCAAATCATACTAAAACAGGTCAGAACTGAAGTCAAAGCAAAAGTCAAAGTTTTGCGACTTTCGGTTCCGAACCGGGTCTAAACAGGAAATTGTCGGATCAAACAAGCTTAGACCAGTTATTATACTTATTATCAAGTTATATGAGTGATAAAATAGGTTACATGCCTTCTACATTGCTAATTATGTTTTAATTTGAAAATTAGCATTCTGTTGACTTTTTCTAATCAACTTTGACCCGACATTTGATCTAGTTAGAACGGGAATCAGTGGGTGCCCTTTTAAGGGTTTATTGCCCACATAATTACCAACTTATAACTACCTTCAATTCGACTAATCACTAGACCATTAATGATTAATCGCTAAGTCAACCGTTAATTACGACGGTTTGACTTTTAAGCTTAAACTAAGTAAAAACTCAACTAAGAAAGGTTAAGCATAGTTACCAAAGTCTAATGCACTATTAGAGATGGCTTGGGTCTGCTCTTAAGCTCCAGGAAGCTCCAAGAAAGCAGATGGAATGAATGATCACAAAGTTGCAACCAAAGGGTCTTTTTATAGTGATCTTGATCCACTATGATGATGACAACCAAGTCTATGGGGTGATCCAGATCATTAGCAAGTGTCCCTAAGCCTAAGAAATTAGTTTAGGCAGCTCTTGGAAGTGTTTAAGGGCAATACATGTTGTTTAGATGGCTGAACAGGCATTCTGTCTGAGTTTCTGCATCTGGGAGAAGCTTACGGACCGTAAGGCTCCCAGCTTATGGTCCGTAAGGACCAGCCAGCTCACCAGAAATCTTTAAAAGTTGACACGTTTAGCCCCTGAACTTCTAAACTTGATTTTTAACATGGTTTCTTGCACTTGTAACCCACAAACTTGACTTTTAAGGACTCCAAGTCATAAACCAACTTTGTTAGGTCCTCGGTTATTCATACGATCACCAAAAACTCTTGAATTTCAACGTTGACGCTTTTAACCCCTCGTATACGAATTTTATCATAACTTTCTCATACGATAACGAAACTTGGTGAAATTTTTAGCATACATTCTAATGAGCATAATTAATCGTTACAAAGCTTTGGGTTTGCTAAAAGGTCAATCAGAGGTATAAATTAAACATGTCGACACATTTAACCCCTGCAGTTTGTAATCTCTCACTTTCTTTCACAATTAGCTTCGTATGATCCATGATTTATTCGTTTAAGGGTATAAACATCATGTAGGGTTATTGTAAAGTATATTTATCCGTTGTTGACATTTTGAACTCTTATTTTCACATACTTTCCTTGTTTGTCAACTCTAGTCCTTCTAAGGTAATCCTTTACACGTTCAAAGTTTATGACACGTGTCAATACATTATTGGACATGAATTTTTGAGGTGTTACATCCTCACCCCCTTAAAAGAAATCTCGACCTCGAGATTTGCTAAAATGCTGGAAGTACTTTTTGTCGCATAATGGACTTAACTTCTATAAGATATCTGGAGTCTTTCCAAGCTCCTAAAGTGACCCCTATATTAGGTACATGTATTCTTTTGGAGCTTCTCAACCTGTCGATCCTCAATCGATACAGGATGCTCATCACATCATAAATCTGCATATCATTATGTGATAGTGCTTCTTGACTTATTGGCGAAACACACCCTTCAGTCACTAGTGTGCAATGTATTGCGAGCTCCGCCAAGTTCCTTAAATAGGTTTTAGCTTATAAGCTACTTGATCTTGAAACATTCGACTTCCTTCGAATGATTCTATATATTCAGAGCTTGACTAGCCTGATATTTTAATAAATTTGGCACACCCTTCCTGGGTGATATCTTTTGTTGAACCTTATTCCTTAACAAGAATTTAGGAGGTTTGCTATTTTCATTAATCCTTGATTTTTCTGCCGAATACTGGCATCTTACAGATGATTATGAATTTGCGTGACCTTATTTGTTGTTTCCAATACAACTTTCAGATTCTGATAATTGGACTTACCAGTCTATTGTCCTAACAATAGATTGTTTAACATTCCATCTATACAAGGTCTCCAAAGGAGCAGCCTTGATGCTTATATATCAACTATTATAGAAAAGGTTATCTTAAGGTGAGATGGTTATTCCAACCACTGCTTAACTAATCTCAAAGAACAGTTATTCCTTACAGCTAGTCGAACAAATCGACGATCCTGGGCAGCTAATGGCGATTCTTAATTGTTGCCTAAATAGGGTTGCGGTAATCAATGCATAAGCAAGATGAACCGTCTTTCTTATTTACTAAAAATCGGAGTTCTTAGAACTTTGAATTTTGGGCTTTATGAAACCTTCTCTAAAAACTTATCGATTTGGCTCTTAGTTCTTCCTATTCCGTTGGTACTAACAGATATAAGGCTCTTACAATAACTGCAGCCCTAAGCGGGATGTTTGTCCTAACATCCTCTTGCCTCTCAGGAGGTAAACATGGTAATTCTTATAAAGAAAATAATTATGACACACAGAGATGTCAGAGATTTCTGTATTCTCAGGCTTTGGCTCATCTATCGATGTCGGTGTCAGATAAATGACACATTCTCTTTACAATTGCAAAGATGCCCTAAGTAGAGATACTTATAGGGACATTTTATATTGGATATCTTCTTTGAATACTACTAGTCGACTTTAGTACAATATGACCATTGGGATATCTCAGGGGTTCCATGCATTAAACCTCCATACTAATCAGGCATGGAAGCAATCTATGGGACACACTAAGATAGGCCAATCTTCATATGGCCTATTACCAACTGATATGACTTAATAAAATAAGTTATTCCACAGATGTATTCAGACCCGAATCTCAGAATTTTAATTAACCTCTTTTATAATCTTTAAAATGACCAAAATACCCCTACGGGGCTTATTTTGAGATTAAACTCGTTTTGGGCATAATGGAAGGTATCCTACTGATATCACAACATATTTAAGGCATATTAACTTAGGAAACCGTATACGACTCTGTTGGTTACTCGTTACGCACTTGTCGCGTTCGGATCGGCTTATGTGACTAGTTTGCATATATTAGCCGAAACGGGTCAAACCTTATCATTTTTATCTCAAAATCCAGAAGGTGTTTAGATTACCCATATTATACAAGTCTTCAAACTTGTTGGGTCTAAAACACATTCTATTCCGGTCTTCGCTTAATCATGCGTTTGAACCGTATATTTCCTTAAAACTAACCGGTCTAAGTTTAGGCTTAATTAAAGACCCGTTAGTATTCTAATTGGTTATTTATACCATCATTCCAGACTAGAGCCTTCCGGTAAATTGTACCTACGCTTACTTAAGTGAATACGGCTGAGTTATTATAATTCTTGCTATTTAAGACAAGAGCTAGCTCAGGTAAATACTCTTAACTTATTTTCCCTATTACGGGCTTGGGATACGGTAATATAAATACCGCATGGTCAGGTATAGGATTCAAAGACCAATGAGTCGGGAAATCCAAATAACCTGTTTTAATTCGTATTGCTTGACTGAAACATTGGGGGTTAATGCGACTGTGTCCTGGATATCCTTGACTCATTAATTGCAATGGCCACGACCTAAGCACGGGGTGTAGGCATACACATGACAGATGCAATATGCTTATTAATTAATTATACCTAATAAGGGATTCCCAATAAGGGAATAGTGGTGTGTCGGTTAATCTTGAACCGGCATAGAACCGGGCCCCGTATGTTGAGCAAGTTATGTAAAACTGATAACATGAGATATAGTATATCCCAAGTATAAAAGATTAATTTTGCCTTGAGCATTTTAATCAAAGTGTCAACATATTTTCGTGCCTTGTGCACCTAAACCAATTTTCTTAAACTCTTTTCAAATGAGTCAGTTGAGTGTATTTACCAGTGAAAACTGACGTATTTTCCAAAGTCTAAGTGACAGGTACAAGTACGTAATAGGCTGGAAGCTGCTCAGGACTTGTTAGTTGAGGACTTTGCAACTCCTTCACATAAGCCATTCGTCTAATAACTTCTTTTGTTGTTTTGATCCGCCTGTGGATTATTACAAGCTAGTCTGTACAGAATACTTTTATATTATCAGACATTTGTGTTTGTAATAATATTTTATATTTCAAGACTTCCGTTGTGCATTTAAATTGTGTTGTTTGACTATGATGATATCAACTACGTCACGATACTCCCCACCGGGCCCACCGGTAATACGTGGAAATATCGGGGTGTGACAGGTCATTAACAAGTGTCCCTAAGCCTAAGAAATTAGTTTAGGCAGCTCTTGGAAGTGTTTAAGGGCAATACATGTTGTTTAGATGGCTGAACAGGCATTCTGTCCGAGTTTCTGCATTTGGGAGAAGCTTACGGATCGTAAGGCTCCCAGCTTACGGTCCGTAAGGACCAGCCAGCTCACTAGAAATCTTTAAAAGTTGACACGTTTAGCCCCTGAACTTCTAAACTTGATTTTTAACATGGTTTCTTGCACTTGTAACCCCCAAACTTGACTTTTAAGGACTTCAAGTCATAAACCAACTTTTTTAGGTCCCCGGTTATTCATACGATCACCGAAAAGTCTTGAATTTCGACGTTGACGCTTTTAACCCCTCGTATACGAATTTTATCATAACTTTCTCATACCATAACGAAAATTGGTGAAATTTTTAGCATACATTCTAATGAGCATAATTAATCGTTACAAAGCTTCGGGTTTGCTAAAAGGTCCCTCAGAGGTATAAATTAAACATGTTGACACATTTAACCCCTGCAGTTTGTAATCTCTCACTTTCTTTCACAATTAGCTTCGTATGATCCATGATTTATTCGTTTAAGGGTATAAACATCATGTAGGGTTATTGTAAAGTATATTTATCCATTGTTGACATTTTAAACTCTTATTTTCACATACTTTCCTTGTTTGTCAACTCTAGTCCTTCTAAGGTAATCCTTTACACGTTCAAAGTTTATGACACGTGTCAATACATTATTGGACATGAATTTTCGAGGTGTTACAAACCGGACTTTATTTTTCCTTTCCAAAACACTGGACAATCTTCATGTCACACCCCGATATTTCCACATATTACCAGTGGGCCCGGTGGGGAGTATCGTGACGTAGTTGATATCATCATAGTCAAATAATCACAGTTCAATACACAATGGAAGTCTAAAGTAAATACATTATAAACCGATTCGAAAGTAACATCAAAATTACAAACGGAATGTAAGATGGATCCACAGGCGGATCTTAAAACAGAAAGATAAACACTGTTCAACAGACTTTAGGCGTCTAGAAATTGCAAGATTCCCTATTAATGCCTTGAGCTCGCAGCCAATTTACGTACAACACCTGTCACTTAACCTTTTTAGAAAATACGTCAGTTTACACTGGTAAATACAATTAACTGACTCTTTTGAAAACGTTTTATGAAAATTGATTTAAATGCACGAGGCACAAATAATCTTTTATAACTTGGGACAATTACATAAAAATAATCTTGTATACAAATTTACATGTTCGTTATACATTCAGGGCCCGATGTAGAAACCGAGTCAAGATTAACAGACACACCACAAGTATAGGCCCACAAGAGAGTGATATACCATTTTTCCTACGCAACTGCCAGGTGTATGCCTACACCCCGTGCTTAAGACGTGGCCATTTTATAATAAATGATGCCAAGGATATCCGGGACATGGTCATTTGTTTTGGTCAAAAATTACCGAAGCAATTAAGTGATCAAATTAGTTATGTGAGGTAGTGTGCTAAGAAAATGTGTTGAAAATATGCTGATTTAGTTGATTGTGAAAACAGTTTTTAGGATACGGCTCAGGCTATTGAGCTGTATCTATGATCAAACTATGAGCAATAAAGTAAAGGGGTGACACGAGAAATACGAGGAAAGCCCTTGATCAATCTAGATCGCCGACACAAAACCTCGGGAGCTGACAATCGCAGCTGCCTTGTTCTTCTTATTGCTTTAAACGTCAGGATACAGTGCAGGATATTGATCAGATCGCTAAGTGTTACAATGCTTTTTGTGAAAGTGAAAGTTGCGAGAGAGTAAGTGTGAGAGAGTAGTGAGTGTAGTTGTGATGTCCTATTCGATCTGATTAATGCACCTATTTATAGCTAATAAACGAAAACAAAATCTCCTATAAGTATGGGATGCCTTCGAATATTCCCTATTAGCCGTTGGAGACCAGGTAAAGCGGGTTCAACATCTTCCTCTGAACGACTTGGACCGAGTCTTCCGGGGAAAGGGTCCTCTCGAACGTTACCAGCTTAGACTCGCATTCCTGCACATAATCCGTTAGTAATCCTCAGGATACCATTCAGGATGTTACCAATATCCTGAATCAGCATCCCGGATATGAACATATATCAGATAAACAAGATATAATTTAAGATATTATCCAGGATATGAGCTCAGAATTTCACCTATAACAATTGTCCCCAAAAAATGTTACCGTTTAGTATCCTGGCACTAACGGTTATATTTTTTACGAATAACAAGGCAATTAAGAGATTAGACTCATGATGTGACCGTTTGTAACCGCGCAGCCTACATTTACTCATTGCTCCCCTATATCTTCTCATGCTTATCCCATTTAACCTTTACCGTAGAGAAAAAGGTAAATACTTCTCTCTCTATTCCATCTTCTTCTCACATTCTGTTCAATATTCCGACGAGAATATGACAAGGCAACCAAGATCAAGCTCCGGTGACTCCGACCCCACATTCATCCAGCAGAATCTTCTCCAAGAACCGGAGAAGGAAATATGCACCTTTGATAGTGCACACTTGTCAGCTCTCAAATCATCCGGCATCTTCCCGGAAGGGACGGTGTTCCGGCCGTTTGACCGGGAAATCTGGTCGGACATGGTTTTCGACGAGTGGTTGTGCTTCAATGCTTTCCCCTTCACCCTAGGGTTGCAATTTCCCTTTCCCGATTTCATCACTGATTTCTTTAATGTTACCAAAATCTGCTTCAGCCAGACAATGCCGATGCTCTGGCGAGTCCTGTCAGTTCTTGATCAGATCAAGAAAAATCATATCCCTGACCTTTCTGTTCATGACCTCCCCCTAGCATATCGGCTTAGATGCCATGGTTCCTGTAGATTTTTATTCTATTCTACCTCCGGCGATCCACTGATACTTCGTGCCACCAGGAACGAGGAGAAATGGCAATCCAAGTTCTTCTTTGTAAAAAGAGACTCCATCCCTGGTGGAACAGAATATCCGGTGAAGTGGTTGAGAAAGGGTAGGATTTAGGGTTAAGGATGATCCTGTCTTGTATCCTGCTTTATATCTTTGAGCTAACCATTTATTGTCTTGTATACAGCTGATTTTAGGAAGCTCGCACCTCCCCTAGCTGATTCACAGAAGAGAATTGACGCTATCAGACTCCTCCCAGAGGCTGAAAGAAGTTTTAACCCGTCTCCACCATCTCCAAGCCCTCTTTCCAGTGCAAACATGTCTGGTAAGGATCCTGCACAATATCCTGCATACATGTTCTTATTTGATATGTTTAGGAAAGAGTTTTACTCCCTGTATGCAGATTCCAGCAAAGTTCCAGTTTTCCTCGATCTTGACGAGCTTGACAGTTATCCTACTCCACCCATTGTCAAGAAAGAGACTCTTGCTATTACCAGCTCAAAACCGCTTCCGGACCCCAAGCCCACTACGAGGGCTCGTGCTTCCATCGCAAAAAAGAGGAAGGGCTCTGAAGTTAGTGCCCCAGGCTCCGAAGGGTTCTCCTATGATGAGCTCAGCTTCACTTTTCCTTGGAACCGATGACATCCTTCCTTAACAAGGTAATATCCCAACACTATATCCTGCACATATATCCTGATAGAATATCCTGACAGGATATCCAGATTAGTAAATATTGACTTATACCTGAATTTTGACTTACAGGGTCTCCAGTATCTGCTCCACCTTTATAGCGATGCCTGTGGTACTGCTGCACTCCACGAGGCCAGGATTAAACAGCTTGAAACTACCATTGCCGACCAAGGTGCCATTGCTAAAGCGAAGACTCGACATTACGAGGACAAGCTGAAGAAGGTCACCCAGGATGCTGAGATTAAGATGGCTACCATCCAAATGGAACATGAACAGGCCATGGTCTCCTTTCGGGAAGGGATAAAAAACTCAGCCGTTGTCTCTCTGCTGCAGGCTCGTATCAAGATGGCTTATGAGGCCAAGGAGATAGGCTTTGAGTGCCCAGCATGGCCGGTTGAATCCTGGGTGGCAAAGCTGAAGGAGCTTGGAGGCAAGGCTGTGCCATATCCTGCTGAGGCTGGTGAATCCTCCAAGTCAGCAGAGATGGTGGACAAAGCTGAAGAGAAGAAGGATGCCGGGGCGAATGCTGGTGAGGATGTTGCTCAAGATGCTGAGGCTGAGAAGACGGAGAAGGCTAGTGGAGATGCCGCTGTGTGAGGGCATTCAAGTGGGCGATGATGGATGAATGTGCCAAGACCGGAGCCCACTTTTTTAAATTTGATCGTTGGTTTGTAACCCTAAAACAATTTACTTTTCCTGCATTTTACTTTTCTGCACTTGAACAATATGATGGCCAAAGGTGGAGGGATCCTGAGTTTCAGGATGAAGCCCTTGGTCATCACCGTTAGTATGTTTTGCTTTTGAACAATACAACAGTTGGAGGTGGATGGGTCTCAGTTTGAGACAAAACCTTCAACTGTTAAGTAAATATGGCAAGGAACTATTTGTGCTCTTGGTGGATGGACCTTGGTTTGAGGTGAAACCAAGAGCACATCTTTTGGTATGTTAATAATATAACCTTCTTTTGACTTTATTTCTGTTGTTATACCTTTACTACATGAATTTTACTTATAAAAAAACAATTTTGTTTGAACATTCTTGGGAACATATTGTAAGTGTATCCTGAAAGATATCCTGCTCAGGATACTGACACACAATCTGCAAAATTCAAGTTATCCAAATAAAAAGGAGAGATCATACCAGAGATACTTAAAGAGTCAATTCCAATCTTCAATTTTAGAAATGTCCCCAGTGCACACTTATAAGTTCGAATCCATCCTTTAAATTGTATGATGTATGTCCCTTGTGTTTAATATAGGAATGTAAACATAGTCATACTTTGGCTTTACTGAACAAATCCTGAATATCGTGGGATAAACCCTTAATATCCTGGGGATAAACCCTAATATCCTGGGGATAAACCCTTAATATCCTGGGGATAAACCCTTATATCCTGGGGATAAACCCTGATTTCCTTGCGCTACAGGCGAGAGTGTACAAACTCCAAGACTTAGAAAGGTGAAAACCTTTAAACCTTAGAGAGTATGAAAATACCCTTTCATGAGAGAGGGTGATCAATCCTCATATACCTTTAGGATCCAGGATATAGCCAATAGTAACGAAATTGTCAGCCACTTTTACATGAACTGGTCCCGCTACCTTGAACTATCCCTAGATAACTTGCGCTCCAGGCGGGGTGTTTAAACCCAATTCGTAAGAAAGGTGAATACCTTAAACCTTTGAAGGGATTAGAATCCCTTATACGTGAGAGAGGGGGCCAATCCTCTAATCTTTCGAGTCATCATGAGTGTATATCCTGGAGTATATCCTGCAAAACAATCTTATACTAAGGTGGGTGTTAGCTTGGCTAACACCCCTCCGATGCTTAAGTCAGTATTGGGTTCGAAAGAATAAATAAACTCAAATATATTGAAAAGAGATAGAATTCATACCATCCTGAGTTAGAAATTAAATTCTAAAATCACTTGAAATAGAGCTTTAGATGTATAGCATTCCAAGATCTTGGTAGCATATCCCCTTCCATATTCTTGAGTCGATATGCTCCTTTTCCTGATTCTGACTCAACCTCATATGGTCCTTCCCACTTTGGAGCCAACTTTCCATCGGCAGGATTAGTGGTATTTTGAAAAGCTTTTCTTAACACCCAATCCCCAACTTGAAACCTCCTAGTCCTTATATTCTTGTTGTATGCTCTGGATATCCTCTGTTGATATGCTACCATCCTTAGCTTTGCTGCATCTCTTGTCTCATCCACAGTGTCTAAATCTTGGCACAAAGCTTCAGGATTCTGCTCAGGATCCCGGAGGATAGATCTTGCCGTAGGTATCACCATTTCTGTTGGGATCACTGCTTCTGCCCCAAATACTAAGGAAAATGGAGTTTGGCCAGTTGCATTTTTTATTGTTGTTCTTGTTTTGGTCAAAAAATCAGACGAGGATAATGCAACCAAACTCTCTGTTACGGGGTATGATGCTTGAATTGGTTTATATCAATGAGGATCACTATGAAATATAAATAACAAGTGACACAAGGTTTATACGGGGAAAAATCCCTTGATCAAGAGTTGATCTCCGGCACAAAAAACCCCGGGTGATGGAAACTACCGATCACCAACTCAAATTAAACAAGTAATGTGTTACAACTTCGGATGATAGCGAGCTAAATACAAGGATCACTATAGTGTAATGTGTAAAAAGTGTACGAAATTGCTAAGTGAATGAACGAGAGCTGGTGTGAGCGGTTGTAAGAGTGTGTGTAGCCGAAAATAGCAAACAAGTGTTGTCTAATTAGCTCGCTACCCCTTTTAAATCTAGTAAAAAATCTAAATAACAAACTATCCGCAATTCATGCCTTCTCCCCACGATCTCCATAACGTTCACCATGGTCAAGCACGTGCGGAATAGATGCGGAATATTCTCCAGGAACGTTACCAAGACTAAGTCCAAGCTGGTACTCCTGCAAAACAATACCAAATTCAAAGTGAACAATCATTAGTATAAGGATCCTTAAGATAATCCATGATCCTGATCCTGAAGCACTTCTGAGGATCACTAACTGACACAGAAGTAAGGATCACCAAGTAGGATAATAATTGAGGATCACAGGTCATTAAGAAATCCTCCCCTAACAATTGCCCCCAAAATATAAGGAGTAATATCGTAAATAAACGAGTTATATTTTATCGATCTTATCCGTAACAGACTAACAGATATATAGCCGTTAAGATCGAACTAGCCGTTGCGATCGTGACGTCACTGAAGTGACAATCCTGCAAATCATCATTAAAAATAGGAGTTAGAGATAGGATCAATTTGCATTTAAATCCAAGAGAGACTCCCTTTAAATTCTCAACCGAAGATCAATCAGGTATCTCTTCTCTTATTTCTCCGTCTCTTACTCTGCTTTTCTTTCTTTACCAATATTGCGTTAAGAATGATGCTCCGGTCTTCCCCCGCCAAGGATCACTAGAAGGATAGCCCCTTGAAAAGTCAAGGGATCATCAAAGACTCAGTGAATGAGAGGTGTTGCTTTACCGATCCTCAAGTAGATAAGATCCGTCACTGCTTTCCGGCGAACGCCTTTTTCAAACCTTTCGATCCCACGGTTCTGAGCGACTACGTTTCTGAAACATGGGTTGCCTTTCCAGTTACTCCGTTCACCATAGGATACACCTATCCTTTTCCAGCTTTTACCCAATCCTTTTTCTCCCTAACCGGCATCTCCTACATCCAAGCTATGCCGATGATTTGGAGGGTTCTATATACCCTTGAAAGGATCATAGAGCAGGAAGGGATTGATTTAGGAATGTCGGAACTGGCAGAGATGTATGATCTCACGACGTTTGGATCACACCGATATCTGTTTAAGCGAAAACCCAACGAAGAACATCCCATTTTTAAAGCCACCAAGAACGACACAAATTGGAAACGACGCTTTTTCTTTGTCAGGAGGGATACCATTCCAAACGGAAAGCATTTACCAAGGAAGTGGTCCACCAATGGTAGGACAGAGGATCCTGAGAAGGATCACCAGGTAATCTTGCTCTTGTGATAGGATCACTAACCCCTTTTTGTCTTGTGTTATGCAGCTATCTCTGTTTCGCACCTCATCACAACACCCGCAACAAAGGAAAGGCTCACTGCTTTTAGGAAGCTTGATCCTGAAATAAGGTCATTCAAGACAGACACCCAAGACTCACAAGAAGTATCTTCAGGTTCCATCACCATGTCAAGTAAGTATCCTGCTTTTTGTATAGTTAAAGATCAAAATAAATAGTTAAATTGAAATAGGATAAGGATACTTATCTCGCTTTGAATGTGTAGGTGCCGGAAAATCTTCCAAGCCTGCCTCCCAGTTCAACACGGCCGATCTTGACGCTGTTCGATCCAGGAAGAAGAAGGCCACTGCCAGCCCTAGTGTCTCCATCCCCAAGGCACCCACTAAAGGAAGGGGTGGCAAGAAGAGGAAAACCTCTGATACAGAGGACCTACAAGGCCTGCCACTGATCCGCCACCAGTTCCTTGAATACTTCAATGACGTGAGGATCACCAATTCTGCCTAGGTATCCTACTCATTTGAGGATCATCTGATCTTGAATTGCTTTGTCTTTTTTGCAAAAATTTGCTGAGATTGAAGATTATGTGGGGAGCGTCGAGGAGCTGGATAAGAAGATTGCTGACCTCCAGCAAGTTGCAGTGCTTAAGGATCTTAAGATTGCTTATCTTGAAAAAGCCCTTAAAGACGCCGAGACCCAGACAGCTAAAATCTTGATCGACATTGACTACGAGAAACATGAGCTCGTGGAAGGTGCAAAGGTCTCTGCTGCCATCACAATGTATCAGACAAAACTAAAGATGGCCCAGGAAGCTCAAGATCCTAACTTCGACAGAAGCAGCTGGGATATTGAGGGCTGGAAGGCGAGGTTAGCTGATCTAGAAGATGATGAGGAGGCTGAGGAGGTTTTGGCGATCGAGGCTGGAGGTAGTGGGAAGGATCAGGTGAAGGATACCGAAGCTGGAGGGGATGAGGATGCAGCGAAGGTATAGGCTGCATGATTGGGCAATGATGGACATTCCTAGACGTAGCCGGAGCCCAATTTTTAAATTTGGTAGTAGTTTGTTTTGTGGTTGTGCTGTTTCAAAACAATGATGGTCTGTAATAACTAAACAATAGCAATTAGGGTTAAGGATCATGAATGATCCTTTGGACAATAGGTAGGATTACAACTGGTGGAGGGATCCTCTGTTTGGGGGATGAAGCCATTGTGATCCTGCCATCTTTTTAATTCCTGCACTACCAAGACCTTTAGACAATGGACACCCTTTACCTACCCCAGCGGACGGGCCACGTATTGCTGGTAGATGCTCGGGGTAGGTAATTTTGACAACCTTCGACGGTTAAACTTTTGTTAATAAAATAACCTTAATCTTTTTTGGCTTATCTTATGTTGTTATCCTTGTTTGTCCTTCTAATTTTCAATTGTTTTGATATACACTTGTCTGAATTAGAAAAAGTTGAACAAATTAGATAGAAAATATTTAGGATATGATCCAGGATCAAATATCCTATAGTTGAAAAATTCCAAAAAGTGGTATATTTTAAAGATCATGAGTTCAGTCGTCAAAGTATTAGGGTTATTCAAATAATCAATGAATAAAATTAAAATAGTTAAGGATCATACCTGAGGATCCAAGTTAGGATCCTAACTCTTAATACTATAAACAGGATAACCACAGAACAAACCTTAGTAAAAGGTAAGGATCAAGGATCCTTGGTTGTTTAACTTCGAAGACCTGAAATAGAATATAACTTGGGACTAAGCCATTATAAGATAAAGGTTAGCAACTGGGGACAAGCCCAAAGGAATAAACAGGATAACCACAGAACAAACCTTAGTAAAAGGTAAGGATCAAGGATCCTTGGTTGTTTAACTTCGAAGACCTGAAATAGAACATAACTTGGGACTAAGCCATTATAAGATAAAGGTTAGCAACTGGGGACAAGCCCAAGGATAACTGGGGACAAGCCCAAGGATAACTAGGGACAAGCACAAGGATCGTATGTAAACTGGAGTATGGCCCTAACTGGCGACTATCCAAACTTAGTGGCATGAAAATGCCAAAACCTTAGCTAACGTGAAAACGCTAGAAACCTTAAGAACGGATGTATGGTACGTCTACCATTATACGTAGGATCCTAGGTATAGCCAGTACAATGGAATTATCAGCCCCTAAAACGAGTACTGGTCCCACTGCCATGAACTATACTAGGATCATCGTGCGCTACTGGCGGAACTGGGGTCAAGCCCAAATAACTGGGGTCAAACCCAAGTAACTGGTTGCTTTTGTGGATAATCATCCTTTTGCTAAGAGTACCTGATCCTTCAAAACTCAAAATCACGTGAAAGGGGGATAAAGGATACAGGATCCTTATCCATATATGAGAAAGTAAGGATATGAAATAGTTTAGGATTAGAGGGTTACCAAAATGAAGATCATCTGTGCTTTAAGGATCCTTTAAGGATATTTATCATGTGAGGATCATGGATCCTTATCACATGAAGTATTTCTTCAAATGGACAGCATTCCAGGCCCTAGGTAGCAAATCACCTTCCATTGCTAGCAATCGATATGCCCCCTTTCCTGCCTCAGCTTCAATCAAATAAGGTCCTTCCCACTTTGGTGCCAACTTTCCATCAGCAGGATTGGTTGTATTCTGAAATGCTTTTCTTAGTACCATATCACCAACTTGGAATTTCCTGATCCTAACATTTTTGTTGTAGGCTCCAGCCATTCTTTGTTGATAACTGGCCATCCTTATCCTTGCCAAGTCTCTGATTTCTTCTATAGTATCCAGGTCTTGAACCAAGTTCTCATTATTTTCCTCAGGATCACGAATACTGGTTCTAGCAGTTGGAACCACCATTTCTGTAGGGATCACTGATTCTGCCCCAAATACCAAAGAGAATGGAGTTTGGCCAGTAGCATTCTTAGGAGTTGTTCTATCAGCCCAAAGCACATAAGGCAATTCTTCTGCCCATTTCCCTTTCTTGGATCCAAGCTTCTTCTTCAAATTGTTGATGATGATCTTATTGGAGGATTCTGCCTGACCATTGGCTTGTGGGTGGACTGGTGTTGATGTTATCATCTTAATCCCCCAACTGTCACAAAAGTTAGTAGTTCTGCCCCCAATGAATTAGGAACCATTATCACATATAATTTCAGAAGGAATACCGAATCTAGTTATAATATTTCTTTTAATGAAGGATATAACTTCCTTTTCTCTGACTTGGGCAAAAGCTTCAGCCTCTATCCACTTGGAGAAGTAATCAGTCATAGCAAGCATAAACACTTTTCCACCAGGTGCCTTAGGGAGCTTACCAACTATATCCATACCCCATCTCATAAATGGCCAAGAGGAGGATATAGGATGCAAAAATTCAGCTGGTTGATGAAGGATATTGCTGTGTCTCTGACAAGGATCACATTTCTTAGCGTACTCCACAGCATCTCTCTTCATGGTTGGCCAGTAGTATCCTGTCCTCAGGATCCTTGAGAATAATGCCCTGCCCCCAGTGTGGTTTCCACAATCTCCTTCATGGAAGTCTTTTAAACCTTCTTGGATTTCAGGATCCTCAATGCATCTTAAATATGGTCCTGCAAGAGATCGTTTGTACAACATATTATTTAAAATTGTGAATTGAGATACCTTAATTTTGAAAGCCCTAGGGTTTTCTCCTGTAGGAATCTCTCCATGTTGTAAGTATCTCATGATTGGGAGGATCCATGATCCTGAATGAGATTGATTATCATCGCTAGGGGTGATTGCAGAATCCTCTCCTATCTCCATAGCCACATGATCCTCGATAGCCGGGGTCAGGATATGGATAATAGGGATCTTGATATCCTCCGGGATCTTCAAGGATGATCCTAAATTGGCTAGTGCATCTGCCTCTGCATTCTCTTCCCTTGGTACCTGTGTCAAACTAAAGGATACAAAAGAGAGTGCCAATTCTTTGACTAACTCCAGATATTTGATTAGCTTTTCACCTTTAACAGCATAGGATCCATTAAAGTGATTAGTGATTAACAAAGAATCTACATGTACCTCAAGATACCTGATCCTCATATGCTTAGCAATTTGCAAGCCAGCTATCAAGGCTTCATATTCAGCCTCATTGTTAGTGGTTTGGAACTCACAAGCTATAGAGTGGGGTATTATGTCCCCCTGTGGCGATTTTAGTAGTATTCCAAGCCCTGTTCCTTTGACGTTTGAGGATCCATCAGTGTAGAGTATCCAAGGATCCTTGGTCTCCTCTAGCTGCTGGACTTCTAATTCAGCTTCCTTTTGCAAATCACTACTGAAATCTGCCACAAAGTCAGCTAATGCTTGAGATTTGATGGCTGTCCTGGGCTCATATCTTATATCATATGCACTAAGCTTCACTGCCCATTTAGCCATCCTTCTGCTTTTGAGGATACCGCGAGATATAAGGATAACACATCTCCTTTTTCTGGTTTCATCAAAGCCGGGGCCGAGGATAGGTAATCCTTAAGAGCTCTTAAGGCACTCTCATGCTTCTCAGTCCACTCGAATTTCTTGTTCTTTCTTAGGATATCATAGAATTCCTTGCACTTTTCTGAGGATTTGGATATGAATCTGTTCAAAGCTGCAATTATGCCTGTTAACCTCTGAACATCCTTAGCATTGGCAGGTGACTTGATGTTCACTATAGCTTTTATTTGTTCTGGACTGGCTTCAATGCCTCTCTTTGTCACCATATATCCTAAGAATTTACCTGCTTTAACACCAAAGTGACATTTTGAAGGATTAAGCTTCATATTATATTTGTCAAGGATATTGAATGCTTCCTCCAAGTCTCTTAGGTGATCCTCAGCTTTTATTGATTTTACCACCATATCGTCTATGTAAACCTCCATAGTTTGTCCAATCTGATCCTTGAAAATCATATTCACTAGCCTTTGATAAGTTGCACCTGCATTTCTTAGTCCAAATGGCATAGCAATATAGCAGTATATACCAGTTTGAGTCATGAAGGCTGTATCCTCTTGATCGGATGGTTCCATCTGAATTTGTTGAAATCTAGATGAAGCATCCATAAAAGTTAACAGTTCATGACCCGCAGTTGCATCCACCATGGAGTCAATGTGGGGTAATGGGAAAGGATCCTTGGGACATGCCTTATTTAAATCGGTGAAATCGACACATACCCTCCACTTTCCGTTTTTCTTTTGAACAACAACCACATTGGCCAACCATCTTGGATACTTGACCTCTCTAATCATACCTGCTCGGAGTAATTTCTCTACCTCCTCCTGGATAATGGCATTTCTTTCTGGTGCAAATTTCCTCCTCTTTTGATGGATTGGTTTGAAGGACCTATCAATGCCAAGTTTGTGAGTGATTATATCTTTAGATATACCTGTCATGTCTTCGTGTTTCCATGCAAAGGTAGTCTTTCTCCTTTTGAGGAAGGATATGAGGTCTTCCTTCATTTCGCCAAGGATCCCTGATCCTATATAAACTATAGATTCAGGATCATCAGGATCCATAAGGATTTCTACTATATCATGTTCTCTTACCTCCAAGACATCCCTTGGAGGACACTTTGATTGCTATTGCTCCCTAGACTTTGATGCTGGTTTCATTGATGAGGTGTAGCAGTTCTTAGCCTCTTGCTGATCACTATCAATCTTCACTATTCCCCAAGGACTAGGAAGCTTCACACATTGATGATAAGTGGATGGGACTGCCTTCATGTCATGTATCCAAGGCCTGCCAAGGATAACATTACAACAAGATAAACAGTCAATAACACAAAACTTTTGGTAAGAATGTAGGCCTTCGATATAGATTGGGAGTTTAATGTCCCCCAGAGTATTCTTAGTCTCGCCACTGAATCCCACGAGCACAGAGGATCTCGGTATGATGTCGGATTCAGGGATATTCATCTTCTTGAGAACATCAAGCTGGATAATGTTCACAGAGCTTCCTCCATCTATAAGGATCATGCGAACAAAATGGTTAGAAATAAAAAGAGTGATAACCAAACCATCATGATGAGGATCCTGGATGTCAACACGATCATCCTCATCAAAAGTTATAACTTTTCCTTCGAAGACACTGGATGTTCGAATGGGTCTATCTCCATTATCCATCTTGGTTTCCTTCGCATGTCTTTTGGCTGCAGAGAAGGATGTTCCACAAATGTCTGATCCTCCAGAAATAAAATTTATAACTTGTGCATCTGCTGGAGGGGCTGGAGCTTTCTCTGGGATCCTTTCAGGATCCTGAGTCCTTGACTTCTTTCTCCCCAACAATTCTTTCAAGTGCCCATTGCTCAACAAGTATCCAATTTCTTTTCTCAATGCGATGCATTCTTCTGTGAGATGCCCAAAATCTTCATGGTATGCACACCACTTTGACTTATCTTTTGTTGCAGTTGGTCTATCATTTTTTCTGGGACATCTAGCTTTATCACCTAAATTCTGCATCGCAAGGATTAGTTCATTGTTATCAACAGAAAAACAATATTCAGAAATTGGAGGATAATCCTCATCATCCTCTTCTTGTTTAACAGCATGCACATTCTGGTTATCAGATTTATTATAGGATCTGAACTTGTTGTTCTTGAATGAGGATCCTTGCTTCTCTTGCTTTGAGGATCCTGCTAACCTCTCCTGGATCCTTTTGTCATCCTCTAGCCGGATGAACCTAAGGGCCCAGGTTCTTACCTCATCTAGATTCCTGCATGGTGTCATAACAAGATCATCATAGAATAATGAATCCCTAAGCAGTCCCATTTTAAAGGCTTCAACAACCGTAGCTATATCCAGGTTAGGGATATCTAAGGATTCTTTACTAAATTTAGTGATATAATCCCTTAATGATTCATTATGACCCTGGGTTATCCTATACAAATCACTAGTTAAACGCTCAAATTTTCTACTACAAGAAAACTGGTTATTAAATAGGTTAACTAGATTAGCAAATGAGGTAATAGAGTAAGGGGGAAGACTTAGCAGCCATTTAAGAGCCGATCCAGTAAGAGTGGATCCAAATCCCTTGCACAGACATGCTTCCTTTAACCTTTCTGGGATGGGATTAATCTCCATCCTTTCCCTGTACTGTGCTATGTGTTCTTCAGGATCTGTTGAGCCATCATACAACTTCATGGTAGGCACATGGAATCTCTTGGGTATCTCAGCATCACAGATTGGTGGTGCAAAACGAGATATCTTGTGGCTCCCATCTACCATCTCTGGGATAGGCTTGACCACTCCTGGGACACTTGATATCATATCCTTTAACTTTTGCAATTCTCTGGCCATGGCATGATTGATACCTGTATCCTGCATAAGGCCATGGTTAGTGGTATAAGAATTATTGAAAGTGTTACCTCCCATTGGATTCAAATTAGGAAGAACGGATGTGAATCCATATTGTTGAGGCTCTGGAATGACCGATGGACCAGTAGAAGCAATGGTTTGCATTGGAATGAAATCTCCCTGATGGATGTCGGAACTCCCTGATTGCAAACTCCTTAAGGATCCCGGAATCTGGAAGGATCCCTGAAACTGAGAGGATCCTTGGACCTGGGAGGATCCTGGAACGTAGGAGGATCCTTGAACCTGGGAGGATCCTTGAACATAGGAGGATCCTTGAATCTGAGAGGATCCTTGAACCTGGGAGGATCCTTGAACCTGGGAGGATCCTTGAAACTGGGAGGATCCTTGAACCTGGGAGGATCCTTGAAACGGCCAGTACCCTTGAATCTGCTGCGCTCCCGAGTATCCTCCTGAGCTTGCAAAGGATCCTATATGTTGGGGATGGGATCCTGATGGTTGAAAGTGTAACCCTGAAGCCTGAGTCATTGCTGATGATCCGTAATGCACTCCTTTTGGTCCTCCCACATATTGAACGTCTGGAACCACTGAAGGCTGAGAAGTTATAACCGGAGTATCGAAATTCAAAGATCTGGGCATCAGTGGGGAATGATCCTCTGCCGATCTCTTCTGTTTCTTGATGTCTCCAATTTCTCTAAGAATCCTTTCATTGGTCTTATCCTGCTTCTGTATATGATCCTTCATCTGCAAAATCAGAGTAAACAAGTCACTAGTAGTAGGAGTATAAGAAGCAGAAGAAGTTGGAGGTTTTGAGAAAATGGGAGTTGGTTTCTTCTCGGCATTTTTCTGAGGTCCAGAAGGTGGTGGAGGCAAAGGTGGAATGCCCTGGGATGAATTGACTGCAGACATCGCACTGGAGGTATTCTTTGATGATGAAGCCATCTGCTCGGGTGCAATGAACCGGAATGATCACAAAAATGAGAATTTCTTAGAAATGAAGCACCAATTGCCCCACGGTGGGCGCCAAACTGTTTTGGTCAAACAATCAGACGAGGATAATGCAACCAAACTCTCTGTTACGGGGTATGATGCTTGAATTGGTTTATATCAATGAGGATCACTATGAAATATAAATAACAAGTGACACAAGGTTTATACGGGGAAAAAGCCCTTGATCAAGAGTTGATCTCCGGCACAAAAAACCCCGGGTGATGGAAACTACCGATCACCAACTCAAATTAAACAAGTAATGTGTTACAACTTCGGATGATAGCGAGCTAAATACAAGGATCAGTATAGTGTAATGTGTAAAAAGTGTACGAAATTGCTAAGTGAATGAACGAGAGCTGGTGTGAGCGGTTGTAAGAGTGTGTGTAGCCGAAAATAGCAAACAAGTGTTGTCTAATTAGCTCGCTACCCCTTTTAAATCTAGTAAAAAATCTAAATAACAAACTATCCGCAATTCATGCCTTCTCCCCACGATCTCCATAACGTTCACCATGGTCAAGCACGTGCGGAATAGATGCGGAATATTCTCCAGGAACGTTACCAAGACTAAGTCCAAGCTGGTACTCCTGCAAAACAATACCGAATTCAAAGTGAACAATCATTAGTATAAGGATCCTTAAGATAATCCATGATCCTGATCCTGAAGCACTTCTGAGGATCACTAACTGACACAGAAGTAAGGATCACCAAGTAGGATAATAATTGAGGATCACATGTCATTAAGAAATCCTCCCCTAACAGTTCTATCAGCCCATAAAACAAATGGTAGTTCTTCTGCCCATCTTCCTTTCTTAGCTCCTAGTCTCTTCTTCAAGTTGTTAACAATTATCTTGTTTGAGGATTCAGCTTGTCCATTTGCTTGAGGATGTACCAGAGTAGATGTGATCATTTTGATTCCCCAACTCTTGCAAAAGTCAGTGGTCCTCTTGCTTATAAACTGGGATCCATTGTCACAAATGATTTCAGCTGGTACTCCAAACCTGGTCAGGATATTCCTCTTTATGAAGGATACTACTTCTTGGTCTCTAACTTGAACAAATGCTTCAGCTTCAACCCACTTAGAGAAATAATCAATCATTGCCAGCATAAAGACTTTTCCTCCTGGAGCTTTTGGTAGTTTCCCTACTATGTCCATCCCCCATTTCATAAATGGCCAAGGGGAAACTATAGGATATAGTGGTTCAGCTGGTTGATGTAGTATATTACTATGCCTTTGACATGCATCACATCTCCGGGCATATTCTGCAGCATCTTTTTTCATTGTCGGCCAATAATATCCTGTTCTTAATACTTTTGAGAATAATGACCTGCCCCTAGTGTGGTTGCCACAATCCCCTTCATGTATCTCTTGGAGCACTTCCTTGGTTTCAGGATCCTTCAGGCATCTCAGGTACGAACCTACAAGAGATTTCTTATATAAAACGTTATTTATAATGGTAAATCGCGATACCTTCATCCTGAATGCCTTAGGATTCTCGTCTTTAGGGATGTATCCTTCCTTCCTTGAGATATCTTATGATCGGAGTCACCCAGGATTCATCATCCTTATTAGGATCATGACCAGGATCCTGGATGCTTGTTACCTCCTTATCCTGAGCTTTGAAAGGATCCACAGCAGGATACAGAATATGAAGTATCGATATTTGAGTTCCCTCTGGTATCCTGACTGATGATCCTAAGTTTGCCAAGGCATCCGCTTCAGCATTATCTTCTCTTGGTACCTGCTCAAGTGTAAAAACATCGAAATATCCTGCTAATTTTTTAAGAATATCGACGTACTCGACTAACTTCTCGCCTTTAACTGCATAGGATCCATTAAAATGATTAGTGATTAACAACGAGTCAACATATACTTGCAAATTCTTGATATTCATATTCTTAGCCAACTCTAATCCTGCAATTAAAGCCTCATATTCTGCTTCATTATTAGTAGCAGGAAACTCACACCTAATAGCCTGGGGTAATATGTCCCCCTGTGGTGATTTTAGTAGTATTCCCAATCCTATTCCTCTAACATTAGATGCTCCATCAGTATATAATGTCCAGGATCCTGAGAATTCTCCTAACTGCTGGACTTCTAGGTCTACTTCATCCTGAATGTCACCACTGAAATCAGCCACAAAGTCAGCTAGAGCCTGTGATTTTATGGTATTTCTAGGTTCGTATACTAAGTCATAAGCACTTAATTTCACTGACCACTTAGCCATCCTGCCTGACATCTCAGGTTTCCTAAGCACATTTTTAATAGGATAATTGGTTTTAACATGTATCCTGTGTGTCTCAAAATAATGTCTAAGCTTTGTCGATGCCATACCTAGGGCTAATATCAACTTTTCTAAATGAGAATATCTAGTTTCAGCATCTAGTAAACTTTTACTAACATAATAGACAGGATACTGCTGACCTTCATGATCCTTTATAAGGACGGCACTTACAGCATTCCCCGATACTGCGAGATATAGGGACAATGGTTCACCATTCTCAGGCTTCATCAATAGAGGTGTAGTTGAAAGATACTGCTTCAAATCCTACAGGGCTGCTTCATGCTTCTCTCCCGATTCGAATTTCTTGTTTTTCTTCAGGATATCGTAAAATTCCTTGCATTTCTCGGAGGATCTTGAGATAAATCTGTTTAATGCTGCTACTCTGTCACACCCTGTCTTTTGCGGAAGCGTATGATGTGTGACTAGCTTGTTATCATTGCATTCAATCGTAATAAACAACTACATGATCAAAACGATGTTCATCCATTTATGAAAATTTAAGTATTACAAACACTTGTTATTTAAGTTTTCAAAACACGACCTTTGACAAGGTTATAATTCAACAAAAGTGGATGACATCTAAACTTGTAGTCTACTTCTAGTTACGACACTTGCGCCCAAGATCCATCCTGTCACCTGAAATACATGTAATTTTGGAAAACATCAACATAAAGTTGAGCGAGTTCGTGCATTTTTGTATTTCACGTTTTTATACTTTGTATGAAAACATAGTATGTGTCATGTATAATTCAAGTCTTTCTTGAGTACCCCACGTACTCAAGTATAATTCCCGTTTTCTTGAGTACCCCACGTACTCAAGTATCATTCAAGTTTTCTTGTGTACCCCACGTTTTAAATGATTGTTTATACAAGGACATTAAGGCACGTGAGGACATAAGGAGCATTAGTATTTTCTCCTTTAAGGCATGTGAGGACATAGGGAGCATTAGTATTTTCTCCCTCAAGGCATGTGAGGACATAGGAGCATTAGTATTTTCTCCTTTAACTGTGTCGATTACCCTCGACTGTGTCGATTTCCCTTGACTGTGTCGATTTTCCCTCGACTGTGTCGATTTACCTCGACTGTGTCGATTTCCCTCGACTGGGACACCGAAGCACTCAAGAGGTCACATAAGGACCCTGAGTGGGGCTCGGCCGTACCCGTTAGATCTAACCCTCGTCCCTAATTAAGTATTAATGGCATCTCAATATTTAGTTTAAGCTCACATGATCTAGTATTTTCTAGGCTTTTCTTAAAGCTCATCATATTGCACTCACCACGAGTGCTTCTCGTATTCTTTTGTATTCTCAAATCATATTGCACTCGGTACTCGTTCTCACCAAGAGTGCTTCTCGTATTTTTACCATTTGTAAAAATTGTAATATTTGTAACATGTATTTCACCCCCGAGAGTTATAAAACTGAAAACAGTTAAGAGAAAAGGGGGAGCATGAACTCACAACTTTGCGTTCCTGTGCGTCGTAAACTTCACCGGATTTGCTTAATTAACGTCGTAACCTATACGCGTTTTCTTAACGTTAGTCACTAGACTTGCGTCGCACAAGTACAGTCACTCTCTTTTGTATTTGAATCGTTGTGTTAAAAATATTTTATATTTTTAACTAAGTATCCTACTTATATTATTTTCTCAAAAATTAATATAAGTATCTCGTGTTTTGCACTTTGCACCCGAATTATGTATCTTGTATGTTGTATGTGTATTTTTATGTTTATACTCCTCATGAGTGTTTAGTGTATTTTTAAGTCTTAATACACTAGCACGTATAACACATACTATATACACTTAGCACAAAAGTTGGTGATAAAATAATAAATAATATATATTTTTCTCTCAAAAATATACATACTTATATTCATTTTTATTCTTGAAGAAATCCTCATTTCTAATCACCAAAAATTAGGGAAACCTTGGTAATACTTTAAATATATTATTAGGGAATAAGTTTCCCAAAAACTTATATTTTTCTAAGTGTCAAAATTTATAAAAAATTTGACAGAGTTTCCCCTAAAAATGGAGGTTTCCCATGTTTTCAAAACATGTGTTTATTTTTCTTTTAAATCGTCAACAATCATCAACAACAATTATCAACAATAATCATCAACAACAATCACTAATTTCTCCATGTCATGAACTTGAATATTTACAAAAATGTGTAGTAATTTCCTAGCACATTTAGTAAGCCTTGTTATCTTTAAAAATAAGTTTAATTTCTTAAAAACTTTATTTTTAAAGAATATGAAGTTTCACAACTTCTAGTCGGTTTTTACGAAAATTATTTCTTTGTTAAAACTTTTGGTACACAAGTGTCCACACACTTGTTTGTTCATAAAAACACCTCTCCTTCATGAAAGATCCGGTTTTAAAACATGGTTTTGTCTTACAGTTGGTCTTTCGAAAATACCACTTGTAGATCTTTAGATCTACTAGTTTAGAACTTCATTTCATAAGATAAATTGTTTTTACACAAGTTCATGTTTAGTGTGTAGTAGAGTTTCATCATTTAACCCTTTTCATTCTTAACATATTCTATGTCATGTTTCATGAACATGACTAATCCGGGTTAGATGATGATCCGAGCTACCACAACATAGATCGTCACTAAATAATCACCACAAAACAAGTCTTACAAGTTTTACACAACTCTTATGCTTTTAACCAACATATTCATCATTTATGTAGACTTTATGTCATGTTCTTGTGTGTGTTTGATTTTTAACCATTACATCTACTATTAACCACTTTAAACAAGATCAAGATGATGTTTAGAGGCACTTACTACTAGCTCGAGGCTAGGGAAGTTCAAGAGTGCAAATGAGGTGGGTAAAAGCAAACGGTGAAGGTCCTTCAAGATCCGCTTGCACCGAGCTTCGTTGGTGACCTTCTTACACCATAATATCGCCTTAGAATGGATGAGTGTGGATTGAAAATTGATGTGTGGGGAGGGGGTGCTTGGGCCGTAGCTTGAAGGGAAGGAGGAGAGGTTTTGGTGTGTAGGTGATGTTGATGATGATGAAGTTATGTTCTAGTGGATATACTTATAATATGCTAACTTCACAAATACCATTGGATCTTATGCTTAACATGGGGAAACAAGATCCATTAAACTAATCAATTAAAATCATGGTGTGGCCCCCATGTCTCTCAACCGTCCAACATGTGGGGGGGGGGGGGGGCTAAGTGAAACATTCTAAGTGTAAGTTGCATGTTCTAGTTAGGTTCTAATGACCTTTAGTTAGGATATTAGGTGTATTGTATAATATATAGTGTGTTAGGGTGTTCGGGGACCCTAACTAGCTTAGAAAAAATAAAAACAATGCTTCTAGCATTATTTTGGTGTTCCGGGTATTTTCCGGTTGTTCGGTTAGACACCGGTTCGTTAAAGTGCTAAATTACACTTTTTAGTGTCTATTAAGTGTCCTTTTGTAACACTTTCAATTCCCAACACTTAGGGAAATATTCTGGATAATAAAACGACATTTATGCAAAATATTCATATGTTTAAATGCTGAATTATTGCTGAATTATATAAATTCTGCACTTAAAGTGCGTTTCGGGTGCTTTTTAGTGCTTATTTTTGCTTTCGCAATGTCTATAAATTAAACCCTTATATGTACTCTTGGGTTTTAGTGTACTTTTGTCGTCGGACCTACACCTAGGCCTCAATTCTAATGTCTGACTGCTTTCTGCAGTTCTGTTGACACGATGTGTCTTACCGGTGAGTTTACTAATATTTCTGACGCAATGCTCTCGTTTATGCATAAAGCTATATTTTATAGCACAAAATGTGCATGAATTCACTTGCATGGAATTCAGAAATTTATTTGTCTGGTAAACCAGATCATGCACAGTCATTTAAGCACAAATTACTGTTCATTTCGTGTACGGAATGTACGGAAAAGTGACGGTTGTCACAGTCTCCCCCCGTTAAAAGAATTTCGTCCCGAAATTCAAGCGATGCCATTGGTCGCAGGGGAGTTGTGAAACCAATATGGTCACTTAGATTCATGATTTGTCTTCATGTTCCCATGAAATCTCTGGGTCATGTCATGAATTCTATCATACTCAAGTAGATCAATCATGACTTTTCTGTGTCTTGTGGACTCTTGGTCTCTAACCTCAACAGGTTTCTATCGTATCACGGACTCTTGGTCCAAAACCTCAGCAGGTTTCTATATTATCACGAACTCTTGGTCCAAAACCTCAACAGGTTTCTATATTATCACGGACTCTTGGTCCAAAACCTCAACAGGTTTCTATATTATCACGGACTCTTGGTCCAAAACCTTAACAGGTTTCTATATTATCACGGACTCTTGGTCCAAAACCTTAACAGGTTTCTATATTATCACGGACTCTTGGTCCAAAACCTCAACAGGTTTCTATATTATCACGGACCCTTGGACCAAAACCTTAACAGGTTTCTATATTATCACGGACTCTTGGTCCAAAACCTTAACAGGTTTCTATATTATCACGGACTCTTGGTCCAAAACCTCAACAGGTTTCTATTGTAATTCTTGTCGTTTGTCATTGACGTGAATCTTATTTGTGGGAACAACGACTGTTCCTTAAGTCAGACTCCTCTACAGACTAGACACATGAATGTGTCGCGATCACTACTGATCTTTTTCTGGGAGCTTCATCTTGTGAGCAATGGTTCTGATCCCTACACCGGGGATTCAACCTTTTCGCTTTCCAAAACACACTATGCCTTCTCTAGGCGAGGCTCTCGTTTTAGTCATACTTCTTGTCTCGATTTCATACGATTTCTGCCGCTCATCGGCGTAATCTTTCTGTATTCTGCGGGCTGTCCTGATATGATCACATATCTGAGCGATCTTGCCTCTAGTTTTCCTGGGCCATCTCGGGCCAGTAGATTGTTTATCTTCGGTCTCCGTTCAACATGACGGGAATTGACTCATTATGTTCCGTCTAAAGCTTTACAAGAAGCGGTTTAGACGGCAGTGTGATAAATACTGTTGTAGGAAGACTCCACTAAGGGCAAGTGAGTGTTCCGACTTTTCATCAAAGTTTATCACACAAACACGTATTGTGTTCATACAGTCTGCATTGTTCAGCAGCCCAGTTCATATTCGAGTTCTTACGATCATTGGTGTGCTGCAACCCTTGTGATCAGTAAAGATCGTGCAGCGTTTTCTCTCGGGTAATGACGTCCAGTTTGCGGCGCGCAATTACTGTATCTATCTCAAGGTCTTTTCTCATGATTCCTTAATCAATGTGCCGCGTACGCAATGTTGTGGTCTCGTTGCATTGACGTACAATCGAGATTTTGTCGAGAGACGTCACATAATTGCAACTCTAGCTCCTTAGCTCTTGGTTGCAAGGTTGGCATGAATTTCGTTCTTATCCACCATGCATCTTAAAGTTCTCCATTCGCGAACTCGAAATCCTCTTTTCGTCATCATTGCACATAATTGTGCTTTCTCTAAGAGTTGCAAGGTAAATTGCAGCTGTTGTTTACGACCTTCCTTGGTCGTTGGCCATATAAGCATGTAGCCAATAAGTATGATCGTAATCCATCCGGGCATGGCTTACACGTTCGATTCATGAGGTCCATAAATATTGTCGATGCATGTGTTAAGCCAAATGGTATGACAAGGAACTCGCAATGCTCAAAGCGAGTCCTAAAGGTCGTTTTAGGGATATTTCCTCTTGTATTCACAGTGGAGGACATCTTGTCCTCAAGTTAATCTTTGAGTGGTAACCGGAACCTTACGATTGGCTCATTTGTGTCACCAGTCCCTGGCAAAGGATTCTGATTCTCAATTTTCTGAAGTTTATGTAAAGTGGAGACTACCAACTTTCTCCTTGTCTCCTTAACTAAGGATGTCATGTCTTTAACTTCCCTCTGTCTAGCAGCTCTGGCAGTTACCTCGAAGGCTCATGCTTCGCAGACGAAGCTAGTCGGTAAGGCGTCATTCAGCACTGGTACCACTCCTGGTACGAGGGCCATCCCAAGCTCCTCTTGGCGCTGCAAAGGTATTCCTGGCAAGTCTTCAGAAAAGGCTACTGGAACTTCTTCCGTCACGGGGATGTTCTCAGGCTCTGCAGTCTACTCGGAGGCGTTTCTATGACCAATGAGGGATGTCGTAGATCTGCCGCCTTGTGGCGTCTAGCATCCTTACACCTATTGCAGGAAAGTTGGGTTTCATCATCCGCAAGAGGGTTGCGTCTGATTTCCTCATGTCGAACGACTTCAGCTGTATACTTGGATTTCTGATCCATGCTGACTATCATTTTATGACTTCGCGAGTCAATGGTAACAGAAGGTTCCGACCTTCTGAGTCCCTAAATGCAGTCCTTAATTGCTTCGACTGTTTAAACTAGCCTTCTATGTGCCTATTTCGAAAGAATATCGGTCGTCTATTTTATTTGAAACTAGGCCAGGCAGTTTCTTAAGTTCTAAGCATGTAAGGTTAAAGTTGATGCCAGCATTAATTAAAAGTAGATGCATTAGGTTGGTTAATAGGGAACGTACCCGTAACCGCATCTGGATCCTGGCGTGCTTCACGAGTTTCAATCGTGAAAACCCTTCCTTGCTTGTTTCTTCCCAGGACAATTTTTCCTAAAGTGCCCTGCTTCACCACATCTGTAGCAACCTGGTATTCTCTTATTTCTTCCATCTGGGTCCTTTGCCTAACAGGCATCCTTGTTGTGCCCTTCTTTTCCACACTTTCCGCACGTAGGCCTTAGACATCGACCTTCATGGTGAAAAGTGCATCCCCCGCATCTCGGCTTAGTTCCCGAGTATATTTTACCACCAGCCTTATTAGTGGCTCCATCAGTTTTCCTTCCAGGCGGCGGGTTCACTTTCTTTCTTTTGCCTGTTTTAGAGCTTCCATAGTTGACTTGGGTGCTCATCTTTAGATTCGAAGACTTCTTCTTCTTATTGCTTGACGACTCCACATGAGTCTCTTTCTTGTTATCCTCAGATTCTAAAAATTTTCCTGCACGTAGAGCTTCTTCAGTAAGAGTGACACTCATATCGATAGCCTCTGCAATGGTTGGGGGCTTTGAGGTAGTAACCATGCTCCTGATCTGAGGTGCAAGTCCCCAAATGAATCGTTCAACCCTTTTGAATTCCGGTTTGACTAAGTAGGGGACGACCCTAGACAAGTCGTGAAATCGTTGGACGTATTCAGGAATCTTCGGTTCGTCCATTTTCAAGTTCCAGAACTCCACCTCAAGCTTCTGGATTTCAGCCCTAGAACAGTATTTCTTTTCCATCATTTCTTTGAGCTCGTCCCAGCTTAATGCATAAGCAGCATCCGCACCAAGGGTTTGAACCTGAAGGTTCCACCAGGAGAGTGCGCCATCTACAAATAACCCTGAGATATAAGTAACGCTCTGTTGGGGTGAACAGTTACTCATTCTTAGAATGGAGTCAGTCTTTTCTGCCCAACGAACAAATGCAACGGCACCTCCTGTGCCATCAAAATTCAATGGCTTGCAGTCCAGGAATTGTTTATAGGTGCAGCCAGCTGGAGGGTTATTTTCAGTAGTGTCATCGCTGTGCTTAGAGCGGAGGGCTTCATGTCGCGCAATTGCCTGTGACATGCGTTCTTGCAGCTCGGCTTCTGTCCTTGGCAACGTACTGGTGTTTGTGTCTCGCCTGGGCGGCATTCTCTTCTGCCAAAATGGTATGAAGTAGGTTAGACAACATTTCAATTGTCTATGATATACATAGCACCATAAGCCACCCAATTTCACACGTATATATAACCAGTGTATAAGCGAGGAAACAGTTATTGAGCCTTCACATAGGCTTGCCAACTTGGCTTATTGTTTGAAATGAACTCGAGGCTACATCGCCTTGGTCATTCAAGCTTTAGTTATTTCCTGCTACATTGGTTTCCTTAGGTCTTTGGCTTTACTGGTGCATATATTTTCCCTTAGATGGGGTTGTCCGTGTCGAGGTGGTAGAGAGTGTGTCGTCACTGATTCTTTCTGAATGTCATTCCACCTCTCTCGCTCAAATATCGTTTTCACAAACGTCTCGTATGCCGGTAGAAGTGTCAGTCACGAAGTAGGCTAAGACAGGCTTCCTACTTTCTAACGTGCTAAAGCACTGATCTATGTGTTGTTCTACCAGATGAAGATGAGGACACCTATAGATAAATTTTGTATGGTTTTCATTAGCTTGACCCGGAGAGTCCACCAGGATTTCTGTGCACTACAAGTCGTTATTACGTGGGCCCCCGTAATAATAAATTGTCTTGCACAGTTACCCCAATTTTCTCTCGTCCAAGCAGATGATCAATCAAGGAGGGGACACTACTGTCCTTATACCTCTTGTCATGGAAAGGACCCTTGTGATGGTCCATGCGCTAACATTCGTTATCGTTACGCGCATATAGGCACGATGATTAGATGGAATAGGAATAGAGAGAATTCCTAGTAGTTGGAGGGGCACCTTCGAGATGAATACTTCATCTTCCTTTTCTGGTCAAGTATGTCGTCAATCTTGCTTCACATAAGCCGCAGGGATCTCGTCCCGTTGATTGAGAATTCGATCAAGGTTGCCGCCTCTGCCTCGTCATCATCACCATAGTTAGGCACCTTCACGATCGAGGGGGAAGAGCAGCCATCTCCTACGGAAGCAAGCTCAGCATCTAGTTTGGTAATCACTCCCAGCCATGAGCTTTGCAAAGGATGCGAGGTCGGTAGCTTCATCGTGCGAGTCATGTATAGTAATAGGAGTCGGAGTCGAAGGTATCTTATTCACGTCAATAATCATTCCGTACACTTATTTGTATGTATGTATATCAATAACATATATGCTACTTAGCATAATCAAGCATTTTAATGCATTATATCACGTATAACTCTCGTTTTTGGGGGGTCATTTTGTTTTTGGCAAGTCTAACTCGTGTAGACTATGCTTTGGTTGGCACCTTATTCTAAAGGTATTCCTCACTAATGTCCTTGCCTTGTCACTTTTGAAAAGTGTCTGACTTATGGATCTTGGCTCTTTCGTGAATGCAATGAAAACCTTTTAGTAAAATGTTTTCGTGAGAGAACTCTAGTGATTGTAGTCTAGACTCGAGAAAGAATCCTAGTTCACTACAATCGAAGCTCTGATACCAAACTGTCACACCCTGTCTTTTGCGGAAGCGTATGATGTGTGACTAGCTTGTTATCATTGCATTCAATCGTAATAAACAACTACATGATCAAAACGATGTTCATCCATTTATGAAAATTTAAGTATTACAAACACTTGTTATTTAAGTTTTCAAAACACGACCTTTGACAAGGTTATAATTCAACAAAAGTGGATGACATCTAAACTTGTAGTCTACTTCTAGTTACGACACTTGCGCCCAAGATCCATCCTGTCACCTGAAATACATGTAATTTTGGAAAACATCAACATAAAGTTGAGCGAGTTCGTGCATTTTTGTATTTCACGTTTTTATACTTTGTATGAAAACAAAGTATGTGTCATGTATAATTCAAGTCTTTCTTGAGTACCCCACGTACTCAAGTATCATTCAAGTTTTCTTGTGTACCCCACGTTTTAAATGATTGTTTATACAAGGACATTAAGGCACGTGAGGACATAAGGAGCATTAGTATTTTCTCCTTTAAGGCATGTGAGGACACAGGGAGCATTAGTATTTTCTCCCTCAAGGCATGTGAGGACATAGGAGCATTAGTATTTTCTCCTTTAACTGTGTCGATTACCCTCGACTGTGTCAATTAACCTCGACTGTGTCAATTTCCCTTGACTGTGTCGATTTTCCCTCGACTGTGTCGATTTACCTCGACTGTGTCGATTTCCCTCGACTGGGACACCGAAGCACTCAAGAGGTCACATAAGGACCCTGAGTGGGGCTCGGCCGTACCCGTTAGATCTAACCCTCGTCCCTAATTAAGTATTAATGGCATCTCAATATTTAGTTTAAGCTCACATGATCTAGTATTTTCTAGGCTTTTCTTAAAGCTCATCATATTGCACTCACCACGAGTGCTTCTCGTATTCTTTTGTATTCTCAAATCATATTGCACTCGGTACTCGTTCTCACCAAGAGTGCTTCTCGTATTTTTACCATTTGTAAAAATTGTAATATTTGTAACATGTATTTCACCCCCGAGAGTTATAAAACTGAAAACAGTTAAGAGAAAAGGGGGAGCATGAACTCACAACTTTGCGTTCCTGTGCGTCGTAAACTTCACCGGATTTGCTTAATTAATGTCGTAACCTATACGCGTTTTCTTAACGTTAGTCACTAGACTTGCGTCGCACAAGTACAGTCACTCTCTTTTGTATTTGAATCGTTGTGTTAAAAATATTTTATATTTTTAACTAAGTATCCTACTTATATTATTTTCTCAAAAATTAATATAAGTATCTCGTGTTTTGCACTTTGCACCCGAATTATGTATCTTGTATGTTGTATGTGTATTTTTATGTTTATACTCCTCATGAGTGTTTAGTGTATTTTTAAGTCTTAATACACTAGCACGTATAACACATACTATATACACTTAGCACAAAAGTTGGTGATAAAATAATAAATAATATATATTTTTCTCTCAAAAATATACATACTTATATTCATTTTTATTCTTGAAGAAATCCTCATTTCTAATCACCAAAAATTAGGGAAACCTTGGTAATACTTTAAATATATTATTAGGGAATAAGTTTCCCAAAAACTTATATTTTTCTAAGTGTCAAAATTTATAAAAATTTTGACAGAGTTTCCCCTAAAAATGGAGGTTTCCCATGTTTTCAAAACATGTGTTTATTTTTCTTTTAAATCGTCAACAATCATCAACAACAATTATCAACAATAATCATCAACAACAATCACTAATTTCTCCATGTCATGAACTTGAATATTTACAAAAATGTGTAGTAATTTCCTAGCACATTTAGTAAGCCTTGTTATCTTTAAAAATAAGTTTAATTTCTTAAAAACTTTATTTTTAAAGAATATGAAGTTTCACAACTTCTAGTCGGTTTTTACGAAAATTATTTCTTTGTTAAAACTTTTGGTACACAAGTGTCCACACACTTGTTTGTTCATAAAAACACCTCTCCTTCATGAAAGATCCGGTTTTAAAACATGGTTTTGTCTTACAGTTGGTCTTTCGAAAATACCACTTGTAGATCTTTAGATCTACTAGTTTAGAACTTCATTTCATAAGATAAATTGTTTTTACACAAGTTCATGTTTAGTGTGTAGTAGAGTTTCATCATTTAACCCTTTTCATTCTTAACATATTCTATGTCATGTTTCATGAACATGACTAATCCGGGTTAGATGATGATCCGAGCTACCACAACATAGATCGTCACTAAATAATCACCACAAAACAAGTCTTACAAGTTTTACACAACTCTTATGCTTTTAACCAACATATTCATCATTTATGTAGACTTTATGTCATGTTCTTGTGTGTGTTTGATTTTTAACCATTACATCTACTATTAACCACTTTAAACAAGATCAAGATGATGTTTAGAGGCACTTACTACTAGCTCGAGGCTAGGGAAGTTCAAGAGTGCAAATGAGGTGGGTAAAAGCAAACGGTGAAGGTCCTTCAAGATCCGCTTGCACCGAGCTTCGTTGGTGACCTTCTTACACCATAATATCGCCTTAGAATGGATGAGTGTGGATTGAAAATTGATGTGTGGGGAGGGGGTGCTTGGGCCGTAGCTTGAAGGGAAGGAGGAGAGGTTTTGGTGTGTAGGTGATGTTGATGATGATGAAGTTATGTTCTAGTGGATATACTTATAATATGCTAACTTCACAAATACCATTGGATCTTATGCTTAACATGGGGAAACAAGATCCATTAAACTAATCAATTAAAATCATGGTGTGGCCCCCATGTCTCTCAACCGTCCAACATGTGGGGGGGGGGGGGGGGGGGCTAAGTGAAACATTCTAAGTGTAAGTTGCATGTTCTAGTTAGGTTCTAATGACCTTTAGTTAGGATATTAGGTGTATTGTATAATATATAGTGTGTTAGGGTGTTCGGGGACCCTAACTAGCTTAGAAAAAATAAAAACAATGCTTCTAGCATTATTTTGGTGTTCCGGGTATTTTCCGGTTGTTCGGTTAGACACCGGTTCGTTAAAGTGCTAAATTACACTTTTTAGTGTCTATTAAGTGTCCTTTTGTAACACTTTCAATTCCCAACACTTAGGGAAATATTCTGGATAATAAAACGACATTTATGCAAAATATTCATATGTTTAAATGCTGAATTATTGCTGAATTATATAAATTATGCACTTAAAGTGCGTTTCGGGTGCTTTTTAGTGCTTATTTTTGCTTTCGCAATGTCTATAAATTAAACCCTTATATGTACTCTTGGGTTTTAGTGTACTTTTGTCGTCGGACCTACACCTAGGCCTCAATTCTAATGTCTGACTGCTTTCTGCAGTTCTGTTGACACGATGTGTCTTACCGGTGAGTTTACTAATATTTCTGACGCAATGCTCTCGTTTATGCATAAAGCTATATTTTATAGCACAAAATGTGCATGAATTCACTTGCATGGAATTCAGAAATTTATTTGTCTGGTAAACCAGATCATGCACAGTCATTTAAGCACAAATTACTGTTCATTTCGTGTACGGAATGTACGGAAAAGTGACGGTTGTCACATACTCGCCCTGTTAATCGTTGAACATCCTTCATATTTGAAGGTGATTTGATATCCAAGATAGCTTTAATCTGCTCCGGGCTCGCCTCTATTCCTCTTTTGGTCACCATATACCCTAGAAATTTTCCTGCCCCCACTCCGAAATGGCACTTAGCAGGATTTAGCTTCATGTTATACTGATCCAGGATATCAAATGCTCCCTTAATATCCTGGAGGTGATCCTCAGCCTTTTTAGATTTTACCACCATATCGTCGATGTATACCTCCATGGTGTCCCCCAGCTTGTCTTTAAACATCATGTTTACCAATCTCTGGTATGTTGCACCTGCATTTTTCAAACCAAAAGGCATAGCAGTATAACAATAAATACCTATTGGTGTCATGAAGGCAGTATCCTCTTGGTCCGAAGGTTCCATTTGAATCTGCTGAAATCCTGAGGATGCATCCATGAAGGTCAACATCTCATGGCCGGCAGTAGCATCCACCATTGCGTCAATATGAGGAAGAGGAAATGGGTCTTTGGGACAAGCCTTGTTCAAGTTTGTGTAATCTACACAGACTCTCAATTTCCCATTTTTCTTCTGCACTACGACTACGTTTGCTAGCCATCTTGGAAACTTGACTTCTCTGATCATCTTAGATTTTAATAGCCTCTCTACTTCTTCCTGAATGATCATATTTCATTCTGGAGCAAACTTCCTCCTCTTTTGTTGGATAGGTTTGAATAATTTGTCGATACCAAGCTTATGTGTTATAATGTCCTTGGAAATGCCTGTCATATCCTCGTGCTTCCACGCGAATGTCGACATCCTGAACTTCAAAAAGTTAGTTAACTGTTCTTCAATATCCTGAGGGATATTGGTTCCTACGAGCACCGAGATATCCGGATTATCCTGATCCATGATAACTTTCTTCATATCCTGCTCCGAAGCCTCTACGATATCCTGGGCCCGCATCTTTAATTGCTATGCTGCATTAGGCTTGGTTGAGGATTTCATTGAAGATGAGTAACATTCCTTTGCCTCCTGCTGATCACTATCAACCTTGACAACCCCCCAAGGAGTAGGGATCTTGATGCATTGATGATAAGTTGATGGCACGGCTTTCATATCGTGGATCCAGGGCCTACCAAATATTATGTTATAGCAGGACAGGGAATCCATCACACAGAAACGTTGTATTGAGTTGACCCCTTCAACATATACTGGTAGCTTTATCTCCCCTACTGTGTTTCTAGCCTCTCCACTGAACCCAACAAGAACGGTGGATTTTGAAGTGATATCCATTGGAGATACATTCATTCTTTTCAAAGTCTCTAGTTGGATTATGTTGACGGAGCTGCCATTATCTACCAATATCCTGCGTACAAAATGGTTAGCCACTTATAATGTTATTACCAGAGCATCATGGTGAGGATCCTGGACAGTATCCCTATCATCACTGTCAAATGTGATCACTTTATCGGTTGTGAGGGTAGTCATCCTGGCTGGTTTATCTCCCCTTTCGGCCTTAGCTTCCTTTGCATGTCTCTTGGCCGCAGAATACGAAGTTCCACAAATGCCGGATCCTCCTGAAATAAAGTTGATTATCTTGGCATCCGCAGGAGGTGATGCTGCTCGTTCATGATCCTTCTCAGTATCCTGACCCTTATTCTTCTTTCTTCCTAGGAGATCCTTCAGATATCCCTTGCTTAGAAGATAACTTATTTCTTTTCTTAGAGCAATGTAATCCTCAGTTACATTTTCGAAATCTTCATGGAAGGCACACCACTTGGAC
The DNA here is from genome assembly GCA_030545235.1 of Helianthus tuberosus. Classification (NCBI taxonomy): domain Eukaryota; kingdom Viridiplantae; phylum Streptophyta; class Magnoliopsida; order Asterales; family Asteraceae; genus Helianthus; species Helianthus tuberosus. The sequence continues at coordinate 59,298,113 of CM060380.1, forward strand.
TTATCCTTCCAATAAGCTTTTTGTTGATTCTTTCGAGGCCACCTAGCTTTGTCTCTTAAACCCTGCATAGCATACATTAATTCAGGTATGTTAACAGAAAAGCAATATTCAGATAATTCAGGATATTCTTCAGGATCCTCGTCTTCAACAACATTCACTTTCTTGTTGTCATTTCTGCCATACGGCTTAGAGCGATATGGTTTAAATGAGGATTCTGACTTCCTATTGGTTGACTCATAAGTGGTGGACGAGTTTATCCTCTCTTGCATCTTCTTGTCATCCTCTAGTCGAATATATCTTAGTGCCCTGTTTCGAGCTTCATCCAAGTTTCTGCATGGGTTCATTACAAGATCTTGGTAAAATTGAGAGTCTTTTTGCAGCCCCATCTTGAAAGCTTGCACAGCTGTTGCAACATCAAGATGTGGAATGTCTAAGGATTCCCGGCTAAACTTGTTCACATAATCTCATAAGGACTCCTGAGGTCCTTGAGTTATCCTGTAGAGATCACTTGTTAGTTTTTCAAAACTTCGACTACAAGAAAATTGACTATTAAATAAATTCACTAGGTGAGCAAATGATGTAATTGAATGAGGAGGGACGTTTAAGAGCCATTTTAAGGCTGATCCTGTTAAGGTAGAACCAAAACCCTTGCATAGGCATGCTTCCTTGAGGTCTGGAGGGATAGGGTTGATCTCCATTCTTTCCCTATACTGGGCAATATGCTCTTCAGGATCCGTAGTTCCATCGTATAGCTTCATGTTGGGGGTTTGAAATCTTTTTGGGATTCAGCATCACAGATAGGATATGCAAAGCGAGATATTATGTGGCTGTCTTGGGACACCTCCGGAATTGGTTGGACCACTCCAGGTACACTGGATATCATGTCCTTCAATTTATGAAGCTCCCTAGTAAATGTTGTCGTCATACCTACATCCTGCAAAGATCCATTATTGTTAGTAGCAAGAATATTATTGTTTGATACGTTACCAGTCTGTGGATTCTGGCCATATCCTGAAGCATATCCTGAGCTCCTCACAGTTGACATCCTGACCGAGGAGGGTATTTCAGGAGTATGATTCTGAAGATGGCTAGGCACAATATTTCCCCTGTTATCCTCAGTATATATGGCCGAGCTGAAGTTCAAGGCTCTGGGCAGTAAAGGAGTGACATTATCCTCAGCAGGTCTGCTTGAGCTAGATTTCAAGAGTTGTATTTCTCTCATTAGCATTTGGTTGGTTTCCTATTGCTGCCTCATTTGTTCCTGTACACTACCAAACAAGGTTAGAATTTCATCATTAGAAGCGAAAACAGGAGCAGATCCCTGAGTGCTCTGGGTAGGGATCACATCCCGAGCCACATGGCTTTCAGCTCCTTGTGAAGAGGCTTGCATTCTCGGAGGAGGTGGTGGAAGCATGGAACCAACTCTTGCAGAGGTTGCAGCAGACACGGTAGAGGAGCTCATGTTTGATCTTGAGGCCATTGCAAATAATGTGGCAAAAAGTTTTGAGAATAAGAAACCAAGTAGCGATTTCGCAAAAGTTTTTAGTAATAATAGCACCACTTGCCCCACGGTGGGCGCCAAATTGTTTTGGTCAAAAATTACCGAAGCAATTAAGTGATCAAATTAGTTATGTGAGGTAGTGTGCTAAGAAAATGTGTTGAAAATATGCTTATTAAGTTGATTGTGAAAACAGTTTTCAGGATACGGCTCAGGATATTGAGCTGTATCTATGATCAAACTATGAGCAATAAAGTAAAGGGGTGACACGAGATATACGAGGAAAGCCCTTGATTAATCTAGATCGCCGGCACAAAACCTAGGGAGCTGACAATCGCAGCTGCCTTGTTCTTCTTATTGCTTTAAATGTCAGGATACAGTGCAGGATATTGATCAGATCACTAAGTGTTACAATGCTTTTTGTGAAAGTGAAAGTTGCGAGAGAGTAAGTGTGAGAGAGTAGTGAGTGTAGTTGTGATGTCCTATTCGATCTGATTAATCCACCTATTTATAGCTAATAAACGAAAACAAAATCTCCTATAAGTATGGGATGCCTTCGAATATTCCCTATTAGCCGTTGGAGACCAGGTAAAGCGGGTTCAACGTCTTCCTCTGAACGACTTGGACCGAGTCTTCCGGGAAAGGGTCCTCTCGAACGTTACCAGCTTAGACTCGCACTCCTGCACATAATCCGTTAGTAATCCTCAGGATACCATTCAGGATGTTACCCATATCCTGAATCAGCATCCCGGATATGAACATATATCAGATAAACAAGATATAATTTAAGATATTATCCAGGATATGAGCTCAGAATTTCACCCATAACATCATTAACCCCCAAAGGCTTTATTTCAAACAAGACAGATTAAAACGGGTTACCTCAATAATTTAACCACTATTCGATTAAACATTCAATACCCGACCAAGCGGTATTATTATAATACCGTATCCCAAGCCCGTATAGGGAAAATAAGTTAAAAGTATTTACCTGGGCTTAAAATGCAACTTATACTCAGCCGTATATTCTAATCAGCAAGCACAAGTACCTCCACTGGGGCTCTTAATCTAGAACGAAGGTTTTATTAACCTATTAGATTCCTAACGGGTCTTATTTAAGTTGTAACTTAGACCAGTTAGTTTTAAGGAAAGGCTTACGGTTCAAAACGCAAGATTAAGCGAAGACCGGATTTGAATGTGATTTAGACCCGACAAGTTATGGAGACTTGTATAATATGGGTAAACCAAACACATTCTGAATTTTGAAGTGAAAATGATAAGGTTTGACCTGTTTCGGCTAATTTATGCAAACTAGTTACATAAACAGTACCGAACGTGAAAGATGCATAACGTGTAACCAATTGAGTCATGAACATGTTCCACAAGTTAATATGCTTTTAATATGTTGTGATATCAGTAGGATACCTTCCATTATGCCCAAAATGAATTTAAAATCAATTTAAGCCTCGTAGGGGTATTTTGGTCATTTTAAGGATTATAAAAGAGGTTAAATAGCAATCTGAGGTTCTGGTCTAAAATAATCAGTAGAGATATTTATTTTAATAAGTTAAATCAGTAAGATATCATATATATGTGAAATTTATCATTTATGACCAAACTATGCACTGTAGGGGCATTTTGGTCATTTCACATATGCTATAAGGGTTAAATTTGGAAATCTGAGTTCAAAAATTTTATTCACTGTTAAATTATAAAAATTAACTCATAACATCAGTAGGTAACAAACATTAGGTGCCAAATACGGTTTTAAACCATACTATGCGCCTAAATCGCATAAAAGTCGGTATTTGATGATATTCGGGTTGATTAAGGAAATCTGAGATTTTGACCAACCTTTACAGTTTAAAATAACTTATTTAATATATAAATTCAGTAGAAAAAGGTTTGATATGTAAAGGAGGTGTAAAACTGGTTTTATTAGCGAAAAGGGCATTATCGTCCATTACTGAGCCTATGCGAGAACTCTATGTTATGACCAGTTTAAAAATTAATAAAAATTTCTAAAAATCCCTAAATATTATATTACATCAGTGGGTAAAAGGTTTGGTGTCAAAATTTGGGTTTAAATAGGTTTTATATCGAAAATGCTGTTTAATTAATAAAAAGGCTTTCAATTACGATATTGCGCATATCTTTCAATTAAGACCATGAACCGATGTCAAATTTTGAGGACATGTTTATAAATAAGTAATCAAGGTTTTTGTCCTCTCACATTTTCAAAAATCTTGTTTTAATATCAAAAGGGCATAACGGTCTACTTTTAAGCATATAACGGAAACATGCATATGAACTCTAATTCTAAAGGACCAAGTAGTATATCTTCAGGGGGTTATACTAACATATAATATGATCACAAAGGAACCCTAAGGCATAATTAAACTAAGCTAATTCGGGGCAGAATTGAAAGTTAAAGCAAAAGTCAACTTTTGCGACTTTCGGTTGCGAACCGATTCTAAACTTAGAATTGTCGGGTTGAACATGCTTAGGCATGCTCAATTAATATTTACCAAGTTATTAAAGTGACAAAACTGATTTTATAGCCTCTATATTATCAGTTATGAATTTTATTTAAAAATTGACCCGTTTGACTTTTATTTTAATTACTTTGACCCGGCAATTAACTAAGTAAACGTGGTAATTAGGAGGTGCCCTTATGAGGGTTTATCACCTACCTAATTATGATCACGTAGCCATGTTCGTTGCGAACCATGGCTCGACCGTATAAGGTCTAACTAAAAGTCAAAGCGTTTATCGCAAATGCTTCACTTTTTGGCTTTAAGAGCCAAACAAAATAACTAAGCATGAATGGAACACTTACAAGTGGTCCTTAGGACAGAAGAGAACTCAAAAGGAGGTTCCAATGATTAGGATCCTCAGATTTGAGTGATAGAGAGCAAAACTCAAGAAATGGTGTGAAATGAAATGAAGTTCAAGGCCCTTTATATAGGTTTTTGGATTGCATAGGATCATTACAAGTGTTAGAGAGGTTTAACCAGATTATAACAGGTGTAATACCATTTTTCTAAACCATCAAAGGCCCCTAGAATCAATTATGTGAGACAAGGAAGCAAAACCAAAGCTGGTTTTCAAAATTCTATTACTGGGCATGGTATACGGACTGTAAGGGTCTCTATACGGTTCGTAAGGACCTAACCAGCTAACCACTACTTTCAATTGTTGTCATGTTTGGCCCCTGCACTTCTGAACTCCTCTGAAACGATGTTTTTAGCTCACAAGGCCATGTATTTCCAACATTAGGCACATCCAAGGGTATAACCAAGCATCATAAACTTCTTGACATGTTAAACGAGTCAGTCAAAGGCCTAGTTTGACATATTGACGCTTTTAACCCTTTAATTCGCGAACTTGCGCGTATTATTGTGAAATGGCGTAAAAGCCTTACAAAGTTAATAACAATCATTCCTAAGAGTATAATGGAGTACAATGGAGTATTACGACACTTCAGTTCACACCAGTTCGCTTAAATGGTCGCTCAAAGGTGTAGTTTTAAATATTGACGCTTTTGGTCCTTTTAACGTGCAAACTTGCGCGTATTATCGCTTTATTGCGTCAAAGCCCTATGTTATCCATATTGGGCATTCCCGAGAGTATTATCGAATATTACGATGCTTCAGGTTTGTTAAAAGGTCACTCAGAGGTAAGAATTAACATGTTGACACTTTCAACCCTTTTTAACGCACAAACTTGTGCGTATTGATACTTATTGACATTAAGACCCTAATTGGCCAATGTTTTGCATTCTCAGGAGTATGGTTAGATATAATAATGTTTTGGGTTCATTAAAAGGTCATTCAAAGGTATTTATTAAACATGTTGACGCTTCTAACCCTATACCATGCAAATCTTTCGATTTATTAAGCAAACGGTTTCGATAATCCAACAATGGCTTAATATGAGAATATGAATGTTGTGATAGGTTATTCAGGGACTTAGTCTAAGCATGTTAATACTTCCAGTCTTTCCATAATCAAAGTTTTTGATTTTTCGAAAAATTAGTCCCTCATAGTCAACGTTTGACTTTATTAGGGTTTAGTACACGTGTCAACACATCATTGGACATGATTTTACGAGGTGTTACATCCTCACCCCCTTAAAAGAAATCTCAACCTCGAGATTTGCTCACAAGATGGAAGTAATTTATGTCTTATAATGGACTTAATCTTCCATAGCATATTTGGGCCTCTAAGGCACCCAAGTTGACCCTTATAATAGGTACACGTATTCTTTTGGAGCTTCTAATCTTGTCGACCCTTAATCGATGCTGATTTCTCCACCAACCATAAGTTTTCATTTATCTACACATCAATGTGATAATGCTATCGACTTATTGTCAAGCCATATCTTTAAATCACAAGTGTGGGACACATTGCGAGTTCCATCAAGCTCCTTAAATAAATTTTAACTTATAAGCTACTGATCCTGACGTATTCGATTTTCCTGAATGGTACAATTTATCCAGTGTTTAATTTGCTTGCTACATCACAATGTAGTACACTTCTTCTAGGGTGGTACTTTCTGTTGAATCTTATCCCTTATTAAGAACTTAAGAGGTTTGCAACTCTTATCAATCATTGATTTTCTGCCGATTATTGGCAACTTTCATATGATTACGGGTTTATATTGCCTTATCCGTTGTTTCCAGTGAAATTTTAGGTCCTGCTAGTTTGGACTTACCAAACTTCTGTCCAATAACAGAATTTTGACATTCTATTTATACAAGGTCTCCAAAGGAGCAGCCTTGATGCTTATATACTAACTATTAGTCATAGGTGAGCTTATTTAAGGTGAGATAGTCATTTCAATTACTGCTTAAACCAATCTTAAGGAATAGCTAATCCTTATAGTTAGTCGAACAAATCGACGATCCTGGGCGGCTGATGGCGATTCTTAATTGTTGCCTAAGTAGGGTTGCGGTAATCCATGCATAAGCATAATGAACCGTCTTTCTTAATCCATAATATCGGAGCTCTCAGATTTATGAAGCAGGCTTTATGAACCTTTATCTTAAAACTCATTAAATTTTGAGGTTTTGATTCTTCCATTATTGCCGGTACTAATCGACATGGAGATTTCACAATAATACAGCCCTAAGCGGGATGTAAATCTTAACTCTTACTTGTCTTAGGAGGTAAACAGGGTAGTCCTTGAAAAAGACAATCAAGACACAAGGAGATTTCAGAGATATTCTAAATCTCGAACTTCGATTCATCTATCCTTTCCTGTGTCAGATATGTATCACATTTACTTTACAAATCCATGGATACCTTATTCATCGACACTTATTTGGACATTTCTATTCTGGATATCTTCTTTGAATACCATTAGTTGACTTTAGTACCATATGATCACTGGAATATCTTTGTGGTTCCATGCATTAAACCCCCATACTGATCAGGCATGGAAGCAATCTATGGAACATTTTAAGATACACCAATTGTCACACCCTGACTTTTGCGGAAGCGTGATTATGGTGTGACTTTCTTAATATCATTGCATTCAATCATAACATCAACTATATGATAAAACCATAGGTTTGTCATCCATTAAATAAGTTCAAAACATAACAACATTCTTTTAAATCGTAGACTTCAAATTCAAGTTTTACAAACCGTACAAATTGTGCATGAGTTCATTAAGGACTCGTCAAAGATATTGAATAACACCAAGGTTTGAAAGACGTGTCTCGTCCAGGAATAAGACACACTGACCAAACCCAAAGACCATGGATGGCATCTTTATTTCTAACGCAGCATAAAAACTTCCAACGCCCGCCAGATCCACTTACAAATTCCCTGAAATACATGTAGTTTGAAAACATCAACAAAAGTTAAGCGAGTTCATGTGTTTGTTTGAGTGTACATATAATCCTTTGAAATCGTTGTAAATATGTATGTAAGTTTATAAGTCCCGGTATGAAAGCAACAAGGAAACAGATCAATTAATGTGTAGCTAATACATTAATATACGTGACATGGTGCAGGAAGACTCAAACCTAGCAGACTTTATACCGGGATTCCGGCTGTAAGACATAGTCACCTCATGGCCCATTCGGCGGACTCATGGATGGGGCTCGCAACACCCAAATAGATCTATCACTCATGCCCCTCGGTCCTACGAGAGGATTGATGGCCTCAAGCATACGCCTACCCATTCACATGATCTATGGTTCTTTCCAAGGCTAACCATACCAATTGTATTGTAAGTAATCCTTTGTAACATGTATTTCACCCCCGAAGTAAATAAACAAAACAGTTTAAAGAAAAGGGGGACATGAACTCACAGTTTTGCGTTCCTTGAATCCGCCTGTAACTCAAAGTGTCCTCTGGTGTACGCGACTACCTACAATGTACTATGGTCTTATTAGACGAGCGGTCGTGCCTTGACTTAGTATTAATTAGTGCCTTTGAGTTACGTTTCCAAGTGTCTTCCTCATTATTCCAAGTTATATAATTATTTGTTAAAATAATAATTATTTTAACTTAAATTATATTTATTTAGTTTCGGAATAATTATTAAACAATCCTTCGTAATCATACTTCTCAAGTATTTATACCCGTATTTCCTTCCCAAGGATGGGGGTATCTCATACATGTATATCCGTATTCTTGTATTTGTATATCTTGCCATGTATTGGCGTCGTATTCCGGTGTGTACGTATTTTCTTAATAAATATCCCATATATATTTCAAGTTTATCCAAGAAAACGTATATTTTTCCCAAAAATCATACATCTTCTAAAAACTCTATGAAAATATATTTTTACTTCTCAAAAACAATATATTTTCTCCTTGTAGAAAATATGATATACTTTGTAATAATAATAAAAATCATATTTTCATTTCTTTTGTATCCAAAATAATATTTACCAAAAATATACTCAGTAATGTATTTTCTGGAATATTTGTAAGTTACATTCTATCGTTCGGTTCCACAATATTATGTGTGTAACTTATATATTTATTCCTTGATATTCTTGGTATTATTTTGGATTGTAAATTCTTGGTATTTGTTAAGTCATATTATTTTACCCTAAAATAATATAACTATTTCACAACGTATACAAATATTCACACAAGTGTCATATATATATTCTAAATATATATTCACCCATTTTTATTTATAGAAACCAACCTCCAATACTTGTATTTTTGTAACAAATTCTATGGCAAGGTTTATATTGAAAACCATAGTTAAATACACTTGTAAATACTTGTTAGAAAATATTTTTCCAAGTGTTTGTATTTTTAGAAAATTTTGCCATAGTTTCCCCTAAAAATGGAGGTGTCCATGCTATCAAAGCATATCATTTTCTTTTCAAAAATCATCGCAAACAATCAACAACTCAATCAATACTTACCAATTGCCAAAATATTGCAATTTATATAACAACATGAACTTGAATTTTTATATAAACTTGTAGTAACTTACTATGCTGTTAAGTAGGCCTTGTTACCCTTAAAAGTGTGTTTATTCCTTTAAAAATCTCATTCTTAAGGAAACTAGGTGTTTACCACTTGTAAACATATTCTACAAAAATGTTTATTTATTAGATCTTCTTGTTTCATAAGTGTTTATACACTTGTTTTTCCACTAAAAATAGTGTAGGTTTAAGTAAAAACCATGATCTATTAGAAATCATATTTTGAACTTGGTTTTCTTGGAAAATCATTTGTAAATCTTGGATCCACAAGATTATTAACTCACTTCGTTTATTATTTTTCAAGAAATCATTTTATTCATCAAGTTCATGTTTACACAAGAAGATGATTATCTTATGTTGTCACATAATCATCCTCTCACTTGCTAGATCATGTGTTTAATCACAATCTAGCAAGTTCCATGGGATAATTAACATCATCATTTCAAGAAATCAACAAGCAAGTAATATACATACACTAAACAACATTATTTCTCCACTAAATCATCATATGTTAAGCTTTTGTTTATGATTCTTGATTATGTCTTTTAAAGTTCACCATGTTTAACAATATTCATTATCTAATAATCATCAACATATGAAGAAAACAAGGATTAGGAGAGTCTTACAACTAGCTCTAAGCTTGGGAAGAACACAAGATGAAATGGAGTGGATAAAAGCAATTTATGGAGGTCCTTCAAGTTCTACAAGCACCAAGCTTCATAAAACACCTTCTAACACCTTGGAATGATCTTGGATTGAATGGACTTGAAAGGAAAATGATGATGGTGGTGGTGGTTACCTACGGCCGAGAGAGGGAGAGAGTAGGAGAGAGTTGTGGTGGTGTTGTGAAGATGAAGATGGTTACTTATAATATCCAAGTAAGATCTAAGCAAGATCTAAATGAATCTTCCCAAATCCAAGCAAAATCTTCAAGCAATCCAAGCAAGATCATATGCAATCTAGGAGAACATGAGAGATTTGGGGTGGGCCACACCTCTTGGTGACCGTAAATCATGAGGGGGGGGGGGGTCTAGTGTAAATTTGAATGATAAGTAGGTAATTAATTGAAAACTAAGTGTATTAGTTTAGGTGTTATGCATAAGATATGTTATTTAGTGTGTTAGGGTGTTCGGGGCTCATAACTAGCTCAGAAATAATAAAACAATGCTCCTAGTATAATTTTGCTGTTTCGGGCAGTGTCCGGTTGTTCAGTTAGATATCGGTTCGTTAAAGTGTCAAACTATACCGTTTGATGTTCTTTAACTACCCTTTTGTGACACTTTTAATTCCGGACACTTAGGAAAGCATACAGGACCATTTTGCCATATTTTTGCATGTTACTAGCTCATTAAATTAGTGAATTTTGCTGAAATATGCAGAATTCTGCACTTTATGTGGGTTTTAGGCACTTTCCGACACTTAAACTATCACCTAGTGACGCAGTTTTATGGTCCTTACTTCCCTACACACCATACTAGTGTAGTACCTTGTCTCTGGCCCATACTGGGTCTCAAAACACTGTCTGTCTATGTACCGAACATCGTCAGCATTTTCTGAGTTATCCGCTAACTGTGCTAGCTGTGCTTTGTGCATCGTTTTATGTCACTAAAGTTTGTATGTAAAAATGATGTGACAGCATGAAATGTGATGCACATGTAAATATGATGCAGAAATCAGAACGCAATTCAAGTCATAAATTGTAAATCAGCACAGTCATTAGGCACTAATCATAGTTAATTAATTATACGGATGCATGCAAATTATACAGTTGTCACGTTCTCCCCCTGTTAAGAAAATTTCGTCCTCGAAATTTGTACTACCTTAACTCCTTAGGGTTACATTATTCGTGTATGTATATGGATAATATTGAGGTAGGTAATCACAAAACCGAATCAAACCTTATTCACATCAGATGAATCCAAGAATATATTACAACAACACGAATTCAATGGTTAAAAGATATGTGCTTTTAGCGTTTGATGTCAAAGGACACAAGATGTATAGATGTAGAATCTAGTGTTACTTAGTTAACAGGGGTGCAATAAAGGAGTTTTGACCGATGGATTCTCAAATAATCGGTCACAATATGCAAACAAGCTTTCACAAACCATAGTATCCGCTATATGAATTCAAAATCAACAACTCAAATGTGATAGTAACATGAAAGTGATCTGTCAACTTCCGAATAGATGAATGGTAAGGTTTAGTGTGTTGACATTCTTGAATTGCGAAAATACGCCGAATGAAATACAATCGAAACTGGTGTATCATTGTCTTAATTCGTAGTTGCATTAGGAATGTTTAAATGATAGGTCAAACAAAAGTATGCGTAGTTTCATGTGAAACGGTTGACCATGATTAGCACAAGCTGCAAGTTTGTAATGACACCACAAGGTGTCGTAATGACATAATTCAATAATAGTGCTGACTGAACAAGTTCACCGTGTTTGAAGTCAAATGAAAGTGTACTAAGACAAGTCTGAAGATTTGATTTACACAATGTTATAGAGTTTTCAGTTGGATACGGAGCATCAAAAAGCCACTGTTTTTTATCGAGGATGAAAAGTATTAAGTACCGCAAGGCATTCGATTGACAATGAAAGAATCGTTAGGAGGTTCATTGCGATATGAAATGAATCTATGTACCATTGCCTTAACACACAATTGTGTTGAGACCGCTTTAATTGTGATAACCAAAACGGATTTAGAACAAATAATTAGACAATTAAATCCGTGTATAGTGTGCGTAGCCAAATTAGCGCAAGCTTCAAATATGTGAAAGTATCACCGCAAGGTATTGAGACCAACAAACGATTTAGTGGAGCTGTAGACCAGCCAAGTCTACTACGACTTGAAATGAAAGAATCTTTGCAAAAATACTTGAATATGATGCTCTCAATCCATCATATGACGTCTTAAATTGAATATGTGAAATGGATAAGTTCAAGCAATTGAACTTGGTTTTAGCGTAATCCGACAATAAACGTATGTATCAACATTGGAATCTCATCATGGTTACGAAGATAAACCATGAGTGTAACATGAAAGAAGAGAAGTCTCAAGAAAGTGTGTTGACTTGGTAACAAAAGAGCCAACAATTATAATAAGGTAGGTCATTCGAATCATAAATCAGTAATATTCGAATTTCAATGAAGCGTTTATTCGAAACGAAACCACATGCGTAGCAAATGGTGCATGTGTGACATATAAGTTCCGAGTACTGAAGCAATGAGTATTTGCTAAGATGAAGAAATGTCCAAGTATTGAAGCAATTGTGTGTTCGCTCTCAGCGAAGAAAATTGGCGCGATGCAACTACCATTAGGGAGTAGAGATGCAAACATCTACTTGCTAGAAGCGAAAGTGAAGATTTCAACAAAAGAATTTAAGTACTTTCTGTTTGGTTAACTAAAATGGCATATATGCCAGGATAATGGTGTTTGCTTGGGTTAACAGATGTGGTTCCTAAGTATCAACCTTTACGAGTTTGGACCTGGGTTCCCATAGATCCTAAGTACATGTTTTCTAGATTCTCAGGGTTTCATATTCTGTGTAAAACTGTTTTGTGCATTGTGTAGGAAACACCATTTTTTGTGTATGTTTAGAACAAGTTATTGTCCCACAATTTCCCGGTAAACTTTCTTCCTGAATTCACAGCTAATGACACTCGATCATCGATCAGTCGTGTAATAGTAGTTGGATCCTCACAGTTAGTTGAATAATTCGTTAATCCTTAGCAAGAGTCACCGACTCTTGTTGGTTAGCTCGTTCGGCTCCTGTTAATTGAGGCTCATTTGACAATCATCGCTTTTCTCCTTGACGAGCAGAACTGGGGTTACCCAAAACAGAAAACTTGGTCTGTTATCTTCCTTCTCTATCCACTACTGAAACTACACTGACAATCCTTGCATCTCCGAAGGTGTAAGTCGCTAAGGTGAATTGACTGCAGGCGCGACGCCTGGAATCCAATCGATGCGATATTCGACTTGTCATTGAGGAGATAATTCTGGCAAGTCCTCGGGGAAGACTTCAAGATATTTCCTTATCACAGGAATATCTTTGAGTTTTGGTTCTTCGGCTCCCTTGTCCCCGACATGAGCCAAGAAAACAACACATCCTTTACACAACAATTTTTGTGCCTTCAAGCAATTAGTAATCTATAGAGGCGTATCCTGCTTCGTGAGTCACGATCGTTCCTTCGTTCGCCATCGGGATGCGGATATCAATCTCTGCTCGATTGCTTGACAACTAATCCATTCTAAATATGTCGTCGAAGTTTCCCTTTAGCTAGTACGGGTTATCTAACCTACTTGCTACTAAACCAAGTACACTCTCTAACTCTAGAGATGCGAAGCTAAAGTTTGTAATAATATCAAGTAGCACAGATGCATAATGTTGACTATTATGGAACATGTGGATAACCTTGTTTGGATTCTGGCGTGCTTCCCTAGCTCTGCTATTGAGCTTTCATCCTTGTGCCTGGTTCTTCTTAGGGCAGTATTTTCTAAAATGTTTTTTTTTTGCTCCCACAGTTAAGACAACCTTGAGCACGTTTTTGTTTGTCACTCGTCCTGCCTTGATAGTTGTCGTTGTTTCCTCCGTAATTCTCACTACCATCTTGGCCACCATTTCTAGGTTCAGTACCTTGCCTACAAGTCTCCTTATGTTGCCCCCTCTTGCCACAGTTATCACATTTTCCATATTTACATCGCCCGACATGGTAACGTATACAATTGTCGCACTTAGGTAGGATACCTATGTAGTCTTTTCCCTTTTTGGCCTTGTTCTTGCTAATCACCCGAGTACCCTTTTTGAAGTTTGCGAACTTCCTCTTGTTATCTCCGGATGGTTCTACAGGAGTCTCCTCTTTCTCTTTCGAAGTGGAAAATTTCCCTAGTCTATCCCCTTCTTCAGTGAGCGCCACACTTAAGTTGATAGCATCGGTGATCGTCGAGGGTTTCGATGTTGTCACCAGGCTTAGAATTTGAGGTGCCAATCCCCCAATGAAGCGTTCGATTCTCTTAAACTCTGGTTCCACCAGACGCGAAGCAACTTGTGATAAATCGTGAAATCTCTGTACATACTCAGTTATCTTGGAACCTTCCATTTTCAAGTTCCACAGTTCAATCTCCAACTTCTGGACTTCTGCCCTAGAGCAATATCTTTTACGCATCAGTTCCTTCAGTTCGTCCCACGTCAAAGCATACGCAGCAGTCTCGCCCATTGTCTGAACCTGAAGGTTCCACCATGACAGAGTCCCATCTAGAAATAGTCCAGCTATGTATGTGACCTGATGTTCTGGGGCGCATTTACTTAATCGCCAAACATAATCCGTCTTCTCGACCCAACGCACAAAAGCTATGGCACCCCCAGTGCCATCGAATTCTCAGGGTTTGTGGTTCAAGAACTGCTTGTAGGTGCAGCCGTTGGGTGGGTTATTTCCTGGGTTACCTCTGCCGCATTCGGAGCGAAAGGCCTCGTGCTGTGCAATGGCCTGTGAGATGCGCTCTTGTAGTTCTGCCGCTATCGTCGGCAGAGGGTTGTTGGTATCGACGTTCCCTTGTATCGACATCTTCTAAGAAGAAGATTGGTTAGGTCAGGTCTTATTTGTTCAGGGAATGCATATAGTTGTTTAGAGGTCATATGTACATATACATAATAGATTATCATATCAACCAATCAAGCAATAGCATAATCATAACATAACCAAGTAATTTGGGAATTATGTTTAATGAGAGCATTGCAAGCAAGCACGTAGCATTATAATTATAGCACACACATATAGATCAACAACGTGCTTAACGAAGACATAGCGACTAAGTTTTCCTTGGTTATTGGCCATAAAGTATTGTCGCATGTTTAATGATGATTGGGCTCTCATTATTCTCCGACCACAATTGTATTGTCTCACAAAATGTATCACATCAAAAGGGACACAGGGTCACCCTACCCTTGTCCAATAAGTATATCAGGTATCAAAATTACGTAGTCAGAAGTGGTCTTCAAAAGTCTCCACAGTCTCGGCCTATCATTAGTGTCTTTACCCAATTGTAATGCAATCCGCATAATCCAGAAACCAACTATACTGGTGGCTGAGGTGGAGGAGGAAAGAAAAGTAAACTGCTAACATGCGTGAACTCCTCCTCGAGCCTGTATATACGTCAAAGTAATTAACTGATCTGGCGCTCGACAGTAAGGAAACGAGCATCAAAAACCTGGGAAAGGTGTAATAGCAGCAAGTGAGAGCGCAAAAGGGATCTTTGATAAATGTGGAGGATCAAAGTATACTGGCAATAGGCAGGGTGGAGGACGTGGTGTCAGCTCAAGCTCCAAAACTCTGCGACTCATATCCTCAAACTGTAGCTGATGTTATAGGAGCAATTCATCCCGTGTGTAGCCTCCATAATGTAAGGGTCTAATATCAGCATAGTGTAGGATAGGAACCATCGAAATGGCTCGTCCAGCGGTGTAGAGGTGAAAGTAGAAAACGGTGCGGCCTGTGAGGTCGGAGAAAGTACTGCTGTAGCAAATGGATCATCATACGGGTGCTGACCTGGAGTACTTTTTTGGGGTACAGGTATGTCCTGAAAGAAAGCTGTAGGTATGTCGACGCAATGGACGTCGGTTTCCAAAGGAGCAACATCAGCGGGTGCAGGTGCAGGAACAAAAGTCCCAACAAAAGAGAAGGTCATTAGGTGCAGGTACTAGGTCAGGTATAAGGGGTGCAATGTTTGATAAACCAAAAGAAATAGGCTCATGATCAAGTAAGGGCACAGGGTCAGAAGGTGCAACATTAAGCTGTCCCAAAATGAACTGGAGCTGTCTCAGGAGCAGGCTCTGGGTCGTGTGAAGGTGTGGGATTTCGAGCAGGTGATAGTGCAGCAGTCATAGCGGTGTCGTCGTCCAAGTAAGTAGCAAAAAGCGGTCATCTGACCGTCTGTAAGGCAGAAATTATCGCAGACTCAAAGAAGTCTAAATCGAGTGCATACTAGGATCAGAGGATAGCTTGATAACAGGGGTCTCAAGAAGTGCAACTAGTAACAACGTTCTCATCTATCTTTTCATTATCAGGGGTGTCATCAGGAGGGCCATCAATAAACATGTCAACGTCATCATCAACCACTCGTCGAGTAGCCCACCTTCGAAAGGAATGTCTACGGGAGACGCATTATCGAGGATCAGGGCCATGGTGCGCTCACCAGCGGGATGCCCAGTGATGAGGTGATCATGGACTACAATTAGGATGATAAAAGATCCTGGTTGGGGAAGCAATCAGCAAGGGTAAATCATTACCAAAGTCTAGTAGCACGGACGGTTGGAAGTCATCCTCATCCTTGGTCATCATATCAGGATCACTCTCAGTGTCTGACGTAAATATCTCCGATGCAGGTGCAATCTCATTATCTGTGGCGGTGGCCGTAGGGTTATTAATGTCTGATAACTCGCTTTCTAAAGAAGGTGGCTGATGCGTGTGAAGTGTTATATATATTAGGTGTATATTTTAAGCCCTTTAACACTTTTTAGCCAAGTTTTAAATTTATAAAACACGATATTTACTAACACTAAACACACATATGGGCAAGTGCACCCATCGTGAGCGTAGTATAGTGTTGGTAAGATACCGAGGTCATCCAAGGACACAAGAGCTTTTAGTACCGGTTTATCCTCAACGTCTAATCAAATCAAAAAGTTTAGAAAAAGGTTTTAAGCTAAGAAAAATAAAAACTAACTAAAATGCTGAAAAATAAAAATAAAACTATAAACAGATAGACAAGATGAATCACTTGGTTCCGACTCGTGTATAGTGTAACCTTTGATTATTTCCGCACTTTTGCACTTGTTTAAGAGATTATCTTAGTTATTGTAGTAGGCCCCTCTTTTGAAGGTGATGTTACCCTCAACCCAGTAGTTTGAGTCAACAAGGATACAATCCTAAAGGGTCGGATTATTGAAAGATAATTAATCAAGTTATTAATGCAAATTATGGTAGGCCCCTCTTTTGGAGGTGACGTTACCCTCGACTAAGTAGTCTGAGTCAGCAGGGATACAGTCCTAAATAGCCGGGTTATAGTATTAATAGTAGTTAACTTATGAGGGGATCAAAGAGCTTGGACCCCCGCCATCCAATACCGTTAAGTATTGAAGGAGGTCCTACTAAATTTGACCCAGGTCCATTGCAGGACCTCTAAACGCTGAACAATGGCAAGACTCTTACCAAACCGTTCCCTTAACCCCCGACCAGGTAGCCAACATACCTCCATATAGACCGTGGAGATACGAATGGTGAAAATCTTTTATTTTATATAGACAGTAAAATAATGTCAAGACACCACGGACAAACGATAAGGAAGAATCACCTTCAACATAAGAAACTAGTTATTAAAGTCATTAATACAAAACCAAGTAAAAAGTGCGAAAAGATTAGATATAAAAAGTATTACACTAGACACTTGTCTTCACCAAGTGATGTAAGAGACTTAGGCAAACATGGCTTTGATTGTCAAGAACTCTTACGATCAATCTTGGATCCCGAGATGACTCACACACTCTATGATGGACAATGGATGATGGTGGTGGATGATGGTGTTATGGTGGTGGTGGGTGGTGGGTGAAGTGTGAGAGAGGTGGTGTGCCAAGGGATGGTTTGAGCTTGAGCCAAGCACTCCTATTTATAGGCTGAACAGAAGCTCGGGCACAGCCCCGTGTCTAGTGGGCACGGCCCCGTGTCCACATCCTTCTCTTTCTTCATTTAATTTAGCTTGTCTTATTAGTTGACCACGCCCCCGTGTCCGCTGAGCACGACCCCGTGTGCAGAAGAATCTTTGTACTATGAAGATTTGCCTGGATTGTGCGAATCTTATAGTTGACCACGGCTCCGTATCCGCTGAGCACGGCCCCGTGGTGGGCAATAGAAGCTTCTACCACTTTGTCTTTTCTGCTGACACTTGGGCACACCCCCGTGCTGGCTGAGCACGGGGCGTGTTCAGTCTTCTGTCTTCTTGTTTTGCTTGGGAAGATGCTGTCGTGGGGTCGGGCATGTCACGTTTGTTCCTTTTCTTGTATTTATGTTAGATTTTGCTGTCTTTTTGCTTCTTTTGTTAATTTGAGCTCATTTAATCCTGAAAATTCAAAAGGAAGACAAAAGCACACTTTTTCCAACATTAATACTAAAAAATGGTTAGTTTTATGCCACAATTGATGAAATTTATATGTTGCATTTTGCACACATCAAATACCCCCACACTTGAATCTTTGCTTGTCCTCAAGCAAAACTCTTTATAATGTGGCTTTACACACCCAAATGGAATGGGTAGAAGAGAACGTTTTTGGGCTTGTCATAGAGTGTCGGGATTTCCAAGATTCTTTATTAAGTTTTATTTTTATTTATTTACAATCCTATTCGTCATGATTTATTTAAAACTTTTCATAAGATAAATTACTTATTAGGGCATAACATGCCTCTTTAAAATTTTATTTATATACAAGTTCACATACCTCACGGGGATCACTCAACACTCGGCCGAAAATGTATTTTTGTGGATCACTCGAGAGCGGCATGGAACTTACTCCTACCATAGGCTTGCCAAGCAATCAATCCTCCTCCTTTTTAACTTATATACCTTTGTAAATATCACGAGGACTTTTTGGGTGAAGGGTTAGGCTTGGGTTAAAGGTAGGTGGTTGGTTTAGTGGTTAGTAGAAAAAGGGCGAAAAAGCGTAACAAGCGTCGGTTTTTGTAAGACTTTTTATTTTTGTAACTTTTGTTTTGATGAAGCTATTATTCAAACAAAGTTATTTTTTATGAACTTGTTTGTTTATTTTCTTTTGCTTCATCATCAACACATTTTTTTTTGAAAAGTCATACGAAAAACCGAGCTAGTTACTAAAACAAAGGGTTAAAAATGAAAAAGGTTTTGGTGGGTAAAAGGGTGTTTGGTTTGGGTTATGAAATGAAAAGGTTTAGGCTCAAAGGGGCTAACTAGGAGGATTTTGGGTAGGTGGTAAAAAAAATGGTTAGTCCTAATGCCTCAATCATTTACTTACTCGGGTTTAAGTTGGTAAGGACCGGGAATGTATCGTCATGGCAAGTTCTAGAGTCGTAAGAACCAAGCGGCTATTCACACAAGAAACGAAAAATGAGCATTTAGTTTAATGATATATAATTGTATGCTCAATAAAGGCTCAAAACTCACTTTTGTGGGAATGGGTTTTTATGTGATCAAGTATATATAATCAAATTTTAACTAAGTTTGTCATGCCTTTTCATAATTTTCTTATGTTGGTTCTTTTTATCACGACGCTATCGGTTGTAAATTCGTAAAAATATAACCTTTTTTTAGAACTTGAAATTCCCAAGTTAAACCTAGACAAGTAAAAAAATGAAAATTTTTGAAAAAAAAATTTGGGGCGATTAGCGGTTCCAATAGAGTTTTGTGTAAGGCTTGTATTTAGGACTTGCAAGATTCAAGGTTTTAGCATCCCCCCACACTTAAATTACACATTGTCCTCAATGTGTCCCAAAAATAAGTTTTTAGGTTGATTGAATGTGTAAAAAGGTGTAAAAAGCAAAAATTTTGTGTTACTGGGCGCTGAACACGGCCCCGTGTTGTCCAGGCATGGCCCCGTGTTCAAGTGCCAGTAACAAAAATTTAACAAAAGAAACAGAAGCCTGGACACGGGGGCGTGTTGGGTGAACACGGCCCGTGTCCAGTTACCTGAACTGGGTCTTTTCTGCAGACTGTGCAGCACGGGGCCGTGTTGGGAGGACACGGCCCGTGCCGAACTTACTGTAAACGAAGAAATTTTGTCGGATGGTCCTGTCTTCCTGCATGGGGTACTGGTTCAAGCTTCCCTTGTATCCTTTGCCATCTCAAGTGTGTTTTATTCCTTTCAACACCATCCAAACACCAAATTAACTAAAACCATCATTCATTAAGTCATAGAGAGAATTACATATTAGTCCTAAAAATTAAAATACTAGATAGTTAGGTCAAAGAAACACAAGAAATCTAAACCAAGAAGTTCTAGCCTTATTCTATTAGCAAAATTTCTGAAAAGGTAAATCTTTCGGTTAAATGTGGCTTTGACAACTTCTCTCTCCGGGTATGGGTTCCTCATACGTCGGCGAGCCATTCTTCGATCTCCCTAGGGAGAAGAAAAGCGGGCTCATTAGCATTGGTTTGAGGAGGTGCAACTTCCACCGGGATTTCTTGGAGTTCTTCAAGAGGAGGTTCCGCCGGAATGTCGTCCCAACCGGTAGGATTGTGGATTCCAAGTGCTAGGTTCCAATCCTCTTAAGGGAGGATTGGTTCCATGGGTGGTGTTACAAGAATGTTTAACCTCTGGTGCAAGAGGTTTATTTCTTGAAAACTGTTTTCCAACCCCACCGAGAGATAATTTATACGGTCTATGAGGACCTCCTCTACCGAAGTCATCTCGTCAAGGGCTTCACGTAGCGCCATCACGTATCTTACGAGAGTTGCTTCAATCGATGGCCTCCTTTCCCTTCGACTGTTCCTGGAGTGCGCAAAAGAGGTTCCACTGTTTTGGCTAGACATTCTACGAAAAACAAACCAAAAATAGTTCGTTTTAATGAAACAGTACCACGGACACGGCCCCGTGCTCAATGAGCACGGCCCCGTGTTCAACTTTCTGCAGTTTTTTAGAACAAGGAGTCTTGGAGTTTCAAATTATTTTCCCAACTTATGAAGCATTTTTGAACAAAAATAACTTAAAACAATGTTGTGTAACTTATTTTTAACAAGATTCCTTGAGCAAAATCTCAACAATCATCACAATGAAGCTTGAAATCAAGCTTCAATGGAGGTGTTGTTGCAAGAAAGGTGAAGAAGAAGGTAGTGGATAAAAGAGGAAAGGACAAGATGGTTGTTAGAACCTTCTTTTAGAACATACCTAGGATGGTAAGTTAGAAAATCCTTTCAAATCTCTGTCCCTGGATGGTCCAAATGTGCAGGATTCTTGGCTGCATTTATAGAAAACGACAACATGCTGGACACGGCCCCGTGTCGGCTGGACACGGCCCCGTGTCGGCTGGACACGGCCCCGTGTCGGCTGGACACGGCCCCGTGTGCAGGCAAGATCCTGACACGTTTTGTCCGTATTCTGACAAAAGTCAGAAGGGAATCTTTCGGTGGACACGGGGGCGTGTTGACCTGGGCACGGCCCCGTGTCGGAAGGCTGGTTTATGAAGTGTGTCTATTTTTAAGGAACTTTTCTGGATCGGGCGGTTCCTTACTGGATGGAACAACCCCAAAGTGCCTAAGATACCTTAATTGCTCTAGATTAAGACGAGAACGCAAGAGGTTGTCGGTGAGGGTGATTCCTATGCTATATGTAGGTGGACAAGTCCAACCCTTTTCCGGGCTCTCGTTAAAGAAGGTGTATGTCGAATCGCTCAGTTCTATGTATGCATCAAACGAAGTTGATGGGGAGTCCTTCACGGCACAATCGACACAGGGACGACTATCGCTCAAGTCCTCACTAGAGTTAGAAGTATCGTCGGAAACAACGAAGTTGTTTGAATGCGTTTCCAACCCTTCTTCTTGGTTATCGTCTTGGAAAAGATCATTGAAATCTTTCCTAAGTTCTTTTAGCCAATTAAGAATTAGATCTTCTAATTGAAATAATTCATCGAGAAGCATTTCTCCTAGAAAATCCGGTTGGGAGCATTCAAGGGAGAGATAGGGATTATTTTTACTTTCGCCCCTCTTAAGGATACTAGGAAACGATGGGTCTATATAGTGGGGCTTATAATTTAGAAAATAACATTTTAATTCCTTATGGTTACCACCACATAATTGACACCACGTAGTACCATAAGAGTGCCAAAAGTAAAAAGTATCAGTATCACTCATGTTTGTGTCAGAAATTACCAACCGTCGGGATCTTACGGTTCTATTTTCAGTAACTGAAACTTGGGCACGGGGGCGTGTTGAGTGGGCACGGCCCCGTGTTCAGCTTACTGTCTGACTTAAAACAGGATTGCCAGTTCCAATGATTGGGCACGGGGCGTGTTCAGCGGGCACGGCCCGTGCTGAGTTATGCAGAAGCTGAAAAATTAAGAAAAATCCTAAAAAAAAAATGAAAAATAAGAAAAAAAATTAGGCCGTTGATTCCTAACTTTCTTAAAATCCTTGTGTCCCCGGCAACAGCGCCAAAAACTTGATGCGTATGAAGTGTTATATATATTAGGTGTATATTTTAAGCCCTTTAACACTTTTTAGCCAAGTTTTAAATTTATAAAACACGATATTTACTAAAACTAAACACACATATGGGCAAGTGCACCCATCGTGAGCGTAGTATAGTGTTGGTAAGATACCGAGGTCGTCCAAGGACACAAGAGCTTTTAGTACCGGTTTATCCTCTACGTCTAATCAAATCAAAAAGTTTAGAAAAAGGTTTTAAGCTAAGAAAAATAAAAACTAACTAAAATGCTGAAAAATAAAAATAAAACTAAAAACAGATAGACAAGATGAATCACTTGGTTCCGACTCGTGTATAGTGTAACATTTGATTATTTCCGCACTTTTGCACTTGTTTAAGAGATTATCTTAGTTATTGTAGTAGGCCCCTCTTTTGAAGGTGACGTTACCCTCAACCCAATAGTTTGAGTCAGCAAGGATACAATCCTAAAGGGTCGGATTATTGAAAGATAATTAATCAAGTTATTAATGCAAATTATGGTAGGCCCCTCTTTTGGAGGTGACGTTACCCTCGACTAAGTAGTCTGAGTCAGCAGGGATACAGTCCTAAATAGCCGGGTTATAGTATTAATAGTAGTTAACTTATGAGGGGATCAAAGAGTTTGGACCCCCGCCATCCAATACCGTTAAGTATTGAAGGAGGTCCTACTAAATTTGACCCAGGTCCATTGCAGGACCTCTAAACGCTGAACAATGGCAAGACTCTTACCAAACCATTCCCTTAACCCCCGACCAGGTAGCCAACATACCTCCATATAGACCGTGGAGATATGAATGGTGAAAATCTTTTATTTTATATAGACAGTAAAATAATGTCAAGACACCACGGACAAACGATAAGGAAGAATCACCTTCAACATAAGAAACTAGTTATTAAAGTCATTAATACAAAACCAAGTAAAAAGTGCGAAAAGATTAGAAATAAAAAGTATTACACTAGACACTTTTCTTCACCAAGTGATGTAAGAGACTTAGGCAAACATGGCCTTGATTGTCAAGAACTCTTACGATCAATCTTGGATCCCGAGACGACTCACACACTCTATGATGGACAATGGATGATGGTGTTATGGTGGTGGGTGAAGTGTGAGAGGGGTGGTGTGCCAAGGGATGGTTTGAGCTTGAGCCAAGCACTCCTATTTATAGGCTGAACAGAAGCTCGGGCACGGCCCCGTGTCCACATCCTTCTCTTTCTTCATTTAATGCAGCTTGTCTTATTAGTTGACCACGCCCCCGTGTCCGCTGAGCACGACCCCGTGTGCAGAAGAATCTTTGTACTATGAAGATTTGCCTGGATTGTGCGAATCTTATAGTTGACCACGGCCCCGTGTCCGCTGAGCACGGCCCCGTGGTGGGCAATAGAAGCTTCTACCACTGTCTTTTCTGCAGACACTTGGGCACGCCCCCATGCTGGCTGAGCACGGGGCGTGTTCAGTCTTCTGTCTTCTTGTTTTGCTTGGGAAGATGCTGTCGTGGGGTCGGGTATGTCACGTTTGTTCCTTTTCTTGTATTTATGTTAGATTTTGCTGTCTTTTTGCTTCTTTTGTTAATTTGAGCTCATTTAATCCTGAAAATACAAAAGGAAGACAAAAGCACACTTTTTCCAACATTAGTACTAAAAAAGGGTTAGTTTTATGCCACAATTGATGAAATTTATATGTTGCATTTTGCACACATCAGTGACCCCCGTGTCGGTACATAATAATCGTAGCATGTATATCCATAGTAATTACTAACACTTAGGGTATTGCAAGCAAAGACAATTCATCATGTAATCATGTATTCACATTATTCTTCATGAAACTTCCTATCCTTCCTAGTCTCCCAGACTAACCCACTTAGTCTGCCAGACTAAACCAACCAGTCTCCCAGACTAAACACCCAGCCTCTCAGACTGAACCACCTAGTCTCTCAGACTAAAACACCCAGCCTCTCAGACTGAACCTCCCAGTTTCTTAGACTGAAACACCCAGCCTCTCAGACTGAAACACCCAGTCTCTCAGACTGAAACACCCAGTCTCTAAGACTGAACTCCCCAGTTTCCCCAAACTGTATTACCCAGCCTTTCAGGCTAACCTCCCAGTCTCTCAGACTGCCCCAACTAGTCTCTCAGACTGAACTACCCAGTTAGTCTCTCAGACCAACTCCCCAGTCTCTCAGACTGCACTACCCAGCTAGTCTCTCAGACTAACTCTGTAGTCTCTCAGACTGCACTACCCAGCTAGTCTCTCATACTAACTCCCCAGTCTCTCAGACTGAAATATAAATGAATTCCTTGAAATGTATTTTGTGTCTTTTATTTGTAAAAATGTTTGTTTCCTGGATCTGGGCGTTTCGTGTATGCAATGAAAACATGTTCGTAAAAACGTTTTCGTGAGAACCCTAATGATCGTAGTCTAGACTCGAGAAAGAATCCTAGTTCGCTACGATCAAAGCTCTGATACCAAGCTGTCACACCCTGACTTTTGCGGAAGCGTGATTATGGTGTGACTTTCTTAATATCATTGCATTCAATTATAACATCAACTATATGATAAAACCTTAGGTTTGTCATCCATTAAATAAGTTCAAAACATAACAACATTGTTTTAAAACGTAGACTTCAAATTCAAGTTTTACAAACCGTACAAATTGTGCATAAGTTCATTAAGGACTCGTCAAAGATATTGAATAACACCAAGGATTGAAAGACGTGTCTCGTCTAGGAATAAGAGACACTGACTAAACCCAAAGACCATGGATGACATCTTTATTTCTAACGCAGCATAAAAACTTCCAACGCCCGCCAGATCCACTTACAAATTCCCTAAAATACATGTTGTTTGAAAACATCAACAAAAGTTGAGCGAGTTTATGTGTTCGTTTGAGTGTACGTATAATCCTTTGAAATCGTTGTAAATATGTATGTAAGTTTATAAGTCCGGGTAAGAAAGCAACAAGGAAACAGATCAATTAATGTGTAGCTAATACATTAATATACGTGACATGGTGCAGGAAGACTCAAACCTAGCAGACTTTGTACCGGGCTTCCGGCTCTAAGACATAGTCACCTCATGGCCCATTCGGCGTACTCATGGATGGGGCTCACAACACCCAAATAGATCTATCACTCATGCCCCTCGGTCCTATAAGAGGATTGATGGCCTCAAGTATACGCCTACCCATTCACATAATCTATGGTTCTTTCCTAGGCTAACCATACCAATTGTATTGTAAGTAATCCTTTGTAACATGTATTTCACCCCCCGAAGTAAATAAACAAAACAGTTTAAAGAAAAGGGGGACATGAACTCACAGTTTTGCGTTCCTTGAATCCGCCTGTAACTCAAAGTGTCCTCTGGTGTACGCGACTACCTACAATGTACTATGGTCTTATTAGACGAGCGGTTGTGACTTGACTTAGTATTAATTAGTGCCTTTGAGTTACGTTTCCAAGTGTCTTCATCATTATTCCAAGTTATATAATTATTTGTTAAAATAATAATTATTTTAACTTAAATTATATTTATTTAGTTTCGGAATAATTGTTAAACAATACCTCGTAATAATACTTCTCAAGTATTTATACTCGTATTTCCTTCCCAAGGATGAGGATATCTCATACATGTATATCCATATTCTTTTATTTGTATATCTTTCCATGTATTGGCGTCGTATTCCGGTGTGTACGTATTTTCTTAATAAATATCCCATATATATTTCAAGTTTATCCAAGAAAACGTATATTTTTCCCAAAAATCATACATCTTCTAAAAACTCTAGGAAAATATATTTTTACTTCTCAAAAACAATATATTTTCTCCTTGTCGAAAATATGATATACTTTGTAATAATAATAAAAATCATATTTTCATTTCTTTTGTATCCAAAATAATATTTACCAAAAATATACTCATGAATGTATTTTCCGGAATATTTGTAAGTTACATTCTATCGTTCGGTTCCACAATATTATGTGTGTAACTTATATATTTATTCCTTGATATTCTTGGTATTATTTTGGATTGTAAATTCTTGGTATTTGTTAAGTCATATTATTTTACCCTAAAATAATATAACTATTTCACAACGTATAC
The DNA here is from genome assembly GCA_030545235.1 of Helianthus tuberosus. Classification (NCBI taxonomy): domain Eukaryota; kingdom Viridiplantae; phylum Streptophyta; class Magnoliopsida; order Asterales; family Asteraceae; genus Helianthus; species Helianthus tuberosus. The sequence continues at coordinate 59,324,373 of CM060380.1, forward strand.
AAATATTCACACAAGTGTCATATATATATTCTAAATATATATTCACCGATTTTTATTTATAAAAACCAACCTCCAATACTTGTATTTTTGTAACAAATTCTATGGCGAGGTTTATATTGAAAACCATAGTTAAATACACTTGTAAATACTTGTTAGAAAATATTTTTCCAAGTGTTTGTATTTTTAGAAAAATTTGCCATATTTCCCCTAAAAATGGAGGTGTCCATGCTATCAAAGCATATCATTTTCTTTTCAAAAATCATCGCAAACAATCAACAACTCACTCAATACTTACCAAGTGCCAAAATATTGCAATTTATATAACAACATGAACTTGAATTTTTATATAAACTTGTAGTAACTTACTATGCTGTTAAGTAGGCCTTGTTACCCTTAAAAGTGTGTTTATTCCTTTAAAAATCTCATTCTTAAGGAAACTAGGTGTTTACCACTTGTAAACATATTCTACAAAAATGTTTATTTATTAGATATTCTTGTTTCATAAGTGTTTATACACTTGTTTTTCCACTAAAAATAGTGTAGGTTTAAGTAAAAACCATGATCTATTAGAAATCTTATTTTGAACTTGGTTTTCTTGGAAAATCATTTGTAAATCTTGGATCCACAAGATTATTAACTCACTTCGTTTATTATTTTTCAAGAAATCATTTTATTCATCAAGTTCATGTTTACACAAGAAGATGATTATCATATGTTGTCACATAATCATCCTCTCACTTGCTAGATCATGTGTTTAATCACAATCTAGCAAGTTCCATGGGATGATTAACATCATCATTTCAAGAAATCAACAAGCAAGTAATATACATACACTAAACAACATTATTTCACCACTAAATCATCATATGTTAAGCTTTTGTTTATGATTCTTGATTATGTCTTTTAATGTTCACCATGTTTAACAATATTCATTATCTAATAATCATCAGCATATAAAGAAAACAAGGATTACGAGAGTCTTACAACTAGCTCTAAGCTAGGGAAGAGCACAAGATGAAATGGAGTGGATAAAAGCAATTTATGGAGGTCCTTCAAGTTCTACAAGCACCAAGCTTCATAAAACACCTTCTAACACCTTGGAATGATCTTGGATTGAATGGACTTGAAAGGAAAATAGTGATGGTGGTGGTGGTTACCTACGGCTGAGAGAGGGAGAGATAGTCGGAGAGAGTTGTGGTGGTGTTGTGAAGATGAAGATGGTTACTTATAATATCCAAGGAAGATCTAAGCAAGATCTAAATGAATCTTCCCAAATCCAAGCAAAATCTTCAAGCAATCCAAGCAAGATCATATGCAATCTAGGAGATCATGAGAGATTTGGGGTGGGCCACACCTCTTGGTGACCGTAAATCATGAGGAGGGGGGGTCTAGTGTAAATTTGAATGATATGTAGGTAATTAATTGAAAACTAAGTGTATTAGTTTAGGTGTTATGCATAAGATATGTTATATAGTGTGTTAGGGTGTTCGGGGCTCATAACTAGCTCAGAAATAATAAAACAGTGCTCCTAGTATAATTTTGGTGTTTCGGGCAGTGTCCGGTTGTTCGGTTAGATACCGGTTTGTTAAAGTGTCAAACTATACCGTTTGATGTTCTTTAAGTACCCTTTTGTGACTCTTTTAATTCCCGACACTTAGGAAAGCATACAGGACCATTTTGCCATATTTTTGCATGTTACTTGCTCATTAAATTACTGAATTTTGCTGAAATATGCAGAATTCTGCACTTTATGTGGGTTTTAGGCACTTTCCGGCACTTAAACTATCACCTAGTGACGCAGTTTTATGGTCCTTACTTCCCTACACACCATACTAGTGTAGTACCTTGTCTCTGGCCCATATTGGGTCTCAAAACACTGTCTGTCTATGTACCGAACATCGTCAGCATTTTCTGAGTTTTCCGCTAACTGTGCTAGCTGTGCTTTGTGCATCGTTTTATGTCACTAAAGTTTGTATGTAAAAATGACGTGACAGCATGAAATGTGATGCACATGTAAATATGATGCAGAAATCAGAACGCAATTCAAGTCATAAATTGTAAATCAACACAGTCATTAGGCACTAATCATAGTTAATTAATTGTACGGATGCATGCAAATTTGACAGTTGTCACACCAATCCTCATATGGCGCTTTTGTCATACTATCTGGTATTCGCAATCGGTAGAGATCAAAGAGATACCAACTACATATGCTGACGTACATCATCTGGAGAGGGGGTACTCTAGAATTTTACGACTGAAGATTTCTGACAGGACAGAAGAAATGGTTCTTATGATTTTCGTCTGTAAGTTTTACCTTACTCTTAATCTCTGGGATTCTTATGGAAGACTTTAAGAGCATGCTATACTTACAATTTATGAAGGATTTATTGGTATCCGAAACAAATCAGAACTCTTAGCATTTATATTCCAATAAATGTTAAAGAACGTACCTGATGTCATTATTGATATGAACTACCTCTGGCATCCATCAGGAGGGTTTAAGCGCTTTCATTTTTAAGCTTTCCATCCTTAGCCGCACCTCCCTTGACATATTTAGGGCACGTAGTCTTGATGTGGCCCTTCTCGTTACAGCCGAAGCAGACTGCATCCTTTATGTCCTTCCAATCCAATGTTCTATGCTCTCTTGATTTGCAGATCCCACAAGCCCTAGGCTGCGATTGGGATTTTCATTCGAACCTGCACTTCCCTAGATGGCGCTTCTTGCAGGTTTTGCATACAGGTTTCTTATTGGACTCTTGCTTACCCTTTTTCTTATAACTCGTGAGTAAGGGAGTGTAGTCTTAAATGGGATTTGGAGCAAGTAGCATTGGGCTCCTTGAACTTTTTCACGGCCTTTCTCACAGCTTTTTCAACAGCTGCGTCTATCATAGCTTGAAGAACATCTTTGCTAATTTTGAGGTTCACAATTGTCATATTCGAGACTTGGTCCCTAACACCAAAGAAACAATTACTTAGTTGCAATCCAGCAACCGCTATTCATCATCCTGATGACCTAACATATACTAACCATGGTATCAATAAACCATACAGGCTAATATAATACGAACATTCTTAATGAATGTTATTTAAATATATATCATTTATACTTAGCCTAGGCCATAAAAGACCATCAATGGCATTTAAGGTTTGGACCTAGTCCATCACCTTTTTGACAGGGGATCAAAATGTCATGTCTGTCTTGATCATTTTGATGATTTTGGATAGCTTGAAAGAATATTGGAGAAGAGCGATTACTAATGGATATAAAGCATCCATCTAAAATTGTTGAAGCAGTCTCTAAAGTATAATTGGCCAATTCTTCCTCGCGTTATATGTCTAAAGTCCTAATAGGCGGATACAACAGTTTACAACATTTATTGTCCACAATAGACTTTTCTGCGCCATAATCAAACAAATTCTCACATGAACATCATTGATAAGGAAAGGTACCTGTTATGATGGTATCATTCTACACTGCTTCCTGGGTGTTCATCTGGAAGAGTCACGCGTTTGTTTTCTTGGCCTCTTCAGGCTTCTTCTGATTTCTAGGGCAGTTAGTCTTGATATGCCCCTTGTCGTTGCAACCATAACAGGTTGCATCTTTCAACTTCTTGCAATCCAAGGTTTTATGTTCCTTAGACTTGCAGATCCCAGACGGTAGAGGCTGAGATTCAAATTTGCATTTCCCGAGGTGGTATTTCCTACAGGTTTTGCACCTGGTCTTTTAACCCGACTGCTGGTTGTCCTTCTTAAACCCGAAACTCTTCTTATGATCAGAGTTCCCCTTTTTCTTCTTATCGGAGAGATGGGAATTCTCATCCTCCCTTTTACGCTTTCCATCATTGAAAGCTTTGGCAGCCTTGTTTCTGACCACATCAAGTGTGAGAGATAGTGACAGATCTGCCGCTGACCTGAATGTAGTAGGTCTCGATGCTTTCACACTTGCTTTGATTTCTAGGGCTAGACCCCCAATAAAACGGGCTATCCGTTTTGGTTCTGGTGTAACCAAGTAAGGAACCAATCTAGACATGGTATTGAAACTGGTGAGATATGCCTGACAGTCTAAATTCTTCATGACTAAGGTCAAGAAGTTAGTTTCAATTTCTCAACTTCATGTTGAGGACAATAATTTTCTTTGATAAAAGCAACAAACTAATCCCAAGTCAAGTTGTACAACGGGATCTTCCCTGTAGCTTGGATCAGTGATCTCCACCAAGCTAGAGCTTCTCCTTTAAAAGATTGTGAAACAAACTTCACAATGTCCTGCTCTGCACATCCACTAATATCAACAACGGTGTCCATCTCATCGAGCCACGTCATGCAATCGATGGCTCCCTTCTCTCCTGTGAAGTCTCTGGGCTTGCAGGAGACAAAATATTTATATGAACAGGTTTTAACATGTGGCTCTTGATTAAGCACCACCTGTCCAGCCGGAACACTCCTCTGATTCTATGAGTGATGAGAATCGTCCTTATGGGATACATGCCTTTGGGAAGGTGGTTGTGTATGAGGTACAGACTGGGTCTTGGTGCGTGTACCACTTGATTCATTATACTGTCTGTTAAGAGCTCGAGTAACGACATTATCTATTAATGCCTGCAGTTCTGCTCCAGCTATATTAATTCTAGTATCATCATTATTCTCCCTCGGGTGGCTGTTAACCTCATCAGACCCAGCCATGTAGCTTGATTGCTACATTAATATTGCCAATGATTTATTCAAAAGCATATTATGGAATTGTCATTTATGCCAATCCATTAATCATGGAAATTTTAAGCCATATTGGTTAATTTAATCTATTTAAATTTTTATTATATTTTATCCCAGTTATAAACTATTAAGGATATTGAAATGGCACAAAAGGCCATGTAACGAGGACATTTTGAATTTATAAGCCATGACCTTATAGGATCAAGGCATTAAGGTTTGAACATAGTTCATTACCTTTCTTGACAGAGAGTCAAAGACTACAACTGTCTTTTGTCTTTTAGGACAATAGATATAGCCCGTAGGCATTTCATCACTAAGGGATGTTTATGATATGATCATCTTATCTGATGATTTGAGCCATGATTTCTAAATCACTAGGCTAGATAAGAAATTGGAAGAATTCAATATAAGGATGACTTGTGTGATTTTATCGAATCACATTTTCCATGAGTGCTAACATGTTTTCAGATGTTAACAAGGGTTTAAATCTTAAAAAGGTTTTACCATCTAGGCCATGTCTAAACGACATATAGGCTAGGTTATACCTCCAAGATTTTCTTTCAATATTCAAAGGCAGATCAATACAAAAGGAGTGATATTTTGATTTATTTTATATTTATACATAAAAGGAAAAATGAAACCTTAAATTATAACATTCCCTTAAATGGAAAAAGTACATAGATGCCCTAACGAGATTTTTAAGAAATTTGTCCACATAGGAACTAAAAGATAAATATGTCCTTATAAGGACTAATAAAGAAATGGAATGCAACAAAAAGAGTTTCTTCTTCACTTTATTTCTGGAATTTCTCTCCTTGGTTCTCTGTGTGTGGTATGAATCTGAGGGTTTTGGCGTGCAGTCAAAATCTCCTATTTTAGGAATCTTTGCAAAAGTGGAATCCAAGGATTCTATGGTTAATGTATAATACGGACTACGAATAAGGTCATGAAGGGGTAAGGTCCCAAAAACTTTGTAACAAGTACTTAGGACCATACCACAACCTTGTCTTTTAGCCCTTTTTGACCTTGCGTGGTCGCGCACTGGTCCTACAAAGAAGGCTTAAGAGACAGATAGCAAACAACACTTGCGCGCCAAAAGGAAATCATAAACCCTTGCGCTTTCCTCCATAAACAAAGGATGAAAATCCTAAGTTGAACACTTCCGCCTAATAATATCCAGACTTGGATATTATTTACCTAATTGGTGCCACACGATAAAGAGTCACACAGGATTATGGCAATAAACTTCTAGAAGGACCTAATCGTGCACCACTAAATGGTTACAACTGTCTGGACACGTGTCATCACCTCAGGCATCCCTGAAATCACGATGATGGCATGAAGTTGGAGAGAAACCTCCACTTGATCACTTTCCACGTGGCAAACCCCCAGCCATAGATCTAAACAGCGATCCGTGTGCACTCACGTCGGATCGAGAAGCTTAACGGAAGGAAATGTAACCGCTTACAGGGTTAGCATCTTCCGTCGGCATTTCACCAACGAATTTTCCAGCCCAAAACTCTCGGCCATAAATATGAGAACAATTCAGGTATGAAATTCAAGTTACACACACTTCGTCAATACCTCTTCTTCTTCTTCATAAACACATACTTATTCTCACGCCGGAGTCGGGTCAAGGAGAGAACCCCTCTTCTCCCCTTGACGAGGCTAACGGTGCTTTGTTTTGCAGAGTTTACCGGAGAAGAAGGTCAGTTGCACTGAATCAAACGAGAGAGAATAACCCCCTTTTATGCAGATCCAAACCCCCTAGAGAATAACTTCTAAGTAAATTGGCCGCCACTAGTTTCAAACATTTATCAAAAGAGGTACGCATTGAAGTATTGTCCAACCCTTCCGTCCTCTCAAACAAGTAAACGTTATAGAGATCGGCAATCCATCCTGGATGTCTCCGATTATCTTATACCTACAACATGGGAAACTCCCAGAAGGAAAGGCGGAGGCTCGAAAAATCCAGAACAAGGCAATAAACTATGAAATGGCGGAAGGGATTATGTACCGAAAGTCATTCATGGGACCACTATTGCGCTGCGTTGAAAAAACAGATGCACAATATTTAGTCAGGGAGGTCCATGAAGGGTTATGCGGGATACACGCCGGACCGCGCTTGGTAGTGGCAAAAATAATGAATGCGGGCTACTATTGGCCGGGAATGCACGTAGATGTGGTAGAATTACTATGGAAATGCGCAGCATGTCAGCGCCACGCGCCAAAAACACTTCGACCAAAGAACCCGCTTGTACCGGTCACGTCTGCCTGGCCTTTTCAACAATGGGGCATTGATCTTGTGGGACCATTCCCAGACGCGCCCGGCGCAGTAAAATTCATCATTATAGCAGTCGACTACTTCATGAAGTGGGTTGAAGCTAAGGCCTTGGCCTCAACCACAGCAATGGTAATCCGCAAGTTTATATAGGAACACATTATTTGCAGACTCGGATTACCACTGCGCATTATCTCCGACAACGGTACCAACTTCGCCTCAGAAGATCTTCAGAAAAGGTTCAAAGAAACGAAGATCGAACACAATTTCGCCTCTGTGGCGCACCCACAAGCAAACGGCCAAGTTGAGAGTGTCAACAAACAGATTGTCGACCGCATCAAAGCGCGCCTCGGAACAGCGCGCAAGGGATGGGTCGATGAACTCCCCAGAATCCTATGGGCTCATCGTACCATGCCAAAAACTAGTACGGGAGAGACCCCATTCAGTCTTGTTTATGGATCAGAAGTGGTAATCCCAGCCAAAATTGGTCTTCCATCGCCGCGCATGCTCGCCATGGAAAGACAAAACAATGAGCAAGAACAAAAGAATGGATTTAGACCTTCTGGAGGAAAGGCGCGAAAACGCTGCCATCGCAGAAGCAAGGTATAAATCCAAACTTGAAAAATACTATAACGCGCACGTTCGCGTGTGCACGTTGGTTCCAGGAGACTTCGTCTTACGCGACAATGAAGCTTCTAACGTGGAAAAACCAGGCAAATTAGCGCCAAAATGGGAAGGACCATACATCATTAATGAGGTCCTGGGCAAAGGTGCTTACACTCTAAAGAGAATTGATGGGACACTAGTTCCCCGCACCTAGAACGCGCAACAGCTGCGCAGGTGTTATATATAAGCCAAAACAGTCCAAGAAAATGAAACTATACAGGCAATGTATTTTTCTATTGCACTTTGTATTATCGGCATTGCGCTTTATTAATGCAAGCATCATTCTTAAACATACTACTGTTTATTACAAATTGCATATAATTCTTTTGATTTATGCGAAAACAATATGGTAAACATTGTACACCTCATGAACAGTCTAAAAGGGGCAAAACTCGTACGCCTTATAGACAAACGTTCACACATGAGCACAATACCATCCTTATTCGCTCTACCTACTAAAAGCAATTAGACATATGCAACATATTGTAATCTAAACATAAACCGATGAACCATAAAAAACAAGCATGCACGACAGTGCATCAAAAAGTATTATTAAAAGTGTAACAACGACACTTCAGACAACTATTCACAAAGAAACACAGCAGTGTTCCTTCAAAAAAAAAAAGGATAAGAGTACTAGTTACAAACGAAACAAACTAGGAAAGCTGGTCCAGCACCCCATATGGAGTATGGAGAACTTTACCATACTCAGACAAAGGACGGGGATCCACAATCCAAGGGTTGACACCCTTCCCACCATCTTTGTCAACACCTGCCGGAACCTCATCCGGAGTAACAGCCCGTCGACGTCGTTGATAGACAATCGATGAACTTCCTCTCTGACTAACCGGAAAAGACTGGGTCACCAAATGTGCCGACATTCGGGTAATCCCGCCATTATTATCATCAGCAAGGCGAAGACGAATACGATCTTCTGAATCAACCTGATGATTTACATCTTCATTCCTAGCAGCAGGATGAGACAATGATTGGGAAAGAAGCAGTAAACCGTCAGCCGCATCAAGCACTCTTAGCACCGAAGAAAGTTTCCTCCATCGAATCATTCCCCTATCCTCCATTTCCTCAAAATTAGGGAAGAAATGTCACCCCAAAGAAAATATATAGTCCGAAAAAATAGTTATATCGAGAAAAGAGACGTAATGATTAAGGGTCAGATCAAATGCCATCTCAACGGCGCTGACACTGCGAATATCACATCTCATTAAAAGCTCCCAACAGAGTCCACACAGATTCCCAGGAACTACAGTGGAACTAGAAGGCGAAGAGTCAACACAACTTACAAAAAATGACGTCAGCTCATAATTATGCAAACTCTTTGCCCAAAGTCCTAACAGCTCAAGATAAACAAAGGTATAAATATCTTTTCTCAAAAAAAAAAAAAAAAAAAAAAAAAAAAACGCTGTTCATATACCCAAAAGACAGAGATTCTCAAAATCTTTATAATAAACAAAGTAAATCTTCTCATGGAAGATTCCCTACTTTCGCGCCAAAGAGCATTTCCCTCTCATAAATCCAGTGCTCCACTTACTTGCATAAGAGCAACACTAGACTGGGGGGACTTGAAATGGTAAGGTCACAAAAACTTTGTAACAAGTACTTAGGACCATACCACAACCTTGTCTTTCAGCCCTTTTTGACCTTGCGCGGCCGCGCACTGGTCCTACAAAGAAGTCTTAAGAGACAGATAGCAGACAACACTTGCGCGCCAAAAGGAAATCATAAACCCTTGCGCTTTCCTCCATAAACAAAGGATGAAAATCCTAAGTTGAACACTTCCGCCTAATAATATCCAGACTTGGATATTATTTACCCAATTGGTGCCACACGATAAAGAGTCACACAGGATTATGGCAATAACCTTCTAGAAGGACCCAATCGTGCACCACTAAACGGTTACAACCGTCTGGACACGTGTCATCACCTCAGGCATCCCTGAAATCACGATGATGGCATGAAGTTGGAGAGAAACCTCCACTTGATCACTTTCCACATGGCAAACCCCTAGCCATAGATCTAAACAGCGATCCGTGTGCACTCACGTCGGATCGAGAAGCTTAACGGAAGGAAATGTAACCGCTTACGGGGTTAGCATCTTCCGTCGGCATTTCACCAACGAATTTTCCCGCCCAAAACTCTCGGCCATAAATATGAGAACAATTCAGGTATGAAATTCAAGTTACACACACTTCGTCAATACCTCTTCTTCTTCATAAACACATACTTATTCTCACACCGGATTCGGGTCAAGGAGAGAACCCCTCTTCTCCTCTTGACGAGGCTAACGGTGCTTTGTTTTGCAGAGTTTACCAGAGAAGAAGGTCAGTTGCACTGAATCAAATGAGAGAGAACAACCCCCTTTTATGCAGATCCAAACCCCCTAGATAATTCGATTCCGGTCAATTATCTAGTGTTTCTTCAGGCCAGGACAGGTACAATCCAAGTTTGGGATTCCAAGACTTGGAGGTAAGAAATATGAGTCCTTTGGGTCCATAGGTATTATCTTTGGAGTGGGAGTTTCAGGGACAGCTGGTATGAACTCCTCCGATGTTGGCTTCTCATTTGAAGTTTCAAAAGTCTTGGGTACAAAATTTGAAATATGATTAATGGGTTCAAATGGTCCTTTCTCCATATTGGTCGTATGCTAATGCGAGCTGTAGTACGAAGCTTTACATCCTTAAACTTCGGATTTGGAGAGCCTCCACCAATGGCAGCTTTTCTCGGCGACATGTTCCTGAACTACATAAATACCGAAAACAACGTATACATATAACAGGGATGAGATCATTCCTAGTCCATGTCTAGACTCGGAAGTCAAGGAATGTGCTACTGTGTCATTGAGATTAAACACAAAAGGCTAGTGTTTAATTCACTCAATGTTGGCTCTGATACCAACCTGTCACACCCCGATATTTCCACATATTATCAGTGGGCCCGATGGGGAGTATCGTGACGTAGTTGATATCATCATAGTCAAATAATCAAAGTTCAATGCATAGCGGAAGTCTAAAGTAAATACATTACAAACCGATTCGAAAGTAACATCAAAATTACAAACGGAATGTAAGATGGATCCACAGGCGGGTCTTAAAACAGAAAGATAAACACTGTTCAACAGACTTTAGATGTCTAGAACTTGCAAGATTCCCTATTAACGCCCTGAGCTCCCAGCCAATTTACGTACAGCACCTGTCACTTAACCTTTTTGGAAAATACGTCAGTTTACACTGGTAAATACAATTAACTGACTCTTTTGAAAATGTTTTATGAAAATTGATTTAAATGAACGAGGCGCAAATAATCTTTTATAACTTGGGACAATTACATAAAAATAATCTTGTATACAGATTTACATGTTCGTTGTACATTCAGGGCCCGATGTAGAAACCGAGTCAAGATTGACAGACACACCACAAGTATAGGCCCACAAGAGAGTGAGATACCGTTTTTCCTACGCAACTGCCAGGTGTATGCCTACACCCCGTGCTTAAGACGTGGCCATTTTATAATAAATGATGCCAAGGATATCCGGGACATGGTCATTAACCCCCAAAGGCTTTATTTCAAACAAGACAGATTAAAACAGGTTACCTCAATAATTTAACCACTATTCGATTAAACATTCAATACCCGACCAAGCGGTGTTATTATAATACCGTATCCCAAGCCCGTATAGGGAAAATAAGTTAAAAGTATTTACCTGAGCTTAAAGTGCAATTTATACTCAGCTGTATATTCTAATCAGCAAGCACAAGTACCTCTACTGGGGCTCTCAATCTGGAACGAAGGTTTTATTAACCTATTAGATTCCTAACGGGTCTTATTTAAGTTGTAACTTAGACCGGTTAGTTTTAAGGAAAGGTTTACGGTTCAAAACACAAGATTAAGCGAAGACCGGATTTGAATGTGATTTAGACCCGACAAGTTATGGAGGCTTGTATAATATGGGTAAACCAAACACATTCTGAATTTTGAAGTGAAAATGATAAGGTTTGACCCGTTTCGGCTAATTTATGCAAACTAGTTACATAAACCGTACCGAACGCGAAAGATGCATAACGGGTAACCAATTGAGTCATGAACATGTTCCACAAGTTAATATGCTTTTAATATGTTGTGATATCAGTAGGATACCTTCCATTATGCCCAAAATGAATTTAAAATCAATTTAAGCCCCGTAGGGGTATTTTGGTCATTTTAAGGATTATAAAAGAGGTTAAATAGCAATCTGAGGTTCTGGTCTAAAATAATTAGTAGAAATATTTATTTTAATAAATTATATCAGTAAGATATCATATATATGTGAAATTTATCATTTATAACCTAACTATGCACCGTGGGGGCATTTTGGTCATTTCACATATGCTATAAGGGTTAAATTTGGAAATCTGAGTTCAAAACTTTTATTCACTATTAAAGTATAAAAATTTACTCATAACATCAGTAGGTAACAAACCTTAGGTGCCAAATACGGTTTTAAACCATACTATGCGCCTAAATCGCATAAAAGTCGGTATTTGACGATATTCGGGTTGATTAAGGAAATCTGAGATTTTGACCAGTCTTTACAGTTTAAAATACCTTATTTAATATATAAATTCAGTAAAAAAAAGGTTTGATATGTAAAGGAGGTGTAAAACTCATTTTATTAGCGAAAAGGGCATTATCGTCCATTACCGAGCCTATGCGAGAACTCTATGTTATGATCAGTTTAAAAATTAATAAAAATTTCCAAAAATCCCTAAATATTATATTACATCAGTGGGTAAAAGGTTTGGTGTCAAAATTTGGGTTTAAATAGGTTTTATATCGAAAATGCCGTTTAATTAATAAAAAAGCTTTCAATTACGATATTGCGCATATCTTTCAATTCAGACCATGAACCGATGCCAAATTTTGAGGACATGTTTATAAATCAGTAATCAAGGTTTTTGTTCTGTCACATTTTCAAAAATCTCCTTTTAATATCAAAAGGGCATTACGGTCAACTTTTAAGCATATAACGGAAACATGCATATGAACTCTAATTCTAAAGGACCAAGTAGTATCCCTTCAGGGGGTTATACTAACATATAATATGGTCATAAAGGAACCCTAAGGCATAATTAAACTAAGCTAATTCGGGTCAGAACTGAAAGTCAAAGCAAAAGTCAACTTTTGCGACTTTCGGTTGCGAACCGATTCTAAACTTAGAATTGTCGGGTTGAACATGCTTAGGCATGCTCAATTAATATTTACCAAGTTATTAAAGTGACAACTGATTTTATAGCCTCTATATTATCAGTTATGAATTTTATTTAAAAATTGACCTGTTTGACTTTTATTTTAATTACTTTGACCCGACAATTAACTAAGTAAACGTGGTAATTAGGAGGTGCCCTTATAAGGGTTTATCACCTACGTAATTACGATCACGTAGCCATGTTCGTTGCGAACCATGGCTCGACCGTATAAGGTCTAACTAAAAGTCAAAGCGTTTATTGCAAATGCTTGACTTTTTGGCTTTAAGAGCCAAACAAAATAACTAAGCATGAATGGAACACTTAAAAGTGGTCCTTAGGACAAAAGATAACTCAAAAGGAGGTTCCAATGATCAGGATCCTCAGATTTTAGTGATAGAGAGCAAAACTCAAGAAATGGTGTGAAATGAAATGAAGTTCAAGGCCCTTTATATAGGTTTTTGGATTGCATAGGATCATTACAAGTGTTAGAGAGGTTTAACCAGATCATAACAGGTGTAATACCATTTTTCTAAACCATCAAAGTCCCCTAGAATCAATTATGTGAGACAAGGAATCAAAACCAAAGCTGGTTTTCAAAATTCTGTTACTGGGCATGGTATACAGACCGTAAGGGTCTCTATACGGTCCGTAAGGACCTAACTAGCTCACCACTACTTTCAATTGTTGTCATGTTTGGCCCCTACACTTCCGAACTCCTCCGAAACGATGTTTTTAGCTCACAAGGCCATGTATTTCCAACATTAGGCACATCCAAGGGTATAACCAAGCATCATAAACTTCTTGACATGTTAAATGAGTCAGTTAAAGGCCTAGTTTGACATATTGACGCTTTTAACCCTTTAATTCGCGAACTTGCGCGTATTATTGCGAAATGGCGTAAAAGCCTTACAAAGTTAATAACAATCATTCCTAAGAGTATAATGGAGTATTACGACACTTTAGTTCACAACAGTTCACTTAAATGGTCGCTCAAAGGTGTAGTTTTAAATATTGACGCTTTTGGTCCTTTTAACACGCAAACTTGCGCGTATTATCACTTTATTGCGTCAAAGCCCTATGTTATCCATATTGGGCATTCCCGAGAGTATTATCAAATATTACAATGCTTCAGGTTTGTTAAAAGGTCACTCAGAGGTAAGAATTAACATGTTGACACTTTCAACCCTTTTTAACGCACAAACTTGTGCGTATAGATACTTATTGACATTAAGGCCCTAATTGGCCAATGTTTTGCATTCTCAAGAGTATGATTAGATATAATAATGTTTCGGGTTCATTAAAAGGTCATTCAGAGGTATTTATTCACCATGTTGACGCTTCTAACCCTTTACTGTGCAAAACTTTCGATTTATTAAGCAAACGGTTTCGATAATCCAACAATGGCTTAATATGAGAATATGAATGTTGTGTGAGGTTATTCAGGGACTTAGTCTAAGCTTGTTAATACTTCCAGTCTTTCCATAATCAAATTTTTTTATTTTTCGCAAAATTAGGCCCTCATAGTCAACGTTTGACTTTATTAAGGTTTAGTACACGTGTCAACACATCATTGGACGTGATTTTACGACGTGTTACACTTCATGTATGTGAGTTTTTCCACAACAATAACATGACTGATAAGCGTCATTTTCTTGCTCCGGTGGTGCAGGCGGTTCAAAGTTGGGATAATAGAAGGGTATCCCGTCATTATCATAGCAAACCCTCACATATCCTTTTTCTCGCCTATATTCAGAGCAATACCTGCCACGATTTCCGTATTCAAATTCAAACATTGGACAATCCTCAACCCAGTGACAGTTGCTCCCACAACATATACATGGGTCATCATCTACCCAATTCATGGTGAAATAAGGTACTTGCAAAACATATACCTGTACAGACAAAACTCGACTACCCAAAGTAAAATCAAATAGAAAAAAAAAAGAAAGCATACTAAAAACTAAAATTAATTAATTTTTTTTGAGTTTTTTTTAAGATTTAAAACTACCCAATATAAACAAATCAAACGAATAATGCAATACTAAGCGCACTAGTTCCCCGGCAGCGGCGTCATTTTGACGTGACCGTGTCGTCCCGATCAGTCAAAAACCCAATTAAACCAAGGTAGCTAGGGTAAGTCGGGTATCGAATCCACGAAGAGCATGTGGTCAGTATCGCACGACCTGTTCGACTAGTTAGACTATTTACAAAAATATACAATGTGATTATGAAGATTGGTAATTTTTTTTAAGTTTATTTGGTTGGAAAATAAATCGGAGTGACCCGACAATTGGTATTATCTAAAACACTTGTGATTAACTAAAATTGTAACTAAATTACTAAATGATTAAAGCAAGAAATTAGAG
The DNA here is from genome assembly GCA_030545235.1 of Helianthus tuberosus. Taxonomy (NCBI): domain Eukaryota; kingdom Viridiplantae; phylum Streptophyta; class Magnoliopsida; order Asterales; family Asteraceae; genus Helianthus; species Helianthus tuberosus. Next base: position 59,339,639 of record CM060380.1, read on the forward strand.
ACAAGTTCCACACCCGGTTCGATTATTGCAAGACCTAGGGTTCCTACATGTTAATTCTTGATTCAATTGCATATAGTGATTAACGGATTACTATCAGGAAGCTTAGGTGCCAATTGCTATCAACGTCATAGACAACAGACCGTAATGCACTTCGTTACCTCGGACATGTAAATCCTAACCTACGATAAGGCATAAGTGCACAAAAATCATTTCGCAAAGTCAAATTTTATAATCATTCGACAATTCACAAGTTCAATTCAAATGCACGACAATTATCAAAGGTTTCAAATACTAAACAATTTGTCACAAAATCAAATGAAAATACAAATGCATAAACCCTAGAAATTCTTACAACAATCTATACCGGGGTGAAACCGAAGAGACTAGCAATTCATGGTCGAAGAGGCGCGATCACCGGAGGATGAATACGAGCACCGAACCATAATCTTAAGTCTTGAAGGAGAGTTGAGGGTTAGGGTTTAGGGTTTGGATGGTGGAGAATGGATGAAGATGAAGTGGTGGTGTGTTGTGGCTCCAAGATCACTTTTTTAAACTCCCAAAAAAAAGTGTTGCTGTTACATTTTGTTCCTTTTTTCTTTTAGTTAACATGTATCAATTAATTCCAATAAGATAAACTATATGGTGGGTTATGGATGATTGTTTATGGCAAGAGTTATAGAAAACCCAATTAATTGCACATGCTCCATTTGACTTCTGTATAACCATTCTTCAACACACTTTTTGAACTCCATTTATATTTCATTCCCTACACAATTCCAAAAGAACAAAAACATTAATTAGAAATACATTAATTGCAATTTTAGTTAAGTTAATTGTTTAGTATTCTGTTTTGTTTTCTCATTGACTCCAAAAACAAAGAAAACAATTTGAATATCAATTGCAATTAGTATTTCTTATTTGATTTTTCAAAGTTTATTATTTATGTTATATTAATTATAAATTCAACATTTTAAACTAGTTCTCTTCACAACCTACAAAACAACAAAAACGATCAAAGTGGTATCTTTTATAACAATATAGATGCATTTTTATTTATAATTAAAGTAAACTAGAGTGTACAAAAAATACACTGATCACATCCCCACACTTATCTTTGCTTTCCCTCAAGCAAACTCTTTCGATATTATCCAACCATTATTTAACAAATACACTTAACAAATTTCTTACGGATTCTTAGTTAAGGTCCATAGTCATACCCCATTCACAATGTTAATCATAGTTTATTGGTTATTAAATAGCAAATCAAAGTGATAATCTTTTTAAAACAAGGAAATGCCTAACCAAATCTAACGTGCTTTGGTTTTTATTCTCATGCAACATACCCCTCACAATTGATCACTCCTCTCAGTTTCATTTCTGAACTAGCATGTAATACACTAGTAATAAGCACTCAAAGACCAACTATATTATTCTATAGGGTAGGGTTCTAGAGTGAATAGTGGTTAATTTGTGAACTGAGTGAACAGATCTTGTCCATTGGATTAGTAGATGATGAGATTTAATACTAATGGCATTTTTGTTATTATTGTATTATTTTTTTTGTAGCAACAGTTTCAACAAGGGTATTAGAGTAAATTTCTATCTAATGCAACATTAGAATCTGGGAAACTGGAGAGACATATTCCTAATTCCTTATTCATCGCACCATTCAATTTATAGGAGATCATATGAAATCTCTTAATAATAAGTGAATTTTTCTCTCTCCCTTTTAATCCCACCGTCGATTCTTGTATCTCCCTTTAAATCCCACCGGTGATTAATAGCTTCCACCGTCGATTCTTCTCTCTCGTTATTAATCTGACCGGCGATTAATAGCTTCCACCGTCGATTGATAAAGTGTGCTACATATCGGCGTTTTCATTCACCGAAATCCCAGCAAAGGTACGTGTCATCAGTGTATACCTTCTTAGCCGCTTCTGTATAAGTTATATTTCGTTTGATTATTTGTAATCAAAAGCTAGGGTTTCGTTGACTGTGTGTATAACAGTTGTTGTAATCAAAAGATAGTGTTCCATTTGTGGGTTTTGAGCAAGATAGTTCTGATTTCATCAATACATCTTTAATTTTGTTTTGAATTACAGTGTTGATTTAACAAATTAGTGGATTTTTCTCTGTTTTATGCGATGTTGCTCTGTTTTTTATGCGATGTTAGGCTGTTCATTTGCTGTACACGTATGTATTATAGTAGGTTTTGTGATATGTCATAAGGTTGTGTGTATTGATTGTGTAAATTCGTTAATGTACACTTGTGTATTATACTGATTGATATTGAATTGGGGGGAAATTTTTATGAAGATTTTACACTGGGTTGTACACATATATACAGGGTATTTTTTTATTAACACACTAGGGTATGAAAATTTATTAATACACTGTGTACACATATGTATACGGCGATGTACAAGGGTATGAAGGTTTATTAATACACTGGGTTGTACACATATGTACAGGGGAATCTTTTTATTTGTCTGCAACCTGGGTTGTACACATGTGTATAAGCAGTAGATTCACAGGTATACAGAAGGTTGTTTATTTGTCTACAACCTGGAATACACATCGGTGATATTAAGACTGTTCAGACATTTAAGTTTTACAGGTAATGTGCAGGCAAATGGTGTTCCTAACATAGTCCGGAATAGGTCTAATGTGTAGATGGGAGATGTGATTATCAAACTGCTTTACTTCGATGCTTAATTATGAAGAGGCTAATAGAACAAACGAAACAAGTCCGCGACTTTTCTGCCACCAGTTTGTTTTGTAAATATTTTATTTAGTTTATTTATAAAATATATTAATATATGTGAAGAAAATAACATTAACATAAAGCTGGTTACTTGTACACTTAATATAGAATGAAGATGTGTTTGACCTGGTTAAGGAAAAAGTATGTTGTTTTTTATGTCTATGATGGAATAACTCATATATTATTTGGTCAGAGCATCGTTATGTTAACATAACATTAAAGTAATTGTTACCTGTAATGATTTGTTGAACACTAGGATGAGGTTTTAGAAAAACAATTTAACCTTTTGTTTAATATAATACGGTACATAAGGTGTAAAGGATATTGTACACTTATGTAATGCACTATTGTGCACATGTGTACAGACTGTTGTACACTAGTGAACATACTAGTGTACATCGAAGTACAAACTGTCTTATCCATAAGTATTATTGTGACAATACAAGTGTTTAATTTTTGGAGCATGTGCAGGGGAAATGGTGTTTGAAACCAAAGGTGGAATAGGGCTGATGCATTTTCAAATGAAGGATTTAGAAACAAGTGTGTGGATTGGGGCTGCGGTTGTCAATTGCTTTGCTTCTATGTTTAACTTTGATAAAGTTAATAGAACTAAGGGAACATAGCCACGCCTTTTCTGTCATACATATTGTTTTGTGAGTAGTATGCTAAATTTAATTGAGGTATACGCTAAGTGTATATACAAATAAAAGTGACTAGTACGCCTGTTTTATGGTACCTTTGATGCAGGCCGACGATTTGTTATATAACACTGGATATGATGATGCTGAATGTATGGAAAAGTTCAGAAGGATTTAGAAGGCGTGTTTGATACGGTTACGGAAAAAATATGTTGTGAAGTTGGTTTTTTCAAAGGCAAACAAGCACCGTGATAGAATAATGGCCTAAGTGGTTGCATTTGACAAGGCGAAAAAGACTTTTGTTTAGTTGACTGCATAGCAGACCATAAAAAGCATACATAGACTTTTGTTTGGTAGCCAAAGTGGCTGGATTTTTAAATTTCGTTGTGAACTTTGTTTAATAAGCTTTAGACGTTGGTTGAAATTTGTATTTTCTTTGTTTATCGAAGTATTGTGTGTGTTGCATATTGTGGGTATTTTGTACTAAATCTTGCTCTGATAAATGGTTTGAAACAGGGTGGTACAGTTGGTGTCCAATACCTAGTCCCATTAGGACTTTCGTATACATTACTCGCAATCGATTCTAGACATTTTTAATACCCAATAATTAAATATACACGTAAACCAGTGAAGGATAAACTAAAAGCAAAATACATTGTACACATCTGTATATACGATATACATAAAAACAACTAAAACATACATGATCTATACATCTATGTATCACTCAGGGGAAACATAAAACCACAAACTTCAAGAAAATTTTTCACTATACACCTGTGCATATACACATAGCTTACTGGTAAAAGAAGGTCGTCATATAATATACAAATGTGTATAAAAATGTTATCTACATATTTCTTCTATTGAATAACAACCTGTACATAATGAAAAAACCAAACAAACATTAATCTAAACATCGATACCATCATCATAATGAAAACACAAAGAAAACAAAATCAATCAATGGAAATCAATGATCAACATATACACGCCTGGGTTTAAAAAATCAACAGCCTTTTCCGATTAAATATTCACCGGAATCCAAGCCTTCTCAGATTAATGTTCATTGGAATACAAGTACAATACCCAAGCAACTAACGATACATAACTGAGTTTAAAAAATCAACTGCCTTTCCCGATTAATGTTCGTCGGAATACCAGTACAATACCCAATCAACTAACGGCGACGATACAATTGCCGGCGAGAATATTGTAGTTTCTGAGGAAATATGAAAGTGATGAACTGGCGTTTTAGATGAACAAACAAGATTATAAGTCTACACAAATCAAATAAAAGAGAAGTGTAAAGAAATGGATGAAAACCACTAAGTTACCTCCAAGAACTCGCCGGAATAATCAATCGCCGCTGGAAGAAACTTTTTTAAACTGGAACTTTTGATGAACATAATGATCGGATGAAAAAGAAGAAGAGGAACGACGAACTTGAATTTGGGAAAAAGGTATAGAATATCAAACCAATTTTGGAACAAAAGCATAAATCTACAAAATCGAATAACATATACGGGAGGAAAAAACCGATGTATAAAGACATTGGTACCTTCAGTATGTAGCCGGAATATTTAATCGCTGTCTGAATGGTTGAAGAAGAACGATTCACCAGAAAAAAAAAGGGTCGTCGATTGAAAGAAGAAAGGGACCGTCGCCATTTTTTTTGAATCTTTGAAAAAATCATACGAAATCTTCTGGTTTCCAAAATTATAGGGCATGTAACTGCTAAATGATAATAGAAACTGAAATTTTAAAAAAAATAAATAAATGTAAAATTACAATCATAACCTTTACATCAACTAATTAAATGGATGGTTGAGATGAGTTCACTCTGTTCACAAACATGGATGTTGTTCACTCATGATCCTTACCCTATATATAATTATAAGCTTGAATGACAATCAAACCTCCACTACAACACATAGACATCGCACATATTAAAAGGTCTTACAGGTTTTTGGCTTAGGCAAAGGTTGGGAATTTTTGGCTAAAACGTGGCTAAAATGAAAAATGGTGAACACGAACCGTTAAAGAATCCTTATTTTCTTCTAAACAAATAAACTAAAAGATATTGGGTAATTTTGATAACTTATTCATATTTTTTAGCCTCGATTGTGGTCGTTCGACCCGTTTGTTGGCTTTTCTTCATTTTTTTTTTGCAACAACTATAAACAAATGGATCTTCTTTAGACGGTTTTCAAACGAGGTTAAGGTTTAACACGGGTAATGATATGTGTTAGCAAACGAATGGGAAAGGGTTCAAGTTTGGCTTCTAATGGGTGATATGTGGGTAAGTTGGTAAAAAACATAAGGGTGTCAAAACAAAAAGGTTGTCCTAAATTTCCTTTTTCATCTATGTGCGAATGTCTACTCCATGGCATCGGCGTGTATCCAATCATACAAGTTCTAACATAGAGCTAACATATGGCCTACTCTCAAACAAATGAAAAATATATGTATATGATAATGATTTTTTTTTATTTAAACTAGGCTCAAAATCTCACCAAGTAGGGGAGAAAGGTTACCGATGTGAAGCATGCATTTATTTTACCAAAAGCTTGTTAGCTATAGATAGGCGTTCCTTTTCCTTTTTCTCAAAAAAATTGCTAGAATTACCCTTTCTACTACAATCACATGGAACATGACCATGACTAAGGACCTATACATGTTGTTTGGTTTGGAACCCGTTGATGATTTACTTTGATAAATTCGGTCTTCAAACATGATCAAGTCGACTTAAGGGCAAAAGTTTTCAAAATTTCCAATTTTTCTCCATCCCCACACTTGAGATTGACATTGTCCTCAATGTGTAGTATTTTGAATGAAGGGTATGATTTTAATTTAACTTTTGAAAACTTTTTAAGCGTAACCGGGATGCACAAGACTTAACCACCACCACAATGACCTCACCCCAATAATATACAATTACAATCCACTATTAAAAAAATATATTCAAAAATCAAAGCATAGAGAATTAGAAATAGATACACCTGATTTCTTCACATTTCATGATAGTCCTTGTTTCCAAGCGAAATGGTTACCAAAGCAAAGCATGAAGGTACCTACAAACCTCAAATATGTGTAGAAGCAAGCTTCTCACAACAATTAAAATCAATAAGATTGTTCATTTTATCACAAAAACATTTACCAAGTAATCTATTAATTGCTTTGATTAGTGGAAAAAAATAATTTACAACAACAAACCTAATCACTTTTGTAGGAATCACGGTTGCATTTAGCGTATGCAACAAGCCTTTTAAACCTCCTGGTAGCTCGGGAGGACGAGAAAGGTCTCGTGAGGGTTATATAGGGAACACACCCACAAAGTTCATTTATCTAGAAAAAACGAATAATAATACAAACTCTACAACAATCATACCTGATTTGCCTCTCATGGTGGTCGAAATGAACATTTGCCTACCGAGATTCCAACATAAGCTCGGTAGTTGACTTGCCAGTTCACATTTCCATCCAAACGATTGGTATGAAAATTGAAACACTTATGCGGGGCCACTTCATGATAGCTTAAGCGAGGTCTTGCCATCTCACTTTTCTTTCCTTCAATCTCACGCTCTTTTCCCTAACTTTATCATAGTGAGGATACACTATGATTACCTCAGTTACTACTTCTTTGAAAGGTGTTATGTCTTCATATAAATTTAAACACTCTTTTTATTGCTTTGGAAAATCCATAACCTCTTCCACCACATCACCATCTACCATGGTACCACTAGTCAACATCTCTTGGTCCCGTCTAAGTTGGGCCAACTCCTCAGTTAGTTGACCAACTTGCACAACCAAAGCATCAAATGATTTGTTTTTAAGCCAGTCTTCCCTTTTCATTTCCACCATCATGTCCATGATTGCATCAAGCTTGGGATTAATGGAATCTTGAGACTCCTCATATGCTGGCTGAGGGTATTCATAAGAGTAGTCGTCAAACTCATCCTGGTAACTTGAGAAATGTGACATCTCTTGTTCATAATTGTTGTAATCCCACTCTTGCTCATAGTGACAATTCATTTCTAAATGGTAGTATTCTTTATATGAAGGTGGCTTGTAACCGGACTTTATTTTTCCATTCCAAAACACTGGATCTTTCCAAAACACTGGACAATCTTCATGTATGTGAACTTTTCCACAACAATAACATGACTGATAAGCGTCATTTTCTTGCTCGAGTGGTGCAGGCGGTTCAAAGTTGGGATAATAGAAGGGTATCAGGTCATCATCATAGCAAACCCTCATATATCCTTTTTCTCGCCTATATTTAGAGCAATAACTCCCACGATTTTCGTATTTAACTTCAAACATCGGACAATCGTCAACCCAGTGACACTTGCTCCCACAACATATACATGGGTCATCATCTACCCAATTCATGGTGAAATAAGGTACTTGCAAACCATATACCTGTACAGACAAATCTCGACTACCCAAAGTAAAATCAAATAGAGAAAAAAGAAAGCATACTAAAAACTAAAATTAATTAATTTTTTTGAGTTTTTTTTAAGATTTAAAACTACCCAATATAAACAAATCAAACGAATAATGCAATACTGAGCGCACTAGCTCCCTGGCAATGGCGCCATTTTGACGTGACCGTGTCGTTCCGATCAGTCAAAAACCCAATTAAACCTAGGTAGCTAGGATAAGTCGGGTATCGAATCCACGAAGAGCATGTGGTTAGTATCGCACGACCTATTCGACTTGTTAGACTATTTACAAAAATGTACAATGTGATTATGAAGATTGCTAATTTTTTGATAAGTTTATTTGGTTGGAAAATAAATCGAAGTGACCCGAAAATTGGTATTATCTAAAACACTTGTGATTAACTAAAATTGCAACTAAATTACTAAATGATTAAGGCAAGAAATTAGAGACAAGTTCCACACCTGGTTCGATTATTGCAAGACCTAGGGTTCCTACATGTTTTAACTTGATTCAATTGCATATAGTGATTAACGGATTACTATCACGAAGCTTAGGTGCCAATTGCAATCGACGTCATAGACAACGGACCGTAATGCACTTCGTTACCTTGAACATGTAAATCCTAACCTACGATAAGGCATAAGTGCACAAATTCATTTCGCAAAGTCAAATTTTATAATCATTCGACAATTCACAAGTTCAATTCAAATGCACGACAATTATCTAAGGTTTCAAATACTAAACAATTTGTCACAAAATCAAATGAAAATACAAATGCATAAACCCTATAAATTCTTACAACAATCTATACCGGGGTGAAACTGAAGAGACTAGTCGTTCATGGTCGAAGAGGCGTGATCACCGGAGGATGAATACGAGCACCGAACCATAATCTTGAGTCTTGAAGGAGAGTTGAGGGTTAGAGGTTAGGGTTTGGATGGTGGAGAATGGATGAAGATGAAGTGGTGGTGTGTTGTGGCTCCAAGATCACTTTTTTAAACTCCCAAAAAATAGTGTTGCTGTTACGTTTTGTTCCTTTTTTTCTTTTAGTCAACATGTATCAATTAATTCCAATAAGATAAACTCTATGGTGGGTTATGGATGATTGTTTATGGCAAGAGTTATAGAAAACCCAATTAATTGCACATGCTCCATTTGACTTCTGTATAACCATTCTTCAACATACTTTTTGAACTCCATTTATATTTCATTCTCTACATAATTCCAAAAGAACAAAAACATTAATTACAAATACATTAATTGCAATTTTAATTAAGTTAGTTGTTTAGTATTCTGTTTTGTTTTCTCGTTGACTCCAAAAACAAAGAAAACAATTTGAATATCAATTGCAATTAGTATTTCTTATTTGATTTTTCAAACTTTATTATTTATGTTATATTAATTATAAATTCATCATTTTAAACTAGTTCTCTTCACAACCTACAAAACAACAAAACCGATCAAAGTGGTATCTTTTATAACAATATCGATGCATTTTTTTATAATTAAAATAAACTAGAGTGTACAAAAAATACACCAATCAACAAGTTGGCTAAGTTATATGTGGATGAGATTGTGTCCCTGCATGGTGGGCCAGTATCTATTGTATCTAATAGAGATACTAGATATACTTCTCATTTCTGGAAAAGTTTCCAGCAATCATTAGGCACAAGATTAAACTTCAGTACGGCTTACCATCCTCAGACAGATGGACAGAGTGAGCGTACGATCCAGACTTTAGAAGACATGCTTAGGGCATGTGTGATCGACTTGGGTGATAGTTGGGATGACCATCTCCCCCTAATAGAATTCTCCTACAATAATAGCTATCATACAAGCATCAAGGCTGCTCCTTTTGAGGCCTTGTAAGGGAGAAAATGTCGAACACCCGTTTGTTGGGATGAAGTTAGGGAAGCCCAACTAACATGACCAGAGATTGTCCTGGAGACCACGGAAAAGATTGTACAAATACGTGATCGTCTCAAAGCTGCCAGGGACAGGCAGAAAAGCTATGCTGACAAGAGGCGTAAACCTCTTTAGTTCCAAGTTGGGGACAAAGTTTTGCTGAAGGTGTCACCCTAGAAAGGTGTGATGCGCTTTAGAAAGAAGGGAAAGTTAAGCCCAAGATATATCAGACCATTCAAGATAATCGAATGTGTCGGTTTGATAGCTTATAAGCTAAATCTGCCGGAGGAGCTTAGTCGAATTCACAATGTGTTCCACATCTGTAATTTAAAGAAATGTCTAGCCGATGAGTCGCTAGCAATGTCACTTCAAGATGTACAGATATATGAAAACCTGAGGTTTGTTGAGAAACTGATTTCGATCAAGGATCGTCAGGTTAAGAAGCTACGAATGAAGTTTATACCCATTGTAAAGTTTAAATGGGATGCCCGAAGAGGCCCCGAATATACATAGGAGGTTGAGTCCACTATGCGACAAAAGTACCCCCATCTTTTTGAATAAAATCTCGAGGTTGAGATTTCTTTTAAGGGGGTGAGGATGTAACACCTCGTAAATTCGTGTTCGGTAATGTACTGACAAGTGTCCATACTCTCAATTGTGCTTAATCTTGGCCGAGAGGGACTATTTTGACAATATTTGAAAGTATGAATGTGGAGGGACTAAAGGTGTCAACATGCTCAACTTTATGCCTCTAAGTGACCCTTTACAGACCGCATGAGCTTATTCTCTATGGTCCGCAAGCATCTAATTATTTTGTCTCAAACCATCGTATACGGACCGTAGACTAAGGTCTATACGGTCTGCAAGCTAGCTCATTTCAGTGTGTGCGCATGGTCTTTACGGACCGCAAAGGGTACCGCCCCTACGGTCCGTAGAGGATCGCTAGTGATGAAAATTTGTTTGGGCATCAAGCAAAGCTGCATGAAACCATTTAATCAAAACTATGGGCTTCATGGCTGCTCTTGCCACGTTCTAGGACATGTGTACTGATCATAAACACTCTCCTAACACCTGGAACAATCTCAAACATCACATTCAAGTATAAATAGAGGTGGAATACAACCTCATTTCTTGCACCTTCTCATTTTATCATTCTATCTCCCTCCTCTGGAAGTTCCTAGCCGAAAGGAGCATCCAACTCAGTCTATATTCGTCCAAGTATCACTTGTAAGTGTTCCTTTCCTGGGCATTTTTGTTTTTTAGGCTTTAATAGCCGAAAGTCAAGCAAAATCGATTTTTTCTTGGACTTTCGGTTTAGACCATTATGGTCTAGCCATTGTTGAAGTCGAACATGGATATGTGATCTTAATTAGGTAGGTGTTAATCCCTCAAAAGGGCACCTCCTGAAAATCACGTTAACTTGGTCAATTGACGGGTCAAAGTTTTATTATTTAAAAAGTCAAAAGTCTGTTTTTTCGTAAACTTTATAAATTAATCATATGGATGTTATAAAATATTTTTTGACACTTAAATAAGTTGGAAATTAATATTAAAACATGTATAAACATGTTCAGCCTGTCATTTCCAGTTTTAGGGTCGGTTCACAACCGAAAGTCGAGCAGTATGACTTCTACTTTAACTTTTGATTCTGACCCGATTTAGCATAGTTAGCTACTAAATTAAAGTTGTATTATGATCACATTATAATGTAGGATAACCCTCTGAGGTTATACTATTTGATCATAATCAGGTTCTGAGTTTTTATACAAGTTCTTATATTATGCCTAACTTTGACCAAAATGCCCTTTTTGCATAAAACTTGGTTTTAATCAATATTGAACTTCAAAACGAATTACCTACTAATATGTTACTATAATTAACATATTTTGGTATTATGATTCTATTCATAACATGAGTTTATCTACATGTACATAAAATTATGTTATAATATGACAAAAATGCCCTTTTGGCACATAGTATGGTTTTAAACCATAATTATTATACAAAATTAAATACCTACTGATATGTTATTATAATTAACATGTTTTGGTATATTGAATCTGATCATAACCTGAGTTTTGATACAAGATCGTAAATTATTATATAATGTGACCAAAACGCCCTTTTGGAGCATAGTATGTTTTAAACCATAATTTTCATATCAAAACTATTACCTACTGATATTATAACATAATTAAAGTGTTATAACAGAATGTACTTGTTCATAACACAGATTCTTATGCAAGTTCTTAATTTACGTCACATAATGACTAAAATGCCCTTATGGTGCATATTTTGATTTCAAAACCTTAATGGTCATATAAGTTGATAACCTACTGATGTTACAACTTATTTAAAGTACTTTGGCATATAGAACTTGTTTATGACTCATCCGGTTATCCGATATCGCTTATATGCGTACGGTTGAGCTTATGTAACTAGTTTACGTAAGTTTACCGAAACGGGTCAAATCTTATCATTTCTATTTCAAATTCTAGAATGTATATTGTTTGCCCATATTATACAAGTCTTAGTACTTGTTGGGTTTGAACTACATTCTATTCCGGTCATCGCTTAATCAAGCGTATCGTACCGTTTACGATAATTTAAGTTAACCGGTCCAAGTCTATGACTTGAATAGGACCCGTTAACATTCTAATTGGTTATTTATACCATCATTCTAAACTAGGGCCTTCCAGTAAATTTCAATCAACCTTAGTTAATTGAATTACGGTTGTGCTATTTATAATTCTTGCATATTAAGACAAGTTTTAGCCAGGTAAATACTCTTAACCTATTTTCCCTATACGAGCTTGGGATACGATAAATTATTACCGCTTGGTCGGGTATGGGATCATATGTCGGATTGTGACTACAAAATTGTTATAACCCGTTTAAATTTGTTTTGTCTGATAACTTAAACATTGGGGGTTAACACGACCGTGTCCTGGATATCCTCGGCTCATTTAAGTTACTAATGGCCACGACTGAGCACGGGGTGTAGGCATACACCTGACAGATGCTAATGCTATTATAAAATGTTTTTCTTACCCATTAATTGGGGATACCCCTTTGTGGGTTTTAAGTGGCGTGTCGGTTAATCATGTTATTCGGTTTCTGCACCGGACCCCATATGTATTGACAGGCATGTAATACTGTATACAATATCATTTTGAATTGTCCCAAGTTAGTTATGAAAATCATGTGCCTTGTGCACTTAAAATGATTTTTGAAAGGTTTTTAAAATGAGTCGGTTATTTGTATTTACCATTGTAAACTGACGTATTTTCAAAAGACTAAGTTACAGGTTGCAAGGATACGTAAATAGGCTGGAAGTTTCCTGGTAATGCTAGAAGAGGAATTTGCAACTCCTTTGCATAAAGCCTAGTAGTCTGTATATTTCATTTTGTACATTTTCGATCCGCATATGGATCTTTATTACAAGCTGTCTGTATATATTATTTTGAACACTCGGACATTATGTTTGTAATAATAGTTTAACTCCAAGACTTCCGTTGCGCTATCTGTGTTTTTTGTATTTGATATCAATCGTCACGTACTCCCTAACCAGGCCCACCAAGATGTTGTCTGAATGACGGGGTGTGACATCGCATATTACAATAATCCAAACATAATTTTTACATCTATTTCGCATATTTTAAGAATTATAACCAAGACATAACCTACTCAAAACCCCCTAATCATACCAAATCGCATGTATCACACTAAACCATTATTAAAACTCCCCTAATCATATAAAATCGCATGTATCATACAAAACCCTTACCAATCATACCAAATCGCATGTATCACACTAAACCATTATCAAAACTCCCCTAATCATATAAAATCACATGTATTAGGCAAAACCCTTACCAAACACCACTAATCATACAAAATCGCATGTATCGTACAAAACCCTTATCAAACCCCATTATCAAATCGCATGTATAATCAATAACCTGGATTCATCTTCTTCGATTGTGGTCGATCGTTGTTAGTCTTGCTCTGTTTCTCCTTTACAACTCCCAAATCAATAGTCCTCATTAACGTTTGATGAAATCGCACCGGAAGAATTGAACGGAGGTTGGGAAGAAGAATGTAACGTTTTTTATTTTGATTTAGGGTATGATTTTGAAGTATCTTTGCTGATTTATAGGGATTATGATTTCACAATAACAATTTTAACCTTCGCAGTATGATTTATATATATTAATTTGATTAATTTAATTATATAAATTAGTTTTGCCCGCTTTTAAATGATGGAAGATCGTATCGCTGTGGGCATCGCATACATATTGTACGATAAAGGCCATTGTACAATAACTGACCTATATATATAGAGGATTCGGTTCAAATGTAAACCACCATGATTGTGAGAACCGTGAGAACTTTTTAATCCCGCGCGAGTTGGGCCAAATTTTTTTCGCACAAACGTAGATGAGAACATTATAAACACATCTGTAAAAAAGGTAAAAAAAAAATTGTCGAAGTGTTAGTTTTGACTGATGCAAGTTTTTTTACGCACTGGTGTAAAATTTTACAGTTGATAACTAGTTTTTTATCAGAGCGTAAAAAAACTTGCATCAGTCAAAACTAACGACTCGACAATTTTTTTTTTACTTTTTTTAGAGATGTGTTTATAATGTTTTCATCTACGTTTGTGAAAAAAAATTTTGGCCCAACTCGCGCGGGATCAAAAAGTTCTCATGGTTCTCACAACTCGTAGTGATTCTCATTTTAACTCGTCCCTATATATATATATATATATATATATATATATATATATATATATATAGGGTTAACGTAAAATGAAAACTTATACGAGTTGTGAAAACATAGAGAACTATGAAAAGTTTTTTCAAAAAAAAAATATTTACCAAATATTCTAAAAAAATCAACTTCCCCCCCCCCCCCCCCCCAAAAAAAAAAAAACTAGTTTTTTTCATTTATGGCACTTGTAAATGCTATAAAAGTGATGTCATGCTTATGTCATCAGGTTTTTACTGCTACTGTAACGGGCCGAAAAACACCACTTCGAAATTTTATTTTATTTTTACGACAGTCTTTTCTAACATTTTAATCTAGGGGTGTGAAAAAAATAGGGGCAAAACTCGCACGAGAAAACCGAGTTCTCTAAGTCTCACAACTCGGAAGGGTTTTCCCTTGATCTTGATCCTATATAGATATATATATATATATATATAGACATTTTTTAGAGTATTACCAATTTATCTGTAGTTTGTACAAGTAACTAAGAAAAGGAAGGTTTTTTATAAGTTCAGAGTAGGGCTGGCAAATCGTGTCTTATCGGGTTTAACAGGTCTCTGACGACGCGTATAACACAAGTATTAAATATGAATACAACTCGTTTAACTACTTGATATCTCATGTTTATATCATAGTTTAAGCAAACCATAAGTGAATATGAAATTAATTGATTTTTTAGCCCAATGGTTTCTACGTTTGCATCTTTTTTTTAGAACTCATGCGTTGCGACGGGACTACTAAACCAAACAAAAAATAGACATAAAAACGTTGAATTACACACGCACGTTACACGAATTATTACGCAAAACATTATTGTATAAAAGAATAACCAAGCCGAAACGATAACAAAACCAATGTAAAAAAACTATAAAAGTACAATACCAACCCGGAAATATAAACGTGGTAATATTAATAACCATATTATATAGCTTTACTTATATTTCTATTTGTATCTCTAGATATAATGATTATTATATTAAGATAATCACATTTTAATAATATTAATATAATAATATTCATAACAAATATTATTCACGAAAACAATATAAATAAATAAAATATAATAGGTTGTTAAAAATAAAATATATATTTAAACCTTACCAACAACAATTAACCAAAAACAGCATAGCCATAAAAAATATCTAGTTTTAACAATACTGAACTATTTATTTTATCAACATAATTATTTTGATATTTGAACAAATAATAAGAGTGTATATAATATATTTGTAGTCTTAGCTACTTAGCCGATTAATACTTTTTTACTTTTCAAAACACATTATAAGTCCTTTTTAACTTTTCAAAAAGTTAATAAGTTATAAGTTGATGAAAATAAGGAATCCCTAACACCCACATCATCGTGACCCCACACCTTCAACCACTTTTATCTCATGGTCGGCCCTTGCCATGTTTCTTCACCTGCTCCCATTTCAGATACAACCCACATCTTCATCTTCTTCGAAATTTCTGAGTGGTGGCTGAACAGATCTAAAAGAATCGCAACCGATCGGTTGTTTATCGTGATGCTGGCTGTAGTGTGGTGGTCAACCGCCTCTGATCGGTAGTGGTGGTGGTGTCCGGCGGTGGATGCAGTGGTGACCGTTGAAGACGCCTCTGAACAAATACTTGTACACTTAGGTTTTTTTTCTTTGTACCTGCAAGGAGGAAGGGGTCGTCTGGTGGTTGATTTTTCTTGTAAATAGAAACAAGAGTAAATTTCACTTTTTGTCCTTTATGTATTATCTGAATTTTGAAGCGTACCCTTTAAAAGTTTAATTTCAGTTTATGTCATAAAAATCACATGTTTTATATAACTTTAAGTCATTTACACCAAATTGAGTTAAATTACTCATTTAGGTTTATTTAATGCAAGGGTATTATATGTGATTTTATCAAAATCTTGTTATTACAGAGGAAGCTATTAACCAAAGGGAAAGAAATCAAGAAGCAAGTAAGAAGAAAATCAAGAAAGCTTCAATCTTGAATGAAAATAGGATTTCTAATTACATAAGATTTATATATAAACCAAGTATAAATGCATCATTATCAAGTATATGGACTGCAGGAAGCCGGACATCTTTTTCTTATGTACCTATGAATTTGTTCTCCTCATTTTTATTGTTTCTTTCGTAACTATGTCCGGAACGTTTGCTTGATGCTTCTCTCCGATTTGAGTTCTCTTTTTCGGTTCTCTGAAATGGTTAAATGCATCATTATCAAGTATAGGGACTGCAGGAAGCCGGACGTCTTTTTCTTCTGTACCTATGAATTTGTTCTCCTCATTTTTTATTGTTTCTTTCGTAACTATGTCCGGAACGTTTGCTTGATGCTTCTCTGAAATGGTTAAATGCATCATTATCAAGTATAGGCACTCCAAATAAGATTTTATAAAACAATATTTTTTAATTTTTAATTTTATAACATAGTTTGACTATCCTTTTCTTGCACTTTCGCCTCTGACTTTCTCCATTAGTTTAAATGGCTTTGGATTTTACCTTTCTCAATTGAGCCCTTGAAACGCCATGAACAATCAACATGCTATAGTCTGCTCCTAAATGATTAGCCATATCCATTTGTGATGTGAGATCGGTGAATAACACCAAACCTAGCATTTATAACCAACAAAACAAGCACAAAATAGAAAATCTTCATAACTACATGTCAAATAAGGAACCAAAAAAAAAAAAAAAATTTCCTCATAACTACCCGTCAAATAAGGAACAAAAAAAATCATTTGTTTATAGATCTATACTAGAACATGCTTGTAGAAAATAAAAAATTCTAAAATGTATTTGGTAATGAATTTCTTTATTTTTCAAACCGATCTGAGTTATTATGTGTACATCAACACCAACAAAATCAAAGCATACATCTCCATAAAATTAATTAACCAAAATTCTCAAATTCGTACTTTTGAAAACAAGCAATGATTTTTAAAAGTGTAAAGAAAGATTATGAGGCAATTCAAATTAGATAAAACTAAAATTAATAAAAGCTCTTACAATTACACGAAAAAAGAGAGGCCATCTTTAGGGCCAGGATGTGGATGAATGAGAGAAGAAAGGGTGCGGCGGTGATTAAGTGATTATAATGAAAATGGTATCGTGTTCGTTTAAATAAGAAGTGTGGGGTTACCCTAATGCGAATTTTACTATAACCACCCTAAGCATTTTAAGAGCTTTCAAAATGGAACCCAACTATTATAGAAAGTATCATTTTGATCTACCATAATGCAAATAAAGTTATTATTTTACTAGTAACTTAGAGTTTTCAGCCTTTATGTATGTTGTGAATTTCACTTTTCATCCTAAATATAAAGAACTGAAAAAGTTGATCCTTTATGTTCATGTGTTGTGATAGTTTATGTCTTTTTGTTTAACGATCGATAATTTTGAATGAAAAGTCTGGTCACGTGTCTTGCAAATTAATAGGGCAAATTGGATTTTTACCCTTTAATTGAAAAGAATAAATTATGTTTCTGACGCATGTGGTTAGGTTACATTAACCATATCAACTCAAAAATGAATTTTTTGACATTTCAAACCCCAATGCCATTTTCCTAACCTTTCTAGCCCCTAAAATTAACTCCATCACGTTATTCGTTAAAATCCAGTTGCATGTCCCTTACGTGAGGGCACTTTAGACAAATATTGTTTAACATAAGAGGTAAATTAAAATACGAAGGATGTGTGGTGGTTATATAATAGTGAAGAGGGAGTGAGATCGAACCTCAGGGGCAAACTTAAGAGAAAAGACCTACACCCAACTCCACCACACTAAATATTGATAGTAGTATCCACCCAATAAAATATAACATGATCAGGAAGCACAAAAAAGAAAAAAAAGTTATAGTAAAACACAAGCTGTCACAAAAAATAAACAAGTATTTGACATAACTATCTGAACATGGTTGACATAATTATTATAAACATAAATTAACACAAAAATTAAGAAGTTACTTTAACAAAAACTAAAATTAAATAGTCAAATGAGAGATGTTGGCGGAGGTGTATAGTATAACTATGGTTTCAAAATTTAAAACCTAAAACCAATAAAATAGAAATATAACATATAAAAACATTTAAATGAATGCATACAAATGAACATAAATGAGCAAACATAAATGAACGCATCACCGAATGTTCACGAACATAAACGAACGAATGAAACCTATATTCATGTCCGTTTGTTTAACTTACTGATGTGCGCAAAATGCAACATATAAATTATATCAAACAAAGCATAAAATTGACCCTTATTCGGTACTAATGTTGGAAAAAGCATGTTTCTTTATTTACTTTTAATTACAGGATCAAAATAGCTTAAATGAATAAAAAAAATTAAAAGCAGAAACCAACACAACTACAAAGAAGAAGAATTGACACGACCTGCCGAACCCCCGTCCACATTCAAAACAACAAAATAACAAAAACAGAAGCTTAGGCACGGGGCCGTGCCCACTAGGCATGGGGCCGTGCCCAGTCAAGATTCTCTGCAGAAAAAGACAACAGCAAAAGAAAAACCAACATGGGGCCATGCTAACCCAACACGGGTCGTGGTCAACTCTAGGATTTGCAGAATCTATAATAGTACAGCAAGTACTGTGACAACCCGCAACTTCAGGTTACTACTTTAACAGAACCACAGTTAATTAAACATACATTCATAGCACTACATTTAACTAGGGTTAGTTAGATGAGTCTACTTTGGTAATTCGGGGAATTACCAGAACACACGCACATGATAATTCTCGAACGTTGGAGAGTAACGCGAATAATAATTATAAACGAATGGTATATATGAAATGTAGGTGATGCATGACAAATACATGAGCTACATGCTTTAATTGTAAATTACAATTGGTTATGTGTTTTGTGTGAAAGTTACAAAGTTAGGGGTGTTTAGTGTTAATATTGAAAATAAAATAAAACTCATGCAACCCTAATCATTTCTCATAATCCAAGTTACGGCAGTTCATCATTTCTTCAATCATTTCTCTAATCCCTGGCAACACAAGTTTCACACACATCAATCTTGATCTTTCTATCCACCTGGAATCAAGCCAAGGTAATTGCTTTATGATTGTACACTATTATCTCTGCTCTTTTAATTTCATGCAAGCCCTAGTCCTCCAAACAATGGTTCTGTGTTTAGTTAATGTTTCTGATAGTTTGAGCTATGGTTTGTGAATGATTGTGTAATGGTTTGTCTCTTATTTGGATGCAATCCATATGCTAGAATTGTTAAATTGTTGTTTGATTCATATGCTAGATTAGGGTTTTGATAGTACAGAAGTAACTGTTGTATTGAAAACTGCTTATCTTGTGTTCATGAGCGATTATGTTTAGTCCGACTTTGTGAAGTCACAAAGTCAGGGTTTCGGGAAATAAAAAGATCATAGTTTATTAGGTTCTTATATATAGTCAGAGTTTAGAAATAATGAAGTCAAGGTTTATTTATGTTGTGTATTGTCTGGGTTTTCCTTGACCTAGTCCGAGTTTATACGTGTTCGGTATGGATTCCGAGTTTACATGATTACCTATGGATGTAGAGTCCAAATTTATTAAGTGTGGGGAGTCCGAATTTATCTTTGGATCTGAATTTGCATATATCCGAGCTTATTATGTGATGTTTAAATTTGTATGATGTTCGAACATAAGTGAGTCCGAGTTTGTTGGATGTCTGAGTTTACGTGTTATCATAGATCTGAGTTTAGTAGTTGTGCATGATGTGTTCAAAATTTATGTAAGTGGATGGTGATATATAAAATTCCGAACTTATGTATGTAGGTATATAAGGTTCCAAGTTCATCAGAGTTTATCAATATGGTATGGTCCGAGTTATGATACATATTAATGGATCCGAGTTTCTCTACGTGTACCTAAGTTCTGAGCTTCCTGAATTAGATGTATCCGAACTTAGTGTTAAAAGATGGGTCCGAGTTTACTGGTTTGGAGTCCGGGTTTATCATTACTTGGTGTCCGAGTTACTTGAGTTTATGGAGGTCCGAATTTATATTGAGTTAAAGGGGGTCCGGGCTATGTTAATAAAGATGTCCGGATTTATGGGTATAGAATGAAATCCGAGTTTATGAAGGACATGCCGGCTCCGACTTTATATATGTTTATATATATAATCCGACTTTATTTACAAGGTTCCAATGTTTAATGTTTAATGTTTGGTAGCTAATGTGTCCGACTTTATGAGTATTTATAAAAAGGAAGTTCCGAGTTTCATATATGGTTCCAAATGTGATTAATATCTCTGAGTTGTATATTGTTTCATGAATAATAGTTCCATGTTGTGTGTTCTGAATATATTGATCTGAGTATGGAATATACGTGAATATTTGTATCTGAGTTACTTGTAATACATGTTTAACTGTCCGAGTTTTACACACTTGATCTCCGAATCACCAACTAGACACTAAGTTAAACTTGTGGAATTGAACACATTAAACACTTGATTGTTTAGGTACTTAGGGTATTGCAAACCCTACTCGTACACTTACTATACTTGCTCGATATTGTACATTAGGTCACGTGTGACGGACCTAACATATTATTAACGCTGGAAGTACGTAAACACAAACCGAGCAAACCAATGTGAGTTCATTACTTTTTCACAAGCATGCGTCCCGGGGGGACAAACAAACTACTATTCCTTGGAGGAATACTTTTCAATGTTTGGTTTAATTTCGATGTTAGTTAATAAACTCAACTCTATCACGAAAGTCCCTACTTACATACCGAGCTAGTTGCCTGGGAGG
The DNA here is from genome assembly GCA_030545235.1 of Helianthus tuberosus. Taxonomy (NCBI): domain Eukaryota; kingdom Viridiplantae; phylum Streptophyta; class Magnoliopsida; order Asterales; family Asteraceae; genus Helianthus; species Helianthus tuberosus. The sequence goes on from CM060380.1 coordinate 59,360,934, forward strand.
CAACGAGGTATTAGTTGATAGCGCTATTAGGCCTGACAAACCTCACACCATACCTTGGAGGACGGGCGTGAACTAATGACCTTAAACACTTTGATCAATGATGATAGACATTGATGAGGGCACCAAAAAAGAACAGTCAATCAGTATTGAGTTTATTATTCCTAAGATGTCTTTAAACTAAACACATACATGATTTTCGTTAAACAAAACTGTGAACTCGCCAACTTTATGTTGACACACTTTTCTACATGCTTGCAGGTCGTTAGATGCATCATACGCTGGAACTTGCTATCAGGAGAGTGGAAGGTGTCATGGGGAGTATTATTGGAGTGAATGTTAAACACTTCGCATTTTAAAACAATATGATTTTAATCATGTTTAAACGATAATATTGCTTCTGCTGATTACATTGTTTTGTTGAATCGACAGTTTTTGAAATGCACTAATCATGTTGAATGTGATGTTTGTTTTTACTGTCATTTACTATTACTTCGACTTAATTAGTGGCTAGATCCTAGTACGTCACACGCCTCGCTGTGAAATCCGCATGTGGGCTTTTGGGGGTATGACAGTTTGGTATCAGAGCTGCTGGTTATAGTGAATCAGTTCCGAAAGCGACCATGACACTACGCTCCAGATTGCAAGGTTCGTCTTTTATTATTGTAAACATTATACGTCTAGCGTACACATATGCATTGCATTGCATAGCATACCCAACATTACAGTATAATTACATATATTACTTGTTTACATTATGATGCATATATAGTATGACATAACCTTTAGACCTTCGTGATCCTTATCATTTTGAATACACCTTAACTTTTAACACTTGAATCTGAGAATCTTTTGACGCAAGTTAAGAGGAACTGGGATGAACATGCAAATCACGTTATCATTACGGTACACTATATAGGAGTGCATGTGATTCCTAGTGAGGCTTAGCAAGTGTAAAGGGGTTCTGGCCCATTATCCAACATAATTGGGGATTCAACAATATATAGGAGTCATAGCGATGATTGACTTCTACTCAATCTTGATCCTTACTCTTTCCACTCTCCTTATGGATCCAGAATCATGAGTGGACACCGTGGTGGCCACGGCGGTGGGCATGGCAACATCATCATGACTCAGGCGGAGTTGATGGATCTCATTAACACACGTGTGGCCGAGGCTTTAGCAACTCAGTAAGCTGGTATGAAATTTACAACAAGATGGTTTTGTTCTTTATGCCTGTATTCAAACTCTCATTCGTGCATTGTACATTCTTTTGCCTTCAGGTCAACACATGAACCAAAATCCGAACAATCCGCCCGTCTGCACTTTCAAGACATTTATGGATTGCAAGCCACAAACTATCAGTGGGACTGAAGGAGCAGTGGGACTGAAGGAGCAGTGGGACTTCTTCGCTGGTTTGAGAAGGCCGAATCAGCATTTTCTATGTGTAACTGTCCGGCTGGGGACATGGTGAAGTTTGCTTCAGGCACACTGAACGATATTGCCTTAACTTGGTGGAACGCCCAAGTTCAGATGCTTGGAATTAAGGTGGCGAATACTACAACTTAGGATGACTTTAAGGAATTGATGCGGGAGGAGTACTTTCCACGTGAACAGATTCAAAAGTTGGAGAATGAGTACTATCATTTGAAGATGGTAGGGTCCGAGATCGAAGCCTATACGAAGCGATATCACGAGCTTGCAAAGATGTGTCCTAATATGTCAAACCCGGCCTACTAGAGGATCAAACTGTATATTAATGGTTTGGCCCCACAGATCAAGAGTATGGTTACTGCAGCGAATCTCGATAACTTACCACGGATTATCCGTCTAGCCCACAAGATTACTGACAAAGAAGTCGAGCGTGGTGCACTACTAGAGTGTGGTGCTACGCCTACTCCTGCTTTCGACAACAAACGAAAGTGGAATGACTCAGAAACATTCTCCAATCTCAACCAGCAACAGAAGAAGGGTGATAATAACAACAACCGCAATTTCAACCAGTCTTCCTCAGTAAATCAGAACCATAGCAAAAACCAAAATCAGGGTTCTTACGCAGGTAAGCTGCCAAAGTGCAATAAGTGCAACTACCATCACCATGGGTAGTGCACTCAAACCTGTCAGAGGTGTGACAAAGTGGGCAATATGGTGAAAGACTGCAGAGCTCCATTCTCAAAACAACAGCAACATCAACAACAACATCAACAGCAACAACAACAGCCGCAAAAACAACAGAGACAACAGCCGCAACAAAATCAGGGTAATCGGAAGGGGTGCTTCCAGTGTGGAAGCGAGGGCCACTTCAGGAAGGATTGCTATCACAACCCCCAACCCCACCCTGGGAGCGGGAGCCTCGAGCCAGTCAGATGGTATCGGTGTTAATTAATTTGGCAGTGGAAAGTTTCATCAGGACCGTAGTTAGGAAATATTTTTATCAGAGTTAAACACCAAAATGTTTAAAAAAAATAAATGGGATAAAACCCGATTTGCATTAGTAAAATATTTATAGGGATAAACCCTAATTACTGAAAATAATTCTTCTTTTTATTTACGTAACTTTTATAGCAACTTTTCTAAGGCTTCAGTGCTCTCCAGCTGACTTTTATTGGCTTCACACTACGTTACCAGAAACGCGTTTTAAAAACATTTTATCAGCAAGAAATACTGGTGAGTGCATCTCAGTTTAGTCAAAACAGTTTTATCACTTTAACAGAATTAAGGGCAACCCGCAATTACATTTGCTTGATCTAATCAATCACCCAATCAGTACTGTCAACCCGACTTGTGGGTCATATTACTCATTGGCTAACTCTTTGTCCAATGGTAAAGTCTCACAAATTTTGTATACAAAACCCCAACATACTGTCAATAATTATAGACTTACAAATACTCAATTACTGTTAAGTATAATTTAAAACAATTGAGGTTTTTATAAAAAAAGATTTCTAAAAAGAGAATGTACTCACATTTGTAGATTTAGGTATTTCTACAGGCTTCCTGGTAATATTATAGCTTCCTGATAATATTATAGTTTCCTGGTTAATTTAAACAATGCACACGTGTTAGTAAAATAACCCAAATTGCATTAACCATACAACTCGAGATAGAACTCCAATGACTGAGTCAGGCAAGGCCTTGACATGCATTATAGAGTCCTAAATCAATCGGATGTAACACGAGACAGAATTCCAACGACTGAGTCGGGCAGGGCCGACATGCATTACGAAAATCCTAAATCGATCGTGTAGGGTAATAGCAGGGTTATAGTACTTACAACGAGTCAGAGCTTCGCTTGTTAGGGGGTATTTGGCTATTATTTTCGCTATAAGAGTTTGAGAGAGATTCAGAGAAAATGAACAATCGAAATGGCTGATCTCGGCCCCTTTTATAGCTACAACAGAAGTCTCTCGCGCCCTGCGAGAGCTTCTTCTTCCTTCGCGGCCCGCGAGAGCCCAGAGGCGGCGATTGGGTTGCTGAGTCACCGGGTGATCTTGACACGTGTCCTGACATGTGGCATTCGGAGTGTCCGCCAAGTAATAGGTTGTCGTACCCCGCGACAGCTTTGTCTTCGTCTGTCACGGCCCGCAAGCGAAGGGCAAATCTTGTTTTCTTTGATTTTTACACGTACGAAGGTATTTCGGGTCCATTCTTCATGCACGGGGTATGTAAGGAATGTTTTAGGGTCATGTTAAAGGTTCTAGGAGGGTTGTTACATCCTCCCCACCTTGTTTTAAATCTCGTCCTTGAGATTTGGGCTACAATATCCCCTCAGAATTATGTTATGTTTCTAAGTTAGTAAGAACATTATATCAAGGTGTCAGAGATAGAATCAAGATACGAATATATATATCATAGGATAATTCAATGATCCCAAAAATTAGTTTCAGGAATCGATGTTAACTGAATGAGCTGAAATGTTACAATTACTAAGTTTCACAAATCAAAAGATAGACTTGATAGGCATAAAATTCAAAATGCAATGACTTTTAGAAACAATAGGATTTGATGTCGGAAGAGAACTTGCATTGATCGAGAAGAACTCTAAATCAATAATCTCAATTGAAAATAGAAGTATGAAAAAATGATTTGTCAATGATTAAACCAAAAATCCGTGACATTTAGTTGAATGGCAGAGATACACCGAAAATACAATAAGAGTGAGTGTATCATTGTCCTGATACATAATTGTATCAAGATTACTTGAGGAGTCAAACAAAGTACGTATGAGTTGATATGATTAGGATTATGATTAGCTCAAGCTATGAATTTATACAGACATCATAAGATGTTGTAATGATTTGAAATAATTCAATGATTATAATGACCGAATGAATTCACCGTTCTTGAAATGAATTGAAAGTTTCAATGAAGTGAATCTGGATATTCAAAAGATAGGATTTTCAAGTGAAGGAATAAATGAATATCGTAGGATTGATCAATGATGAAAGAAATGTTGGAGGTACAATGGAATAAAAATTTAGGTACCTTTATCTTAATCACAAAATTGTATTAAGACTGGTTTAGGATACTGAATCAATAGATAGATAAATTCATACCTCAGGTTTGAAAATGAAATGAGTTAAAAAAAACGCCATCGCAAGGTGTCGTGATTTAACAAGTGGTTCATTGGAGTTGTAGTCTTTGAACAGGTCTACTATGTTTAAACAAATGAGACTACCTCGAATATGATGATTTCAATTCATCATATAGGATTTTGAATTGAATGTATATTGTGAACAAGTTCAAACAATTGAGCTTGGTTTAGACATATTCCAACAATGGATATATGTACTGACAAGAAATGGTTACAGTGAAATCCGATAAGTAACTCTGAAAAGAAAAGGAGTTTTCCAAGAAATCTGTTGACTTGATATCAAAAGTCAACGTTTTTGCAATAATAGGAATTGTCAAAATGAGTATAATGAAATGAGATCCGAACTTATGAATAAAAGATCTTTTGAAATGAATCACATGCGTAATAAGCAATGCACGTGCAACATATGAATTTGTCAAGAGATAAGACAATTGAGTGTTGGCTTTATGAAAGAAAAATAAAGACCTTTTTATTTATCAAACTTTGATAGGAATCAAAAGTCAACTAGTATTTTAGTACAGGCAAAACGTACGGATGCTTATGTTAGAATTTACTATGGCTTCCTGTGTCGTTTATGCGTTCTTCCTAGCTTCACCTGGGTTTCTAGCCTTGTTGTTGGGTGCCTTAGATAGTTCTAGGTAGTAGGGACGGATATGACCTGGTTCTCCGCTGTTGAAACAGATGTTAGTTTTCCTTCTACATTCTTCCTCGGCATGTCCAGCTTTCTTGCAGAAGTTACAGTGGTGTGTCTTCTTAAAATGGTGTTTTCCTGAACGTTTCTTGTTGTAGTTTCTGCAGGTAGGTTGCATGATTTCTGGTTTCCTTCCTTTGTCCTTATATGATTTGTCGGAGCGGAATTCCTTATAAGAGTAGCTATAGGTTGTGGTTTTCTTTTGTTTGGAAGATGGAGTTTTGATATGAATATCATGACCTCTATTGATACTAGGGTTAGGTTTGAAGTGATGAGTATGCCTACAGTGGGTAGTAGGATCCTCGTTTATGGGCACAAAAATCTTAATAGCTTCAATGATCGAAGGTATGGCATTAGACATTCCTTGAGCTATTATATTTTCTATAGTGTTCCTATCCAAAGAATTTTCATTACTAGCCTGAATTTCCTGATTACATGCTATTTCCTTTGACATCTGAATTGCAAACAAGTTCAGATATAATTATCACAGAACTAAACAATTATACAGGCATATTTTGTTGCTCATTTTTCATTTAGCACAAATATAGTCATACCTATCAATATCATGCGTTGATATATATATATATACATATTATATTTTAACATTTTCTTTCACTATATATTTTATCAAAATATAAGTATTTATGTGCTGGTTCTTTCTTTGTTGTAATAGCTTTTCTCTATCTTGCCTTAATTCAATTATATTTCCAAAGCTCATGGCTGGATAGGTATTCAGAATTTACGGTTGTGGCTAGAGGTAGGGATTTTATATCAAATTCCAAGATTTTCTGTCATTGACCCACTATAGTTCTTTAAGAGATGGTGCTAGTACGGATATTCTTAAGGTATCTTTTGAATTAAAGGTGGGTATCAAAATAGATCTTGAGTAAACATGTAGGGTTGTTTCTTCTGTTATATACAAAATTTTGTTTTTCTACAGAAGATATTTATTTATTATATTGTATATACTATCAATAAATTTGTGTCTTGTATATCCATACATATAAATATAAAGTTTTAAAGTTTACTGAAATATATACATATAATACCAAATTATAAGAATCCAGTTACATAATTAATTGTATTAATTATCCTGTTTATTTCCATAACTTTGTTTATTTCTTTATACTAACAATGGTAATAGTATATTAAAGTAAATTTTATTAAATTTATCAGAAATAATATTTTGGAATAAAAAAGGTAAATCACCAAAAGAAATAAATTTAATCAAAATATAAATTTTCTGGATTCTTTTAGAACAAATTAATTTTTAACTGACAGGTTGAATCATTTTGGTTTGTAAAATATTAGGACTTGATTCTTAATTTATCATTTTTGTTTATTTAAAGAATCATAATAGATAATACAAAAATTTAGCGTTTCTAAACTTAATAGTGAAATATTATTCCTATATCAGAATATATATATAGGATTAGGTTCAAACGTGAACAAAATCCCAAGAGTGAACTGCGTGAACTGATTTGGGCCCTTGATTTTTATGATCTTTGAGATTTTAAGTGAATGGCATGATGGTAATTATTCGATTATTTGTTATTATTTAATTAAGTGAATAAGGGTATTTGTGTAATTTTCCATATTAAATTGATTGCATAAATCCCGTTTATATCTACATTTAGGTTTTATTCACCTCCTATTCAAACACACATATCCTTCTCTCTCACATATCATCGCTGACATCAACCAAAACAGAGGAGGCAATGATTGTAACGATCAGGTTCATCATTCGTATGCGTTTCATGTTTCTGGTCCTCGTAAAGTTTCTGCCCCAAATTGGCGAGATCTTATTAATTCCAGCTGGTTAGTATCTCGATTTTGGATTCCTTTCGTTTGATTATATGTGGGTTTGATAATGAGATTGGATCTCTGAATTTTTATGGGTTTTCTACGATGGATTGTGACTCAGTGACTGCAGTTTAGAAGTGTTTAGGTTTAGATGATGAAGATGGCACAAAAACAAAAGACTACACCCTATTTTGTTATTACATGGGCTTTTTCAAAGTCATGTTTGTGGCCCATATCAAATTATAATAAATCAGCTATTTGTGAAATATTGTTTGGGCAAGACTTGAACGTTCTCACACTTAACATTTAACAGCATAGTGTAATAGACATTCATTTTTTGTAGGTATATATTGCAAACTTAAACAATATATAACAAATCTCAACTTTAATTTATGTAATATTTTCTCTGATTTAGTATTATAAAAATATGCATTTATTTTGTTTTGTTATTGTTTTCATCTTCTTTATTATTATAAAAATATCACCATTAATATTTAATACATTTAATTTTATAAAACCTCAAAACAAATATTGATTGGCAAATATCTGGCTTACACAGCACCTTGATTGGTAAATATCTAGTTTAAACAACACCTTAAAATGACTTTAGTGGTCGTAGTACATCTTAAAGATAATAAATTAATATAATTTTGTGTATATAAAGGTTACACTGCGAACCCAGTCATAAATGTCTGGTTCCGCTAGAGCAAAGGTATTCTAGCACAAAAGGGACCAAATTGGATTTTAGGTTAAGGTTTAGTTATTAATTTTTGTTATGTAAAGTTGTTGATGTACACTTGTGAATTATGCAAAGTATTAGTTGCTGAGTTTTTTTTGTTCAATTTTTTGATTTTGCTCTTTCTTTAACGCGATGTACACATGTGTATTCTGATTTTGCTCTGTTTTTAATGCGATGTACACATGTGTATTCTGATTTTGCTCTAATTTTAACCCAATGTACACATGTGTATAGCGTCTGCTTTTGTGATATCTCATATTTTTTTGTGCATTGAATGTGTAAAGTTGTTGATGTACACTTGTGAATTATGCAAAGTATTAGTTGCTGAGTTTTTTTGTGCTATTATAGGAGATGTCGTTTACGAGAAAAGTGGAGATGGAATGTCGATAAGGATGATTCACGTACGAGGTCGATAAGGATGATTCAACATACAACGTGGCGAATAGTTGTAAAAGATTATTTTTTTTTGTTTTTTTTATTATGTTGGGTTTATTGTTTTTACGAAACTGGAACTTGTAATTATATGTTTTTTTTGTTTGGTTTGGAAAACATTATGGAACTTGTAATTTGTTAAATATAAAATAGTTTTACAGGTATTGTTTCTATGTATGTATTATGAAGCTAATTACACATATGTACGATGCTGAGTACACATGTGTACTGTTCTATTTATATCCAAGTACACATGTGTATACCGTTGAAATATGAAGGTTACGTGGATCTTAAAAATCAAAATTTGAATTCTGGTGATGAAATCTGAAATAAAAAAAAATTGAAATCTGGTGATTTGTTGTTTATTTTGATAATTATCTTATTAATAAATAAAACATAATGTGGATAATGAATTTAAATTAGGAAAGATGTAACTTAATTCAATTATTAAAATAATGATTTAAATCTAATTTTTTATATAATTACAATCATACCCTTAACAATTAAAAAAGAAATCAAGGGTCTAGATCTGTTCACGCAGTTCACTCTTGGAAGGTTGTTTACGCTGGAACCCTACCATATATATATATATATATATATGGAGGAGCTCATGCGAGAACCACATTTATTGTGAGAATCGCGAGAACCAATGTGAACACAATCTAAAATAGCTAAAAAAACCTAAAAAAAACCTAACCCCCACCCCCCCCCCCCCCCCAAAAAAAAAAAAAAAACCTAAACCCCCCCTCCACAAGCTAAAAAAAACCTAAAAAAAAACCTAACACCCCCCCCCCCAAAAAAAAAAACCTAACCCCCCCCCCCCCCCCAAAAAAAAAAAAACCTAAACCCCCCCTCCCCAAGCTAAAAAAAACCTAAAAAAAAACCTAACCCCCCCCCCCCCCAAAAAAAAACCTAAACCCCCCTCCCCCACCCCCCCAAAAACCTAACCCCCCCCCCCCCCCCAAGCTAAAATGCTAAAAACTAAACCCCTAAAAAACCTAAAAAATCTAAAAAAAATCTAAAATTTTTTTTTTGAATTTTTTAATATTTTTTATGTTAAAATCGCTACTTTTCGAAGCCAAATAAAAAAAAAAATTTAAAAACAAAAAAATTTAAAAAAAAAAATTTTTAAAAACAAAAAAATTTAAAAAAATTTTTTTTTTTTTTTTTGGCTTCGAAAAGTAGCGATTTTTTTTTGTAAAAAATATTAAAAAATTCAAAAAAAAAATTTTGTGTGATTTTTAGCTATTTTTAGGCATTTTTGGTTGTGTTCACATTGGTTCTCGCGGTTCTCGCAATAAGAGGTGGTTCTCGCATGATCTTCTCCCTATATATATATATATATATATATATAATTTAAGAAATAAGTTGAACTATTAGATAACAATCTTTAAGTAATTTCCTGTTGATATGTATGTGTTATATACATATATTTTAAATCAATTAGTTATACAATACCAAATGTTTTTGGACTTATTTTTATTCTATGCATGAAATATTATTTGTTCTATTAATACAGGTTATAAAATATAAAATATTTTATACATATATTTGCATACTTTTCATATAGATGAAAATGTACATGTGCCTATATGGATATAATATAATCATATGGAATAATATTTTCATAGAGTTATCATGAAAATCTTGTTTTTAATTATTGTATCTAAACATGTTTTATTTATGCTAAAATATTATATTTTAACAAAGTTAATATAATTAAATGTTTTGTCAAAACTTTGACAAAAATATAGATTTAAATCAAGTAAAATTTTGGGTTATATCATAAATCATAAAACATACTACTTGTATCAAATAATATTTTATATTATGATATTTTAGTGACATCACACCTAAGGGTGTCATCTTATATCTTTGATTAAAATATTAAGGTCAATATCATAATATTATTATAATTTATTTTGAATTGTATTCACATAAACATATGGGTATGCTATATTTATCACAAAATTTTAATATATTATGAATATATTTCCTTTATATATTTATAGCATAACCTGCTGTAAGATACAAATAGGGGTTACATATCCTGAAAATTTAAATGATGTAAAATCATCTAGGTATAATACATATTATTTTAATATTTATATTATGAAATTTTTCGAAGTATCATATCTGAATCGTGTTATCTTATATTAATATGAAGATATTAATGTTACTATCGTAATATTATTATAGTGTTATAAAATTCATATTGCATTATGTTCATACACATATATATGGATATGATATATATATATATATTTAATATGTATCACAAAATTTAATAAGACATAATATTATTAATATATCACTTATATATATATATATATATATTAAGCATATCATAACTGTAAGATACAGATATGGGTAACACATATTGGGAATTTAAAATTCGTTTAATGACATAAAAATCATAATAAACATATTAAGATTTTATGTTCACAGGATAACACATAAGGTATTTTATTTTCCTAACACAAATGTTTAAGGTTTAGGTATTGGAAGAACACCTAAAGGACTTAAACCAGTGGCATAGCTCTGATACCACCTTCTGTCACAACCCCCGACCCCACCCTGGGAGCGGGAGCCACGAGCCAGTCAGATGGTATCAGTGTTTATTAATTTGGCAGCGGAAAGTTTCATCAGGACCGTAGTTAGGAAATTCTTTTTATCAGAGTTAAACACCAAAATGTTTAAAATAAATAAATGGGATAAAACCCGATTTGCATTTGTAAAATATTTAAAGGGATAAACCCTAATTATTGAAAACAATTCTTCTTTTTATTTAGGTAACTTTATAGACACTTTTCAAAGCCTTCAGTGCTCTCCAGCTGGCTTATATTGGCTTCACACTACGTTACCTGAAACGCGTTTTAAAAAGATTTTATCAGCAAGAAATACTGGTGAGTGCATCTCAGTTTAATCAAAACAGTTTTATCACTTTAACAGAATTCAGGGCAACCCGTAATTACATTTGCTTGATCTAATCAATTACCCAATCAGTACTGTCAACCCGACTTGTGGGTCATATTACTCATTGGCTAACTCTTTGTCCAATGGTAACGTCTCACAAATTTTGTATACAAACCCCCAACACACCGGCAGTAATTGTAGACTTACAAATACTCAATTACTGTTAAGTATAATTAAAACAATTGAGGTTTTTATAAAAAGAGAATGTACTCAAATTTGTAGATTTAGGTATTTCTACAGGCTTCCTGGTAATATTATAGCTTCCTGATAATATTATAGTTTCCTGGTTAATTTAAACAATGCACACGTGTTAGTAAAATAACCCAAATTGCGTTAACCGTACAACTCGAGACAGAACTCCAATGACTGAGTCAGGCAAGGCCTTGACATGCATTACGGAGTCCTAAATCAATCGGGTGTAACACGAGACAGAATTCCAATGACTGAGTCGGGCAGGGCCGACACGCATTACGGAAATCCTAAATCGATCGTGTAGGGTAATAACAGGGTTATAGTACTTACAACGAGGCAGAGCTTCGCTTGTTAGGGGGTATTTGGGTATAATTTTCGCCTATAAGAGTTTGAGAGAGACTCAGAGAAAATGAACAATTGAAATGGCTGATCTCGGCCCCTTTTGTAGCTGTAACAGAAGTCTCTCGCGCCCTGCGAGAGCTTCTTCTTCCTTCGCGCCCGCGAGAGCCCAGAGGTGGCGATTGGGTTGCTGAGTCACCGGGTGATCTTGACACGTGTCCTGACACGTGGCATTCGGAGTGTCCGCCAAGCAATAGGCTGTCGCGCCCCGCGAAAGCTTTGTCTTCGTCTGTCGCGGCCCGCGACCGAAGGGCAAATCTTGTTTTCTTCAATTTTTACACGTACGAAGGTATTTCGGGTCCATTTTCATGCACGGGGTATGTAAGGAATGTTTTAGGGTCATGTTAAGGGTTCTAGGAGGGTTTTTACAATTGCCCACATTTGAAGCAGAACACCAACAACAATGGGAACAACAACAATAACAACAACGCTAGAAATCACAACAACAACAACGGTGGAAATGGTGCTCGCGGGAGGGCATTTACTATTGGTGCGGGTGACGCGAGGAACGATGGCAATGTCGTGACCGATACCTTTTCGGTTAACAATCTTTTCGCCTCTGTTTTATTCGATTCCAGTGCTGATTGGAGTTACGTGTCCTTGAAATTCGGTAAACTGTTAGGATCGACCCCGACACCTCTCGAAACCAAACAGGTTGTAGAAATGGCTGACGGCAAACCAATTGAAGTGTCTCATGTTCACTTTGGGTGCAAACTCGACCTTTTAGGTCAAGTGTTCGACATTGATCTCCTTCCTGTCACTCTTGGTAGCTTTGACGCAGTCGTCGGTATGGAGTGGTTATCCAAATACCGAGCTGAAATTCTCTGTAAAGAGAAGGTCGTTCGTATTCCACTCCTTAGTGGAGATTCTTTGTCCGTTCAAGGTCATCGAAGTGGTACTACGGTTGGCATCATTTTGGCATTGAAAGCCCAGAAGTGCATACAAAAGGGTTATCCTGCTATTCTAGCTCTCGTTACCGATACCCAATCTGAGGAAAAGAAGATCGAAGACATTCCGGTCGTTCACAAACTTGCATGTCTTTCCACCCCCGAAAACATTTATAAAAATGTAAAACGGTAAAAGGTGGGGGTTATGAACTCACCTTGACGTCCTTGTGCAAAGCTAGATTATCGTGATTCCGTGATGTTGTTCCAAGAACGTGAATTCACTAGCATGTAGTCTACGACATTCCTAACAAGGAATAACTTATAAGTTTCTAATTAAACAATGTAGTTAAACTACGTGTACGAGCTCTACCGAATCGTTAACTAAACGATTCTACGAAGGTGTTAATATTTTGGTTTGAAATAACCAAACTATTGTTATTTGATCCCATTTATAATCGGGATAAAAACTAAGTCGTGGAAATGACTTAGCTTCCGAGCGACTTAGAATATATATTTATATATAAATGTAAATACGTTCGAGAAGTCGCATTAGTCGTCGCGAATAGTAGGCGTAGATGAATAGTAGTACGACTCTCCATAGCTTTCGTAAGTCGTAAATAAATAAATAAGTAAATAAATATGTGTATATACATATGTTGGGTTTTTCCCATGTTTATCAAAGTTATTTTACCCATATAAGATAAAAACACAGCGGAATAATTATTTAAAACATGTTATTTTACAAGATATAAAACTCTTTTATATGCAAAACCCAATAACTCGGATCCATATACGAACATGCATGCTATAAAAAACACAACCATAGGGTGTTTTAGAATACTACCTTTCAAAGAACAAGTAGGTGAAAAGGATGATGCTTCTTGAATGGTAATCTTCAAAGGAGAAGACCTCAAACTTGTATACCCAAATCCTTCCAACAAACACTTTGATTTTGCTAGGATTTGTGCACTTAAAAATCAAACTTGAACCCCTCTTGGAACACCACCTTGGGCCGAAAATTTGAGAAAAAAAATAGTGTTCTTGCACTTGAATGTTGTAAGAAAAAAGTATGAAAGAAAAATGATCAAATCAAGTTATGATCTTGTGTGAGATTTTGCATGTATTGGAAGTGGGGAAAACCCACCTTGGAATGTAACGACTCATACAAAAATGTCCTAAACCGCTCCGTAAGTAAAAACCCGAACCCGTAGAACCTTACTTTTCATAAAAATCCAAGAAAAAACAATAATTTTCATCTGTCGCGGGCCGCGACAGATTTAGAAGAGGTCTTCGCGGGGCGCGACAGACCTGTGGTCTCCGGATAAGCATGAGGGACACGTGTCGTCCACGTGTCAAGACCACGCCATGACTCAGCAACCTTCACACCGACCCAGACTCCCTCACGGGCCGCGAAGGAGAAGCTGATATGCTTCGCGGGCCGCGACTCGCCCCTATTTCAGCCTATAAATAGCATCCGATGGTTTCATTTCAAAGCGTTCAATTCTTTTCTTTCTCTTGCTCTCTTGTTCTGTCATTCTAATGTCAGAAGTTCTAAATCCCGAAACTCTGCTCGTTATCAGAGTAATAACTCTAATCACTAACACGATAGTGTATCCGATCGATTAAAACTGATCCAATGGATGTTTAAGTGTTGCCAATATCTGGCTATACTTTGTCATTCGTTGTGAGGGTTTCGATCTCGTGATTATCGTTAAAAGTTAAAATGAGTTAATACACTAATACGAGTTCCATTGTATATAGAAATTAGAATTCGTAACTAGGGAGCTATTAAACCAGAATACTTAGCGATTAAGTAAACATAGTAGTTAAAATAACTTAACAATTAAGTTAACTTAGTGGCTAAGAAACCTTAATGATTAAGAAAACTTAATGGCTAAGTAAACTTAGTAATTAAGCAAACTTAATAGTTAAGTAAACTTAATGGTTAAGTAAACTTAATGGTTATGTAAAACTTAGCGGTTAAGAAAACTTAATAGCTAAGAAAACTTAACACCCAAGTAAGCTATTTAATTAATCAGCTAAGTAAGATTAATTAAGCTAAGCTAAGCTAAGTAAGATTAACTAAGTAAATTAAACACCTAAATAGATATATATGAGGAAGGTGCAAGGAAGGTGTAAGAGGATATATATATATATATATATATATATATGGGTAGGAAGCTTCTTAGAAAATGTATAGGTAACCTCCTAGAAAAGTATATAGGAAACTTCCTGGAAATTTCATATTTCCTACCTATAAATAGGAAGCTTAGGATTCATTTTGCTTTGCTCATTTCTTCTATTCTTCTCTCTATACGTTGGTGTTCTAACCAAAAATCACCAATACGATATTCTGTCCGATCGATTTGGAAACCAACTAACGAATGCCCAAGTGCTGTCTAAATGAGACTATACTTTGTGAATTTCGTTAAGGTTCTAATCTCGTGACCATCGTTAGGTTTGATTGGGTTTAATACTAACACGTATTCCACTCTGTTAAACTAAATGTTTAACTATCAGAAACTCTGCACTATACATTTACAATCAAAATAGATGCTTAGTTATCAGAAGACTTAGAATCAAGAGGCATGTTAAATCAAGACTATATGCTAACAAGGTGAGTCATTCTCCTTTTACGAAACTATTTCCAAAACCCTGTTTATTTTCAAAGTTATAATTACAGGGATTAAGTCTTTGTAGTCTTCAATTACAGCCGGTATGTGGGGTTTTGTATACATTACTTGATAACCGTCACCATTGGACAATGGGTTAGCCAATGGGTGATATGACCATAGTCACAGAAAAAAGTCGAGTGACAAATACCGTTGGGTAATTGGTTGATATAAACATTGTAATCGCTCTTAATACTGTGAATTATAACAAAGGTGTTTTTGTACAAAAATGAATGAACTCACCAGTATTTCCTGCTGACCAAATGTTTTTAAAACGCGTTTCAGGTGATTAAGGTAGATTGGAATAAGAGTTGTGACACGACACCAAACGGCTTAAAGAAGTGGCTTATTTTATCAAATGAATTAAATGTTATTTTTATATATTCGGGTTTATTCCATATTAAAGCTACCTTTGTAAAACATGGGTTTATTCCAATCTGTTTAATAAATAAAATCCGGTTTTTCTAAAACTCTAGTATTTTCCTAACTCACGGTCCTGATAAAAAATTTTCCGCTGCAATATTTTCAAAATAACCACCGGTACCACTTGACTGCTCACAGCTCCCGTCCAGGGTGTGGTCGGGGGTCGTGACAGAAGTGGTATCAGAGCCACTGGTTTAAGCAATTAGGTGTAGTAATATTACCAACGCTTAAACAAAAGAGTTAGGAAATTGTTATTTGGTAGCAACAAGGATAGTATTTAGACTTGAACTTAAGAAAGATACTTTAGTATTAGCTTCGAGATAAGCTTACATAAATAAAGTGTGATGGGTATTGGTATGCTGTGAGGATGATTACTAGAACGTTGCAAGTACGGTAAATAAGCAATAACACTTGGCCACTATTATTTCTTATTTATTGGTACTACTGGGTTCTGGAATATGATCCGTCATG
The DNA here is from genome assembly GCA_030545235.1 of Helianthus tuberosus. Classification (NCBI taxonomy): domain Eukaryota; kingdom Viridiplantae; phylum Streptophyta; class Magnoliopsida; order Asterales; family Asteraceae; genus Helianthus; species Helianthus tuberosus. The sequence continues at coordinate 59,377,210 of CM060380.1, forward strand.
TGAATACTAAATTCCTTGTTCTCTGATGAAAGTCCTAATAAAGGATGCTTTTTCCAAAATCATGAATTGAGAAAATTCTATTTATGGGAAATACAATGATAATTACCTCTCCGGCGAGAACCGGATAAGAGGGGGTTACCTCTCCGACGAGAACCGGGTAAGATGGGGTATAGGATATGTCAAACAAGTGACAGAATTCCCTAAATAGTATCATGACCTGATGTCTGATTTGTTTTTGAAAACATGAACCTGTTAAATACATTGGCCTTATGAATGGTATGTATATTACAGTATGTGAAATATATGATTATATAGATATGTATATCCAAAAGCCACTAGGATTGACAATTTAGAATGAATCACAAGCATATGTGTCAATGATAAATTTTAGATTTTCTTTATCAGGAATCTCTTATATACATCTATAATTCCGATATCAAACATTATTTTGTTTGATTATCAGTCTCGTAACTCGTGCGACAAGATGAACGATGTGAACCCTTTATGTTGAGATGCCATCGAAAGTATAAAAATTCCCTTTTGCGTTACCTTAGATTATTAACGCATTAGGAAACCTGTAGCTAAAGTCGTGCTAGGCACAAAACGTCTAAAAAAAACTTACGCTAATAAGAGTAATTCTACTTTCTTTAAGAACTCTTGCAAAGATAAAAGTAACCACGACTAGATGCACCTACAAAGACTCTTCACCTATAATCCCACTAAGATTACCAGTAATAAAGAAGCTGTTACAAAATACATGGGCTGCAAAGGGCTAAATTTGTCCAAACCTTTAGTATATATATGTTAAGAAGAATGAAGTAATGTATGCTTCAAAATTTAGACATTAAGATAGTAAGACCCGAGCTTTGAAACACATGATCAAGACATATGCCATGAAATGGAAAGAATGAGAAGAACTGAGAGAAAGGAAATTTTGTCTGCTTCACAAAAAGGAACAAATGGAAAACGATGATTCATGAGGTGATTGCTTAATTAGGTTGAGATTTGCAAGCCAACTGGAGAAATGACCACAAGAAGCCAAGATAGACTAACCGACAAAATTCGTCTCTGTGATAAAAGCTGTGAGTTATGCACGAAAGTAAGACATAGCGTATATGGTCTCGGAGTTCATTAACACTAGAGGCATGGAACTGAAAGAAATTCTGGTAATATCAGAATACTCTGACGTTTTCCCAGAAGATCTTGGACTCTCACCCAATCATAAGGAGGAATTCAGAATTCATCTTAGACTAGGAACAACACCAATTGTTATATCACAAAGTTAAAACTAATGTAGTAGTTGATACCTTAAGTCGTAAGTTTCATAGAAGCCGAAATAAGTACGTGCTCTTAGATTAAATTTCGGATAGATAGAAATGAAGAAGGGTGTAGCAAGTTACAAGTATTTAGTTTATTAGCAATTTAAAACTAAACATTAGAACCCTTTAGGTTTACCTCAACAACATCAGTATGAAAATGAGATTGATAACAATTGATATTGTTACCAAATTACCCAAAATAAGAGACGACACAATTTGGGTGATTGTGGATCAACTAACTAGGTCTGCTCAAATCCCTACCAATCAAAGGAACCTTTTAGTATAAGACACTTAGTTAAGATTGTGTGGGAATGAAATAGTCTCATTGCATAGAATCCCGTTATCTATTGTATCAAACCAAGATAGTCATTTCACTTCTCATTTCTGGGAAAATTTTAACCCGACTTATTTTGAGTAGTGTAAAGGAACACTATAAAACATAGAAAGATGTGCTAAGTACATGTGCAATAAATATTGGTGAAAGTGGGACTTTCACCCATAAGATTTTACAAGTATTAGTATTGCCCGTTTGAAGCACTTTATGAATGAAGGTACCATCCATTATGTCGAGTAGAAAAATGAGAAAAGCAACTATCGGGCCATGAGATCGGCAAACCATTAAAAGTTCAAATCAGAGAAAGAATACTACTAAAAATCTCTCCCTGAAAATGGAATAGTCCGATGCGGCAAGAAAGAAAAGTTAAAAGTCTAAAATTTGTTCAACCATTTGGAATCATTAAACAAATTGGACCAGTAGCTTATCAGTTAAAATTGCCATAGGAAATGGTAGGTATACACGATTTATTTCATGTATAAAACTTAAGGAAATGCTCAGCTACTAAATCTTTAAATTATACCTCTTCAAGATATAGAGGTAAATGAAAATTTTAAGTCCATGAAAGACCATACAAGTCAACGATAAGAATCTCAAGGTATAGAGAAAGGTTCTGGTCAAAATAAGTTAGATTTCAAAGCAAGGACCAGAATATACTTATGTGACACCCCAGGAAAACCAGGAAACCACGCAACTTAACTAGCTTCCTCAGTAACCACGCGCTAAATTTCGGGACGAAATTTTCTTAACAGGGGGAGAATGTGACAACCCTCATAATTACATGTATCTGTATGATTAATTAATATTAAATTATGCTTAATGATTGTGCAGAAAATTTACTAAATGGTCCTGAATGTTTTCCTAAGTGTTGGGAATTAAAAGTGTTACAAATAGTTACATAAAAGACACTATACGGAACAACTTAGCACTTTAACGAACCGGTATCTAACCGAACAACCGGACATTACCCGGGACACCAAAATATTGCAAGAAACATTGTTTAATTATTTCTTGGCTAGTTATGATCCCCGTACACCATAACACCCACTAGAAATCTACTAACTAAAACATGTAACCTTATACTTAGAATTGAACTATTATTTACCTACTTACCATCAAAAGTTTCACTTAACCCCCTCCCCCTTCACCATTTACGGTCCAAGGGACCCACCCAAGATCACCCAAATCACACTAGATATTATCTCATATTTTATATAGATCTTGCTTGATTCTTTGTACAAAATATTGTAAGAAATCTCTACAAGTATGGTGGCCATAGATTTAAAGGATCATTTGATATCTTCACAAGATTCACACTCCACTCCCTCAACACACCTCTCTTTCCCTCTCGTCCCTCCCTTGTGCCGCCACCACCACCACCTTGCCACCACCATCATTCCATTTTCAAGCTCAATCCAAGTACTAGAAGGTGTCTTGTGAAGATTGAAGCTTTAAGAACTTTCATCCATTGCTTTTATCATCCGCTTTTATCAACCACTTTCATCACCTTTTCTCTAGTGATCTTCCCTAGCTTTAAGCTAGTTGTAAGACTTCTTTAAACTCTTGTTTACTTCATGTTTTAGTGGTTAAAGATTGTAGTATGATAAAATAACTAGAACAGTAAAAGACTTGAATCTTGAATCTTGAATCATGAGATGAAATATGATGATGTGATGATATATTGTTAGATTGATGTTGTTTAGTAGATGGATGATGATTGCATGTTGATTTCTAGTAATATGATGATTGATCATCATATGGAACTTTAGTAGAAAGTATGGTGATCGTATGTGTGCATTTTAGTGGCATTTAAGCTATAAAAAGCATGCTGAGTAACATTTACAGCCAACTTCAGTTCGCTGTAAACGCACCGTTATAAATTGAAAAATTGATTTTTTGAAGTCTAAATTATGTTTTTTTGAAAAAACAAATCAAATGGCACTAGAATCATATTTTTTCGAGGTCGTTTACTATTTTTAAAGGTCCGTTTTGTACAGCAGCAAAAGCTGCGTTTTTACTGCAGAAAATGTGTGTGATGTTTTTCATCATAACTTGAAATCTGTGTAGAATTAGCTCATGAAATTTGTACTGTAGATGACCACTGATGTCTTCGTAATGCTCCAACTGGAATTTCATCAATCGGACTTACGATGAATTTTAAATGAATTATTCCGTGGACTGCAGTCAGAAAGTGACGAATCTGATTGCAGTCCGGTAAATGATTTTTTATAAAATATTGGTAAGGAATTGGATCCCGATATTTTTACACAATAGTATTTGGATCGTTTAAAACGTTCTGAAGAAAGTTGGGAATTTTTGGAGTAAGTTAACTATTTTATTAAAATTCCCGAAAACAGCCCAGTTTTGAATGATAAAGCTGAAACGACATAAGTAGTAATTTGCGTGTCTAAATGTCGGGTATGTTATCTAAGAATGATCTAACATGTTAAATGTCAATGAAAGTGGTATGTGCAATATCGTATGTTTGCTTTTGAATGGGTATAGATGGGATGTTTATATGGGCGTGAAATGTTAACATGAGTGAGTGCTATGTGATAGATGTGTGTAGGAACTTTGTGTTTTATTTAAAACTATTAACAAACTAAATGGTAATCATATTAGGACATGATTGACCAACCCTGACCGTTAGCTACTTTAAGAGTTCAACCGAGTAACCAAAGGTGAGTTCACACTCTTTCTAAGGCATGGGATTCCCGGTGGTTGGGAATGGATTAAAGAACTAAAACGGAACCTGCATATCCTCCTTGGGTAGGATATGTACCACCATCCTCCATGGGTAGGATGCCAATATTAATCCTGCGTATTCTCCTTGGGTAGAATACGTACGTTCGTCCTCCTTGGGTAGGACAACAACCTTAACTTACTAGACAAAACTCTATCACCTAAGTCCCTCATTTTATATCGACTTAATCGCCGAGGCCGATGGCGAGCGGGTCATTAGTTAATAGCGCTATTAGGTTTGACAAACCTCACACCGTGCCGGTAGGACGGGCGTGTACTAATGGATCATGGCAAACAGTTAATGATGATAGATATTGACTTAGGGCACAACTTACTTTCGTCAGTAGTCGATATGGTAACGGTCTAGTGGTTCACATGGGGAAGCCCCCACTGATTATGGATATGGTTTGGGGAAAAATAAAGATACTGGTTAACTCGTGGTTTACGAAACAACTTATGGTTTCCAAAACAAACTCTAAAACTAAACCACCAACTATGAACTCACTCAACTTTGTTGTTGACTCCTTGTTACATGCCTTGCAGGTCGTTAGATGCTTATGGAGCTTGCACAAGGAGGAGTGGTCGTTATGGGACATGGACTGTTGAGTCTCATGTCGAACTTTTAAACTTTATGAACTTATTACTTATGTTTGGGTTTTACAATTTATGCTTCCGCTGTTAACTTAAAGTTGGTTACTTTCTTTTGGTCACCGATTATATTGTGGTTGGTTTTATTTACTTAATTACATTGTTCAATATGATTGGTGGCTTGATCCTGGTCATTTCACGCCTCCATGCGGTGGTACTCCGCTTGTGGATTTTTGGGGTGTGACAGATTGGTATCAGAGCCATTGGTTATAGTGAACTTGGTTTTAAAAAGGGAAAAGCTTTTTGAGAAAACCAGACTATAACCTGTACAGTGCTCAACGATCCACAACGACGCTTCGCTCCACGTGCAAGATTCGACACAATAGGTGGTATGATTTATGTTCATAGTGTCTGTTTGATAGTTCACATAGTGCATTAGTTAACGCGATAACTGCTGTTTGAACCTTGTGTGCTTACTCTCTTCTCTCATCCCACGCTTATGCACTCTCGCGACACTTTTCTCACTTACGTTGCTTCGTTATGAAGATCATGAGTGGACGTTTGAACTTGACTCAAGCCCAGCTGACGGCTCTAATCAATGAACGAGTGGTTGAGGCACTCGCAGCTGTCCCTGCAGAAGGTATAACCTGCTATATCAACCCATCTTAGGACGTTTAGATCCTACCCTCGCGAACCAACTCTTGTGCTTAACCTTGTCTTTTATTATCGCGCCACAGGCCAACATGCTCAGCCTCCCGTGTGTACGTTCAAAACATTCATGGATTGCCGACCTAGTACTTTCAGCGGCGCAGAAGGAGCTGTAGGTCTTCTTCACTGGTTCGAGAAGATTGAGTCCGTTTTTTAGATGTGTGAATGCCCTGAAGCTCGTAGGGTAAAATTTGCTACTGGAACACTCGAAGGTGCTGCGTTAACCTGGTGGAAAGCACATGTTCAACTGCTAGGGCTGGCGGCTGCTAAAGCCACCCCATGGAACGACTTCAAAGATTTGATCAAAGAAGAGTACTGTAGTCGTGACAACATCCACAAGCTAGAGGTGGAATTTTTCAATTTGAAGATGACGGGGTCTGAAATCGAGGCATACATAAAGAGATCGAACGAGTTAGCTATCTTGTGTCCTACTATGGTGGATCCTCCTATCAAGCGTATCGAGTTGTACCTTAAGGGTTTAGTGCCAGAAATTCAGAGCCACGTGACCTCAGCTAATCTTGGCACCATTCAGCAAATCATCCGGTTGGCTCATCGTCTCACTGATTAGGCAATTGAGCAGAACAAGCTGCCCAAGTGTATTAGCGCTACTACTACTCCTGATGCCCCCAGTGATAACAAGCGCAAGTGGGATGGAAATTCGGGCAAGGGTTCTACTTCAGTTCAGTCTCAGTCCCAGCAGCGAAAGACAGATGAGTACAGGAGCCCAGTCAGCAGTCTTCTGGGAATTAAGGTCAGGGTGGATACAGGGGAAATCACCCTAAGTGCAATCGATGTAATTTGCACCATAGCGGTCCGTGCAACAAGGGTCGTTGTCAAAGATGTAACAAGCTAGGTCATGAAGCCAAGGATTTGCAGGAGCTCACGTCCTGCGAATCAGAATCGTCAACAGCAGCCACAAGCTCCACAGAATCAGCAGCAGCAACAGCAGGGTAACAGGGGATGCTATCAGTGTGGTGCTGAAGGTCACTTCAAGAGAAACTGTCCCCAGTTGAACCAGAAACAGAACAACAACAACAATCAGGGGAACAGAAACAATAATGGGGGAAACAATGATGGCAATGGTGCCAGAGGACGTGTGTTCGTGATGGGGCAGGGTGATGCAAGGAACGATCCCAACGTTATGATGGGTAAGTTTCTTCTGGATGACTTCTTTGTTACTGTTTTATTCGATTCGGGTACCGATACTAGTTATGTGTCCTTAAAAGTTAGTCAAATGCTTAAGCGCACCCTGACACTTTTGACCACCAAACACATGGTAGAGCTAGCAAACGGTAAAAGTTTAGAGGCCACACACATAGTTAAGGGTTGTAATCTTGTTCTTGCTGATCAGACCTTTTCTATCGACCTCATTCCTATCGTTCTGGGTACTTTCGACGTTGTTATTAGGATGGATTGGTTATCTCATCAGCAAGCGGAAATTCTTTGCAACGAGAAGATTGTCCGCATCCCTCGTTCTGGTTAAGAACCCCTCGTGATTCGTGGCGACAAGAGTGGTGTTGTTGTGGGCATTATCTCTTTCCTTAAGGCTCAGAAGTGTTTGCGAAAGGGCCACACTGCCATTCTAGCTCTCGTTACTGACGCATCAATGGAAGAGAAGAGAATTGAAGACATTCCTATTGTACGTGATTTTCCTGAGGTATTCCCCGAGGAATTACCTGGTCTTCCGCCTCATCGACAAGTCGAGTTTCAAATCGAGCTAGCTCCTGGAGCAGCACCAATAGCTCGTGCACCTTATCGCTTAGCTCCGTCAGAACTAGAAGAATTGTCCACCCAATTGCAAGACCTCTTGGACAAGGGTTTTATTCGCCCTAGCTCTTCGCCTTGGGGAGCTCCAGTGTTATTTGTGAATAAGAAAGACGGTACCTACAGAATGTGTATAGACTACCGCGAACTCAACAAGGTGACTGTGAAGAATCGTTATCCCCTCCCACGTATTGATGACCTATTCGACCAGCTGCAAGGGTCGAGCTTCTACTCTAAGATTGACTTAAGATCGGGCTATCATCAGCTGAGAGTCTGAGATGAGGACATCTCCAAGACAGCATTCAGAACTCGTTATGGGCATTACGAGTTTCTGGTTATGCCTTTCGGATTGACGAATGCACCTGCGGTCTTCATGGATCTCATGAACCGAGTGTGTAAACCTTACCTGGATAAGTTTGTCATAGTTTTCATCGACGATATCCTGATCTATTCGAAGAGTCAGGAAGAACACGAGCGACACCTAAGGCTTATTTTGGAACTTCTTCGAACAAAGCAGTTGTATGCCAAATTTTTGAAATGTGACTTCTGGCTTCGCGAAGTCCACTTTCTAGGCCACGTGGTAAACAAGGATGGGATTCATGTTGATCCATCCAAGGTAGACTCGATCAAGAACTGGCCTGCACCCCGTACACCAACAGAAATGCGCCAATTCTTGGGTTTGGCGGGCTACTACAAAAGATTTATCAAGGATTTCTCAAAGATTGCGCAACCTCTCACTTCACTGACTCAGAAGGGTGTCACCTATCGTTGGGGTGATGTACAGGAGTCTGCATTTCAGTACTTAAAGGAGAGACTTTGTAGCGCGCCTATTCTTTTGTTACCTGAAGGCACAGATGATTTTGTGGTTTATTGCGATGCGTCCATACAAGGATTGGGCTGTGTGTTGATGCAACGAGATAAAGTCATTGCTTATGCATCACGCCAACTTAAGGTTCACGAAAGGAACTACACTACACGCGACTTGGAATTGGGAGCAGTTGTTTTCGCACTTAAGATATGGAGACATTACCTGTACGGTACCAAGTGCACCATTTACACCGATCACAGGAGTCTCGAGCATATCTTCAAGCAAAATGAGTTAAACATGCGACAACGTCGATGGGTCGAGCTCTTGAATGATTACGAATGTGCGATCAAGTACCATCCGAGCAAAGCCAATGTTGTGGCCGACGCCCTCAGTCGAAAGGATACTACACCTAAGCGTGTACGTGCGTTACAGCTTACCATTCACTCTAGCCTTCCCGCTCAAATTCGTGATGCTCAGGTAGAAGCATTAAAAGCAGAGAACATCAGGGCTGAGTCCTTATGAGGATCGAGGAAGCGGTTAGAACAAAAGGAAGACGACGCCTACTATGTAACAGGGCGCATCTGGGTCCCACTTTACGAAAACTTACGCGAGCTTGTGATGGATGAAGCACACAAGTCTCGTTACTCAGTACATCCTGGTTCGGATAAGATGTACCACGACTTAAAGACTACATACTGGTGGCCTAGCATAAAAGCCAACATAGCAACCTACGTCAGTAAATGCTTGACTTGTGCTAGGGTCAAGGTCGAATACCAGAAACCATCAGGCCTACTTCAACAACCAGAGATACCTAAATGGAAATGGGAGCAAATTTCCATGGATTTCGTTACTGGCCTGCCTAGATCTTAACGCGGAAATGACACTATTTGGGTGATAGTGGAACGATTGACTAAGTCTGCACACTTCTTGGCTATCAAGGAAACTGACAAGTTTTCTACTCTAGCAGACGTCTACCTAAAGGAAGTAGTATCAAGGCACAGAGTGCCAACCTCCATCATTTCTGATCGTGACTCACGCTTTACATCTGAATTGTGGCAAGCTATGCACAAGTCTTTTGGCTCACGTTTAGATATGAGCACAACTTATCATCCACAGATGGATGGGCAGTCTGAACGTACCATTCAAACCCTTGAAGACATGCTTAGGGCATGTGTGATTGATTTTGGTAACGGCTGGGAGCGACATCTACCTCTAGTAGAATTTCCGTATATTAATAGCTACCACACCAGTATCCAGGCCGCTCCGTTTGAGGCATTGTACGGACGTAAATGCCGATCACCTCTTTATTGGGCAGAAGTTGGTGACAGCCCAATCACAGGCCCAAAACTTGTGGTAGACACGACTGAGAAGATTGCTCAGATACGACAACGAATGGCGGCAGCTCATGACCGTCAGAAAAGCTACGCTGATAAGCGCAGGAAACCACTCGAGTTCCAGGTTGGGGATCGAGTGCTACTTAAAGTCTCACCTTGGAAAGGTGTAGTTCGTTTTGGCAAACGAGGAAAACTCAATCCGCGTTATGTCGGACCATTCGAAATCATTGAGAAAATTGGCAAAGTCGCTTACAAGTTGAATCTGCCGGCAGAACTCAGCGGAGTTCACCACGTATTCCATGTGTCGAATCTAAAAAAGTGTCTGTCAGATGAGACCCTCATAGTTCCCATAAAGGAGCTCACAATCGACGACCAGTTGCGATTCATCGAGGAACCAGTTGAAATCACAGACCGAGACGTTAAGATTCTCAAGCGTACCAGAATACCCCTTGTTCGAGTTCGTTGGAACTCCCGTCGTGGCCCAGAGTATACCTGGGAACGAGAAGACCAAATGAAACACAAGTATCCCCAGTTGTTTGAGAAAACTGCAACCACTACTGAGGCTGAAGCTACTGCGGAATTTCGGGACGAAATTCCAAACCAACGGGGGGATGATGTGACACCCCAGGAAAACCAGGAAACCACGCAACTTAACTAGCTTCCTCAGTAACCACGCGCTAAATTTCGGGACGAAATTTTCTTAACAGGGGGAGAATGTGACAACCCTCATAATTACATGTATCCGTACGACTAATTAATATTAAATTGTGCTTAATGATTGTGCAGAAAATTTACTAAATGGTCCTGAATGTTTTCCTAAGTGTTGGGAATTAAAAGTGTTACAAATAGTTACATAAAAGATACTATACGGAACAACTTAGCACTTTAACGAACCGGTATCTAACCGAACAACCGGACATTACCCGGGACACCAAAATATTTTAAGAAACATTGTTTAATTATTTCTTGGCTAGTTATGATCCCCGTACACCATAACACCCACTAGAAATCTACTAACTAAAACATGTAACCTTATACTTAGAATTGAACTATTATTTACCTACTTACCATCAAAAGTTTCACTTAACCCCCCCCCCCCCCTCACCATTTACGGTCCAAGGGACCCACCCAAGATCACCCAAATCCCACTAGATATTATCTCATATTTTATATAGATCTTGCATGATTTTTTGTACAAAATATTGTAAGAAATCTCTACAAGTATGGTGGCCATAGATTTAAAGGATCATTTGATATCTTCACAAGATTCACACTCCACTCCCTCAACACACCTCTCTCTCCCTCTCAGCCCTCCCTTGTGCCGCCACCACCACCACCTTGCCACCACCATCATTCCATTTTCAAGCTCAATCCAAGTACTAGAAGGTGTCTTGAGAAGATTGAAGCTTGAAGAACTTTCATCCATTGCTTTTATCATCCGCTTTTATCATCCACTTTCATCACCATTTCTCTAGTGATCTTCTTTAAACTCTTGTTTACTTCATGTTTTAGTGGTTAAAGATTGTAGTATGATAAAATAACTAGAACACTAAAAGACTTGAATCTTGAATCATGAATCATGAGATGAAATATGATGATATGATGATATATTGTTAGATTGATGTTGTTTAGTAGATGGATGATGATTGCATGTTGATTTCTAGTAATATGATGATTGATCATCATATGAAACTTTATTAGAAAGTATGGTGATCGTATGTGTGTATTTTAGTGGCATTTAAGCTATAAAAAGCATGCTGAGTAACATTTACAGCCAACTTCAGTTGGCTGTAAACGGACAGTTATAAATCGAAAAATTGATTTTCTGAAGTCTAAATTATGTTTTTTCAAAAAAAGAATCGAATGGAACTGGAATCATATTTTTTCGAGGTGGTTTACTATTTTTAAAGGTCCGTTTAGTACAGCAGCAAAAGCTGCGTTTTTTCTGCAGAAAATGTGTGTGATGTTTTTCATCATAACTTGAAATCTGTGTAGAATTAGCTCATGAAATTTGTACTGTAGAGGACCACTGATGTCTTTGTAATGCTCCAACTGGAATTTCATCAATCGGACTTACGATGAATTTTAAGTGAATTATTCCGTGGACTGCAGTCAGAAAGTGACGAATCTGATTGCAGTCTGGTAAATGATTTTTTTATAAAATATTGGTAACGAATTGGATCCCGATATTTTTACACAATAATATTTGGATCGTTTAAAACGTTCTGAATAAATTTGGGAATTTTTGGAGTAAGTTAACTACTTTATTAAAATTCCCGAAAACAGCTCAGTTTTGAATGACAAAACTAAAATGACATAAGTAGTAATTTGCGTGTCTAAATGCCGTGTATGTTATCTAAGAATGATCTAACATGTTAAATGTCAATGAAAGTGGTATATGCAATATCGTATGTTTGCTTTTGAATGGGTATAGATGGGATGTTTATACGGGCGTGAAATGTTAACGTGAGTGCGTGCTATGTGATAGATGTGTGTAGGAACTTTGTGTTTTATTTAAAACTATTAACAAACTAAATGTTAATCATATTAGGACATGATTGACCAACCCTGACCGTTAGCTACTTTAAGAGTTCAACCGAGCAACCAAAGGTGAGTTCACACTCTTTCTAAGGCATGGGATTCCCTGTGGTTGAGAATGGGTTAAAGAACTAAAACGGAACCTGCGTATCCTCCTTGGGTAGGATATGTACCGCCATCCTCCATGGGTAGGATGCCAATATTAATCATGCGTAATCTCCTTGGGTAGAATACGTACGTTCGTCCTCCTTGGGTAGGATAACAACCTTAACTTACTAGACAAAACTCTATCATCTAAGTCCCTCATTTTATATCGACTTAATCGCCGAGGCCGATGGCGAGCGGGTCATTAGTTAATAGCGCTATTAGGTTTGACAAACCTCATACCGTGCCGGTAGGACGGGCGTGTACTAATGGATCATGGCACAACTTACTTTTGTAAGTAGTCGATATGGTTACGGTCTAGTGGTTCACATGGGGAAGCCCCCACTGATTATGGATATGGTTTGGGGGAAAATAAAGATACTGGTTAACTCGTGGTTTACGAAACAACTAATGGTTTCCAAAACAAACTCTAAAACTAAACCACCAACTGTGAACTCGCTCAAATTTGTTGTTGACTCATTGTTACATGCCTTGCAGGTCGTTAGATGCTTATGGAGCTTGCACAAGGAGGAGTGGTCGTTGTGGAACATGGACTGTTGAGTCTCATGTCGAACTTTTAAACTTTATGAACTTATTACTTATGTTTGGGTTTTACAATTTATGCTTCCGCTGTTAACTTAAAGTTGGTTACTTTCTTTTGGTCACCGATTATATTGTGGTTGGTTTTATTTACTTAATTACGTTGTTCAATATGATTGGTGGCTTGATCCTGGTCATGTCACGCCTCCATGCGGTGGTACTTAGCTTGTGGATTTTGGGGGTGTGACAACTTAGGAACTAGAATCAAAGATGAAAAGAAAATATCCATACTTGTTCCAGCAAATCTCGAGGACGAGATTTTAAACAAGGTGGGGAGGATGTAATGACTCACACAAAAATGTCCTAAACCGCTCCGTAAGTAAAAACCCGAACCCATAGAACCTTACTTTTCATAAAAATCCAAGAAAAAACAATAATTTTCATCTGTCGCGGGCCGCGACAGATTTAGAAGAGGTCTTCGCAGGGCGCGACAGACCTGTGGTCTCTGGATAAGCATGAGGGACACGTGTCGTCCATGTGTCAAGACCACGCCATGACTCAGCAACCTTCACACTGACCCAAACTCCCTCACGGGCCGCGAAGGAGAAGCTGATATGCTTCGCGGGCCGCGACTCGCCCCTATTTCAGCCTATAAATAACATCCGATGGTTTCATTTCAAAGCGTTCAATTCTTTTCTTTCTCTTACTCTCTTGTTCTGTCATTCTAATGTCAGAAGTTCTAAATCCCAAAACTCTGCTCGTTATCAGAGTAATAACTCTAATCACTAACACGATACTGTATCCGATCGATTAAAACTGATCCAATGGATGTTTAAGTGCTGCCAATATCTGGCTATACTTTCTCATTCGTTGTGAGGGTTTTGATCTCGTGATTATCGTTAAAAGTTGAAATGAGTTAATACACTAATACGAGTTCCATTGTATATAGAAATTAGAATTCGTAACTGGGAGCTATTAAACCAGAATACTTAGCGATTATGTAAACATAGTAGTTAAAATAACTTAACAATTAAGTTAACTTAGTGGCTAAGAAACCTTAATGATTAAGAAAACTTAATGGCTAAGTAAACTTAGTAATTAAGTAAACTTAATGGTTAAGTAAACTTAATGGTTAAGTAAACTTAATGGTTATGTAAAACTTAGCGGTTAAGAAAACTTAACACCCAAGTAAGCTATTTAATTAATCAGCTAAGTATGATTAATTAAGCTAAGTAAGATTAATTAATCAGCTAATTAAGATAAATTAAGCTAAGTAAGATTAATTAATCTGAGCTAAGTAAGATTAACTAAGTAAATTAAACACCTAAATAGATATATATGAGAAATGTGCAAGGAAGGTGTAAGAGGATATATATATATATATATATATATATATATATATATATATGTGAGTAGGATGCTTCATAGAAAATGTATAGGTAACCAACCTCCTAGAAAAGTATACAGGAAACTTCCTGTAAATTTCATATATCCTACCTATAAATAGGAAGCTTAGGGTTCATTTTGCTTTGCTCATTTCTTCTATTCTTCTCTATATACGTTGGTGTTCTAACCAAAAATCACCGATACGATATTCTGTCCGATCGATTTGGAAACCAACTAACGAATGCCCAAGTGCTGTCTAAATAAGACTATACTTTGTGAATTTCGTTAAGGTTCTGATCTCGTGACCATCGTTAGCTTCGAGATAAGCTTACATAAATAAAGTGTGCGGGCCGCGAAGGAGAAGCTGATATGCTTCGCGGGCCGCGACTCGCCCCTATTTCAGCCTATAAATAGCAGCCGATGGTTTCCTTTCAAAGCGTTCAATTCTTTTATTTCTCTTGCTCTCTTGTTCTGTCATTCTAATGTCAGAAATTCTAAATCCCGAAACTCTGCTCGTTATCAGAGTAATAACTCTAATCACTAACACGATACTGTATCCGATCGATTAAAACTGATCCAATGAATATTTAAGTGCTGCCAATATCTGGCTATAATTTGTCATTCGTTGTGAGGGTTTCGATCTCGTGATTATCGTTAAAAGTTGAAATGAGTTAATACACTAATACGAGTTCCATTGTATCTAGAAATTAGAATTCGTAACTTGGGAGCTGTTAAACCAGAATACTTAGCAATTAAGTAAACATAGTAGTTAAAATAACTTAACAATTAAGTTAACTTAGTGGCTAAGAAACCTTAATGATTAAGAAAACTTAATGGCTAAGTAAACTTAGTAATTAAGTAAACTTAATAGTTAAGTAAACTTAATGGTTAAGTAAGCTTAATGGTTATGTAAAACTTAGCAGTTAAGAAAACTTAATAGCTAAGAAAACTTAACAGCCAAGTAAGCTATTTAATTAATCAGCTAAGTAAGATTAATTAAGCTAAGTAAGATTAATTAAGCTAAGCTAAGTAAGATTAACCAAGTAAATTAAACACCTAAATAGATATATATGAGGAAGGTGTAAGATGATATATATATATATATATATATATATATATATGTGGGTAGGAAGCTTCCTAGAAAATGTATAGGTAACTTCCTAGAAAAGTATATAGGAAACTTCCTGGAAATTTCATATTTCCTACCTATAAATAGGAAGCTTAGGATTCATTTTTCTTTGCTCATTTCTTCTATTCTTCTCTCTATACGTTGGTGTTCTAACCAAAAATCACCGATACGATATTCTGTCCGATCGATTTGGAAACCAACTAACGAATGCCAAAGTGCTGTCTAAATAAGACTATACTTTGTGAATTTCATTAAGTTTCTGATCTCATGACCATCGTTAGTTTTGATTGGGTTTAACACTAGCACGTATTCCACTCTGTTAAACTAAATGTTTAACTATCAGAAACTCTGCACTATACACTTACAATCAAAATAGATGCTTAGTTATCAGAAGACTTAGAATCGGGAGGCATGTTAAATCAAGACTATATGCTAACAAGGTGAGTCATTCTCCTTTTACCAAACTATTTCCAAAACCCTATTTATTTTCAAAGTTATAATTACAGGGATTAAGTCTTTGTAGTCTTCAATTACAGCCGGTATGTGGGGTTTTGTATACATTACTTGATAACCGTCACCATTGGACAACGGGTTAGCCAAAGGGTGATATGACCATAGTCACAGAAACGAGTCGAGTGATAAATACCATTGGGTAATTGGTTTATATAAACATTGTAATCGCTCTTAATAATGTGAATTATAACAAAGGTGTTTTTGTACAAAAATGAATGAACTCACCAGTATTTTCTGCTGACCAAATGTTTTTAAAACGGCGTTTCAGGTGATTACGGTAGATTGGAATAAGAATTGTGACACGACACCGAACGGCTTAAAGAAGTGGCTTATTTTATCAAATGAATTAAATGTTATTTTTATATATTCGGGTTTATTCCATATTAAAGCTACCTTTGTAAAACATGGGTTTATTCCCATCTGTTTAATAAATAAAATCAGGTGTTTCTAAAACTCTGGTATTTTCCTAACTCACGGTCCTGATAAAATTTTTTCCGCTAAAATATTTTCAAAATAACCACCGGTACCACTTGACTGCTCGCGGCTCCCGTCAAGGGTGTGGTCGGGGGTCGTGACATGGAAGCTCCCCATGGCCGGCCATAGGGCCACCATATTCAACCAATGAGAATTTTTCCTTTTTACATTTTAAGTCTTGGATTTAATTTATAACTTTTATAAATATAACATCACATGTTTACAAGACTTTATGCAATATCTCATAACCTTTTATAATGTTATTTAACCCATTAAATAACAAAATAAAATATTCTCTCAAAATAAATAAGCCATATAATATATTACTTTCTCAAGTGCAATTATTTAGAAAACCAATTTCTAAATATTGTAAGTGTTAATATTTATTTGTTTGATCATATCATAAATAAATATTATAGGTGTTTGTCTAGCTTGTTATTGGGTATGCCCCGACTTGGATCATAACGTACTAGCCACATCAATTTAATATGTGTCTTGGGTATACAGAGTCCAACAATCTCCCACTTGCACAAGATACATAGAAGATTGATGCAAGCAGTAAATACCGCCTAACAACGGTTTACTACCCCAAATACGTATGACTAAGTACCATTCAATAATATCATCCCTTTCAAGTCCCTTACTTGAACATGATTTAGGTGACTTTATCATTTATCCCTTTGTTACATATGTCAAGTCAAATCCAGAGACATAGTGTGATCATTCTCTGTTGATTTAACTTTAGCAGGCCTTAGACATCTTACTCTCAACGAATAAGAGGAACAAATCCCTTCTTGACTACATACGTCTTTCACAATCACCTTGTACCGCACCTGAGCTGTCACACCCCAAAAATCCACAAGCGGAGTATTACCACAGGAGGCGTGACTAAACAGGATCCAGCCACCAATCATATTGAACATTGTAATTAAATAAATAAAAGTCCGACCACACAATATAATCTGTGTTCAAAACAAGTTGATCAAATTCAAGTTATCAGCGGAAGCATAAAGTTTAAAATCAACGTATAAGTATAAAAGTTCAAATGTTAAACATGGAACTCAACAGTCCATGTCCCACAACGACTCCTGCTTCCATGCAAGCTCCAGCTAAGAATCTAACAACCTGCAAGGCATGTAACAACGAGTCAACAACAAAGTTGAGCGAGTTCACAGTTGGTGTTCATTTTAAGGTTGCTCCAAAAACCATAAGTTCATTCATAAACCATGAGTTAACCAAATCCCTTGTTTCCCAAACCATAACCAGTGGGGGCTTCCCCATGTGAACCACTAGACCCGTTACCATATCGACCACTGACTGAAGTAAGTTGGTGCCCTAGCATCAATGTCTATCATCATTGACGTGCCCAGATCCATTAGTTCACGCCCGTCCTCTGCGGCACGGTGTGAGGCTTGCCAAACCTAAATAGCGCTATCTAACTAGTGACCCGCTCGCCATTGGCCCGGCAATTAAGTCGATATAAAATGAGGGACTTCAGGATAGAGATTTTGGTCTAGTATAAATGTTATCACCCTTCAATAAAGAGGATGTGGTACGTGTGCCCAAACTAGGAGAACACACAGGTTTCAATTAAATCCTTAGTACATGTTATCACCCTTCAATAAAGAGGATGTGGTACGTGTTCCAAACCAGGAGGTCACACAGTTTCCAATTAAATCTTTTACCCATTCCCAACCACCGGGAATCCCATGCCTTGTAGAAAGTGTGAACTCACCTTGGTTTGCTCGGTTTGTTATGTTACTTGTTCTCAGTTAATCAATTAAAGCCTATGATTTTCATTTATACGTAATCAGTTTCACATTCACAAGGTTCACGTATAGATACAAATCACAGTGAGTATTCAAACAATGATCACCAAATAGCACATAGCAGTTACCCTACTTGTTCAAATTCACTGTTCAGATGTATGTTTCGTAATGATGCTTAACAGTTAAGTGTGCTATAAGTAAGAACCAATCATGTTCCCCTGGTCACCATTAATTATTGTTAACAGTGGCCATCACAGTTTTATCATCATAATCATTCACTGTCATACGTGCAACATATATAAACTTCAAACCTACTGTCCATGCAAGAACCTTCCTGGAGAAACTCCCTATATGACGAAACTCCATAGGTTTCGTCAAGGTGACATGTGACGAAACTCTCCATAGTTTCGTCGACTTACAAGTGGTGAAACTCCCAAGAGTTTCGTCAACGATGTAAACAGCTTCACACGTCGACTTAAATTACTCCCGTGATTCCCGTAAACATCGGCAAATAACTTTGACAGTTTCTAATCAAATTAAACAGCACTGAATCCAGCAACTATGCACATTTACATTACTTTAATCATTCTCAATCATCAACAGTAACAATCGGATCATTAGATTAACAAGTTCTAACACTAACATGCAATCCTAAATCATAACATCAATTACTCGACTGTTCCATACTATCGATCCCATGATTTTCTATACGATTCGGATTAACATGACAACAATACTACCAAGTATTCATGCATATCGAAAACCCTAGTCTCATTTGGGTTCCTCAACCCAAACAGTTTGAAAATTCTTAATTTACAGAGAAAGCATGAACCGATATCCTAATCATTTACATGATCCTGTTTTACATAACTCATTAATCACACTACTAGCATGGAACCCTAGATATCGTATAGATCTTAACAATCACAACTTTACGTTTCGTAACACTTAACAAAACACTAACCAAAATGCAAGATGGAGCCGAGAAGGTCTTCGGGAGAGAGAGAGAGAGAGAGAGAGAGAGTTGCCGTCGGGTTCAAGAGTAGGAAGAGGAGAGGATTAGGGTTTTCTGTTTTACGTCTAGGGTGTTACGAATATAAAGCACAACAAGCCTGAGCCACGAATTGAACTGGGCCGAGGCCCATGCTCGACGAAACACCATCCTTGCGAAACAGGGTGTTGGCAAACACCCATGTTTCGTCGAGCTTGCTCGCGGCGAAACTCTAGTGTTTCCTCAAGTATGATTTTTAACTTTCAAATAATTCATAAGTTTATAGAAACTAAACACATTAACACATTGATCATATAAATAACAACACAATATCTCATACGTATAACAAACGTGCACAATTTCAAGGCAACAAGTTATGCGAACACAATTGTGAAACAAATAACGTGTCGAGGAAAGACCTTGAAATCTCGGGTTGTCACATCATCCCCAACTTGAAAGAAATTTCGTCCCGAAATTTAGCATGTAGTCACTAAGGAAGCTAGTTAGTTTGCGTGGTTTCCTGGTTTTCGTGGGGTGTCACATCATCCCCCCGTTGGTTTGGAATTTAGTCCCGAAATTCCGCGGTAGCTTCAGCCTCAGCAGTGGTTTTGCTTTTCTCGAATAATTGGGGATACCTGTGTTTCATTTGGTCTTCTCATTCCTAGGTGAACTCTGGGCCACGACGGGAGTTCCAACGAACTCGAACAAGAGGTATCCTGGTACGCTTGAGAACCTTAACGTCTCGGTCAGTAATCTCTACTGGTTCCTCGATGAATCGCAACTGATCGTCGATAGTGAGTTCCTTGAGAGGAACTATGAGGGTCTCATCTGACAGACACTTCTTCAGATTTGACACATGGAATACGTTATGAACTCCGCTGAGTTCTTCAGGTAGATTCAGCTTGTAAGCCACCTTGCCGATTTTCTCAATGATTTCGAAAGGTCCAACGTATCGCGGGTTGAGTTTGCCTCGTTTACCAAAACGAACTACATCTTTCCAAGGTGAGACTTTAAGTAGCACTCGATCCCCAACCTGGAACTCGAGTGGTTTCCTGCGCTTATCAGCGTAGCTTTTCTGACGGTCACGAGCTGCCGACATTCGTTATCGTATTTGAGCAATCTTCTCTATTGTGTCTACGATGAGTTCTGGGCCAGGGATTTAGCTGTCACCAACTTCTGCCCAGCATAAGGGTGATCGACATTTTCGTTCGTACAATGCCTCAAATGGAGCAGCCTGGATACTGGTGTGGTAACTGTTGTTATACGAAAACTCCACTAACGGTAGATGCCTTTCCCTGCCGTTACCAAAATCAATAACACATGCTCGAAACATGTCTTCAAGGGTTTGGATGGTGCGTTTTGACTGCCCATCCGTCTGCGGATGATATACTGTACTAATGTCTAAACGAGAGCCAAAGGATTTGTGCATCGCTTGCCACAACTCAGAGGTAAAACGCGCGTCACAATCAGAGATAATGGAGGTTGGCACCCCGTGCCTAGCGACCACTTCTTTCAGGTAGACGTCTGCAAGTGTAGAAAACTTATCCGTTTCCTTGATAGCCAGGAAGTGTGCAGACTTAGTCAGTCGATCTACAATCACCCAAATGGTATCGTTTCCTTGTTGAGATCTAGGTAGGCCAGTAACGAAGTCCATGGAAATTTGCTCCCATTTCCATGTCGGGATTTCTGGTTGTTGAAGTAAGCCTGATGGCTTCTGGTATTCAACCTTGACCCTAGCACAGGTCAAACATTTACTAACATAGGTCGCTATGTTAGCTTTCATATGGGGCCACCAGTACATAGTCTTGATATCGTGGTACATCTTATCCGAACCAGGATGTACTGAGTAACGAGACTTGTGTGCTTCATCCATCACAAGCTCACGTAGATTTCCATAAAATGGAACCCAGATGCGCCCTGCCATGTAGTAAGCGCCGTCTTCCTTTTGTTCTAACCGTTTCTTCGATCCTCGTAGGGACTCAGCCCTGATGTTCTCTGCTTTCAATGCTTCAACCTGAGCATCGCGAATTTGAACCGGAAGACTAGAGTGGATGGTAAGCTGTAACGCACGTACACGCTTAGGTTTAGTCTACTTTCGACTGAGGGCGTCGGCCACAACATTGGCTTTGCCAGGATGATACTTGATCGCGCATTCGTAATCACTCAGAAGTTCGACCCACCGACGCTGTCGCATGTTCAACTCCTTCTGTTCGAAGATATGCTGGAGACTCCTGTGATCGGTGTAAATGGTGCACTTGGTACCGTACAGGTAATGTCTCCATATCTTGAGTGCGAAAACAACAGCTCCCAGCTCCAGATCATGTGTAGAGTAGTTCCTTTCATGAACCTTAAGTTGGCGCGATGCATAAGCAATGACTTTATCCCGTTACATCAACACACAACCAAGTCCTAGGATTGATGCGTCGTAATAGACCACAAAATCGTCTGTGCCCTCCGGTAACGAGAGAATAGGTGCGCTACAAAGTCTCTCCTTCAGTTACTGAAACGCGGATTCCTGTGCATAACCCCAACGATAGGTGACACTCTTCTGGGTTAGTGAAGTAAGAGGTTGCACAATCCTTGAGAAATCCTTGATAAACCTTCTATAGTAACCAGCCAAACCCAAGAATTGGCGGATTTTAGTTGGTGTACTGGGTGCAGGCCAGTTCTTGATCGAGTCAACCTTGGATGGATCCACATGAATCTCATCCCCGTTTACCACGTGGCCTAGGAAATGGACTTCACGAAGCCAAAAGTCGCATTTTGAAAACTTAGCATAAAGTTGCTCTGCTCGAAGAAGTTCCAAAATAAGTCGTAGATGATGCTCGTGTTCCTCCTGACTCTTAGAATAGATCAGGATGTCGTCGATGAAAACCATAACAAACTTATCCAGGTAAGGTTTGCACACTCGGTTCATGAGATCCATGAAGACCGCAGGTGCGTTTGTCAACCCGAAAGGCATGACTAGAAACTTGTAGTGCCCATAACGAGTTCTGAATGCTGTTTTGGAGATGTCCTCGTCTCGGACTCTCAGCTGATGGTAGCCTGATCTCAGATCAATCTTTGAGTAGAAGCTCGATGACGTGATGTCGTGGTCACGTAAATTTAATCCCAATAACAACTATAGATAGTGGTAAATGGGTATCGAACTCAGGGAGTATGTGGAAAATATGTCGATTATATAGCTTTGCACTTAAACTAAAATTAACCTAATTTGTAGAAAGTAAAGATCAGTAATTTGGATTGTTTGTTTTTAAGAACTAAGTTACTAACTATTGGCAAATCAAAATTGGTTGTTTAACAGATTAAGGAATAATGACCATCTTAGGATTCAGTTTCTTTAAACTCTTGTGCAAAATTCCAACTAGAAAGAGTTACATAGACATAACTCGTGCATAAATAATCGAAGTGATAAAAGGGAACAAAGTACTCGGATTATATAAATGCGAGGTTGTTTCCCGATGATCAATCAATCAATATCCAACCCTAACCCTTCCCGTGATATCTCGATTGCCGACGGCACCAAGAACGTACGAATTAGACTAGAATTGTAATACCAATTAACAAGTTACAATCAATTACTCATACACCATGATAATCAAAGCAACACAATGTTATCATTCTAGAAATTCAGAAATAAGCACACAAAAGTTCAAGAGAAACCTTCACCTAAGATGATCACCGAAAGTTTAGCCAGACATAGCTTGGTGAATCATCATAACAACAAGTTTAGTGTTCATACCAATTGAAAACATAAACCGAATGTTAGAAATTGTTTGGAACCAAGTACAATCAGCCAAAATCGCCCCTAGAACTCCAGAGAAACGTCCAATGAGGAGAACATCCCAAAAGACACCATAAAAAACTCTTTTAATGAGCAGTTACGGAGTTGTGCGTCGCCTCCACCGTAATTTACGGTACCACCATAAATTACGGTGGTCTTCAAAATGTTACGGTGGGTATAGACTGTGTTACGGTGAGATTTGTTGATGATTTCAGGGCCACCGTAAATTACGGTTGCCACCGTAATTTACGGTGGCACCCTGACTTGCGTGTTTCGTTTCTTCATTCGCTTCACGCACGACCCGTTCATCTCCAACCCGTCCGAAGCTGCATTTAATCCACTTTTAACTCCCGAACCGCACCTGAAACATAAGCAACCGTAGTTATCTAATTCAAGATAATTGCACAATCAAATGAGGGATAAACTTATCTTTTAACATCATAAAGGGTTGTCCTATGGACCACCCGTCACATCCCCACACTTAACCGTTGCTTGTCCCAAGCAACTCATCAAACCGATTTCAAAACAAGCGATCAATGTAAACCAAGCAGAAACATGTAGTCCTTTTACTAACCCCTTTTTAACACCCAAAATAACGCACCCCTCGCTATGTCTCTACTCTCGGTAACAAGTAAGCACTAGCAATATGAACTAGACACACAAAGGCTAACGGGCGGTTGTACAACTATAGGCTTGTACCTAAATCGATCCTTCTCCTAAAACGTGTCAAACATGAATACAAATCAAAGGGACTTTCAAGGTTGTAACGTGGCTAGGTGTATGGGTAGGAAATGGAATATATATGAAGTAGCGAAAACTTAACCCGGTCTTTTTATTACACAATAAAGCAAACTAACAACTACCAATTTAACTAAAATATACTAGACCACTAAACATCACTTCTTTTTCATTTTTCATTGATTTTTCTCTTGTTTTTTTTTTTTTTTTTTTTTTTGATTTTTTGATTTTTTGATAATCAAACAACCATACAAGAAGGAATCAAACATATCTACATCATACTACTAAACTACTACTACTAACACTATAAGACCGGGTTAAGTTGGGTAAATTTTTAGGTAACTAGCTAGGGGTAACAATTGATAGGCTTTTAGGCACAAAATTGGGCAACTAAATGTCCAAACCCCCGCCCCTCTCGCAACCATGCTCATATATATAACTTATGAGGTCCAACCCCCCAAATCCCACACTCGCACACACTAAAGACGAAGCTACCTAGATGCCCTTATCCTTTTCGCATTCATATCCGACTAAGGACTCAAACCGTATCAAGACACAAGTTCTAATGCACCCCCACCCGTAGCCACTCTCATCAAAGATAAAAATTATTTATTTACAAATGTGTGGCTTCAACTCTCACCAAGAATAAAAGGGTATCAAGGTTGCCGGTGCATCAATTGGGGTTAATCTAGGTTGTTCAAATTCTCACATCGTTTCGCTTGATTTTAAAAAAAAATTTCAAAATCTTCAAAAAAATTCCCCCCATCCCCACACTTGGGATACATTGACCCGAATGTATGGTTTTAGGAGGCTTTGATCGCTTAAAACTCTTTCACACCAACTGAAAGCTCTTCAACTCAAACCACAAATTTCTCTTTGAATTTTTTTTTCTATTTTTTTATATTTTTCTTCTTTTTAAACATCACACCGCCAACTTACACCAACCCAAACAAAACATCATAATCATACACCACTCAACCGCCCAACCATAAACAAAACAAACTAACAAATATACACAAAATATACAAGGAAGGAACACGACCTGACTAATAATAGCGTGGTCCCGGAGGTCCAAAAATGGAAGACATCATGTCATTCCATTCTCCAAACGCAAATGAACCGCTACTACTCCCACCTTGTTGTTGAGCTCCTTCTTGTTGGCGCGGGTCGATCCATTGTGAATGATGGAGCGGCGGGGTCGGATACGAAATACTACCATCATAAGGTGGTAGAGACGCATAATCCACATGTTGTGGATCCACGACCACCGGCCGCCCGGTGTGCCAATCTGCATGCAATCTTCTTTCTTGATCATCATGATATCGATTATTCATTTCCACTTCATGAGAATACGCGTGTGTGCGATTCCACGCCTCTTGACGATCAAAACTGTGTTTCAAAGACCGCTCAATGCTTGCACTCATCATTGTATGTTGATCAAATAACGTCCGCTCCGAACCCGACCATGTCTCAAAAATGGGTGCCGGAGGACGTTGATTCTCGATCACTTCTTGCATCGTGCCTTCATAAGCCCAACCCGGCTCATAGGACCGCTCCGTGTAATCATAAAAGGCACCACCATAACCCCCTTGGCCCCCTTGGCCCACATTTCCACCATGCTCACCACCATGCGGCTCGTCCGCATAATCATCATCACCACTTGGGATCTCCGCATCACTTTCCGGCTCATCTTCTTCACCCGGTAGAAGATCTCGTGCACCCACCTTTAATGCTCTCCATCTCTGCCCTTCTGACTTGAGTTTATGATACCGCTCCGATTGTGTATATGTCCAACCAATCCCCAACTTGTCTAACGTAAAAGGCTGATGCCTTTTTGTTGCCCCTCTATCTTCAGACGTTATTGCCTTTTGCTGTTTCATCAATCCCGTGATTATTCGGCAATACGGGATGATATCTCTTCCTAACTTGTTTCGGAAAATCCATAGGTGGTTCATGATCAGATATCGGATTGGAAAACACGGAGACCCATTGAGTAGCGAATAAAGGACAGGTACTTCCGGGTACCTCACTTGCTCCTTGTCCCCCCTTCGCGGAATGACATTGAGAATGCAGATTGCTAACAACAACTTTGCTTCAATTCTCAAGTTCCTCCGGTACAAGATTCCAATGTAAGTACCGGGCAAGAACAACGCTGCTAACATATCGTTCCAACGAGGATGCTTATCCGGTTTGTGAAACAAATCATCAAGGCTAGGGATCATGTAGTCGCGAGCATGTAAACTATCATACTTCCCCAATTTCTTTAGCGTGTCAAATGACATCTCTACCGGAATCCCATTCACCATACCCGTTAACTTCATTTGAGATGGCTTTTCATATGTGTTGCACTTGAGAGTTGCCATCCATTCTTGTATTTCGGTTATGAACAAATTGTTTTTCTCCTTATCATAGAAACTCAATGCCGACTCCCATCCTAAAGCTCGAAATTTGGCAAACACACCAAACGGACTAAATTCCACTTCACGAACTTCCCTCTCGCAAATAAATGCGGCAGCTTTGTTTTTCAATTTATTCATACTGTCGTGAAAGAGTGTCGGTTGCCAATGTTCCGGTTGGTCTTCCAATGAACCCGAGTCCCATTTTGGCTTTTCAGCCGGGTCCAATTCCATTTCCTCATCTTCACTTTCACTTTCATCAACTCGACCCAAATATTGTCTCTTTTTCGGTTGTTGTTCCGGCCGCTTGCCCTTATCTTTAGACGAAGAAGACGAACTTGCTCCGGCTTTTTCTTTCGTTCGTACCATTTTCTACACACATTAAGGCAAGCAACACAACTAAACAAAACAAAATTAGACTCTTTTCTCCAAAATATCCCCACACTTGCTTGTTACTATGGTTGTAGATGTTAGTGAACCAAGAGTTTATAAATTTTTCAAAAATTGGGCATGGTGTCTCTACAATGTAGAGATTCCCAAAAGTTCACTACTTTACTATCAATCCTACATCTACAAACCATAACCATGTTCAAGTAACAAGTAACAAGTCAAAACTATGAACAAGCAAGTGGGTATGAACAAATAACACCATTAACCTTCTTTCTCACAATGCATCAACAAAACATAGTAAATAAACTTCCATACCTTGTTTGAAGATGTAAGAAACACAATTGAAGCAAGAACTTCAAAAAGCCCCAAAATTTTCGGACCTAGGGTTTGTGATTCAGACCCGAAAACTTCGTTTTCTCGTAAATCTCTTGGCAAAATCAGAAACTACGTGAAAAATTAGTCAAGATAGACCTAGATTTCACTTGGTTTAGACAAGAATTGAGTGAGATATAGAAGAATTAAGGTTGGAGAATGTTGGGGATCTTGTGAAAGAGATAGATGATAATGATAGATGAGAAAAGTGAAGGAGAATGAGTGGATGGGGTTGTTTTTCGTGACTGGTTGTTATTTTTTTTTTATGTACAAGCAGCAACCGGAAGGACCCATTTACTCGCCAGGTCCACCGTAAATTACGGTGTGGACCGTAAATTACGGTGGATGCTGGCAAGATTTTCCTACCGTAAAACAGGAGCAAATCACCGTAAAGCCATAATTTGTTTTCTCTCCACCGTAACTTACGGTGCCACCGTAAGTTACGGTGGCACCTGGGCCTTCCTGGTTTGCTGAAAATTGTGATTTTAAGTGCCTATTTTTTATTTTATTTTTCAGTTTTTTCGATTTTTTTGTGTTTTTAAAATTTTTCAAAAACATTTAAAAATTACCCTACCCCCTCGAAAATCCCGTGTTGTCCTCAACACAATGTTAGAGCAATTCGTGACCCGAATATCCCCACACTTGTTTCAAACACAAGATTTAAGCGAGTACGGTAAATATGCAACCTATACAAAATAAACAAAATGAAATACTAACTATTTACACTACCAAACTTGGGCCTCTCACGGTTGTTCCTCATCGACCGGGCGTAAAATGTAGCCCGCTTTATCAAGCTTCAAGTTATTGATGTCGTTCCCCTCCAAGTATGGCTTTAACCGGTGACCGTTCACCATTTGCTGTTTTAGCGTTTGCTCATCTTGGATATCTACATCACCAAACCTCCCAACTCTCCGAACGACATACGGGCCCATCCATTTGCTTTTAAGCTTGCCCGCGAACATCTTGAGTCTTGAATTATACAACCAAACCTTTTGACCCACTTCAAAGGTTTTCTTCCTCAACTTCGCATCGTGTACTTTCTTGAGCTTGTCTTTATAAGCCGATGCACATTCATAAGCCTCATCTCTAATCTCTTCGATCTCACTTAGTTACAACTTTCTCATCTTTCCCGCCTCATCATAATCCGCATTTACCGTCTTGATAGCCCAATGTGCCCGATGCGCTAACTCCATTGGCAAGTGACAACCCTTTCCATACACCATCCGGTAACGTGTTGTGCCAATCGGAGTCTTGTAGGCCGTTCGGTATACCCACAACGCATCATCCAACTTGCTCGACCAATCCTTCCTATCCGTTCTAATCGTCTACATGAGAATTTCTTTGATTTGACGGTTGGACACTTCGACTTGTCCACTCGTTTGCGGATGGTAAGGTGTGGCAATTCGGTGATTCACGCTATACCTCTTCAACAATTTCCCAAAATTGAAGTTCTTGAAATGCGAACCACCATCACTTATAATAACACACGGAATGCCAAAACGAGAGAAGATGTTGGATTGAACAAATTTACAAACAACCGAATGGTCGTTTGTTCGTGTTGCAATAGCTTCAATCCACTTCGAGACGTAATCCACCGCTACCAAAATGTATAGAAAACCATTTAAATTCGGGAAGGGACCCATAAAATCTATACCCCATACATCAAATATCTCTACAACCAAGATTGGTTGTAATGGCATCTCATCCCTCTTCGATATACTTCCCATCTTTTGGCAGTTTACACAGTTTCTAGCGAACTCACATGCATCCTTGAAAATTGTGGGCCAATAAAACCCACATGAGAGAACCCGGTAACCCGTTTTATGCCCACTAAAGTGACCTCCACATGCGGACGAATGAGCATGGGTCAGAATTTCCAACACTTCCGTCTCGGGCACACACCTCCGAATAACTTGATCCGGCCCAATCTTGAAAAGATCCGGTTCATCCCAAATGTATTGCTTCACTTGGACCATAAATTGTTGTCGTCGCTTCTTGGTCCAATGACTTGGGATGACCCCCGTGGCTAAGTAATTTACATAATGAGCATACCACGGTGCAACAAAGGTGGAAACGGCTAAGAGTTGCTCGTCGGGAAACGTTTCATTTATTTCACTATCATCGTTGATCCCTTCCACCGGAATCTGAGACAAGTGATCCGCCACTACGTTCTCACTTCCCTTTTTGTCTCGGATCTCTAAATCGAACTCTTGTAATAACAACACCCACCTAATTAAGCGGGGCTTCGCATCCTTTTTCTCCATCAAATATCGGACCGCACTATGATCCGAATAAACCACCACCTTGCTCCCCCAAATATAAGCACGAAACTTATCCAAAGCATACACCACCGCTAATAACTCTTTTTCGGTTGTGGTGTAATTGAGTTGCGCTTCAGATAAAGTTTTGCTTGCATAGTAAATCACCACCGGTTTTTTATCAACCCGTTGACCCAAAACTGCACCAATAGTGGTGTCGCTTGCATCACACATTATCTCAAACGGCTTTGACCAATCCGGTGGTTGCAAGATAGGAGCTTTGTCCAAGTGTTCCTTCAAAACAGTGAAAGCTTGCATACACTCGTTAGTAAAATCAAATGGGACATCTTTTAATAACAAGTTGCATAAAGGTTTGGTGATAACACTAAAACCTTTTATGAAACGTCTATAGAAACCCGCATGTCCCAAAAATGACCTTACACCCTTAACATTTTTCGGAGGTGGCAAAGATGCTATTACCCGTATTTTTGCCTTATCCACCTCCATTCCCCTTTCAGAAATTACGTGACCCAACACAATGCCCTCTTGCACCATGAAATGACTTTTCTCCCAACTAAGCACTAAATTTTTCTCAACGCATCTTTTTAAAACTCTTTGTAATTCGTTGAGACAAGATTCAAAACTAGTGCCAAAGATTGAGAAGTCATCCATAAACACTTCAAGCGACTCTCCAACCATGTCCTAGAAGATACTCATCATACATCGTTGGAAAGTTGCCGGTGCATTACACAAGCCAAATGGCATTCGCCGAAAAGCGAAGGTGCCATATGGACAAGTGAAGGTGGTCTTGTGTTGGTCATCCGGGTGTATTGCTATTTGATTGTAACCCGAATACCCGTCCAAAAAGCAGTAATATTTTTTACCCGATAATTTTTCAATAATTTGGTCAATGAAAGGTAGCGGGAAATGGTCCTTAGAAGTGGCGGCATTCAACTTTCGGTAGTCAATACATACACGCCACCCGGTGACCGGTCGGGTGGCAATTTGTTCACCACTTTCGTCCTTGACTACTTGAATGCCGGCCTTCTTAGGCACAACTTGGGTGGGACTCACCCAAGCACTATCCGAAATCGGATAGATGATTCCCGCGTCCAACCATTTAATTACCTCTTTTTTAACTACCTCCCTTAGGTTCGGATTCAATCGCCTTTGAGCTTCTCGTGTTGGTTTGGCATCTTCGGTGGTAATAATCTTGTGCATGACGATTGATGGACTAATTCCTTTGAGATCGGCAATCGTCCATCCAATAGCTCCTTTGTTTTCTTTCAAAACTTCCAACAGTGCTTGCTCTTGTGCCAACTCTAAATTAGAGGCAATAATGACCGGTAAAGTGTCATTATCCCCTAAGAACGCATACTTCAAATGGCTCGGCAAGTCTTTAAGTTC
Organism: Helianthus tuberosus; assembly: GCA_030545235.1. Taxonomy (NCBI): domain Eukaryota; kingdom Viridiplantae; phylum Streptophyta; class Magnoliopsida; order Asterales; family Asteraceae; genus Helianthus; species Helianthus tuberosus. Next base: position 59,407,636 of record CM060380.1, read on the forward strand.
CAACCTTGGCGGTTCCTCTAACGATGGTTTAGTACCCGAATTTATTTCCGCCGGTAAGCCCTCGAATTGATGAGTCCATGGTGGTCGACCTTCCTTTAAAGCCATAGCATCCTGTTTTTCCTCTTCAACCCGAAGTGCATAAGCATGTACCTGTTCAGAAAAATCACACAAGAAAATATCCATACCATTCTCCTCATACTCATGCGGGTTGCATCCGTCAACTATATCTGCCATGAAACACTCATCAACACCATTAGCATTAGAATTGTTAGTAAAAACATTCAAACGTATTTTTCGATTCCCAAAAGTCATATCGACTGTACCAAATCTACAATCGATCACGGCATGCGCGGTGCTCAAAAATGGCCGACCCAAAATTACGTTTTGTTGTTGTTTTGGGTCCGTAGACGAGTAGTCCAAGACTAAAAAGTCAACCGGGTAATAGAACTCATCAATTTTAACAATTACATTTTGAACCATCCCCCGGGGTAACTTATGAGACAAATCGGCTAAAACAACCGTTGTCTCTACCCTAGCTAACGGACCAAAGTCATATTGGTCATATAAGCCCCCCGGTAAAATACTAACTCCGGCTCCAAGATCTAGTAACGCCTTCGCCATTTGAAAGTTTCCAACTTGTATGTTAATTAATGGCGTGCCCGGATCTTGGAGCTTTGGAGGAAGCTCCCCATTCAAAACCGCACTCACTTGTCCGGTCAAATCTACCCGCTTAGGCATTTTCTTCTTTTGTTTCCTCTTTTGTGTGTATAATTCCTTAAGGAATTTAGCATAAGCGGGTACTTGTTTTATTGCATCAAGTAGTGGAAGATTAATTTTCACTTGTTTAAACATGTCCCACAACTCTTCTTTTTGGGGACCTCTTGTTGCAATAAAATTTTTCTACCCGGGTCAAGTAAAGCCGATGGAAATGGAACTTGACTCGGTTCACCCTCAACTTTTTCACTTTTTTCATTTTCACCCAAACCCGGTTTGTTAACATTTGATTCTTTAGGTTTAACCGGTGAGACATCATCTTCGTCACTTTCGTTACCCGTGACATCCTCAACTACCCCCTCAACCAATTCGGGTGACAAATTGGCTTTAAACTCTTTTCCACTTCTCAATACACTAACATGACTAATATTAATATTACCTCGTGACGAACCATGTGAAGGATTTACCTTGGTGTCGCTAGGAAGTTGACCCTTGCTTTTCTTCAATTCCGCCACATCGGTTGCCAATTGACCCATTTGGGTTGTTAGTGATTGGATGCTCTTGTCACGAACCTCATCCTTTTGCATTCGAACTTCATCAAGTTGATTTCGCTTTTGCATATCTTGTTGCATAGCCCGAAGCATATCCATAACTTCATTCCCGCTTGATGAAGGTTGACCCGAACCACTTTGACCCGTTTGTTGAAATTGCCCTTGGTATCCATAATTGTTTCCACCCCGATAATTGCCTTGATTATATTGTTGACGAGGTGTAAAGTTACCTTGAGCTCCTTGAAAGTTTGGGTTAGCTTGGTTCGCCGCGTTCCCGTAGCGGAAATTAGGATGGTTTCGTAACCCGGGGTGGTAGGTGTTGGAGTTCAAATTGAAGTTTCGACCACCCCCTCCTTGAATTGCATTCACTTCTTCTACTTGTTCATCAACCACCCCCACTACACAAACTTCCGCCGTGTGGCCTATTTCGTTGCAATTAGTGCACACGTTGTACACTTGGTTCGTAGGTTGCACATTACCACTCTCCATTCCATGCACTTGGGGCCTTTGAATCACATGCCTTGCCCTTCTAGAAGATTGGGCCTTCCACTTGGAATTCACCGCCATTTGTTCTAAAAACGCCCAATCAACATTTTCATAATTCGTACCGAATGTACCATTAGTGATTGACATTAAATCCCGTGCATCCTCCGAACTCAACCCTTCATGAAAAGCATTCAACAACTCCCATAATTGGATCCCATGATGAGGGCAGTTCCGTAACATCATATTAAATCTCTCGAAGGCTTCATGAAACATCTCCCCCGATTGTTGTTGGAAGCTTCTCAAACCTCTTCTTGCATCGTTAGTCTTTTGAGAAGTGTAATATTCATCTAAGAATATTTGTTGCATATCGGCCCATGTAAAGATCGACGCGGAAGGTAGCGTGTGAAACCATCTCTTTGCCTTGTCTTCCAAAGAAAATTGGAAGAGAACCAATTTAACATCATCGAAAGAAAACCCTTGACCTCCAATAGTGTTGCAAATGGAGTCATATGTCTCTAAATGAAAATAGGGTTCTTCCGTTGCTAACCCTTTGAACTTTGGTAGACTTTGTAGGGCGGTTGTTCTTACTTCAAAAGTTCTTCCATCCGCATGACGAGGAATCACTACCGTCAAAGGATTGTTAGTGATAATAGGCCGGAAGTGAGCTTGGATCCCCCATACAACCTCCCGATGATGTCTTTGAGGTGCACCCAACGGTGCTCTTGGTTGACCCATTTTCATAGGCCCTTGAGGTGCAAAAGGTGGTTGAAATTGGTATTGCGGCATTTGTGGTTGTTGAATCGGTCTTTGATATTGCGGTTGTGTATTGTGAGGATGCACTTGTTGTAGCGGTGTAGGGCGTTGCAATTGTGGGGTCTAATGTGTTGCACTCCAACCGGTAATCTACCCGTGTCTTGAAATTGTTGGATCGGTTGACTTTGTTGACCCATTCCTCCGTGAGGTCCCAAGTATCCTCCATCTCCCCCATAATAGAAACCTTCCTCCTCATACCCCCTAAACTTATCTTCATAACCGTCATCATATCCATGCCCTTGAATACCCGAAGATTGCCCAAAGGGAAGAGTGGAATAATGGAAACCCGCTTGGTTCGATGGTCTAAATGTTGAAGTAGCATGAACGACAGTTGAACCTTGTGGTAATGTATAGGTTGAAGATGATTGACCTGAAACTGGGAAGAAATGAGTGAGTGGTGGAATCGTAGTTGAAGGGTTAAAGGAAAGATAGGGTTCAACTTGAGTAGTGATCGGTTGTGTGGTGTTAGATGGTGTAGTATCATGAGGTGGAGTAGAAATTGTAGTGGTGTTAGGTATAGTGGTGTTTGGTGATGGTTGTGTGGAAGTAGGTATGAATGATGAGGTCGTTTGACCCGTTGTGGGTGGTAATTGAGATTCTTGAATGATGTTTCGTGGTGTGATGGGTGAAGTAGGTGAACCAATGATTCTGTTTTCTCTTAGTAAAACTCTGTTTTGCCTTAGTGTTCTTTCGATTTCCGGATCAAATGACAATGGTGACAACTTGTGAGAGCCTCTAGTATGCATGCACCTGTAGAACCTGCACACTAAACACACCAGCGTAAACCCGAAAATAACAAAGCAAAACTGACACACGTTGCGCACTACTCCCCGGCAACGGCGCCAAAATTTGACGTGGTGTCATGGTCACGTAAATTTAATCCCAATAACAACTATAGATAGTGGTAAATGGGTATCGAACTCAGGGAGTATGTGGAAAATATGTCGATTATATAGCTTTGCACTTAAACTAAAATTAACCTAATTTGCAGAAAGTAAAGATCAGTAATTTGGATTGTTTGTTTTTAAGAACTAAGTTACTAACTATTGGCAAATCAAAATTGGTTGTTTAACAGATTAAGGAATAATGACCATCTTAGGATTCAGTTTCTTTAAACTCTTGTGCAAAATTCCAACTAGAAAGAGTTACATTGACATAACTCATGCATAAATAACCGAAGTGATAAAAGGGAACAAAGTACTCGGATTATATAAATGCGAGGTTGTTTCCCGATGATCAATCAATCAATATCCAACCCTAACCCTTCCCGTGATATCTTGATTGCTGACGGCACCAAGAACGTACGAATTAGACTAGAATTGTAATACCAATTAACAAGTTACAATCAAATACTCATACACCATGATAATCAAAGCAACACAATGTTATCATTCTAGAAATTCAGAAATAAGCACACAAAAGTTCAAGAGAAACCTTCACCTAAGATGATCACCGAAAGTTTAGCCAGACATAGCTTGGTGAATCATCATAACAACAAGTTTAGTGTTCATACCAATCGAAAACATAAACCGAATGTTAGAAATTGTTTGGAACCAAGTACAATCAGCCAAAATCGCCCCTAGAACTCCAGAGAAACGTCCAATGATGAGAATATCCCAAAAGACACCATAAAAAACTGTTTTAATGAGCAGTTATGGAGTTGTGCGTCGCCTCCACCGTAATTTACGGTACCACCGTAAATTACGGTGGTCTTCAAAATGTTACGGTGGGTATAGACTGTGTTACGGTGAGATTTGTTGATGATTTCAGGGCCACCGTAAATTACGGTGGCCACCGTAAATTACAGTGGCCACCGTAATTTACGGTGGCACCCTGACTTGCGTGTTTCGTTTCTTCATTCGCTTCACACACGACCCGTTCATCTCCAACCCGTCCGAAGCTGCATTTAATCCACTTTTAACTCCCGAACCGCACAACATAAGCAACCGTAGTTATCTAATTCAAGATAATTACACAATCCAATGAGGGATAAACTTATCTTTTAACATCATAAAGGGTTGTCCTATGGACCACCCGTCACTCGACCCTTGCAACTGGTCGAACAGGTCATCGATGTGCGGGAGAGGGTAACGATTCTTCACGGTCACCTTGTTGAGTTCGCGATAGTCAATACACAATTGGAAGGTACCGTCTTTCTTCTTTACAAACAAGACTGGAGCTCCCCAGCTACAAGAACTCTTGGAAACCCTTTTCCAAGAGTTCTTGTAGCTGTGCGGACAGTTCTTCTATTTCTGATGGAGCTAAATGATAAGGTGCACGAGCTATTGGTGCCGCTCCAGGAGCTAGCTCGATTTGAAACTCGACTTGACGATGAGGTGGAAGACCAGGTAATTCCTCAGGAAATACCTCAGGAAAGTCACGTACAATAGGAATGTCTTCTATCTTCTTCTCTTTCTAGTTGAGGTGTCAGTAACAAGGGCTAGAATGGTTGTGTGGCCCTTTCGTAAACACTTCTGGGCCTTAAGAAAAGAGATGATACCCACTACCGCGCTACCCTTGTCACCACGAATCACAAGAGGTTCTTCACCAGAACGAGGAATACAGACGATTTTCTCCTTGCAAAGAATTTCCGCTTGATGTTGGGCTAACCAGTCCATTCCAATGACGACGTCGAAGCTACCAAGAACGATGGGGATAAGGTTGATAGAGAAGGTCTGACCAGCTAAGACGAGATTACAACCCTTAACTATGTGTGTGGCCTCGAGACTTTTACCGTTCGCTAGTTCTACAACATGCTTGGCATTCAAAAGTGTTGGGGGTACCCTTAAGCATCTGACAAACTTTTAAAGACACGTAACTAGTATCAGCACCCGAATCAAATAAAACAGTAACAAAGAAGTCATCCAGTAGGAACTTACCCGTCACAACGTTGGGATCATTCCTCGCTTCACCTTGACCAATCACGAAAACACGTCCCCTGGCACCATTGCCATCATTGTTACCCCCATTGTTTCCATTTCCCTGGTTGTTGTTGATGTTGTTCTGATTCTGGTTCAGCTGGGGACAGTCTCTCTTGAAGTGGCCTTCAGTACCACACTGAAAACATCCTTTGTTGTTACCCCTCTGTTGCTACTGCTGCTGGTTCTGTGGAGTCTGCTGCTGTTGCTGTCGTCGCTGATTCGCAGGGTAGAGGCTCTTGCAATCCTTGGCCGTATGACCATGTTTGTTACATCTCTGAAAGTTTCCCTTAGTGCATGGTCCGCTATGGTGAAAACCACAACGATTGCATTTGGGGTGATTCCCCTTGTATCCACTCTGACCTTGACTCTGATTTCCTGAGGATTGGTGACCAGGGCTCTTGTAGTCGTCAGTTCTTCGCTGCTGGGACTGAGACTGAACAGAAGTTGAACCCTTGCTTGAATTTCCATCCCACTTGCGCTTGTTGTCGCTAGGAGCATCAGAAGTGGTAGTAGCACTAATACGCTTAGGCAGCTTGTTCTACTCAACTTCCTGATCAGTGAGGCGATGGGATAGTCGAATGACTTACTGGATGGTACCAAGGTTAGCTGCAGTCACATGACTCTGAATCTCTAGTACTAAACCCTTGAGGTACAGCTCGATACGTTTAATAGAAGGATCCACCATAGTAGGACACAATACAGCCAATTCGTTCGATCTCTTCGTATACGCCTCGATTTCAGACCCCGTCATTTTCAAATTGTAAAACTCCATCTCTAGCTTGTGAATGTCGTCAAGATGACAGTACTCCTCCTTGATCAGATCTTTGAAGTCGTTCCATGGGGTGGAATTAGCAGCTGCCAACCCTAGCATTTGAACCTGTGCGTTCCACCAAGTTAACGCAGCACCTTCGAGTGTTCCAGTAGCGAATTTTACCCTACGAGCCTCAGGGCATTCACACATCTCAAAAACAGATTCGATCTTCTCGAACCAGTGGAGGAGACCTACAGCTCCTTCTGTGCCGTCGAAGGTACTGGGTCGGCAATCCATGAAAGTTTTGAACGTAAACACGGGAGGTTGAGCATGCTGACCTGTCGCGTGAGAAAGAAAATACAAGGTTAAGCACGAGAGTTGTTTCACGAGGGTAGGATCTATACATCCTAGGATAAGTTGGAATGGCAGGGTATACCTCCTGCTTGAACTACTGTGAGTGCCTCAGCAACTCGTTCATTGCTTAGTTCATCAGCTGGGCTTGAGTTAAGTTGAGACGTCCACTCATGATCTTCACATTGAAGCAAACATAAGTGAGAAAATTGTCGTGAAAGTACGTAAGTGTGGAATGACAGAAGAGAGTAAGCACACAGGGTTTCAAAAAGTAGTCGTTACGTTAACTAAGCATACCATGAGCAATACACTATGTAAACTAATAAGTAGGCCATACAAACATAAACCATATCACCTATAGTGTCGAGTATTGCATGTGGAGCGAAGTGTCGTTGTGGATCGTTGAGCACTATACAGGTTATAGTCTGGTTTTGTTAAAAGCTTACCCTTTTCAAAACCGAGTTCACTATAACCGATGGCTCTGATACCAATCTGTCACACCCCTAAAATCCACAAGCGGAGTATTACCGCAGGAGGCGTGACTGACCAGGATCCAGCCACCAATCATATTGAACAATGTAATTAAATAAATAAAAGTCCAACCACACAATATAATTGGTGTTCAAAACAAGTTGATCAAATTCAAGTTATCAGGGAAGCATAAAGTTTAAAACCAACGTATAAGTATAAAAGTTCAAATGTTAAACATGGAACTCAACAGTCCATGTCCCACAACGACTCCTGCTTCCATGCAAGCTCCAGCTAAGAATCTAACGACCTGCAAGGCATGTAACAACGAGTCAACAACAAAGTTGAGCGAGTTCACAGTTGGTGTTCATTTTAAGGTTGCTCCAAAAACCATAAGTTCATTCATAAACCATGAGTTAACCAAATCCCTTGTTTCCCAAACCATAACCAGTGGGGGCTTCCCCATGTGAACCACTAGACCTGTTACCATATCGACCACTGACTGAAGTAAGTTGGTGCCCTAGCGTCAATGTCTATCATCATTGACGTTCCCAGATCCATTAGTTCATGCCCGTCCTCTGCGGCACGGTGTGAGGCTTGTCAAACCTAAATAGCGCTATCTAACTAATGACCCGCTCGCCATTGGCCTGGCGATTAAGTCAATATAAAATGAGGGACTTCATGATAGAGATTTTGGTCTAGTATCAATGTTATCACCCTTCAATAAAGAGGATGTGGTACGTATCCCCAAACCGGGAGATCACGCAGGTTCTGATTAAATCCTTAGTACATGTTATCACCCTTCAATAAAGAGGATGTGGTACGTGTTCCAAACCAGGAGGTCACGCAGTTTCCAATTAAATCTTTTACCCATTCCCAACCACCGAGAATCCCATGCCTTGTAGAAAGTGTGAACTCACCTTGGTTTGCTCGGTTTGTTATGTTACTTGTTCTCAGTTAATCAATCAAAGCCAATGATTTTCATACATACATAATCAGTTTCACATTCGCAAGGTTCACGTATGGATATAAATCACAGTGAGTATTCAATCAATGATCACCAAATAGCACATAGCAGTTACCCTACTTGTTCAAATTCACAGTTCAGATGTATATTTCGTAATAATGCTTAACAGTTAAGTGTTCTATACGTAAGAACCAATCATGTTCCCTTGGTCACCATTAATTATTGTTAACAGTGGCCATCACAGTTTTATCATCATAATCATTCACTGTCATACGTGCAACATATATAAACTTCAAACCTACTGTCCATGCAAGAACCTTCCTGGTGAAACTCCCTATATGACAAAACTCCATAGGTTTCGTCAAGGTGACATGTGACGAAACTCTCCATAGTTTCGTCGACTTACAAGTGGTGAAACTCCCAAAAGTTTCGTCGACAACATAAGTGGTGAAACTCCCAAGAGTTTCGTCGACGATGTCAACAGTTTCACACGTCGACTTAAATTACTCCCGTGATTCCCGTAAACATCGGCAAATAACTTTGACAGTTTCTAATCAAATTAAACAGCATTGAATCCAGCAACTATGCATATTTACATTACTTTAATCATTCTCAATCATCAACAGTAACAATCGGATCATTAGATTAACAAGTTCTAACACTAACATGCAACCCTAAATCATAACATCAATTACTCGACTGTTCCATACTATCGATCCCATGATTTTCTATACGAATCGGATTAACATGACAACAATACTACCAAGTACTCACGCATATCGAAAACCCTAGTCTCATTCGGGTTCCTCAACCCTAACAGTTTGCAAATTCTTAATTTAAAGAACAAAGCATGAACCGATATCCTAATCATTTACATGATCCTGTTTTACATAACTCATTAATCACACTACTAGCATGGAACCCTAGATATCGCATAGATCTTAACAATCACAATGTCACACCCCTTTCTGCGGCGGAAGCACGAGGTGTGATCATGAAAGGTTCTCATTGCATACGAAAGGTAAACATACTACATGCTCATAAAAATAACTTCAAACGTTATTACCATTACATAACGGAAAACATAGTTAAGAGTTTACATCACGAAGCGACATATTGTCTGAAAGTTTATAAATTATTTAAGACAAACATAAACGACATCCACAAGCATGAGTAAGACCGCACGCACATCCACTTCTAGTTACCTGAAATACATGTGAGTTTTGGAAAAACGTCAACATAAAGTTGGTGTGAATTCATGCAGTTTTGTGTTGAACACGTTTGTATACTTTGTATGAAAACATGATAAGTATCTTGTGAAAATAAAGTATTCTTGTGTAAATAAAGTATTCTTGTGGTATAAACCAAATAAGTGTTCTTGTGTACGAACTTCATACAAATAAAGTATTCTTGTATAGTTAATGGGTTGCAAGGCCATTAACATGTGACACGACATAGGAAGTCACCAAACCATAGGCATTTTTCTAGTTGTCGATTCACGACTGAGACACAAAAGCACTACTCGGTACTAGTGTTCACCGAGAGTGTGGCTGCCCGGTCACCCGTTAGATCTAACCTTTTGTTCTGCGGTCTAAGTATGTACACGATTAATGGTGCTTATGGTACCATATTCGTGACACGATTTCTCGTATCATTCCTCAAAACGCATCATACTTGGTACTAGTGATCACCAAGAGTGCTTCCTGTTTATGTATTCATCACGTCAAATATCAATTCTCGTTTATTGTATCAAGTATCAATTCTCGTTTATTATATCATGTATCAATTCTCGTTTATTATATCAAGTATCAATTTTCATGTGTTCGCTCCAAGTTTAAAAAGTATGTGAAAGATTTAAAAGTGGGGACACGAACTTTCCTGTAAACATTCAGTGACATGTATCTCACCCCCGAAGTTATAAAACTGAAAACAGTTAAAGAAAAGGGGGAGCATGAACTCACAACTTTGCGTTCCTTGCATCGTAAACTTCACCGGATTTTGCTTATAGAGCGTCGTGACCTAAACGTGTTTTATTATCGTTAGTCACTAGACTTGTAACGCACAAGTACAAGTCACTATCTTTTATGTATGTATTCTTGTGTTAAAAATAATTTATATTTTTAACTAAGTGTCTTAATTATATCATTTTCTTTAACATATAACACATTAGATCGTTCTCAAATAACCTACCCGATATTTAGACACGCAAATTACTACTTAAGTCGTTTCAGCTTTAATCTTCACAACTGGGCTGTTTTCGGGGATTTTAATAAAAATAATTAACTTATTCTAAAAATTCCCAAATTTTTACAAAATGCCTTAAACGATCCAAATATTATTGTGTAAAAATCTCAGGATCCAATTCATTACCAATATTTTATAAAAATTCATTTTCCGAACTGCAATCAGATTCATCTTTTTCTGACTGCAGTCCACGGAATAATTTATTTAAAATTCATCGTAAGTCCGATTTATGAAATTCCAGTGGGAGAATTACAAATACATCAGTGGTCAACTACGGTACAAATTTCATGGGCTAATTCTACACAGAACTCAAGTTATGACTAAAAACATTTCGTCCATTTACTGCAGTTAAAACTCAGCTTTAGTTGCTGTTACAAAAAGGGTCTTTAAAAATAGTAAACGAAGTCCAAAAATTATGATTCCAGTGCCATTAGAACCGTATTTCATAATAACACGTGATAGACTCAAGAAAATCAAGTTTTTGTCAAGTTACGATCTGGTTACAGCCAACTGAAGTTGGCCGTAATATTTGGACAGAAACTGTTCTCAACTTATTGTGTTCTAACGCATGTTCTATTTGTTCCGTTAACATGTCTTGTGATTAACAACGACGTTTAACATCCATATTAACGAGTAAATCATCAAGTAACCATTAAAAATAGAAGTAAATAAGAGTGTTGAAGGTGCTTACTACTATATTGTGTTCTAACGCATGTTCTATTTGTTCCGTTAACATGTCTTGTGATTAACAACGACGTTTAACATCCATATTAACGAGTAAATCATCAAGTAACCATTAAAAATAGAAGTAAATAAGAGTGTTGAAGGTGCTTACTACTAGCTTAAAGCTAGGGGAAGAACAAGGATGAAGATTGAGTGGTTAAAGGCAAGTGTGAGTGGTCCTTCAAGATCCGTGAACTCCAAGCTTCGGGAATCACCTTCTAGCACCTCTAGATGAACTTGGAATTGATGGAGCTTGATCGAAAAATGATGATGGTGGTGCTTGGGTTTCGGCCGAAGGTAGGGAGGGAGAGAAGAAGATGAAGTGTTGAGAAGTGTTGGTGGAATGAAGTTGTGATCTAAAGGGTGGTCCTTATATCCTCCAACATGAACTTAACCATTGGTTCTTATGTCCATATAGTACTTAACATATCTTATTAACAATTCAAACAAAATCCCACAAATAGGCATGTGAGCCGATTTTCTTTGCTAGGGGGAGGGGGTCTAATTGTAATTCTTAACCAATTAGTTAATTCATCATTCAAATCCAAGTATCTAGTTACATGTGTTAGTTATTAGATGGTTTTAGTGGGTGTTAGGGTGTTCGGGGATCATAACTAGCTTAGAAATAATAAAACAATGCTTCTAGTGTTATTTTGATGTTCCGGGTATGTCCGGTTGTTCGGTTAGATACCGGTTCATTAAAGTGCTAAATTGCACCGTTTAGTGTCTTTTATGTACCCCTTTTGTACCCTTTCTATTCCCGACACTTAGGGAAGTATTCTAGATGATAAATCATAATTTCTGCATAATATTTCAGTGTCATATTGCTGATTATAGCTGAATTTAAATAAATTATGCGCTTAAAGTGCGTTTCGGGTGCTTTTTAGTGCGTATTTTAGCTTCCGGATGGTACTTATGTAAACCCTTGTATGTATTCTTGGGTTTTAACGTATTCTTGTTGTTGGACCTACACCTAGGCTCCAATTTTATTGTCTGACTGCTTTCTGCAGAATTGTTGACACAATGTGTCTTACCGGTGAGTTTACTAGTATTTCTGACGCAACGCTCTCGTTTATGCATAAAGCAATATTTTGTAGTATAAAACGTGCATGAATTCACTTGTATAGCATGAAATCAGATAATTTTGACATTTAAGCACATAATTGCATTCTTTAAATAGTAATTAAAGTGTACGGAAATTACCGGTTTGGTGCCAGTTGTCACAGTCTCCCCCCGTTAAAAGAATTTCGTCCCGAAATTCAAGCTGAACTAACTCTCACAGGAGTCTTCTTGAATAGGTGGGGATACTTTTCTTTGAACTGGTCTTCACGTTCCCATGTGTACTCGGGTCCGTGCTTAGAGTTCCAACGTACTTTGACAAGTTTAACAGTGCTCCTCCTAGTCTTGTTGACTTTCCAGTCTGTAACCTCAACGGGTTGTTCTGTAAATCGGAGGGCGTCATCAATATGTACTTCATCCGCAGGGATGATCACGTCTTCTTGTGTTGGACTCTTCTTGAGGTTGGATACATGGAACGTATCATGCACTCCGTTAAGTTCTTCCGGTAATTCCAACTTGTATGCCACGGTACCAATTCTCCCCAAGATTCTGAATGGTCCGATGTATCGTGGATTCAGCTTTCCACGCTTTCCAAATCTTAATACGCCCTTCCAAGGCGAGACTTTTAACAACACTTTGTCTCCCACCTCGAATTCTAATGGTTTTCGTCTTCGATCAGGGTAGCACTTTTGTCGATCTCGAGCCGCCTTAATGCGCTCTCGGATCTGCATAATCCTGTCGGTTGTCTCTTGTACAAGTTCAGGACCAACCATACGTTTATCTCCAGCGTCTGCCCAACAAAAGGGCGATCGGCACTTGCGGCCATACAGAGCTTCGAACGGTGCGGCTTTTATGCTCGTATGATAACTGTTATTGTAGGAGAACTCAACTAAAGGTAGATGAGTATCCCATCTGCCGCCTAGATCTATGACACATGCGCGAAGCATATCTTCTAACGTTTGTATAGTCCGTTCGCTCTGGCCGTCTGTCTGTGGGTGGAATGCCGTACTTAGATCTAGTTGAGATCCAAAGGCTTCCTGAAATGATTGCCAGATTCTTGAGACAAAGCGTCCATCTCTGTCTGAAATAATTGAGATTGGCACTCCATGTCGTGCCACGATTTCTTTTAAGTATATCTCAGCAAGCTTTCTAGTGCTGTCTTTTTCTCGGATCGGTAGGAAGTGCGCAGATTTCGTTAATCGATCAACTATTACCCATATCATATCGTGCCCTTTCGGGGTCCTGGGTAATTTCGTTATGAAGTCCATCGAGATTTGCTCCCACTTCCACATGGGAATCTCTGGTTGTTGTAGTAGGCCAGACGGTTTCTGATATTCGGCCTTAACCTTAGCACAGGTTAGGCATTTTCCAACATAAACAGCAACATCGCTTTTGAGTCTTGGCCACCAATAGTATTCTTTTAAGTCTTGATACATCTTGTCCGATCCTGGATGGATCGAGTATCTCTATTTGTGTGCTTCATCAACGATGACTTCTCGTAGGCCACCATAGAGCGGAACCCAAATACGCTTCTTAAAGTATAAGGCTCCCTCTTCATTTGGCACCATATATTTCAACATACCTCGTAGGTATTCAGCTTTACGGTTTTCCATCTTAAGAGCTTCTTGTTGTGCATCACGAATACGTGCAGTGAGGTTCGTTCGAATAGTCATTTCCAATGCTCGAACCCTTAGGGTCTTAACCCTTTCCTTTTGGCTCAACGCGTCCGCTACAACGTTTGCCTTTCCGGGATGGTACTTAATCTCACAGTCATAATCGTTTAGCAGCTCGACCCATCGTCACTGACGCATGTTTAGTTCTTTCTGATCGAATATGTGTTGTAGGCTTTTGTGATCTGTGAAGATTGTGCATCGAGTACCATATAAATAATGTCGCCAGATCTTCAAGGCGAATACCACCGCACCTAGTTCTAAGTCGTGCGTGGTGTAATTCTTCTCATGTACCTTCAATTGTCTTGAAGCGTAAGCGATGACTTTTTGGCGCTGCATAAGCACGCAACCCAAACCTTGTCGTGAAGCGTCGCAGTAAACCACGAAGTCTTCAGTGCCTTCAGGTAAGGATAGTATCGGTGCATCGCATAGCTTGTTTTAAGTAGCTGGAAGGCTTCTTCCTGTTTGTAACCCCAGTCGTATTTCTTGTCTTTCTGAGTAAGGGTCGTTAGCGGTTGAGCTATCTTTGAGAAATTCTCGATGAATCGCCGATAATAGCCCGCTAAGCCCAAAAATTGTCGAACTTCAGTTGGGGTTTTGGGGGCTTCCCAGCTCTTTATTGCTTCAATCTTGGATGGGTCTACATGAATGCCTTTCTCGTTCACAACGTGACCCAGAAATTGTACTTCGTGAATCCAGAATTCGCATTTCGAGAACTTTGCATAAAGCTTCTCTTTTTCTTCAGTAGTTCCAAGATGGTTCTGAGATGTTGCTCGTGCTCTTCTTTCGTTCGCGAGTAAATCAGGATATCATCGATAAATACAATCACGAATTTATCGAGATATGGTTTGCATACACGGTTCATCAGATCCATAAAGACCGCTGGTGCGTTCGTCAGTCCGAATGGCATCACAAGAAACTCGTATTGCCCATAGCGTGTTCTGAATGCAGTCTTTGGTACGCTTTCTTCTTGTATCCTTAACTGATGGTATCCAGATCGAAGATCAATCTTGGAATAGTAGCTTGATCCTTGCAGCTGATAAAATAAGTCATAAATCCTCGGTAATGGATACCGATTCTTGATAGTGAGCTTGTTCAGTTCTCTGTAATCGATACACATCCGCAGAGTCCCATCCTTTTTCTTCACGAACAATACTGGAGCTCCCCAAGGCGAGAAGCTTGGCATTATGAATCCTTTATCCAACAACTCTTGAAGTTGTGTAGAAAACTCTTGCATTTCGGATGGTGCAAGCCGATAGGGAGCCTTGGCTACAGGAGCGGCTCCTGGAACCAAGTCTATATGGAATTCGACCAGTCGTTGCGAAGGTAATCCTGGCAGATCTTCGGGAAATTCCTTTACCACAGGAATGTCTTCGAGTTTCGGCTCCTCGGCCTTCTTATCTACAACGTGTGCTAGGAAAGCAACACATCCTTTCCTTAAGCACTCTGTGCCTTCATACAATTGATGATTCGAAGAGGCGCGTCTTGCTTTTCTCCATGCACGATGAGAGTTTCACCATTCGCTAAAGGGATGCGAATGATTTTCTCATGACAAATAACTTCAGCTTTGTGCTTGGACAACCAGTCCATTCCGACCACTACATCGAAGCTACCCAATTGAATAGGTAAGAGGTCGATGCTAAAATTTCGTTCACCAAGTTCTAATGAGCAGCGTCTAACGACTTCGCCCGATTCAACAAGTTTACCATTGGCTAGCTCTCTGGAATAAGGAATTTCTAATCTACTAGATTCTATTCCAAGCATGCGTTTAAATTCCACAGACATGAAGCTATAATCGGCGCCAATGTCAAATAATATGGATGCAAAGTGATTGTTAATGAGAAACGTACCGGTGACCACGTTAGGGTCCTCACGTGTGTTCCTTGCTCCAATCACAAATGCTCGAGCCTGAGCGTTGTTTCCTTTTGGGCAGTCTATCATGAAATGGTCATTGCCTCCACAACTGAAGCATCCTTGATTCTTTCCATTCCCGTTACCATTCTTGTTACCAGCACCATTCCCATTCCGGTTCTTTCCTTTTCCCCAACAATCTTCTGGGCGGTGACCCAGTTTTCCACACTTGTTGCATTTTGGAATGCGACAAACCCCTTCGTGATGACGCTTGCAATTGTTTCAAACGGGCCGAGTGCCCAGGTACCTCTTGGCAGGAGCGTCATTCATGGTTGCAAGGGTTTTCGCCTCCTGGGGTGGGTTAGTGTCACGCTTCTTGTTGGAACCCTTGTTGTTGCTGCGGGTTGCTTGGTTCAGATTCACATGCTTCCTTTTCTTGTCACTAGACGACTCAGCATGCGTCTCGGTCTTTTCAGTTGGGTTCAGTGATAGTTTCTTCATACAAACACAATCTTCAATAAGGCTGACAGCCAGAGTTACAGCCTCAGTGATTGTTTGAGGTTTGGCCGAAGTTACCATGCCGCGAAACTCTGGGGCCAGTCCCCAAATGTAACGTTCAACACGCTTAAATTCGGGAGTCACCATGTAGGGAAGCACTCTAGACAGATCGTGGAACCTTCGAGTGTAACCATTAATGTCAGCACCTTCCATAGTCAAGTGCCAGAACTCCGTTTCCAGTCTTTGGAGTTCAGCACGAGAGCAGTACTTCTCTCTCATTCTTTCCTTCAGTTCATCCCAAGTTAGGCCATAAGCGGCATCATCGCCCAAGGTTTGGGCTTGCAAGTTCCACCAAGTCAGAGCTTCATCGACAAACAACCCAGTAGCAAAAGTGACTTGCTGATCCGCGGTACACTTGCTCATGCGGATAGTAGCTTCAGTCTTCTCCGTCCAGCATACAAATGCTACTGCACCTCCTGTGCCATCATAGTTCATCGGCTTGCAGTCGAGAAACTGCTTGAAAGTGCAGCCTGGAATTGATTCAACCAATTCACACGTGAGCAATCGAAGAAATAATGAAACAAAGACCGTTCATAAATTTCTCCATGCTTAGCAAATCGTCTTAAGGTTACCTTGAGCTGCGTTTCCTCCAGATGAATCTCCATTCCCATTGCATCTAGCATTGCTTGGTCCTCCACTGTCTGCAGTACGGTTCGCCTCGTATTGGGCGATAGCAGTGGAGATCCTTTCTTCCAGAAGAGCGTCCAGCTCTTCAGCAGTCCTCGGTAGAAGAGGAGGAGGGGGTTGATCGTCATTGCGAGCATTCACAGCTTTCCTGGGCGCCATGTTCTATCAGAACACAACACAGCAGGGTTAGACATTTGTTTGATATCGTCTTACGAGACAGTAGTAGTATATATATTCAGGCATATACCACATAAGTGACATCAAACATTTATTACTCCAACAGAGTACTTAGTAGGCTGGGGGAGGGGTGTTCACGTTTGACCTTTTCTTGCTCTGAGGGAATCTATACGTGACAAGACTTGCTGTGATTTCTGTGCACTGACTTCCATAATTATGTATGCATCCATAATTACGTAACTCCTTGCACAGTCCACACAGTTCGTTTCATCCTCGTATCTCTTCCTTCAAGTAGGCCATTGTTTTCAGGTAAAGTCACGTATACTTGTGACATTCTACTTCTAGTATATGTCTATGCTAATTATCACACATAATTGCAAGTAATTTCTCAGCTAAAGACAAGTGCTACTTTTGTGCACCCTAAGTCTCACAGTGTCTTTTCTTGACCATTGTAAACAGTTTCAGGTAGTGGATGTCGCGGGACGTTTTATGCAATGAAAACTTTTTGAAAAATTGTTTTCGTGAAAGGATCCTAGTGATTGTAGTCTAGAATCGAGAAGGAATCCTGGTTCACTACAACCTGGCTCTGATACCAATCTGGCACACCCCTTTCTGCGGCGGAACCACGAGGTGTGATCAAGAAAGGTTCTCATTGCATACGAAAGGTAAACATACTACATGCTCATAAAAATAACTTCAAACGTCATTACCATTACATAACGGAAAACATAGTTAAGAGTTTACATCACGAAACGACATATTGTCTGAAAGTTTATAACTTATTTAAGACAAACATAAACGACATCCACGAGCATGAGTAAGACCGCGAGCACATCCACTTCTAGTTACCTGAAATACATGTGAGTTTTGGAAAAACGTCAACATAAAGTTGGTGTGAATTCATGCAGTTTTGTGTTGAACACGTTTGTATACTTTGTATGAAAACATGATAAGTATCTTGTGAAAATAAAGTATTCTTGTGTAAATAAAGTATTCTTGTGGTATAAACCAAATAAGTGTTCTTGTGTACGAACTTCGTACAAATAAAGTATTCTTGTATAGTTAATGGGTTGCAAGGCCATTAACATTTGACACGACATAGGAAGTCACCAAACCATAGGCATTTTTCTAGTTGTCGATTCACGACTGAGACACAAAAGCACTACTCGGTACTAGTGTTCACCGAGAGTGTGGCTGCCCGGTCACCCGTTAGATCTAACCTTTTGTTCTGCGGTCTAAGTATGTACACGATTAATGGTGCTTATGGTACCCTATTCGTGACACGATTTCTCGTATCATTCCTCAAAACGCATCATACTTGGTACTAGTGATCACCAAGAGTGCTTCCTGTGTATGTATTCATCATGTCAAATATCAATTCTCGTTTATTATATCAAGTATCAATTCCCGTTTATTATATCATGTATCAATTCTCGTTTATTATATCAAGTATCAATTTTCATGTGTTCGCGCCAAGTTTAAAAAGTATGTGAAAGATTTAAAACTGGGGACACGAACTTTCCTGTAAACATTCAGTGACATGTATCTCACCCCCAAAGTTATAAAACTGAAAACAGTTAAAGAAAAGGGGGAGCATGAACTCACAACTTTGTGTTCCTTGCGTCGTAAACTTCACCGGATTTTGCTTATAGAGCGTCGTGACCTAAACGTATTTTATTATCGTTAGTCACTAGACTTGTAACGCACAAGTACAAGTCACCATCTTTTATGTATGTATTCTTGTGTTAAAAATAATTTATATTTTTAACTAGGTGTCTTACTTATATCATTTTCTTTAACATATAACACGTTAGATCGTTCTCAAATAACCTACCCGACATTTAGACACGCAAATTACTACTTATGTCGTTTCAGCTTTAATCTTCACAACTGGGCTGTATTCGGGGATTTTAATAAAATAGTTAACTTATTCCAAAAATTCCCAAATTTTTACAGAATGTCTTAAACGATCCAAATATTATTGTGTAAAAAACTGCGGATCCAATTCATTACCAATATTTTATAAAAATTCATTCTCTGAACTGTAATTAGATTCATCTTTTTCTGACTGCAGTCAACGGAATAATTTATTTAAAATTCATCGTAAGTCCGATTTACGAAATTCCAGTGGAAGAATTACAAATACATCAGTGGACAACTACGGTACAAATTTCATGAGCTAATTCTACACAGAAATCAAGTTATGACTAAAAACATTTCGCCCATTTACTGTAGTAAAAACTCAGCTTTAGTTGCTGTTACAAAAAGGGTCTTTAAAAATAGTAAACGAAGTCCAAAAATTATGATTCCAGTGCCATTAGAACCGTATTTCATAATAACACCTGATAGACTTAAGAAAATCAAGTTTTTGTCAAGTTACAATCTGGTTACAGCCAACTGAAGTTGGCTGTAATATTTGGACAGAAATTGTTCTCAACTTATTGTGTTCTAACGCATGTTCTATTTGTTCCGTTAACATGTCTAGTGATTAACAACGACCTTTAACATCCATATTAACGAGTAAATCATCAAGTAATCAACATCATGTTCGCTACAACATCCTACTACAACATTTCATCATGTAAATGTTCATGTAAAGCTTTATGTTTGAATCTTTTATGTTCAAGTTTCTTGTTCTTTAGTGTTCTTCAAAATTTTCAACATAACAAGTCTTTTAACCATTAAAAATAGAAGTAAATAAGAGTGTTGAAGGTGCTTACTACTAGCTTAAAGCTAGGGGAAGAACAAGGATGAAGATTGAGTCGTTAAAGGCAAGTGTGAGTGGTCATTCAAGATCCGTGAACTCCAAGCTTCGGGAATCACCTTCTAGCACCTCTAGATGAACTTGGAATTGATGGAGCTTGATCGAAAAATGATGATGGTGGTGCTTGGGTTTCGGCCGAAGGTAGGGAGGGAGAGAAGAAGATGAAGTGTTGAGAAGTGTTGGTGGAATGAAGTTGTGATCTAAAGGGTGGTCCTTATATCCTCCAACATGAACTTAACCATTGGTTCTTATGTCCATATAGCACTTAACATATTTTATTAACAATTCAAACAAAATCCCACAAATAGGCATGTGAGCCGATTTTCTTTGCTAGGGGGAGGGGGTCTAATTGTAATTCTTAACCAATTAGTTAATTCATCATTCAAATCCAAGTATCTAGTTACATGTGTTAGTTATTAGATGGTTTTAGTGGGTGTTAGGGTGTTCGGGGATCATAACTAGCTTAGAAATAATAAAACAATGCTTCTAGTGTTATTTTGATGTTCCGGGTATGTCCGGTTGTTCGGTTAGATACCGGTTCATTAAAGTGCTAAATTGCACCGTTTAGTGTCTTTTATGTACCCCTTTTGTACCCTTTCTATTCCCGACACTTAGGGAAGTATTCTAGATGATAAATCATAATTTCTGCATAATATTTCAATGTCATATTGCTGATTATAGCTGAATTTAAATAAATTATGCGCT
The DNA here is from genome assembly GCA_030545235.1 of Helianthus tuberosus. Taxonomy (NCBI): domain Eukaryota; kingdom Viridiplantae; phylum Streptophyta; class Magnoliopsida; order Asterales; family Asteraceae; genus Helianthus; species Helianthus tuberosus. The sequence continues at coordinate 59,428,036 of CM060380.1, forward strand.
TAAAGTGCGTTCCGGGTGCTTTTTAGTGCGTATTTTAGCTTCCGGATGGTATATATGTAAACCCTTGTATGTATTCTTGGGTTTTGACGTATTCTTGTTGTTGGACCTACACCTAGGCTCCAATTTTATTGTCTGACTGCTTTCTGCAGAATTGTTGACACAATGTGTCTTACCGGTGAGTTTACTAGTATTTCTGACGCAACGCTCTCGTTTATGCATAAAGCAATATTTTGTAGTATAAAACGTGCATGAATTCACTTGTATAGCATGAAATCAGATAATTTTGACATTTAAGCACATAATTGCAGTCTTTAAATAGTAATTAAAGTGTACGGAAATTACCGGTTTGGTGCCAGTTGTCACACACAACTTCACGTTTCATAACACTTAACAAAACAGTAACCAAAATGCAAGATGGAGCCGAGAAGGTCTTCGGGAGAGAGAGAGAGAGTGAGAGAGAGTTGCCGTCGGGTTCAAGAGTAGGAAGAGGAGAGGATTAGGGTTTTCTGTTTTACGTCTAGGGTGTTACGAATATAAAGCACAACAAGCCTGAGCCACGAATTGAACTGGGCCGAGGCCCATGCTCTATGAAACACCATCCTGGCGAAACATGGTGTTGGTGAAACACCCATGTTTCATCGAGCTTGCTCGCAGCGAAACTCTAGTGTTTCCTCAAGTATGATTTTTAACTTTCAAATAATTCATAAGTTTATAAAAACTAAATACATTAACACATTGATCATATAAATAACAACACAATATCTCATACGTATAACAAACGTGCACAATTTCAAGGCAACAAGTTATGCGAACACAATTATGAAACAAATAACTTGTTGAGGAAAGACCTTGAAATCTCGGGTTGTCACATGAGCTTAGCCTTATGTACTATCTTATTACAGACAGCGAAGAACTAAGTCAAGGTATAATATTTGGTGAATATCAAGACCCAATATGTATCTCAGGTCAGAGGATACTATGATATTCCCCTTTACTCAAATTTACTTATGATCAATCACAAAAGATTCCATGCAATAACATTTGAGAGCGGGTCTGTCCAATATTTGTATCCCACAAATATCTATGAACTTCGTCAGCAACACTTTGCTCTATATTCATACCAAATGAATATCCACCAATCCAAGTTCATAATAGTCTTACATTCATATTTGTTCCCACAAGTATGATCGACTACGGACATTGAGAATAAGTAACTTATTCATGGATTTAAACATGCTAAAATGGAACATAACTCAAAATACCATAGAGATTTAAAATAACAATTGTTCCAATATCCAAATACAAAACAGATCAAATCCAATCACTAGAATATCGAAGTCCTAAGGCATAAGTATGGCCCTTCATGGTTTGCCCATTCAAGGAGCTTCGTGATTGGATCCGTAATATTTTGATCAGTGTGAACTTTGCGAATACATATCTTTCCTTTTTCAACTTCATCCCTTATGTAGTTGAAACTCCACTCAATGTGCCTAGTCTTTTGATGTGTACGAGGTTCCTTGATTTGAGTAATTGCACCCTCGTTATCACAAAAGATCTCTAGGGGTCTTGAATGGTAGGGACTACCCCTAGATCGGCAATAATTCAAGTGGTAGATCCATATGAATCATCTTGATCAATGAAGCGGCGATGTATTCTGATTCTGTAGAGGACAATGCTAACCTGATTATGATCGAGAATCATCTCGATCAGTTTGGAAACTCGTATCCATGTAACCCTTTACAACGAGTTCCTCTTCACCAGATCCATATATTAGAAACATATCATTAGTCCGTTTAAGGTATTTCAATATGCTCTTAACAGTCATCCAATGACCGTTACTTGGATTTCACTGGTATCTTCTCGTCATGCTTTAAAGCGCATGACATGTCCGGTCTAGTGCATATCATTGCATACATAATGGATCCTATAGCGGATGCATATGGGATTCCTTTCATTCTTTCTTGCTCATCCCTTGAGCTTGGATATTGAAACGCTTTCAATATTGTCCCCTTTTGAACAAGTACCAAACCTTTCTTAAAGTTCTCCATCTCGAACCTTTTCAAGACTTTGTCAATGTATGCACTTTGGTTTAAACCTATCAAGCACCTTGATCTATCCCTATAGATCTTTATTCCCAAAATATAGGCGGCTTCTCCAAGATCTTTAATGGAAAAACAACTTCCAAGCCAGGTTTTTACACCTTCCATGGTTGGAATATCATTTCCAAATAGTAGAATATCATCGACATACAATACTAAGAAAGTGATGGTGCTCCCACTAGCTTTCTTATACACACAAGCTTCATCGCCGTTCTTGATGAATCTAAAATTCTTAATTTCTTCATCAAAATGGTGATTCCAACTTCTAGATGATTGTTTCAATCCATAGATTGATTTCTTTAACTTGCATACTTTGTTAGGATGTTTTGGATCGACAAAACCTTCAGGCTAAACCATATAGACATCTTCATCAAGATATCCATTAAGGAAAGCCGTTTTGACATCTATTTTCCAAATCTCATAATCATAATATGCAGGTATGGCAAATAATATCCTAATTGACTTTTGGATCACCACGGGCGAGAAGGTCTCATCATAATCAAGCCCTTGAGTTTGAGTGAAACCTTTTGCTACAAGTCTCACTTTATAAGTATCCAAGTTACCATGCATATCAGTTTTCTTCTTGAAAACCCACTTACTTTCAACTACTTTGGAGTTAAGAGGTGGCACAACCAATTCCTATTCTTGGTTATCATACATGGATTGCATCTCTACGTTCATGGCTTCAAGCCATTTGTCACAATCGGATTTTGACATTGCATCATGGTATGTTGTTGGTTCATCTGAATCTACAAGGTAGCATCCATCCATGAAAAATCCATATCTTTCAGGTGGACTACTAATTCTACCAGATCTGCGAACATTTTCTGTGTATTGATCAACCTCTTGATCGTTTTCAACAACCTCTTGTTGAGCGCTAGTATCAACCAAACGTGTATCGGCTTGTGGTTGTTGATCCTCCTCAACTTCCACCGTTCTACCACTAGTCCCTTCCATAAGGAGCTTAGCTTCTAGGAACTTACCCTTTCGAGCAACAAATACCTTTTGCTCGGTTGGCTCGTAGAAATAATATCCTATATCATCTTTAGGATATCCTACTAAGATACATTTAGTGGATCGGACTTCCAATTTATTTAGGGTGTATTGCTTAATATAAGCTTCACAACCCACACCCTTAAGAATGATAATGATGGAGGCTTTCCATACCATATTTCAAAAGGTGTCCTTTCCACTTTCTTGGTTGGGGTTATATTTAGTATACGGACCGCGGAGAGCAAAGCGTAACCCCAAAATGATAGAGATAATGTGCTCCTAGCCATCATAGATCGAACCATATCCAATTGAGTTCAATTCCTACTCTATCGGAACGAAGAACTTTAATTGAGTTAATTTTCTACTTCACTTTTAAAGATTTTGAACGTTTCAAAATTTCATCTTTGTGTCTTAATAAGTACACATAACCATAGCGACTATAATCGTCGGTAAAATTAATGAAGTATTTTTCATCATTTCTAGTCATTGGCTTAAAAGGACCACATACATCCAAATGTATGATTCCTAAAAAATCTTTTGCCCTTTCCCATTAAAGGGTTTCTTAATCATTTTACCTTGTAAACAAGATTCACATGTATCAAATGAACCAACTTCATTTGTATCCAAAAGACCATTCTTTTGAAGTGTTTGCATGCGATTTATGTTTATATGACCAAGGCGATAATGCCAAAGATGGGTCTCACTCAAATCCATTTTGAGTTTCTTGGTGATTGCTTGGTACATTGAACTATCAAATGATGTATTATCATGAACCAATTCATAAATACCATTTGAAGGCATAACTTTAAAGTAAAACATGTTATTCATCGAAACATAAATGTCATTGTTAATAAATTTTAAATCAAAACCATATTGTCTTAAAAGGGAAACTGCAATAATGTTCCTAGTCAAAGTAGGAGCATACAAAACATTTTTAAAATGATTTCCAAACCACTTGGAAGTTTCAAAACATAGTCTCCTCGGGCTTCAACTTGAACTTTCGTTCCATTGCCCATGAAGAGACTAATGTCTCCCTTCTTGTAATGCTTATTTCTTTTGAACCCTTGCAACAAATTGCAAACATGAGTTCCACATCCGGTATCTAATACCCATGTGTTAGAAGAAATAACATTAAGCTCAACATGTATCATAAAGATTGTACTTGAGGTTTGCCCTGCATCCATCTTGTTTTTCAACTCCTTAAGATAGGTTGGACAATTCCCTTTCAAATGCCCTATCTCACCACACTCAAAGTATGGATCGTTCATGGCAACCTTTGCCTTCCTTTCTTTTGGTTTCAGTGGTTCCACTTTAGCCTTTCTTTTCTTTTCCCTTTGAAAAGTCCCTTTCCCTCTTGCAACATTTGCCTTGGAGTCGAGGTGATGCCCTTTCTTGTTGCCACCCTCATTGATCGTTAAAACGGGTAAAGCCTTTTTACCCACATTGAGCCTTTCGAGGCGATCAATGTGGTTTTTCATCTTGAAGACATAACATGAGACCGATTGGGTTTCCTCTATTCGACATGCATGAAGCACTCGAACTGTTTCGAAGCGTTCTACCCTTGCTTGTTGCAGGAACATTTCCTTCAATTGGGTAATCATGTCGTATGCCCATGAATTTCAAAATCCTTTTGAATCTCGGGAATCATAATTCCCAACATGAGGCAAGAGGCTTGCATAGAATCCATGGTATTCTTAATCTAATCGTTATAGGCATCCTTATCTTCCATAAGAGGTTCATCAGGAATAGGATCGTTCAACACATAGGATATCTTCTCTTACTTGAGAACGATTCTCAAGTTTCCATACCAATCGATGAAGTTGTTATGGTTGAGACGATCCTTTTCAAAGATTGTTCTTAGTGATAGGTTACGGACGGTTTGGGTAATTGTTAGTGGCCATCTACAAAATTTAACAAAGTTCAATTTTAGTATTTTTCGATATTATTATATTTTAATCATTAATACCCTTTTATGTCTCATAGACAATTAATAATTAAAATCAAGAATCCAGCGTTACATTTAAATATTGGTTAGGTGACCTTTATCCCGTTATTTAAATTAACAAGGTAGTCAACGTTTGACAATTGTAACCCTTTCCAACTTCTAGCCATATGGGATCGGTTAAACATCTTTATGTTTAGTTGGCATGTTTAATCCCATCAACACCTTTGTACGCCATGCTTCGGTGACCCTAAGAACATGGTTTCCAAATCAAGTCTTCCAACTTACACACACATGTGAGTTTACACATATAAGTGGTTAGGTGACCTTTATCCCACAAACATGGTAACCCCACCTCAAACATACAAGTTCCCTCAAATATGGTTAGGTGACCTTTATCCCACAAAAGAGTTCCCAAGTGATTCGAGTGTTGTATAAAAAGATGGTGTTTGACTTGTTTTATAAAAGGGATTTTTAATTTTTCAAAATTCTAGTTTAGAAAATTTTATATACCATACATGTGCGTGCATTCAAATCAATGGTACTTTAGTGAAAACAAATTTTCAAGTTTCTTTTTAATAAAACCTATTTTATTATAAAATTCATTAAATTTTAATAAAAACCTTTTATTAACCACTTTAATGATGTTGTTAAGAACCAATTTTTAAACTTGTTGTTGATTATTAGTTTGTTAAGCATGCATATCGATATATCATCTAAACAATATAAATAAGCAACCACACAAGCACAACACACATATCAATAGGTGCATAACCATAGCCAACTATTTTTGATAACACTTGTTAGCCGAAACAAGTGTGCCAAAAGGTCCTTCCTAAGGGGTGAATATTGACACAAGAAATGTGTCGTTGAACTCCCACTTGAACCAGCATCCAAATGTTTCAAGTCTTCCTTTTGTGTTGTGATTTCTCCACTTTCTTTGGGCTTCCAAAATGTCTTTAAATTCAGCTCCAAACTCCTTTGGGCTTCGAAAATATGTTTTGGTTATTGGGCTAAAATCCCGTTTAGAACCATGTGTTTTGGTTATTGAACAATTAAAGTAAATAACATAAAAACATCACCAATATGATTAGTGACGTAATATTAAAAGTCTAAAACATAGTTTAAGTATTTAGTGGAAGCATTAAATACATAAATCCATAAGTTAGTTTAAAACATAAGTCTTCAAAATAGGAATCCAATAATGGATTCTAGATGATCACTACACTCCTCCAGGCAAAAGCTCAAGTGAAGCATCTACGGACCTGCAAGCATCCAGTAGTATGTCAACATAAAGTTAGCGAGTTCACGGTTTAAAAGGTTTACTTGTTTTATCCCAAAAAACATAAATTAATAAGTTACCGGTTATAAAACATGCCATAGGGAGCTACCCTATGCCATAGGGAGCTACCCTATGTAAGCTACTAAGTTTGGTCAACCACGTCCTATTATGGTTACCAATATTAGGACCGTGTACAAGTATGTCACGTATATTATACACGTATTTAATTCAAGTAACAGTTATTTGTACTGAGCTTGTACATTTACACACACATCAAGCCATCATAACAGTTTAACACAAATTAATCGTGAAAAGTGGATAGTGTGCGGTCTAATAAGGCATTAGGATACATAAGTGTGCGGCCCACACTAGAGTGTGTGGCCTGCTTGACAAGTGTGTGGTCATGCAGTAGAAGGTTGTACAATGTGCTTTCGTGATTTGTACAATTTGGGTGTACGGTTCTCAGGTGTGCCACCTTGCCAGATTGTACTTTATGCAACAGGGGTTGCACATTTTAATAAGTGTGCGGGCTAGGGTGTGCGACCCTGTAGTGATCCCTTGTACATGGTGCATTAGAGGTTGTACACTTAGGAGTGTGCGACCCCTGAGTGTGTGGTGTGAAGTATGGATTTGTACATCGTGCAACAGGAGGTGTACTTTCACATATACAGATTCAAATTAGCAAAGGGAACCATTTCAATCAATCAGGTATTCATTTCCAATTTATGCCATCAAACCAACAAATCAAAGTTTACAACATTCATCTTAGAATCATAACATCTAACACAATATCATTCCATTCATTATCTCTCGAAGCAGTGGATAATTTGAATCATTTCATCAAAACATTTACTATCACGAATCTATGTAAATCAGTCATCACATACATCATGCGGTTCTACTTTTGAAAGTCTATCTAAAATCCTAATCTCTTAACATTATCCACCAATCAACAAACTTCGTAATGAACATCATACAATCGAACAAGCACAACATTTACACGGAATTTTTGAGACTTGAAACCATAACAACAATTTAATCTTTCGTCCATACTTATGAATCATCATAATGACACCCATGGATGAAAACAGTAAACATTATCATGCTAGATCTTTATTAACACACAACCCTAAGTTATTCTATCACATCATCATATATGCATCAAGGAATCATCTAGATAAACACATATTTCATAGATTCAAAAGCAGTGTATCAAACACTTCATGAATCCCCTAGAAGTAAGCAAGAAGAATCATCATAATAAGTACACATCTTTTATACAATCATTCATGAGAAGAACATGGACATCAAAGCACTAAAATTTACTAACCTTTATTCAAGAGAATAGGTAGGAGAAGAAGAAGAGTGTGCGAATTAAGAGAGGAGAGGAGAGATCTGTGGAAGCTTTCAAGAAAAGAAAATCAATTTGATGCTGATCTAGCTCGAATTCTTCAAAAAAAAAAGTAGAAGGGATGTTGCAGAGAATGTTGGTTGATGTTTTTAGGAAGAGTTTCTAAAAAGGGGAGAGAGAGTGTGTTTAAGGAAGGGTTGCCGTCAAAAATGATTGGAAAAATCATCTAGGGTTTGGTAACATATGAATATATACCCTTAAAGAAGATGTCGCACACTATGGGGTGGGATCCAGCTGTCACAAGATACCGCACACATATGTTTCATATGTGTGTGCGGTGTGACAATTATATCTGGGCTTAGCGGATTAAAGGCCCAGCCAAGAGGTGTGCGGTCCAATTATATTTGGGCTCAGCTGATTAAAGGCCTAACCAAGGGGTGTGCGACCTGGAGCCGTGTGTGCGGCTGGATTATTAATAATAATATTTTAACTCTAAATGTTTATACACCCATATATATATATATATATGTATATACATATACATGTATGTATATATATATATATACATATATATATACATATACATATATATACATATATGTATACATATATATATTATATATTAATAATATATATATGTAAATATACATATATGTATATATATACATATATATATAGGGAGAAGATCATGCGAGAACCACCTCTTATTGCGAGAACCGCGAGAACCAATGTGAACACAACCAAAAATGCCTAAAAATAGCTAAAAATCACACAAAAAAAAATTTTTTGAATTTTTTAATATTTTTTATAAAAAAAATTGCTACTTTTCGAAGCCCAAAAAAAAAAATTTTTTTTTTTTTTAATTTTTTTTTTTTTTTTGCTTCGAAAAGTAGCGATTTTAACATAAAAAATTCAAAAAAAAAATTTTAGATTTTTTTAGGTTTTTTGGGGGTTTAGTTTTTAGCATTTTAGCTTGGGGTGGGGGGGGGGGGGGTTTAGGTTTTTGGGGGGTGGGGGAGGGGGGTTTAGGTTTTTTTTTTTTTGGGGGGGGGGGGGTTAGGTTTTTTTTAGCTTGGGGGGGGGGTGGGGGGTTAGGTTTTTTTAGGTTTTTTTAGCTATTTTAGGTTGTGTTCACATTGGTTCTCGCGGTTCTCACAATAAAGGTGGTTCTCGCATGAGCTCCTCCCTGTATATATATATATATACATATATATATATATGGGAGGGTTATCTTGAGAACGCTAAATATTGCGAGAACCGTGAGAACGAGTGAAAAAACCAATCAAAACCATTTTTTTTAATACAAATCTCGTTGTAATTAAGATACAACATCAAAAAAAGAATTTACAACATCAAATAATTCATTTCTCCTTTCAAAATCACTCTTTTTAGATTTTTTTACACATGTGTAAATATAACAGATTTACACATGTGTAAATGGCAAACTTACACATGTGTAAATTTTCTTATTTACGAATTCACGTAAATTTAAACGTATAAATTAAATTTCTAAAATTGTATTCGAATAATAATGATAAGTGTAGAAAAAATCTTTGAATTTGAATTGTTTTTGACCAAGTTCTCGCGGTTTTTTCATTTGTTCTCACGGTTCTCATAATATTTAGCGTTCTCATTTAAACCTTCCCCTATATATATAGGAGAAGGATCCGTTAGAAACCACCCTTTATTACGACAACCAATGTGAACACAACCAAAAATAGCTAAAAAAACACACAAATTTTTTTTAATATTTTTTAAATAAAAATCGCTATATTTCGTTATTAAAAAAAATTAAAAAAAATTGCTACTAAAAGTAGAAATTTTTACATTAAAATATTAAAAAAAATGTGTGTTTTTTAGATTTTTTTAGCTTTTTTTCGGTTTTTTAGGGGTTTAGTTTTTAGCATTTTGGCTTGGGTGGGGGTGGGGTGGGGGGTTTACGTTTTTTTCTTTGGGGAGGGGGGGGGGGGTTAGTTTTTAGCATTTAGCTTGGGGGGTAGGTTTTTTTAGGTTATTTTGTTGTGTTCGTTCTCAAGGTTCTCACAATAAAGGTGGTTCTCAAATGAACCTTACCTTGTATATATATAATTAAATCCAAACATCCAAACACTTATATTAATATCAATTATTATATTAATCTCACATAATTTACAACGTAACGGTACAAGGTGGGACATACGAGTTGTCACATTATCCCCAAGTTGAAAGAAATTTCGTCCCGAAATTTACCATACGGTTACTGAATAAGCTAAGCGTTCTCGCGGGGTGTCACATGAATGAATAAACAGACATATCAAAATCAGCGATTTGCTCTAAGTCAAAGGTTCTTAATATCCGAAACAAAAATCCTCTCTAGTTATGATAAGCATAGTATACTAATCCGTATGCAATCTAATGTCCTCTATTTGTGATAGTCATCAACAACGAAACATGGAAAAATGAGAAATTGGGTAGGTTTGATAACAGGTCAATTCTGCAAAGATTTTACAAACCAAATAAAGCCTAGTTAATATTAACACGACTTCTAATCCTAAATTAAAGCAACCAATGAAAGGCAAAAACATAGAGCAGTAATCTTTTTGTTAACTTGAAATGTGAAGTCCACATATATTTTTTTGCTTCAGGAACTTGATAATTTGTAAAAAGAAGCATTCATGAAGCAATCATGAGCATATAATTTTCTTGTAGTTTTGTGGGTCGGCTCGGTTTGGGTCGGCTGGTTGTTAATGAAGTTTACTTTTCAAAAAAAAAACCCAACTTAGTTGTTCGGGTACTCCCACTTAGTGCTTTTTTATGAACAAATAAATAAAATTAGTAATCCACTTTAAACCAAAAACAGTATAGTTAAATAGACTTTGAAACTTACCTCTAGACAAAGATAGTGTCATATTGTGAAATCCTAAAAGCAATAATATGTGATATACTTGCACCCTATGCATTTTTGAAGATTTAAATAAAGCCTGCAGCAGATTGTAGCAACCCGTAGGTTGATATGCATCACTCTACGCCAAGAGATGATTAAAATAACTTTAAATAGTCAATTGAAATTAACTAAAATAGTTATATAAAATGTACATACATTCCAGTAAGTGAATAGCCTTGTGTTATTATAAATATAAGATCAAATTACAATTGGTCAAACATGTTAGGTGTCAAGAAATTCACATACACAAAACACACACTTAGCAACAACAATGACACTAGCATCATGAATCTTTCCAATGAAATGGTTTAAATGTTTACTAATGTATTATGTATTCAGTATATAATTTACTTACCAGATAAAATTCAACTCCTATGTCTCCACTAACATATAGGCAATCACTTTTAATCACAACTAAATTTGCAAAAGATTTTACATTGATGTGTAGAGGATATTGTTGTCACTTGAATTATCCAAGGATTCGTTGAGATCAATTGGTAAAAGGAAGCAATTAACGAAATGAACATGTAAAATTAATTGTTTAATAACTTATGGCATTTTAGGCTGTATAGGATGGAACTATGTTTTTGTTTTCCAAAGAATGGATCTCCAATTCTGCACCTAAAAATTTAGATATAGTTCATAGTAGAATGAAACCCTAATGTGCTCAAAGTCATGATGCTTGACCAATCTGATAAGGCCACTCACTCATTGCCTTATCAAAATTCTAAGAGACAAAAACAGTTTTCCATGTTCCTTTATCTATGCCCATGTGAAAGCCATAAAAAAAGACATAATACTAATAATCTAGAGTAAATTACGTTTTTGACCCCTGTTGTTATATCACTTTTACTATATTAGCCCAAAATAAGAATTTTTAACATATCTGCCCCCATGGTCTATATAACTAACGATTTTGGCCCTCATGGTCTCTATAACTAGCTATTTTGGCCACCATGATCTCTAGACTTAGGGGTGAAAATGGTTAGTTATATAGACAATGGGGGCAGATATGTTAAAAATTCTTATTTTGAACTAATATAGTAAAAGTGATATAACCATAGGGGCAAAAAATGTAATTTACTCAATAATCTATCATCTATACATTACCAAACTGCATAAGAGAAGTAGAAACCTAAATTAAGTAAACGACAATGTTAAATCACATTTGTTAAAAGCGAGCGCTTCAAGCGCCTAGGCGCAATTCTAAGGCGCAACGCATTAAATGCGCTTCTATCTCCTAGGTAATTAAAGCGCAACAAATTTTTTTTATTAAATTCGAAATTCTTTATTAATTGCAACCCATGGGCAATTAATGTTAATTAGTTCAGTTTTTTATTTAATTCAAAAATATTTATTAGTTCATTAATTGCAACTAATACGCAATTAATGTTAATTAATAAACTTATTCAGTAACTTTTTTTTAGAACAACTAATTTCTTTAATCCCCTGTCGTTTGTGGGACTTGAACCCAATACCTTCCCCTTTCCAACCTAGGTGTTTTTAAAGGTTTTGCCTTTCCAAGGGACCACCACCCCATTGGTACTGATGCGTGTCGAGTGTGATATTTTTATTAATATTTTAAGCCTTTTTTAACACTTTAGTCAAGTTTTAAATTTATAAAACACGATATTCTACTAACACTAAACACACATATGGGCAAGTGCACCCATCGTGAGCGTAGTATAGTGTTGGTAAGATACCGAGGTCGTCCAAGGACACAAGAGCTTTTAGTACCGGTTTATCCTCAACGTCTAATCAAATCAAAAGTTTAGAAAAGGTTTTAAACATGAAAATAAAAACTAAAAACGCTGAAAAATAAAATAAAATAAAACAGATAGACAAGATGAACCACTTGGATCCGACTCGCCTTTAATGTAACCTTTGATGATTTTCGCACTTTTGCACTTTTTAAGAGATTATCTTAGTTATAGTAGTAGGCCCCTATTTTGAAGGTGACGTTACCCTCAACCCAGTGGTTTGAGTCAGCAAGGATACAATCCCAAAGGGTCGGAATATTGGAAAATAATTAATTAAGTAATGTGGTAGGTCCCTCTTTTGAAGGTGACGTTACCCTCGGCTAAGTGGTTTTAGTCAGCAGGGATACAATCGCAAGTAGCCGGGTTAATGTATTAATAGTAGTTTACATATGAGGGGATCAAGCCATTCGCACCCCCGCCATCCAATACCAGTGGGTATTGAAGGAGGTCCTAGTAAGCTTGACCTAGGTCCTTGCAGAATCTATACACTGAACAAGGCAAGAACCTTACCAAACCATTCCCTTAACCCCCGACCAGGTAGCCAACATATCTCTATATAGACCGTAGAGATATGAATGGTGAAAATCTTTTATTTTATATAGACAGTAAAATAACGCCAAGACACCACGGACAAATGATAAGGAAGTTTCACCTTCAACATAAGAAACTAGTTATTAAAGTCATTAATACAAAACCAAATAAAAAGTGCTAAAAGATTAAAAATCAAAAGTATTACATTAAATGCTTGTCTTCACCAAGTGATGTAAGAGACTTAGGCAAACATGGTCTTTGATTGTCAAGAACTCTTACTATCAATCTTGGATCCCGAGACTACTACACACACTCTAAGATGAATGATGGATGATGGTGGTGGATGTGGGTTGTAGTGGTGGTGGAGTGGTGGTGAAGTGGGAGAGAGTGTCACACCCCGACCGCGTAAAACAACAAATCACGGCAAAAACGTCGGGGAGTGTTGTAACAGAATCATTGTTTCACAACCATGGATTTAATAGTTTTGTTTTATTGAATTTAGTTTGTTACATTGTCTTGAATGTTAAAAACTAAACATGAACATTTTGTCGTTCATTGTTATTAAGTCACTAAGGCCTCATCCATTCCTATGTGAGCATGCATCAATATCATCATCAAACATCATCAACTATGTGTAAGGACCATCAAAAATATCCCAATTTGACCCGTAAGTACAAACCCGAACCCCGAAAACCCTAAACCATACTTAAAATCAAGAAAAATAGAATTCTGGTTCCCAGGCGGGCCGCGCAAAAGACAAGCCTTGTCTTACGCGGGCCGCGTTAACATGTAGTTTGACCGGATAAGTGTTCCCGAGCCACGTATCAACCACCTGTCGACCCTACTCGTGACCAATCAAGCCTATTCGTAGACTAGGCGGCCACGCGGGCCGCGTAAGGTATGATGGATGGTTTACGCGGGCCGCGACAATGTCAATTTTCAGCTATAAATAGCTTGTTGCATGTACAGTCCACTGGTGTTGAAATCCAAACACAAAAACGAATTGCTACTACTCTGAAGTCGAAAATACAACCTCAATTATTGGGGTGCTGCTACAATACCGGGTATTAACTCGATCGCTGCTACGATTCAATGTCCGATCGATTGAAATTATCCAATGAATGTTTAAGTGCTGCTCTAATTAGGGTTTATACTTTGTCATTCGTCGTTAATTCGATGGATGTTTAAGTATTGCACTTTGTCATTCGTTGTGAAGGTTTTAATCTCGTGAGTTATCGTAAATGCTGTATTAGTTACTGACCTCATTCGTGTGCATTGTTATTTAAATTAGGTTATCAGGTTAAATCAGTAGGCTAAAACTATGCCCGAGTAAATCTGCAATGTGAGTCATTCTCTTTTTACCAAAATTGCTTTCAAAATCATGTTTGTTTTCGAAGTTATAATTACAGGGATTAAGTCTTTGTAGTCTCCAACTTACAGCCGGTATGTGGGGTTTTGTATACAATACTTGATAACCGTCACCATTGGACAACGGGATAGCCAAGGGGTGATATGACCATAGTCACAGACACTATTGGACAACGAGATAGCCAATAGGGGGTCGAGTGAAAAATACCGTGGGTATATGGTTGATATATATAGACATTGTAATCGCTCTTAATACTGTAAATTATAACAATGTGTCGTTTTTAGTAAATAGAATGATTCACCAGTATTTCCCCGCTGACAAAACCTTTTTCCAACATGTTTCAGGTGATCTGTTGTGATCCAGAAAAAGTGTCGTAAAGCACTACAAGCTTAAGGAAGTGGCTCAATACAAATAAAGAAACATGTTTTGTAAAATAAGGATTTCCCAGTGAAATCACTATATTGTAAAATACGGGGTTTTAGTCTGCATTGTGAAATAAAATAAACAGGCAATTTCAGCTTTAAAAAGGTCCTGCGAAAATCTTCCGCTGTTAACTCAATTAAATAAATACCACGGTATTTTCTGTCCCGCGGCTCCTGAACCAGGTCAAACTGGCCGGGGCCGTGACAGAAAAAGGTGGTATCAGAGCCACTGATTTAAGCCAATTAAGTATTTAAGAAAATACTTAATTTTTACTAATTGCCAATTTGTGATTACGTGTTTTATTATTTGAATATTTGTTTACAGTATGGGTAAACAAAGACTTTCGGACATCTATCATAAATTAGATACTACACCAAAAGAAAAAGGATCATCATCCTCAGAACACTCCACAAATCCTGAGGAAGGAATATTTGTTCGTAAAGCACAATATGAGAAACCACTTTCTCCTAATAAAAGAAGTTTAATTATTAGGAAAAGCCAAGAGAAACTAAAGAAGTCCAAAGAAGGGAGGAGTAATCAGGAAACCCAGAAAATAGGCAGTAACCCACCATGCGAGGATGAATTAGACGAAAAATGGGCAGATCTCTATATGTTAGCAACTGTAGTAGTAAATGCTAACCTTTAAATATCCTGGCCCAGTATTAGCACCCATATCATCTACAAGTTAGAAACTCTAAATAAAATGTTACTTAGTAAATAAATAAAATTACAATAAACCCTAATATGTTTTTATTGTCTTTTGTATTAAAGTAGTCACACGGTATGCAATAATACTTAAATATTTTGTTATAAAATTTTAACTTAGCCTTTTTGTGTGCATTTTTGCATATATGCTCAACAGCATGAATGAGTTATCTAAAGCCCTTCAGAATCTCAACCTTTATCCAGTGAAAGTGGAAGTCTCCAATGACTTTACTGGTTACATAGCCGATGTAGAAGAACCTATGGAATTTTGTGCTCCACCTTCGGAAAAACCAAAGCCTAAGAAAAGAAGAAGATTCGTAGGCTGGAGGCGTGTACGTAGGAGAAAACCAACGACTAGAAAGGTTCCCAAAATAGAGAATCCCATAGACAAAGGAAAAGGAATAGAAATCGGGGAAGATTCTAGGAAAATAAGAATGGAACTTGGAGAAGGCTCTAGGCAAGTCGAGGAGTTGCCATTTCAGGAGGAATTGGATCGCGCATTGGCAAGCTGTGATATCATTAGACCTATCAACACCAACCTCTACCCTTATCCTGCTGAAACCCAACTTCCAATAAACTTGGAACCAACAATCCCAGAACCTCTAATCCACACCCAACCTCTAGGAATGGACGAGTGGTGGACGAATGATTAGCAGTTTCAAAACCTCCTTAACAATCCTTATACCTTTTTCCCTCAGATTCGACCCAGAACCTATACCAAACCCACCAATGAGTAATGAAAACTTAGCTGAACTCCGCCATTTTGGCGAAGAGCTGATAGGTGCGGGGAATAGGATTCGGGAGGTAGGAGAACAAATCTCCTGGAAGTACGACGAGAGGGAACGTCGTTACTAAAGCATCAACTGATGAGGGATAGTGGGGTTGTGAAACTGTGATTGTATAATAGTAGTAAAATATAATCTTGTAAAATAACTACAAATAAAAATTTGTAAGATAATTGTGTGTACTGATGCATATTATAATATATAAAAATGGGAATCGAGAAATCGATAATTTTGACTATATATATGTATTGGGAAATTGTGTGATTACTTGTATATTGCTGTTAATCATTTTATGCTAATAATTTATATATATTAATTATCAGATGGAAAATGCTAATAACGAACAGTTAACGAGGTTAATCAATCTGAGCAACATCAGGAAGATCAATTTATGACTAGGCAAGATATCGAAAATATCGTTGCTCAAGGAATAGCCGATGCTATTCCAGCAATCCTTGCTGCTGCCCAGAAACCTGTTGAACCTCAACAAATAATTCCTAGTAAACGTACTCAAGAAGATAACTTCAGTAATAGTGTAAACGGAGGCGGCAATCATACTAATAACGATAATGATCTACGGCAGGCCCCACTCCCTAAGAAAATGAAAGTTGCAACGCCTGGTTGCACTTACAAAGAATTTCTTGCTTGTAAACCAGCTGAGTTCGCAGGAAATGAAGGGGCGACTGCAGCACTGCGGTGGTTGGAGAAAACCAAAGCAGTACTTATGATAAGTAAATGAGCTGAGGAAGATAAAGTCATGTATGCGTCAAATCTTTTCAAAGAAGGGGCGCTAGAATGGTGGAATACGGTACTTCAAGCCAAAGGAAGAAACATGGCCTATGCCATGAATTGGGAAGAATTTAAACAGCTAATGGAAAGAAAATTTTGTCCTGAATATGAAAAGGAACAAATGGCGAATAAGTTCCTGAACCATCGAATGATGGGTGTAGATTGTCGGGGGTATACTTCGACATTCTTCGAGTATGCGAGAATAGTACCAACCCTGGCTTCGCCAGAACCGGTGCTTATTTCCCGCTATATTTGGGGATTAATTGGCGAAATCCGTAATATCGTTAAAGCTGCGAGACCTCGCACTATTGACGATGCGGTAGAATTAGCTAACACCCTAACTGACGAGCTGGTGCGCACAAGAGAAGAAACCCGGAAGAAGGAATTAGCTCAGAAAATTACCCAAGGATTTCGTGTGGGTAATAATAGCAAATTCAATAAAAGAGGAACCAGGCAATCTTCTACTCCGCCTTTTGCAGGAATTGTAGAAAGAAACATTTTGGAAAATGCAATGAAACCTGCAACTTTTGTAAGGTTGTAGGACATCGTGAGGAAGATTGTAGAAAGAAAACCAGGATCTGCTATAACTGTGGAGAAACTGGGCATTACAGACCCGAATGCCCCAAATTGGTCAAACCAGCAGACAACAAAACTAAGACGGCCGACGGAGCTACTAAGAAGAACGTAAGAGCATTCCAGCTGACCACACAAGAAGCAGAACTCATCCCAGATGTGATAGCTGGTACGTTTCTAGTTCACAACGTTTACGCAAAAGTATTATTTGACTCTGGTGCAAACCAAAGTTTTATCAATACTTCATTCTGCCAAGCTCTTAATTTACCTTTGACCAACCTTAGGCAGATTTTTACAGTCAAAACGGCAGATGGAAATTCTGTTAACATAGATAAGGTTTTGCAAGAAGAAACGATAGAACTCTTAGGTCATAAATTCTCTGCAAATTTGTTACCTATGAATTTAGCTGGATTCGATGTGGTGTTAGGAATGGATTGGTTAGTAGCCAACCATGCTCGAATCCTGTGTGATAAGAACTCCATAGAAATTCACGCACCCACAGGAGAAGTAATTATGGTTACAGGAGATAAACCACGTAAACCCATGAAGTTCATTTCAGTAATGAAAGTTGCTAGTTATGAACGAAAGCAAGGAGTAGTGTATATGATTTCTGTAATCATTAACACTAAAGGTAAGGAACTTAGGAAAATTCCGGTAGTCTCAGAGTACCCAGATGTATTCCCAGAAGAATTGCCAGGATTACCACCCGATAAGGAGGTCGAATTTAGGATTCATCTAATTCCTGGAACTATACCGATAGCCAAGGCACCTTATCGGTTAGCACCTACTGAAATGCTAGAATTGAAAAAGCAATTAGATGAATTGCTAAGTAAAGGATTCATACAACCTAGTTCCTCTCCTTGGGGAGCTCCAGTGTTGTTTATAAAGAAAAAGGATGGTTCGATGCGAATGTGTATCGATTATAGAGAACTGAATAAAGTTACAATTAAGAATCGATATCCATTACCTAGGATTGATAACCTCTTTGATCAACTTCAAGGAGCTAGATATTTTTCTAAGATCGACTTACACTCCGGATACCATCAATTGAAGGTACAAGAAGAAGACATACCTAAAACTGCTTTTAGAACTAGGTATGGTCATTACGAGTTTACAGTCATGCCCTTCGGACTAACGAATGCACCTGCAGCATTCATGGACATGATGAATAGGATCTGTAAACCGTATTTGGATAAGTTTGTAATTGTCTTCATAGACGATATACTTATTTATTCCAAAAGTCAGGAGGAACATTGTGAGCACCTGCATGTACTCTTAACTTTGTTAAGAAAGGAGAAGCTTACGCCAAATTCTCGAAGTGCGAATTTTGTCTACAGGAAGTGCAATTTTTAGGACACATGGTGAACTACGAAGGTATTCATGTAGATCCCTCCAAAATAGAAGCAATTACCAAATGGAAAGTTCCGCAATCAGCTATGGAAATTAGAAGCTTTTTTGGATTAGCTGGATACTATAGGCGCTTTATTAAGGATTTTTCCAAGATAGCTGTACCATTAACTAAGCTAACCTGTAAAGCAGTTAAGTTTGAATGGGGACCTAGACAAGAAGAGGCGTTTAATATTTTAAAGTAAAAGTTAACAAAAGCCCCAATCCTAGCCTTGCAAGAAGGAACTGAAGATTTTGAAGTTTATTGTGATGCTTCAAAACTAGGATTTGGATGTGTGCTAATGCAACGCAAGAAGGTAATTGCATATGCATCAAGGCAGTTGAAAAAGCATGAGGAAAATTATACGACTCATGACTTAGAATTAAGAGCCATAATTTTTGCCCTTAAGATTTGGAGACATTATCTGTATGGAAGTAAATTCACTGTCTATACGGATCATAAAAGCTTAAGATACATATTTGGGCAAAAAGAATTAAACATGAGGCAAAGAAGATGGATGGAAATACTAAACGATTACGACTGTGATATTCAGTATCACGAAGGAAAGGCAAATGTAGTTGCAGATGCCTTAAGTCGTAAGTATCATGAGAAACCACGACGAGTTCGTGCTCTGAGATTAAATCTACAATTAGATTTAATAGAACAACTGAAGAAGGTTCAGGAAACAGTATTCAAAGATGATGCTGAAGGAATGAAAGGACGAATAAAGGAATTAGAGCAAGGAAGGGATGGAATTTGGAAATTCCATAAGAAAAGAATTTGGGTACCTAAGCAAGGAGAATTAAGAAATAAGATTTTAGAAGAAGCTCATAAATCTAGGTATACCATGCACCCAGGTAACAATAAAATGTACCAAGATTTAAGAAATAATTTTTGGTGGATAGGAATGAAAAAGGACATAGCTAGATATGTTTCTAAGTGTCTTGTTCACAAGTCAAGGCAGAACACCAGAAACCTTTGGGTCTACTTCAACAATTAGAAATGCCTGTATGGAAGTGGGAACTCATAACAATGGACTTTGTTACAAAGTTACCCAAAACCAGAAAAAGGAATGATGCAATTTGGGTGATTGTGGATCGATTAACCAAATCAGCTCATTTTCTACCCATGAAGGAAACCTTTAGCATGGAAAGGTTAGCCAAGTTGTACGTAGACGAAGTAGTATCCTTACATGGAGTTCCACTCTCCATTGTATCAGATAGGGATAGTCGTTTCACTTCCCATTTCTGGAAAAGTTTCCAAGAAGCAATGGGAACCCGATTAAATTTAAGTACGGCATATCATCCTCAAACAGACGGACAAAGTGAAAGGACAATCCAAACCCTGGAAGACATGCTTCGATCATGTGTGATAGATTTTGGTGGAAACTGGGACGATCACTTACCTTTGATCGAATTCTCCTATAACAATAGTTATCATGCAAGCATTGAAGCTGCCCCGTTTGAAGCACTATATGGACGAAAGTGCAGAACTCCAGTTTGTTGGGCAGAAATAGGAGAAAGTCAATTATCAGGTCCTGAAATTGTGCAAGAAACTACTGATAAGATCACTCAGATCAAGGAACGACTGAAGACTGCTCGAGATCGCCAAAAGAGCTATGCCGACAATCGACGCAAACCACTAGAGTTCCTAGTTGGAGACAAGGTACTCTTGAAAGTTTCTCCTTGGAAAGGAGTAGTTCGATTCGGTAAGAAAGGAAAACTAAGTCCACGATACGTAGGACCATTTTCAGTAATCCAACGTATAGGACCAGTTGCCTATCGCTTACAACTACCAGAAGAATTAGCTGGGGTACATGACGTAGTCCATGTATCCAATCTCAAGAAATGCCTATTAGACGAATCCCTGGTAGTACCTCTTCAGGATATAGAGGTAAATGAGAAATTAAAGTTCGTAGAGAAACCGCTTCAAATAGAAGACAGAAAGATCAAGTTTCTCAAACGCAAACGTCTAGTGTTAGTCAAAGTCAAGTGGGAATCGAAAAGAGGACCCGAATACAGTTGGGAGCTGGAATCGGAAATGAAGCGAAAGTATCCTCACTTATTCCAGTAAAATCTCGAGGA
The DNA here is from genome assembly GCA_030545235.1 of Helianthus tuberosus. Classification (NCBI taxonomy): domain Eukaryota; kingdom Viridiplantae; phylum Streptophyta; class Magnoliopsida; order Asterales; family Asteraceae; genus Helianthus; species Helianthus tuberosus. The sequence continues at coordinate 59,449,032 of CM060380.1, forward strand.
CGAGATTCCAAATAAGGTGGGGAGGATGTAAGGACCATCAAAAATATCCCAATTTGACCCGTAAGTACAAACCCGAACCCCGGAATCCCTAAACCATACTTAAAATCAAGAAAAATAGAATTCTGGTTCCCAGGCGGGCCGCGTAAAAGACAAGCCTTGTCTTACGCGGGCTGCGTCAACATGTAGTTTGACCGGATAAGTGTTCCCGAGCCACGTATCAACTACCTGTCGAACCTACTCGTGACCAATCAAGCCTATTCGTAGACTAGGCGGCCACGCGGGTCGCGTAAGGTATGATGGATGGTTTACGCGGGCCGCGACAATGTCAATTTTCAGCTATAAATAGCTTGTTGCATGCACAGTCCACTGGTGTCAAAATCCAAATCCAAACACAAAAACGAATTGCTACTACTCTGAAGTCGAAAATACAACCTCAATTATTGGGGTGCTGCTACGATACCGGGTATTAACTCGATCGCTGCTACGATTCAATGTCCGATCGATTGAAATTATCCAATGAATGTTTAAGTGCTGCTCTAATTAAGGTTTATACTTTGTCATTCGTCGTTAATTCGATGGATGTTTAAGTATTGCACTTTGTCATTCGTTGTGAAGGTTTTAATCTCGTGAGTTATCGTAAATGTTGTATTAGTTACTGACCACGTTCGTGTGCATTGTTATTTAAATTAGGTTATCAGGCTAAATCAGTAGGCTAAAACTCTGCCCGAGTAAATCTGCAATGTGAGTCATTCTCTTTTTACCAAAATTGCTTTCAAAATCATGTTTGTTTTCGAAGTTATAATTACAGGGATTAAGTCTTTGTAATCTCCAAGTTACAGCCGGTATGTGGGGTTTTGTATACAATACTTGATAACCGTCACCATTAGACAACGGGATAGCCAAGGGGTGATATGACCATAGTCACAGACACTATTGGACAACGAGATAGCCAATAGGGGGTCGAGTGACAAATACCGTGGGTATATGGTTGATATATGTAGACATTGTAATCGCTCTTAATACTGTAAATTATAACAATGTGTCGTTTTTAGTAAATAGAATGATTCACCAGTATTTCCCCGCTGACAAAACCTTTTTCCAACATGTTTCAGGTGATCTGTTGTGATCCAGAAAAAGTGCCATAAAGCACTACAAGCTTAAGGAAGTGGCTCAATACAAATAAAGAAACATGTTTTGTAAAATAAGGATTTCCCAGTGAAATCACTATATTGTAAAATACGGGGTTTTAGTCTGCATTGTGAAATAAAATAAACAGGCAATTTCAGCTTTAAAAAGGTCCTGTGAAAATCTTCCGCTGTTAACTCAATTAAATAAATACCACGGGATTTTCTGTCCCGCGGCTCCTGAACCGGGTCAAACCGGGCCGGGGGCCGTGACACTATGGTAGCTGAAACATATGTGAAAATACGTCAGCATAAAAATGCCGGCGAGTACGTAGGTTTTGTGTGAGTGTCAGATTCATGGCTCGTTTATATGATGAAATAACTCGAACAACTTCGTTAATCGATATTAGAAAACCTAGTTTTGTAAAATGTTTGTATTGTAAATTGAATAACCAAGTTAAAACAGTTTAGTTATAGTTTATAAAACCTCGAAGCCATGAATCTTAACTCAAAACATTTGTTTATGTAAACCCAGATCGTAAACCGTTTTTGTAATCAAACTCGAATGGTTTATATTGTTAGGAAAACCTTGTAATGTAACTTTGTTTTGAAAACATTTGCACAAGTGATCTAGATAACACAACGATATATAATATGTTAAAAGCACTTATCTATAAGAAGTACCAGCGGCGTATCCACCATGCTTTTATAACATTACACCCGCCCCGTTACCTAATCACTTCCATAACCCAATCGTTTAATAGTTCAAATAGTTCACATAGATCAAATAGTTCCAATGGTTCAAATAGTTCAAATAGTTCACATAGATCAAATAGTTCCAATGGTTCAAATAGTTCAAAATAGTTCACATAGTTCAGACAGTTCCAGTGGTTCAAATAGTTCAGATAGTTCCAGTGGTTCAATAGTTCACATAGATCAATAGCTCTAGTGGTTCAATAGTTCACATAGATCAATAGTTCCAGTGGTTCAATAGTTCACACAGTTCCAGAGGTTCAAATAGTTCACATAGTTTAATATAAACCATAACATTTGTTTGAAAACTCGAACATCGTTTAGCACATATGAATCACCCCAAAACATTTGAAAACGGTAAAAGAGGGGAACTATGTACTCACATAGAAGTGAAAAGTATCCTTGATTAAATGAATTAGCAAAGCTCGAGTAAACCAGAGAATTCAGGTAGCACCTGGTAATCGGATCGCTAGTTAATAAATCGACACCTAAATTGGAAGATCGGGTAGAATGAGGTCTCGTAAACCAAATGAGTATTGAAACTCATGTGATATGGTTTAACAAGTCCTACATTCTAAATCAGAACCTATCCTAAGTGCTTACGTCCCGTTACGACCCATTAAGGTAGCTTACGCTACTTTAACGCGTTGTTCGCGCAAATGCGCGTTTGAGACGCCTAACTAGTCCTATGACAAGTATTATATGCCTAAACATGTTTAAATATGTTGCATAATTAGTTTAAGTGACAAAAGTTAAGTTACATATGCTTAAATACCAATTATGTATGAAAAGGGCATTTTGGTCATTTACCTAAGGCATATAAACTACCTATCATACAACAAATTAAACTAAGTGACCTAAGGTATAACCTCGGAAGGTTATTCCCTATACAACTATCGTCACTAAACATGCTTGGTCGGATCCTAATGATCGACCAAACGGGTCGAGTTCGAAAGTCTAAGCGGTGGTTTAGACCGCTTGACTTTACGACTCTATATAAGCAGTAAACTAAAAGTGACGAGCTAAACATGTTAAAACATGTTTAACTAAGTTAGAAAACAAGTTTGATATCAAAACAAAGGGTTTTGATACCCAAGAATAGTTTGGTTTCAAAATACGCATAAACGCGTATTTTGACCGAAACTATGACTCGTCACTATGCCTAAATAACGTGGTAATCAGTAGGTATAGTCACAAAGGACCATGACCATCGTGATTACGCTCACGTTGCGAAGTTCAAATGAACTTCGTGTTGACCAAATCGTGGTCAAAGCAGAAAGTCAAACACTGTTTGACTTTCATGCTTGAAAAGCATAAATAAGCATGAAAGAAACTTACAAAGGGTCCAAGCAAAGATCAAGAACAAGAAAACTCGGGTATGAAGCTTCAACAAGTGAATACTTCAACTTAGAGCTGATCTTAAATGAAATGAGCAAAGAACCAAGTGAAAGACCCATGTGTCTTGAAGGATCAATCTTGGCCCTACATTTGGGAACATGGTTTTATAATACAAGGGGTACTCAAAACCAGTCCATAGAATCCAAAATCAGGGGTTAAAAACCATTAGAATAGGTGGTAAAGGCCAGATTCAATGTTTCTGCATTTCTACTGGTCTGAGACTCCTTTACAGACCGTAAGAGGTCCCATACGGTCTGTAAGGACCCTAGGTGCTGGCAGTAACTTTGCAAAATTGGCAGAACAGGCCCCTGTGACTCCAAACTTGATTTTTGATGCGTTTTGGCACTTCTAACACCCGTCAAGCCCATTTTTAAGCTCCATAAGGATGTTAAAACATAGGGAACTTGAAATATGCTCAGAAACGTCATGGATGTTGGTTCGTTTGGCTGTACGGTTGTGTTGTTCGGTTAATTACGACGAAAACTCAAACGGATGCGAAAACGATCCAAATTACGCGACGAGTGGTATTTTTGCATTCCAATCACTAAAATAAAATATTTTAATGATTAAAAAAAATTTGGATGTCCGGATATGTTCTGAACGTAAGATATGCGCGTAAATGCAAACTTATGCACTTTTTGACGCTTTTAGTCCCTGTTTTACCAAATAAGTTTATTTTCTCATACTGGACCCCTCAAAACCTATTTCTAAGCTATGTAAAGGATATTTATGGTATGTTTAACTTATGATCATATTCCAGAAAGTACGTTACTATACAAATCGGCAGACTTTCGCAGTTTGAAGCAAAGAGTCCCTGCGATCGAATAAACTTGATTTCGACACACCAAACCCTCCAAAACTTATTTCTAAGTTATGTAAAGGTTATTTAAGGTATGTTAAGCCTATGTCACTGTTTCGGAGTGTTTGTCGCGTTAAACTGATTAAGTTTACACATCAGTTCGCGTATAACTTTCTAGAAAGCAATTTAGAGCTCGAAATCGAACAAGAATTGATATGTGAATATGATACACATATTTATAAAAATCCCAAGTATGAAACACAATATTTCATTAGTTTTGTATTTTTTTGATGGTCAAAGGGGCACAGATGTCACAGTCTCCCCTACTTTAGGAAATTTCGTCCCGAAATTTATTCGTAGGAATCTGTCTGTGACGTTGTGTTAAATAATTGTCTTGCATGGAATCTAGGGTGTCATCTATTTACGTAGAGTAACCCATCAAAGATATGCAAGGTATAATCTTGTCATTTCCCAGTGGATATACTTTGAAGCGAAAAATGAATGGATGATTCATTTTCTCCGATGGATTCTTCGTTAGATGTGGAAATGAAAGATGAATAAGTTATTCGTTTCCAATGGATATTTCTTCAGAAGCGAAAATGAATGAGCGATTCATTTTCCTCAACGGGTACTTCGTCAGAAGTGGAAATGAAGGATTATTTGAATAAGATATTTATTTCCCTGATGGATATTTCTTCAGAAGCGAAAATGAATGGATGATTCATTTTCCTCAATGGGTTCTTCGTCAGAAGTGAAAATGAAGGATTATTTGAATAAGATATTCATTTCCCCGATGGATATTTCTTCAGAAGCGAAAATGAATGGATGATTCATTTTCCTCAATGGGTTCTTCGTCAGAAGTGGAAATGAAGGATTATTTGAGTAAGATATTCATTTCCCTGATGGATATTTTTTCAGAAGCGAAAATGAATGGATGATTCATTTTCCTCAATGGGTTCTTCGTCAGAAGTGGAAATGAAGGATTATTTGAATAAGATATTCATTTCCCCGATGGATATTTCTTCAGAAGTGAAAATGAATGGATGATTCATTTTCCTCAATGGGTTCTTCGTCAGAAGTGGAAATGAAGGATTATTTGAATAAGATATTCATTTCCCCGATGGATATTTCTTCAGAAGCGAAAATGAATGGATGATTCATTTTCCTCAATGGGTTCTTCGTCAGAAGTGGAAATGAAGGAATAATCGAAAGGATATTCATTTCCCCCGATGGATATTTCTTCAGAAGCGAAAATGAATGGATGATTCATTTTCCTCAATGGATTCTTCATCAGAACTGGAAATGAATAGAGTTAACTTTAGATACATGACAAAACTTGCTGTGATTTCTGTGCACTAAATTCCATAATTATGTATGCATCCATAATTACGTAATTCCTTGCACAGTTCGCACAGTTTGTTTTGTAATGTGAAGGGAATAGAATTTGTTGAACAATCTTGAGGTATCTTTGATTAGGTTAACACACAAACACATAAGCACATAATGGTTCACTTAGTTATTAATTCGTTATCAGTTTGTTATTAATTGTTATTAACTTGTTGTCGATTTGTACATGGGTACTCAAAGTACACCAGGAATCCAGTCAATGGACTTCAACATACTCAAGAATCTATCTGTAAAGATAGGATGATCTTATAAGAATTAGATTTCGTTTACAAGGAATCATAACATTCGAATTATTGCACACAAAGAATCCAATTAAGGACTTTGATTATACGCTTTGAACATCCACGAGGATCTAATTATGAAAAAGATCCTCTAAGGATTTGGAATTAGTAGCGAGAGAAGAGTTTAGGAATCTTGTACTAGATATGCTATGACAACATACGAAGCATAGTGTTTATGAAATCAAGGTGCTAGATATGCTAAACAACATATGAAGCAAACGGATCCTTAATATCATTTGTGCTAGGCATGCTAAGTCGGCGTGTGAAGCAGGGTGTTCTTGGAAATCGCGTGCTACGTATGTTAAGGCAACATACGAGCAAAATTGTTTTTGAAAGTTATGCTAGGAATTGTTAAAAAATATGATTTTGAAAACCTTTATGTAATGCTTTTGAAATCATGTACTAAGTATATTAGGTAAACATTTTTATGAAATGTTTTAAAACCACGTGAGATGATTTTGAAAATATGTATGAGATTTTTGAAAACATGCATAATCTTTTGAAATCATATGCTGTGTAAAATATCGTGAAGCCGGGAAGATGTGATATGTAAGACCAATCAAGGGCTTACGGAAGTACCCTTAGGTATCCTATTAAGGATTTATAGTGGTACTTTAGGTATTCGTCCAGAGTTGTAACTTGTGCCTTGTACTTCATTTCCTTGGAAGAAACGGGTACTTAGGATTTTCGTGGAGATCGCAAGTGATCATAAAATGGAAGAATTTTGAGAGTAGATTGCTTGGCAGGGAACACGGTTCCTTGGTGTCGGTATCGTAGGGGATAAGTTTTTCATACATGTAACCACATTCGTTTTCGTGTGTCGTAATGCAAATAAATGTTTATGTATAAACCAAAATAATTGTTTCATAGATTTAGATAATAAAAGGAAATAACACATAGAGTTTGATTGTTTCTAAACAACATCGTCTTCCAGTCAGTCGAATGCTCATCCACGTGCAGGGTTTGCATTAGCAAGCTTTGGGTAATTGTTTCAGAAATGGCCCATCTCGCCACAGTTGTGGCAAGAACCTGGTGGAAAACGAGCTTGAGCAGGATTGTTGTCAACTTGATTTTGTGCAGCTGTAGCCCGACAAAACCTTGTTGTATAACCAGCAAGTCCACAATTTAGGCATTTGCGGCATTGCACACTAGCATGATGAAGGTTACATTGGTTGCACAAAGGTGTAGTTCCGTTGTATGGCTTCTTAGCAGGGGGTTGAGCCAGTTGGTTAGGGACAGCTGGATTATTTTGAGCAAAAGAGGTATCGAAGGTATTGACAAAACAAATAGGAAGGCGATCATTTGTTCGTTATCTCGAACAAACAAACGACGCACAATGGCTGAACAAAGTAAATAGGTCCTTACAATGCATCGCGAAGACATGCTTTAGCCTATAAGTGGACACTCACCCCAAGAGTTCCCAGGTAAGAGTGACTGGTTCAATTATGTGTATTTGTACGAACACTCTAGCCTTAGACAAAAAGCTCAGGATACAGGCACCCACCCTTCCAGATTGCACGTGTTCACATTAATAAGACCCAAACTTTGACGAGATTTTGAAGACTTTGAAGGTTCAAAACCTTATAATAAATCATCTACGAGGAGATGATCAGTTTTCAAGTCGGATTCGTAATTCGTGTTCTTGTTGTGGTTGTCACCAAAAGATAGGCGACGTTATTATTTTAAGACTAAACATAAGATAACTTGTGTTAGGGTCCTAGGAAGGTTATAGTCTAGGTCAAAGCATTACTAATAGCCTAATTCCATATAACCATGAGCTCTGATACCAACTTTTTTGTCACACCCCGACCGCGTAAAACAACAAATCACGGCGGAAACGTCGGGGAGTGTTGTAACAGAATCATTGTTTCAAAACCTTGGATTTAATAGTTTTGTTTTATTGAATTTAGTTTGTTACATTGTCTTGAATGTTAAAAACTAAACATGAACATTTTGTCCTTCATTGTTATTAAGTCACTAAGGCCTCATCTATTCCTATGTGAGCATGCATCAACATCATCATCAAACATCATCAACTATGGTACCTGAAACATATGTGAAAATACGTCAGCATAAAAATGCCGGCGAGTACATAGGTTTTGTGTGAGTGTCAGATTCATGGCTCGTTTATATGATGAAATAACTCGTACAAGTTCGTTAATCGATATTAGAAAACCTATTTTTGTAAAATGTTTGTATTGTAAATTGAATAACCAAGTTAAAACAGTTTAGTTATACTTTATAAAACCTCGAAGCCATGGTTCTTAACTCAAAACATTTGTTTATGTAAACCCAGATCGTAAATCGTTTTTGTAATAAAACTCGAATGGTTTATATTATTAGAAAAACCTTGTAATGTAACTTTGTTTTGAAAACATTTGCCCAAGTGATCTAGATAATGCAACGATATATAATGTGTTAAAAGCACTTATATATAGGAAGTACCAGCGGCGTATCCACCATGCTTTTATCACATTACACCTGCCTCGTTACCTAATCACTTCCATAACCCAATCGTTTAATAGTTCAAATAGTTCACATAGATCAAATAGTTCCATTGGTTCAAATAGTTCACATAGATCAAATAGTTCCAATGGTTCAAATAGTTCAAAATAGTTCACATAGTTCAGACAGTTCCAGTGGTTCAAATAGTTCAGATAGTTCCAGTGGTTCAATAGTTCACATAGATCAATAGTTCTAATGGTTCAATAGTTCACATAGATCAATAGTTCCAGTGGTTCAATAGTTCACACAGTTCCAGAGGTTCAAATAGTTCACATAGTTTAATATAAGCCATAACATTTGTTTGAAAACTCGAAAATCGATTAGCACATATGAATCACCCCAAAGCATTTGAAAACGATAAAAGAGGGGAACTATGTACTCACATCAAAGTGCAAAGTATCCTTGATTAAATGAACTATCAAAGCTCGAGTAAACCATAGAATTCAGGTAGCACCTAGTAATCGGATCGCTAGTTAATAAATCGACACATAAATTGGAAGATCGGGTAGAATGAGGTCTCGTAAACCAAATGAGTATTGGAATTCATGTGATATGGTTTAACAAGGCCTACATTCTAAATCGGAACTTATCCTAAGTGCTTACGACCCGTTACGACGCATTAAGGTAGCTTACGCTACTTTAACGCGTCGTTCGTGCAAATGCGCGTTTGAGACGCCTAACTAGTCCTATGACAAGTATTATATGCCTAAACATGTTTAAATATGTTGCATAATTAGTTTAAGTGACAAAAGTTAAGTTACATATGCTTAAATACCAATTATGTATGAAAAGGGCATTTTGGTCATTTACCTAAGGCATATAAACTACCTATCATACAACTAACTAAACTAAGTGACCATAAGGTATAACCTCGGAAGGTTATTCCCTATACAACTATGGTCACTAAACATGCTTGGTCGGATCCTAATGATCGACCAAACGAGTCGAGTTCGAAAGTCTAAGCGGTGGTTTAGACCGCTTGACTTTACGACTCTATATAAGCACTAAACTAAAAGTGACGAGCTAAACATGTTAAAACATGTTTAACTAAGTGAGAAAACAAGTTTGATATCAAAACAAAGGGTTTTGATACCCAAAAATAGTTTGGTTTCAAAATACGCATAAACGCATATTTTGACCGAAAGTATGACTCGTCACTATGCCTAAATAACGTGGTAATCCGTAGGTATAGTCACAAAGGACCATGACCATCGTGATTACGCTCACGTTGCGAAGTTCAAACGAACTTCGTTTTGACCAAATCATGGTCAAAGCAGAAAGTCAAACACTGTTTGACTTTCATGATTGAAAAGCATAAATAAGCATGAAAGAAACTTGCAAAGGGTCCAAGCAAAGATCAAGAACAAGAAAACTTAGGTATGAAGCTTCAACAAGTGAATACTTCAACTTAGAGCTGATCTTGAATGAAATGAGCTAAGAACCAAGTGAAAGACCCAGGCTATTTATAGCAATCTTGAAGTTCTAAGATTATTCCATGTGTCTTGAAGGATCAATCTTGGCCCTACATTTGGGAACACGGTTTTACAATACAAGGGGTGCTCAAAACCAGTCCATAGAATCCAAAATCAGGGGTTAAAAACCATTAGAATAGGTGGTAAATGCCAGATTTAATGTTTCTGCATTTCTGCTGGTCTCGGACTCCTTTACGGACCGTAAGAGGTCCCATATGGTCCGTAAGGACCCTAGGTGCTAGCAGTAACTTTGCAAAATTGGCAGAACAGGCCCATGTGACTCCAAACTTGATTGTTGATGCGTTTTGGCACTTCTAGCACCCGTCAAGCCCATTTTTAAGCTCCATAAGGATGTTAAAACATAGGGAACTTGAAATATGCTCAGAAACGTCACAGATGTTGGTTCGTTTGGCTGTACGGTTGCGTTGTTCGGTTAATTACGACGAAAACTCAAACGGACGTGAAAACGATCCAAATTACGCAACGAGTGGTATTTTTGCATTCCAATCACTAAAATAAAATATTTTAATGATTACAAAAATTTTGGATGTCCGGATATGTTCAGAATGTAAGATATGCGCGTAAATGCAAACTTATGCTTTTGTGACGCTTTTAGTCCCTGTTTGACCAAATAAGTTTATTTTCGCATACCGAACCCCTCAAAGCCTATTTCTAAGCTATGTAAAGGATATTTATGGTATGTTTAACTTAAGATCATATTCTAGAAGGTACGTTACTATACGAATCGCCAGACTTTCGCAGTTTGACGCAAATAGTCCCTGCGATCGAATAAACTTGATTTCGACACACCAACCCTCCAAAATTTATTTCTAAGTTATGTAAAGGTTATTTAAGGTATTTTAAGCCTATGTCACTGTTCCGGAGTGTTTTTCGCATTAAACTGATTACATTTATGCATCAGTTCGCGTATAACTTTCTAGAAAGCGATTTAGAGCTCGAAATCGAACGAGAATTGATATGTGCATATGATACACATATTTATACAAATCCCAAGTATGAAACACAATATTTAATTGGTTTTGTATTTGTTTGTTGGTCAAAGGGGTACAGATGTCACAGAGAGGTGGTTTGCCTAGGGATGCCTTTGAAGTGAACCAAGCACCCCTATTTATATCCTACACAGAAGCCCGGATACGGCCCCGTGTTCATTGGACACGACCCCGTGTCCATCCTCTTTCTCTTTCTTCATTAATTGCAATTGTCTGTATATGGCTCCACAAGCCCTAGTGTTCGCTGGGCACGACCCCGTGTGCAGAAGCGTATCTGTACTATCAAGATTTTCAAGATTCTGCGAATCTTAGCGTTGACCACAGACCGTGTGGAGCTGGGCACGCCCCCGTGTTGGTAATAGAAGCTTCTATAACTTTGTCTTTTCTGCAGGCTCCTGGCCACCCCCCCCCCCCCCCCCCCGTGTCCACTGGGCACGGGGCCGTGGTCAGCCTTCTGTTTCTTTGTTTTTCCTTGGGAAGATGCTGTCGAGGGGTCAGGCATGCCACGTTTATTCCTTTTCTTGTATTTATGTTAGATTTTGCTGCATATTTGTTCCTTTTGTTCAATTACGCTCATTTAGTCCTGAAAATACAAAAGGAAGACAAAAGCACACTTTTTCCAACATTAGTACTAAAAAGGGTTAGTTTTATGCCTCATTTGATGTAATTTATATGTTGCATTTTACACACATCAGTACTTATTCAATAACTAATAACATTTTCTGTATACAAAAAAATAATAATTAAAAATTAAATGACTAGTAATTAATAACAGCCTCACGGAATTTTTGTCAAGGGGAGAAGAGAAAAATCAAGAAAAACTTACCTGGCTCTTTTTAATAGTTGTTGTAGATATTTAGGGTTAGATACTACCATGGAGCTCTGGATTTGAGAGAGATGGATTGAAAGTGTGGTTTGAATTTTGAATGTAGAGCCTGAATGATGTATGTTATATATGTGGAGCCAGAATTTTGAATTTTGACTGTGGCAGTGGTTTTGAATTTTGAATGTGGGCAGAGCTTTGAAATTTGTATAGATTAAATGTATTTTAAAGTGATTTTATATTAAGATTTATGAGGCAATAATGACATAAGAAAGACATTATTAGACAGCCTCTATGATTGTCACCTCAGCTTTTCTTATGTCATGCCCATTTACCTTTTTATACAAAGTATAGATTATAACTTTTTAATGAATAATGACAGACTTTATTGGGTCACGATAGATGTTAATGGTTAGATTGGGTTGTATTACTAAGTCATACCAAATCACAATTGTTAATAGTAGACATATATGTATTAATATTTATAGTTATACTGGTCGATCATAATCAAACTTGACCAATATGACTCATGAATACGATTAAACCTTTACAACTATATCCAGTTTGTATAATTAATATATAAAACTCATTACATTATAACAAAACAACTTATTTTTTTACGTTATTTATAATTTATTTATAGATTTGATATAAAGGCTAATTATAATGAGAAAACCCACCCCAGTTAAGAAAACTCAGAAAACCCATTAGATGGACACCAGAGTGCCACGTCTCAGCTTTTGAAAAGGGTGTTGAGGGCATATATGTAATTTCCTTGCGTGACATACTTTTTGTTAGGATCTTTTTTACTGCACAAGGATAAACTTTATGGGATTTGAGAAGTCCAACATGTTAACCATCACACTCCTCATTAAATGCATGCTCCAGAGGTAGAAGTACGTTGTTTTTTTTTTTTAAGTTTCAAACTTTCATCAAACCGTAAGCAAAGGCACCATTGTAAGAGAGAGATTCCAATTATTCTTTTTAAATACCAATAACATACTCATCCCATGCTCCATTAAAACAAGCTTATCTTATCCAAAACAACATGTATTGTTATTTCATACATCTATTTATACGGTTGTATTTTGTATTTTGGCACATGTACGACAATACTGTTGTGTGTTCTTTTTATTATGTGTTTTTTAGGCTAGCCATACTATGTTTTAATTGTTTTGTTCTCCATGTTTAAGTGGTTTTTTATATTAAGTTAATATATCTAGCCATATCTACTAATCTTTTTTGCACAGTTCTTTTTTTGTTGAAGATTTTTTACAGTTTTTTTTAAGGGGGAAAGGTGTTCATCAAAACATTCTATTTTTTCATTAGATAATCAATCTAAGTCGCAACATGTAACATATATTATGAAACCCTTTCTTTTTTACAAATCTGTAACATATAACATGCAACTCTTTTATTCTCTTAAAAATATGTAACATATAACATGCATGTAACAACCCGCACTTTCGCGCTTGTTACTCTCGTCACACTCGTTACGCCTAGCACCAGAGATTCGGATCATAATGTAAACCATATCGTAAACTACGCTACTTCACATATTTTCACAAACAAATCGCTTATTACAACACGCTATATCTCAACGCTTACATTTTCGCATATACTATTATGCTATTACGCAAACTCAACGCAAACTCGAAACGCGGTTACTTATGCTATGACCTATTATATCATATTGCTAGTTATATATAAATATCTAGGTAATAAAACTTGTTTAAACGCGCACACGCTGGCACGCGCAACTCAATTTATCACACCGAAACGCAACATAACACGATACTACTTATCTCGCCAAAACTCTTAAAGTATCCACAATGGTTAACGCAACAAAACGCACCAAACAAATCAGAAGTTGGAAACTAACTCGCACAAGCTCGGCCGTCCGAATGGACATCCGATCGGATGGCCGGATAGCCATCCGACCAGATGAAGCCATCCGATCACAACCTATTAAATTGCACCGCCTTAACTCTCATCCTCACCTATAAATAGGGCCATTGTGTCTCATTTCAACACTTTGGTTCTTCCATCCGACCACACGCACTCAAGTCGCTCTCAGTCACTTTTGATCACGATTCAAGGCTATTTCGCAAGTATTTCTCCTCAAATCTTGTACAATGTTCGTCACTACACACTTCTACATCATCTTCTCCATCAAATCGCACACAAACACTTGCTTTTTCTCTAAAATCACTTATTTGGACCTCTTGAAAGTGGTTTCCACCTGTTTTGCTCTGGCAAATGGTTAAGGAACACCATTTGATCGAGATTGGTCCAGATCTAAAGGATTCCCACACTTTTTAACTTAATCTCAACAAGATTTCAACACTCTTTCAACTGTTTTCAGTTTTTCTTCAACTTTTCTTCAACCTTCTACACAAAACCGATGGAATTTGGACTCATTCAGACTCTCTACTCGCTTCCTAGTTGAGAGCCGGCTTGAAAACGGATTTCCACTGGAGAGATGACCGATTAACTGGTCAGACATGAAGCTTCATCAAGAATAGTGAGCCTGGTCGAATGGGGTGGTTCCCATCCGATTGAATGAGCTGAACCTTGGTAGGTTTCCGTTGTTTGACACATCGTCATGCCGTCTCCGTTAAAACTCAAAACTTTTACTTAGAAAATTCTACAAATTTTCACACAACAGATCGCCCACTCAAATAGTCATCTGATCGGATAACCATCCGATCGAATGATCATCCGACCAGGTGACCTGACCCTTGTACTATTCCTTGTTCAAAATGATTTGATTAAACTTCAAACTTAAACGATTTTACAAACAAACACACCTTTAACTCGGATGACCATCCGAACACCCTACCATTCAACATTCTGTTATGCACCGTTCAACGCTTACGCTACTGTTCTATGCTCAGGCTAACTCCACGCGCTCCCTTCAATCCAATCAAGTTGTGTTTACTTGTTAAACATATACTGTGAGTATACTCGAACCCATTTTCTTTTAACGCACTTTTGGGTGTTACATACGTTCGCTATCAAAACACAACACACAACGTAAACACTTTAACGCTAACTGCCCCCGCATGTTATACGTGATCTATGAATGCTTGTACTATGCTTATACAGTGTTACACTATATCGCCTCTAGCAACGATAGTACTATAGTTTGGACTCAGCACTTGTCGTGGGCAGGGGTTGCTAGGGATCACATCACTTTACTTCACGTGTTCGCTGAACATACTCTCAAACGCAGTCTCGTGGTTAGGATGTAGCATTGTAGATAGCTTACTTGATTCGCATATTATGTGTTACATGCTGGTTATGCGTAAACGCTTTCTATACTATACTTATGCAAACTTGTATACTCCCCAATACTTTTTGTATTGACTTTATTTTAACGTATGTTGCAGGTTAATCGCAGATTATCATGAAACAAGATTAGGAAGTCATGAAACTCACTCAAAATCTAGGTTGTCGGATTTGTATTGTTTGAGAGACATGAAACCTGTATAACTGTTTGCTGAAATATTGTTTATTAGTATGGGATAATGAACGCATTAAATATTGTCACTAAATAGTTGTTATGGATTCTCTTGAGCAATCTGATTCGCCTAGTGCCACGCCCCGATGATTCCGCCATCGGTTAGGGTGTGACAATGCAACTATTTCATTTCATTCTAAAAAATGTGTAACATATAACATGCAACTATTTTATTTAGATAATAGTCACATCAATTTTTATGAGTTTATCTTTTTCAATCTCATTTTTAATAGAAAATTTGTATTTGTAACATAATATACTTTCATTTTTTAACAAGTCTTGTGCTAAAAAAATGAGAGTTGTTACATTGTTTTTCTCAAACGAATACATGTTACAGTACATAGCAAAAAATGTAACATCACATTTTTTTGTTTTTTAAAGAAATGAAAAAATGTACAAAAAGTAGTTAGTTGATAAGAGAGGGGTATTTACGTCATTTTACATGTGCCAGAAAAGTGTAAGTCTGATATCTCTCTCTCTCTCTCTCTCTTTCTTTATTTCATTACATACATGGCTTTCTCTCTCTTTACATAGATCACAATCCTCCTCCTCTCTCTCTCTCTCTCTCTCGATCCAAAGTGCTCTAAATCCTAAAGATGATCCAGTTGAAAAGATCATCATCCAGATGCTCCGAACCAAAAAGATGCTCTGAATCAAAAGATGATCCAGATCCAAAAGATGATGTTTCATATGACGGTTGAAGATGCTCCAGATGCTCCGGTTGAAGATGCTCTGGAAAGATGCTACCAGATCCAAAAGATGCTCCAGATCCGGTTGAATATGTTCAATGTTGAAGATGATGTTTCAGATGACGGTTCGATGTTGAAGATGATCCAAAAGATGTTCGATGTTGAGCATGACGTTCCAGATCTAAAAAAATCCTCCAGATCCATAAGTATGTTTGTTTTCAGTTTTTTTTTTCAGATTTGCAATTTTTTGTATTTGGTAGATCTTCATTTTTTGTGTTTTGTAGATTTACAACATTTTTTATTTTTTTGTTCAAGAAGATGAATGTTTTTAAGTTCTTGTTTTCTGGATATGTTGTTTTATTACTGATTTTATGATTGAATCTAAAAAATCTGTTGTTGTTGGATTCTTGTTAATGAAGTTATATTTTTATATACATTTTGTAACATTACTAGTTACATTACTTATGTTGGATCATTGTTAATGAAGTTTATTTGTGATATAACAATTCTTTGCATCTTAGTTACGAACCTCTAAGATCTAGGCATTTTTTATATAACACTATGTAACCGGGTGATAGAATTGTAACAATCGAAGAAAAAATACATGTTACATTTTTTCGTGTTACATAAATAATGTCCGTTACTGAAAATAAAGTATATTGTTACACTTTTTTAGATTATTACAAAAATAAAGTGTGTTGTTACATTTTTTTCAGATTATTATAAAAATAAAGTGATTGTTACAGAAACAAAGTGTGTTGTTACATTTTATGTGTTAGAAATGTAACAATCAAGGTAGAAAAAGCCTGTTACATTTTTTGTGTTACAGAAATAATGCCCGTTACTGAAAATAAAGTGCATTGTTACACTTTTTTTAGATTATTGTAAAAATAAAGTGCCTGCTTACAGAAACAAAGATGTGTTGTTACATTTTTTTGTGTTACAAAAAAAGTGGTTGTTACATATGTGACGTAAAATTTATCAAGTAAAAATTACATGTTACTTTTATATGTAACTTTTTATGTTACAGAAATAAAGTGTGTTTACATCAAAAGTAAAAGCATGGAAAAAGGAAAATTACATCTGATGTAGATGTCTGAGGCTTGATGGATATATAAAATACCATTAATGTGAATCTTACTGGTATTTATATTTCTCAAAATTATACAGAAAATGTCACGTTTTTTGTTTTACTTTTTTTTCTTTTAAAATGGTACATATAATGTAACATTTTCTTTGGGTGCTCATCATAAAATATAACGTTTAATAAGATGGGTACAGATAATGTAACATTTTTTTGCCTATTGTAAAATGGTACATAGAAGGTAAAACAAGATGGTTGGTCAACGTTTTCTAACAAAAAAAAAAAACTAGCCGATGTTACAACTATATGTGAAAGTTAATATTTTTTTAGTGTGTCATATTTTTTTGCAAAAAAAAAAAAGAAATAAAAGCACATGGCTTTAACAAGTCTGACCCACTCACTAATAACCTTTTTGTGGACTACATTATTTTATTTCTCAAAAGAGGTCACCCTCAAAACACAAGTTGACATTTTGTACTTTCTTCTCTGACATAAGTTATCTTACAACATGCAGAGTTTTTGTTTATTTGTATCAAATAATTGTAAAATTCTTCCCATTTTACCCTTTAGGTACACCATATCTATTTTTAATAATGAGAGAAAGGGATAAAAAGCATCAAACATGCAAACACTCATCCTAGCCATCCATCCACTCTAATCAATGACTATTATAGGGTTTTCAGGGTTTCTTTAACTCAAGAGGGTTTTCAATTTATCCTTCCCCTTATATAAATTCAATAACTAAGTTGACTGGTTATTTTCATTTTTTAAAGGCCAATGAAATAAAAACACGGCTACCCCAAGTAACCTAATGTCAAAAGACGACCCTAGACGCCCGTGATCGCAGAAAACGTTGGGTAGCCTAAGCCCAACATCTCCTCAAACCCAAATCTTCACTTCCCCATCTTAATTGAGCTATAACACATTGGCTATTTTCATTTTGTCAACTATATTAAAATATTTTCTTTATACCCATTTCTCCTAAAACTATTATATCCCTCTTAATTTTCCCTCCAATTACTACTTCCCTTCTAAAAGATCTAGTTTTTCCCAATTTATAAGTTTTGTAAGGAAACACTACCAAAGAAGTAAATTTAGTAAAAAGTTTTAGAGATAACTAGAAAAGTAGGTACAAACAATAATTTTATGAGGAAACTAATATAATTATAAAATGAAGTTATAGATAATAAAATAAAACCATATAGTATTTGTAAAATAATATAATACTAGGTTAGAATCCCATGTATTACATGGGTTGAATAAATTTAATTTTATAAATTAAATAATAAAAAGTTATATCTTCATGAAACTCGCATATTGCACGGGTTAAATAAATATAATTTTATATATCAAATAATAAAAAAAGTTATATCTTTAAAAACTATGTGATTTACAAGATTAAATAAATGTAATTTTGTATATTAAATACTAAAAACGTCGTATCTTTAAAAAACCCGTTTATAGTCGGGTTGAAAAATCTACCAATTGATAAAATAAAATTACATAATTAAAAACCTCACGTATTACACGTGTTGAATAAATCTAATTTTGCATAGCAAATGATAAAAAAGTTATATCTTTAAAAACTTCATGTATTACACAGGTTATATAAATGTAACTTTGTATAGTAAATAATAAAAGTTACATTTTTAAAAACCTCGTGTTTTACATGAGTTGAATAAATATAATTTTGTATACCAAATAATAAAAAAAGTTATATTTTTAATAAATGAGGATAACATTTAATATTAATTTATTATTTATCTATTTAATATAAGATAAGTAGGAAAGAGAAGTATTTATTTTAAAAATATATTAAATTAACAATTTAGATTTGAGGATAATATTTTATTAAAGTATGATAAGAATTAATATTAATTTGTTAGTTATTTAGTTAATATAAGATAAGTATATATTTGAGAATACCTTCAATGAATGACACGTGTCCAAAAGTTGGTTTCTTTTATTATAGTAGATAGATTAGTAAAACAAAGTCGTATATCATTTGTAAAATAAAAATATAGCTTTTGTAAAGTTATATATATATATATATATATATATATATAGGGAGAAGATCATGCGAGAACCACCTCTTATTGCGAGAACCGCGAGAACCAATGTGAACACAACCAAAAATGCCTAAAAATAGCTAAAAATCACACAAAAAATTTTTTTTTAAATTTTTTAATATTTTTTATAAAAAAAATCGCTACTTTTCGAAGCCAAAAAAAAAAAATTTTTTTTTTTTAAAAAAATTTTTTTTTTTTAAAAAACTTTTTTTTTTTGCTTCGAAAAGTAGCGATTTTAACATAAAAATATTAAAAAATTCAAAAAAAAAATTTAGATTTTTTTTTTGATTTTTTTAGGTTTTTTGGGGGTTTAGTTTTTAGCATTTTAGCTTGGGGGGGTTTAGGTTTTTGGGGGGTGGGGGAGGGGGGTTTAGGTTTTTTTTTTTTTTGGGGGGGGGGGGGGGTGGGGGTTAGGTTTTTTTAGGTTTTTTTAGCTATTTTAGGTTGTGTTCACATTGGTTCTCGCGGTTCTCACAATAAAGGTGGTTCTCGCATGAGCTCCTCCCTATATATATATATATATATATGGTAATGTTATTGTAAAAAAAGGTTAAAAGTGTGAGAAAGGTGAGAAATATTGTGGAGATGACATGTGTTCTCCATCTAAAAAAATATAGCACCATTCAGTAAAAGAATATAACAGCATTCAGTAAAGAAATATAACACCATTCAGTAAAGAATATAACACCATTCAGTAAAGAATATAACACCATTCAGTAAAGAATATAACACTTCTGTATCATCTTCTCCACTTCCGCCACCACCACTGCCGCTCCTCCGCCGCTGTCGTGTAGAGAGAGAGATCATCTGGTCGTTCGATGTAAAGAGAGAGATCGCACGACCACCACCACTGCCACTTCCGGCACCACCATTGCCGCACCACCACTGCCGCCGCCGCTCGCCGCTGCCGCTCCAGTGCGATGTAGAGAGATACATCGAAATTGTAGAGAGAGAGAGCATTTGTTCGAGCGATTGGAGAGAGAGATCGAAATTGTAGGGATTTTGATTTACAGTTTCTTATTTTGAATGGATATAAAGACTTTATTACTCCTATAATTTCCAATTCAGTCCAAAAAAATAAAACAAATTTTACAATTTGGTCTCTATTAATCTAAACCATTAGATCAAAGATCTAATGGTGTAGATTCTTTCTTATCATTCTCACACTTTTGGTCTATTTTACAGGAACCTTGTATCGAGTCTTGTACTAGTGTGTATAGATCAGGGCACGGAAAACGAGGAACTGTATTTTTAGGTAATTCCGTTTGAAATGACACTGGTCATTTCAAACGAAATCAGGATGGTTTTTCAAACGGAATCAAGATGTTAATTCCGCTTGAAATGTAATTCCGCTTGAGCATGTTCAAGCGGAATCACTTGCCTATAAATACCCCCTCATACGAAATTAGTTGTAACACTCTTGATTCCGACGCCGAAGTGTTGTCGAAGTGTCTCTAGCCTGTAAATTGTTACAAGATCAATAAACAAGACAGATTAATGATGTTCTAGTGTTATACAAGCTGAACGAAGACCGAATCAATGAATTACGCCTCTGATTCTGTCTGAGAACTCTTCTGAACGACTCGTTTGGTCGGTAAAACGATCCTACATGTGGTATCAGAGCTCAGGAGGAAGAGTTCTTACCGTTTAGCTCGTTTTCGCTGGAAAATTCTGATTTCTACACCTTCTTTTCAAAATTAATCAAATTTTCACGGTTCAAATGGACTAATTTTCACATATAACGTGCGAAATACAGTTTTAACAAACCCTTGAAAGTTTGAGACCCAAATTCAGTCTAAAAGTGATAAAATTGGACCAAAAAGGTAATTTCGTTTGAACGAACACCTTATTCCGTTTGAAAATTTGAGGTAATTTCACACTGAATCAGTGATTTCGTTTGAATTACATCTGATTCCCTTTGAAATCGCTATTCCGTTTGAAAAGCACACCTGATTCCGTTTGAAAAATAATTCCGTTTGAAAGTTTCAAACGAAATCAGTTATTCCGCTTCAAATACTGATTCCGCTTGTGTTGTAATTTCGTTTGAAGCTGGTGTGTAGGTAATTTCGCTTGAAGGATCTATTTTCGTTTGAAAGTGTCTGTTGTGTGAAACTTGTTATCAAAGCATGGAATCTGCTGAAGATATAATGTTGTATTACTATGTATCTCAACAAGAGAGTTATTTTAAGACTGAAGAAGAACCAGTTCAGAAAGAATCAATTTCAAAAGAACCAGTTTCAATAAAAATGGATTCAGAAACTGTTTTAGATAAAGTTGAAAAGGGTTTAAAAGTTGATTCAGAAAATGTTGTTGATTCAGAAAAAGCTGAGAAGAATTCAGAAACTATTTCAGAAAAAGTTCCAGTGTTTGATCACTCATCAGATGAAGAGAGTGACGATGACAGTGAAGAAATTGAAAAACTTGAAAATTATAAAAGAATGTTTGGACCTCAATTGTTTGATATGTTTTATGTAGGTACACTTGAAAAGCTTAAAAATAAACAAGCTGCAAAGATAAAGTTTGATGAGGCAGCTATTGTGAAAGAAAGTATAAAATCTGAGGAAAATTAGGTTGTCAATCTTCATCAAGAAACACCTGAACAAAATGAGACAATTGAGTTGTCACAGAATGATGAAGTCAAACCTGATGAAAGTATTCAAGTTGAGAAGGAACAGGTTGACAAAATGCATCAAGAAACATCTGAACAAAAAGAGACAACTGGATTGTCACAGGTTGATGAAGTCAAACCTGAAGTAATTGTCCAAGAGGTAAAAGAACAGGTTGAAGTAATTCCAACTTTGACGGATGAAAAGAAAGCTGATGATGAAAAGATGCCTGGGAAATGTTCAAAATGTGACATATCTGAAGCAGAAAATGTCAAACTCTTAAAAGATGTGGAGAGTTTGACATTGAAAAACAAAATTTTGAAAGAAAAAGAAAAAGATTTTGAAAATAAAATAAAATCTTCAGAAAATGAAGATTTTTGGATAAAATTGGAAAATAAAAATTTAAAAGAAAAAGAATCAAAATTTCAAGAACAAATAAAAGTTTTAGAAAACGAAAAATCTGTTCTTGAAAAGAAAAAAAATTGAAGATGAAAAGGTAATCAAGTCTCATCTTGAGAAAATCTCTCAGCTTGAAAAAGAAGCTGAGAGGGCAAGAAATAAAATTGATGAGCTTGAAGAGAAATTGAAAGGTTTTGTGACCTCGTCAGAATTTCTGAATCATCTTTGTCCAAAACCGATCAATTCAGTTCCAATAAGTGACAATGTCACAAATTTTGACAAAGTCAAAATTGAGGATTGTGATGACAAAACTGATGATGAAAATGAGAAAAAGAAAATATTTTTGAAATTAAAAGAAAATTTTCAAGAAACTGTTCTGCAATCAACTGAAAAGGGAGAATGCTCTACGCAAAAACCTTTGAAGAAGAAAGTGGAACAGAAACAAAATGTGAAAAATTCTAAAAATGTTCAAAGTGAAAATAAAAGATCATCAGTTAAATCATCCAATCGTGATAAAAAATCACAAAAAGTTGAAAATCAAAACTCAAAAACAGTTGGTAATAAGTGGTGCAGGTTTGACCACAGTGCTCAAATGCCAAATCCAGTTTTCAAGAGGAGTAATGACTACCACAAGGCCAAACAATGCCATTATCTAAGTGTTTGGTATGAAAGTGGTGAATGGTACGATAACAGAATGTGCTATAACTGTGGTTTTAGAGGACACATTGCTGTTAACTGCCAGAGTCGGAGTTTTGAGACGAGAAGATGCTTTAAATGCCATATCAAAGGTCACATTGTCAAAGATTGTCCAATGAAATCAAAGGGAAGATCGAGGGCTGAATCTTAGAAAATGGCAAAGAAACCAGTCAAAGTCGAAGAAAAGCCCAAAGAACAGAAAGTTCTAGAACAGAAAGTAAAGCTTTCACAAGGGCAAAAAGACAGATTGAGGAAGAAGAGGAAGAAAGCACGAGAGTATCTTGAAAAGATTTTGTCCTCGGATACAACTGGTAAAACAGAAAATAGTTCTGATAAATTGTCTTGCTCGCCAAAAAATGACAAGTCAAGCAAAACGAATTCTTCAGATACAAATCTGAGGACGAAAGGGATTTTAAAGAAAGAGAAAGTGGTTAATCAAGAGATTAACAAAACAAAGAAAGATAAATCTTCACCTTCTGGCGATGAGTTTGTTTCCTCGGAAACAAAAGAGCCACGTTTTGGCGATGAATCTGACTCATCAAAGTCAGACAAGCCACGTTCAGGCAATGAATCTGGTTCGTCAAAGCCAGAGGAGCCATGTGTTGAGGTAAACAGTGAAAAATTCGTTAAGACAATGGATGATGCAAATTTTCCATCATTGTCAAACGGAAAATTAAAACAAAAAATTGATAAGAAACAGAGTGAGGACCAATCAAAAACACCCCAGGTTTGTCAGGCTTGGGTGGATCTGTTTAAATGAAAAACCTGACTTGCCGGAGCTGTCACACCCTGGCTTTGCGGAAGCGTGGTTAATTTTGGTGTGACTTCTTAATACCATAGCTTAACCATAACAAAGCTATATGAAATAAAACCATGCAAGATCATCCATAGATTAAGTTTTAAAAACCAAACATAACAACATTGTCTTAACGGAAAACAAATCCTAATGACATTGTTCAACCATCATAAACATGACATAAACACAGTTTAAGGACTGTGACTTGTCCAGGAAAGAGCCACATTCCCCAAACCCGGATGACCTCGTAACCCATATGCAGCGGGAAAACATAACATACCGCGCCAGATCTTTAGTTTCCTGAAATACATGTAAGTTGAAAAATCAACAATAATGTTGAGCGAGTTCATGTGTAAGTGAGTATGTAAAATACTTGTAAGTATAAAAATCCTGGTATGTAGCAAATAAGGAAAATAGATCACCAATGGTTTGCAAGGCCATTGATATGTGTGAAGTGCAAGTAGGAAGACTCAAACCTAGCAGATTTAGCGTTGGGTACAAAGTCACTCCACGGTCCGTTCTGTTGGGCCTCCCTGAGGTCCGTTCTGTTGGGCCTAGAGTTGGGCTCGCTACACCCAGATAGATCCCATCTACCGCTTACGTCCCTCGGTCCTACAATGAGGATTAATGGTCTCCAGTTCCCGCCTACCCACTCACACCATATCATGTATAAAAATATCCGTAAACACAGTAACATGTATTTCACCCCCGCAGTTAAAAACTGAAAACAGTTAAGAGAAAAGGGGGACATGAACTCACAGTGGTGCGTCTCTACCAAGTATGCCTCCAAATCAAGTAGCTGAGTGACGACCTACACGTACTAACTCTATTAGACGGACGGCCGTGCCTTAGCTTTATGGTTTAAGTTTTTGGGAAATAGTTAGACAACTATTTCGTGTTTATATTTTGTATATACTTGGTAGTTATTTTCCTTCCCAAGGATGGGGGATTTAATACATGTGCGTTCGTATAATTCGGATTACACTATTAAGTCTCACTTAATATATTTTATTTCCAACTTCAAAATATAAATATTCTTCTCAAAAATATTATATTTTAATACATGTAATTTTTCCCAAAATAATACTTAGTAATATTATTTTTACCCTAAAAATAATATTTACGTAGTTCACAAAATAATCATAAACACTTATACAAGTGATGTTGTGAAAGAAAATATATACTAAATATATTTGTGTATCACGTTTTATTTTGTGAAATCCCACCTCCGATATTCTGTAAATAAAGTTGTGGCGAAATTCATAGCTTGAAAACAAGTCAAAATGTATTTCTAACACTTATAGTGAAAATATTTCTAAGTGTTAGGCTTTTGGAAAAATTTCGCCAGAGTTTCCTCTGTAACTGGAGGTGGCCGCGCTTTCAAGCGTATCATTTTCTTTTACAAATCAAACCAACAATCTTCTTATTCAATCAAAACCATGTTCAAATCACAAACTAGTTAAAATATGTATATAAATCGCATAAACTTCATGAACTTGTGGTTTATCCAAACTGTGAAGTAAATCTCATTACTTTTAGTGGATCTTTATAAAACATTCCGATTTTGTAAAAACCTCGTTTTTATGGAAGTTCCGTCTTTACAACTTCTCGCCAACTTTTACAAAAATAGTTATTTTGTCGAGACTTTGTGTTACACAAGTGTTTACACACTTGTGTGTTCTAGAAACCATTCTTGTTAGTGTAAGATCCATTTTTAGAAAGCATGATTTCTTTAACGCTTGGTCCTTTGAAAATACCACTTGCAGATACGTAGATCTGCTAGTTTTAAACACTATTCCACAAGTAAAACATTTTTACACAAGTTCATGGTTCGCGTGTGGTAGAGTTTCACCCTTTAACCCTTGTTCTATTCAAAACAACCTTATGTCATGATTCGTGATTATGACCAAACCGGGTTAAGTGATGATCCGAGCTACCACAACATAGATCGGGTCTAAATAATCACAAATTTCAATTACTACAACATTTACACAACATATGAGCTTTTATCCAACACTTATAGCATTTTTAGTAGACTTTAAAGTATCATCTTGTAAGATTTCGAGTTTTAACCGTTAAAAATCGTATTAACCACTTTAGAATAGTTCAAGAAGGTGATTTAAGTAACATACCACTAGCTCGAGGCTAGGGAAGAATCTAGACGAAAAACGCGTGGATAAAAGCAAGATGAAGAGGTCCTTCAAACTCCGAGTGCACCAAGCCTCCTAATACGTGATCCTTGAAGCTTGTATGATGTTGGAACTTGCAAGATCAAACTCGAACAATGATGGATGGGGGTGGGTGCTCTCGGCCGAGAACCAAAGAGAGAGGGAGAGAGTGTGTGTGAAGTTTGGTGTTAAGTGTGTGTAATGTTGTGTTAAGTGATGATCTTATAGATAATTTTCAACATGTTTAACCAATGGTTCATATGCCTCCTAGATATTAAACACTAGGATTAAATTAATCAAAATTGTACCAAGTGTGTCCCCCCCTTAGTTGGGGACGGTTAGAGAGGGGGGGGGTCCTAGTCCGATTCCAACTAGATAGTTAGGATACTAGTCAGGTTAAGTAAGTTAGTTAAGTGCTTAACCCGGTTAGTGGTGTGTCACGCGTTACAAAGGGTGTTAGGGTAATCAGGGACCCTAACTGGCTCAGAAAAAGATAAATAATGAAAATAACAATATTTTCATGTTCCGGGTATAGTCCGGTTGTTCGGTTGGATAGTAATCCGTTAAAGCGTTAAACAAGCTTTAAAGTGTCGTTAATACCATTTTTAGTGACACAACTTATTCCTCCAAAGTGTCGGGAATATTTTCCTCATGTTTTGGCACTTTATTAGGTAGCTTAATGCTGAATTATTATGTAAAGTGCTGAGTTTTGTACTTAGAGTACGTTTTAGGCACATCCAGTCATTGTAACTTATTCCTAGAGACGCAGTTCTACAACCCTTGTATCCCTACACTCACCACTAGTGTAGCAAAATATTTCTGGCTCATACAGGCCTTAGAGGCAGTGTTTGCCTGATGCTGGCTTTATCAGCATGTTCAATAGGTTATCCGTTATAGTGCTACTGTGCTTTTTGTGCATCATGTTTGTCACTAAGGTTCAGTCATGTAAATAATGTAGTGACAGCAAGTAAAGTATGATGCAGGTAAGTACATGTATCAGTATTCAAGTAGCAGTTTATTCACAAGTTCAAGCAAGCACAGTAATTAAGCAGTAATTAATTATTAATTAAGTTGTACGGATACCTGGTTTAGTGAGGGTTGTCACAGGAGCTCCCAGGTTGGTAAGCGAGGAGCAGGAATCGGCATCTTTCTTGAGAAATTCACTTCGGTGATATTTTGACTTACAAGTGGTAAATCAGGGACATTAAGTTGTACTTGATTTTCTACAAGTGGTATTGCTGAGAAAATTGGGAAATGTTAAATTCTTACAAGTGGTTGAAGAAAACAAGGTGATGAATGATCCCCATATTTGAGAAATGACTCACAAAACTAATTTTTCGGAAAAACCATTTTGATTAAAACAAACTTAAGTGTTTTGAAATCACTATGGGAAAATGTTTTGTTGTCAGGGGGAGTTCTGATTGTTTAAGCCAAGTGAATGGAGAATTGAAGTAATTCTCATCATGTTGTCAATTTGCCTTGTACAGTTTGTTTTCAAATTTTCCCAGAAAATCAAAATTGAGACATATTTTGATTTTAGGGGGAGTAAAATTTAAAAAAAAAATTGAAAATTTGAAAATTACAAAAACATTGAAAAATGCAAAAATGGGTTTTGTTGTAAAAAAGAGGAAATGATAGTAGATCAGTTGGACTGTCACAGCATGCTAAAGAATTGGAAAGATAAAATGTGATAAACGGTCTCACTAAAGATGTGACGGTAGGCTCAGCTAGACTAGTAGATTTGCGATAACGTTACAAACTTAAATGAAAAAGCCTAGTTCTAGTGGGAAACATGGTTGAAAGCATAGTGCTTAGTTTTGTCCTTCTTGATTGTGTGCCTACTCAGTAATCGCTGATTGTCGAAAGACATAAAACTGGTTAAGTTTGTGAACTTTCACAACTTTGCTAAAAAGTCGTTGTGATTGTGCATTTTTTTTTTGCAAAGATTTAAACTTGCTTTATTTCTTTATTTTGTTTAAGCATTGGACATCATCTGCGTATACGTGAGTATCGACCTGGATGTTATTGCCTAAACGTTCTGCTTTATTTTCTTTGGTGTTTCGTTTAAGCTTTGGATCACCTCTGTGTATACGGGAGTATCGACCTGGTGGTTAAAGCCTAAACAACTTCAACTTATTTTATTTTTCTTATTTTGTTTAAACATTGGACTTTCTCTGTGTATACGGAAGTATCGACCTGATTGTTAATGTTTAAACATTCTGCTTTATTTTCGTACAAATCACAGTTGATGAAAGTTTAAAGGCATTACTTTAGTCTGTGTATTGCATGATGAGGGGATATGCTGAGATCGTGGGGTCCATAAGAATTTCGTGCAAAATTAATATACCTTAATATATCGGTAAGCATGTCGAAAGTTTTTAGTTTGAGTTTAAGTGGACAACAATATCGTCAATCTATGTGAATTGTTTAGAACTGAAAATGTTTAAAGCTTAACGGTGCTAGTGATTGGTCACATAAACTGATATGATCCTCTTACGTAAACTCACAAAAATAGTGTATGTAAATATTTCTTTAGTGCATTTCATTTCTACTTCAAAAATCCAAAAAGATTTTCGGTGTGTATTAGCATAAATTTTGAAAAATACAAAAAGATTTTAGACAACTGATGTTGAAAAGCTGATTTTCAAAATTCTGAGTGCTGAACATGATGAACAGGGATGGGTGTGTGTGTTTAAATGAAGAAATTTGTTTTGAAAGAGAAAGTTTAATTAGTTAATCAAGATCATTAATTTGAACTTGATGTAACTATTGTAAAAACTTATGTGGTTGTGAAAAAAATTTGTGCAGGAAATGATTGAACAAAGCAAAGTTTCGATTCCTGATGTTAAATTCTAGGTTTTCGTTACTATGCTACAGATAAAGAATTCCAGACCGCGATCCCAGCTGAGTGAAAGGGGAAGTCTGAGGACAAACAAGCAAGGTTGGAAAGCCAGGAAGAAGTTCCTGAAGAGCCCGAAGACTGATAAAGACTGAAGATGCGAAGACTCGACACTGAAGACTCGTCAACATTCGAGGGGGAGTCTGTTGGTGCATGCGTCTGTCGACTTCGTCTTGTATCGAGTCTTGTACTAGTGTGTATAGATCAGGGCACGGAAAACGAGGAAGTGTATTTTTAGGTAATTTCGTTTGAAATGACACAGGTCATTTCAAACGAAATCAGGATGGTATTTCAAACGGAATCAAGATGTTAATTCCGCTTGAAGTAATTCCGCTTGAAATGTAATTCCACTTGAGCATGTTCAAGCGGAATCACTTGCCTATAAATACCCCCTCATACGAAATTAGTTGTAACACTCTTGATTCTGACGCCGAAGTGCTGTCGAAGTGTCTCTAGCCTGTAAATTGTTACAAGATCAATAAACAAGACAGATTAATGATGTTCTAGTGTTATACAAGCTGAACGAAGACCTAATCAATGAATTCCGCCTCTGATTCTGTCTGAGAACTCTTCTGAACGACTCGTTTGGTCGGTAAAACGATCCTACACCTTTACATATACATATATATATATATATATATAGGTTAATTATAATGAGAAAACCCACCCCAGTTAAGAAAACCCAGGAAACCCTTATAAGTGGCCAGGAATGAGCCACGTCACATGTTAGTATAAGATGATAGAAGGGCAATTTCATCTTTTTCCTTAATGTTGACTGAATATGTATTAGAGAGAGAGAGAGAGACGGTGCATGTTTTGCTTGTTTCTCCTCTCCCACATTTAATGTGAAGTGCACTTTGTACTATGACAACTTTGTACTTTGTACTATGACAACTTTTTCTATTTTTTTTTTTTTTGGTGGTAGAGGGGGAAAAACCCATAGATAATGTTGTGGTTTGTTTGGTAGCAAACGTGTTAAACTTGTATTAACACTATCATTTTTTTATTCTAGCCCAATTTTTTTTATGAAATAAGTTTTTATACTTTTTAGAAGGTAAAAATATGTGAGGTTACACTTGCATTTACAATACCATTTTTTGTATTCTGACACAAAAAGTTTTTTTATGAAATAAGTTTTTATATTTTTTGAATGTAAATATATTCGAGGTTACACTTTTTGGCCATATTTAAAAAATGCACCATCATATTAGGGTTCATTGTAGCAAAAGGTGTTAAACTTGTATTAACAATACCATTTTTTTACTCTGTCTCAAAAAGTTTTTTTATGAAATAAGTTTTTATATTTTTTGGAAGGTAAAAATTTTTGAGGTTACATTTTTTTGTGTCATTTAAAAAATGCACCAGCATGTTAGGTTTCGTGTCAAAATTTAGTAAGAATGCAATGTTTTGTAAAAGACTTGTTACCTTTTTTAAAGTTTGACTTTTATGATCGCAGAAACAAACGTACATGTAGGTCAAAAAACGTTTTTTGGATATACATATGCAAGCCCAGCCTCATTATAACTATTTTTTTATGTAGGTATTCAGGCGGACGAGGAATTTTATGTTCACCACATACCCAATGGCACTAGAATGTGGTGTCTAATGTTCCTACCGGTTTAAGGCCTATTGTTGGTTGTGTATACGAAACGTGTAAGGATGTGTTTAGTATGTATAAGGAGTATGCCGTGTATTGTGGGTTTTCTATTCGTAAGGGGCAAACCAAGAGATGGAAGAGGTTTGTTACTCACCAGTACATAAGGTATACTAAATATTCAAAACCATAGATTAAGCGTAAAACTGATACCCTGGATCAGTCAACCATGAATATATGTATAATACATGTAACATCTTTTTTGTAGTGTACGCACCAACATGTAACATCTTTTTGTAGGAAGACGATTTTTGTAACAATGTGATGTAATATAACACTTTGTGTCGGAGGAGAAAGAAAAGAAAACGCGTTACACTTTTATGTATGTGGATATCATTTAAATGGTAAAAAAACAAGCATTTTTTCTTGTTTACTGGGTGTTTACATTTTTTGAAATTGTACAGAAAACGTAACGTTATTTTCTGTACTTTTTTTTTGTAAAATGTTACACATAATATAATACTTATTGCTCATTTTTTTACCGGGTGTTTACATTTTTTGAAATTATACAGAAAATGTATGTTTACACGTGGTGTAACTTCATATATATGTATAATATATGTAACATCTTTTTTTGTAGTGTACGTACCAACATGTAACATCTTTTTGTAGGAAGACGACTTTTGTAACAATGTGATGTAATATAACATTTTGTGTCGGAGGAGAAAGAAATGAAAACGCATTACACTCTTATGTATGTGGATATCCTTTAAATGGTAAAAAAAAACAAGCATTTTTTCTTGTTTACTGGGTGTTTTCATTTTTTGAAATTATACAGAAAATGTAACATTATTTTTTGTACTTTTTTTGTAAAATGTTACATATAATGTAATACTTATTGAACTTCCTATCCAAGATCAGTTGAAGGCGAGGAAAATGGAACCTTTTGTGTGTGTTTTTTTATAAACAATGGAAAAGATGAGAAAAGATTTTGCTTTTAGGTTTTGATATATTGACCAGTGTAGGGTAGGGTTATAGGGGGTCATGTAGGGATAATGAGTGGGGTGGTACAGTAGGGAGCATAGTCTTTTTTTTTATCTTAGATGGATGTCACCGTACATACACTTGCATTTATTTCAAGACACCAAAATTTTACATGCATGCCAAAAATACCCTTGCAAGTACTTTCCCTGATTATTAAAGCAAAAGTAACATCAGCCTCACACACAAAATGATCACAATCGTTGATGAATTAAATCAATGATAGATGTTAGAGTTTTCAGGGTTTCTTCAACTCAAGTGGGTTTTTAATTTATCCTTGCCTAATATATATATATATATAGGATAAGGATCATGTGAGAAGTAGTAGGCTATTTGAGAAACTTGAGAAGCATTCTGGACCACACATTTTCCCTAAGCAAAAAAATGCAAAAAAAGGTGAAAAAAATGCAAACATTTTTTTTTTTTTTTTTTTTTTTGGAAAAATCGCAGCTTTTTCTTTAAGGATTTAATTTTTTATTTATTTATTTTTTTTTTAATTTTTTTTAGATTTATACACATGTGTATATTGTTAATCTTTTAACTATACATATATGTATATTGTCAATTATACATATATGTATATACATGTTTAAAATTGAAAAATAAGTGTTATTTAGGGTTTAGCATTAGTATTTAGGGTTTAGCTTTATGGTTTAGGGTTTAGCTTTATGGTTTAGGGTTTAGCTTTAGGGTTTAGCAATAGTATTTAGGGTTTAGCATTAGGGTTTAGCTTTTGGGTTTAGCATTAGGGTTTAGCTTTAACTTTTGGGTTTAGCTTTATCTTTAGGGTTTGTATTAGGGTTTAGCATTAAGGGTTTAGCTTTAGGGTTTAGTTTTAGCATTAGGGTTTAGCATTAGGGTTTAGCATTAAGGGTTTAGCTTTAGGGTTTAGTTTTAGCATTAGGGTTTAGCATTAGGGTTTAGAATTAGGGTTTAGCTTTAGGGTTTAGCATTAGGGTTTAGCTTTAGGGTTTAGGGTTTAGCATTAAGGTTTAGCTTTAGTGTTTATGGTATAAGGTTTAGGATTTATAACACATATTTTTTCAATTTTAAACATGTATATACGTATATGTATAATTGACAATATACATATATATGTATAGTTAAAAGATTAACAATATACACATGTGTATAAATGAAAAAAAAAATTTAAAAAATAAAAATAAAAATTTAATCCTTAAAGAAAAAGCTACGATTTTTCCAAAAAAAAAAAAATTGCATTTTTTTCACCTTTTTTTGCATTTTTTTGCTTAGGGAAAATGTGTGGTCCAGATTGCTTCTCAAGTTTCTCAAATAGGGTGAACTTCTCTTAGGATCCCTACCCTATATATATATATATATAAGGTTAGCGTAAAATGAAAACTTATACGACTTGTAAAAACTTAGAGAACTGGCCTTATGAAAGGTTTTTTTTCAAAAAAAAAATTACCAAAAATTCTAAAAAAATCAACTTTTCCCAAAAAAAAAAACTAGTTTTTCATTTACGACACTTGTAAATGCTGTAAAAATTGATGTCATGCTTATGTCATCAACTTTTTACAGCTGCTGTAACGGGCCGAAAAACAACACTTTGAAATTTTATTTTATTTTTACGTCAGTCTTTACAACATTTTAATCTAGGGGTGTGAAAAATGGGGGCAAAACTCGCACGAGAAAACCGAGTTCTCTAAGTCTCACAACTCAGAAGGGTTTTCCCTTGATCTTGATCCTGTATATATATATATATATATATAGGGTGGGGTTCTAGTGTGACAACTGTCAAAATTCCAGGTATCCGTACAATTATTAAACAGTAATTAGTGCTTAATGACTGTGCTGATTTAACATTTATGACTTGAATTGCTTTCTGATTATTGCCATATACATACATGTGCATCATACATATTGCAAATGTCATATCATTATTGCATGAGAACTTTATTGATTCAAATGATGCACGAAACAAAGTTAGCACAGTTATCAGATAAATCAGAAAAATGCTGACGGAGTTTAGTACATAGACAGACATGGTATTGAGACACAGAATGTGTCAGAAACCAAGAGTTACACTAGTATAGTGTGTAGGAAAGTAAGGATCATAAAACTGCCTTCCTAGTGATAGTTTAAGTGCCGGAAAGTGCCTAAAACTCACATAAACTGCAGAATTCTGCAGAAATCAGCAAAATTCAGCATTTAAACACTCTAGTATCATGCAGAAATATGGTTAATTGGTCTAGAATGCTTTCCTAAGTGTTGGAAATCAAAACTGTCACGAAAGGTAACATAAAGCACACTAACCTGCATAGTTTAGGTCCTTAACGAACCGGTAACCAACCGAACAACCGAACACTACCCGAAACACCAAATTTTCACTAGAAGCATTGTTTTAACATTACCAAGCTAGTTATGATCCCCAAACATCATAACACACTATATAACATCTAGTAACTAATTAACCTAACTAAACACTTGATTTTCAACTAACATAACTAACTAATAGTTACAACCTAGCCTAGACCCCCCCCCCCCAACCTATTTACGGTTTCTTGTGGCCCCCCACACAAGATTTTCTTTTGTTATTTTAATAGATTGTGTCTCACTTTCTAAAACATAATAACCATGAGATAAACTAAGGTTGATGGATTATAAGAGAAACTCCAAGATCATAACCATTCATTTCACCAAAAACACAACACTTGAGCTCTCTCCCTCTCCCCCCTTCTACTCTCGGCAGTAACCCACTCCCACACAACCATCATCATCTTTCACTTCTCATCCAATCCATACATATTCAAGGTGTTAGAAGCCATACAAGGAAGCTTGGAGTTCTTGGAAGTTGAAGGACCACTCACACAAGCTTTTATCCACCTCATTTTCATCTTGTGATCATCCCTAGCCTTGAGCTAGTAGTAAGATCATCTACACCTTATTTTACATCTTGTTTTGGTGGTTAAAGAATGATACAAGTTGTTAATCATAAAGAACACTATGAATCTTGAACATGAAACTTAAACATAAGACTAAAATCATAAGAAATCATGTTGTTTAAGTGTTGTTATGCTTGTTGATTTGTTGATTGCTCATGTTATTGATGTAGATCATCATGTGATCTTGCTAGATAGTGATTAAAGACATGATCTAGCAAGATGAGAGGATGATCATGTTAAGATCAAAGTAATCATCCATATGTAAATCATGAACTTGAAGGGTAAATTGTTTTTCTTGTAAAATGATGATCAAAGTGGATATAAAGTCTTGTAAATCTATGATTTCAAGAATGATTTTTCAAGAAACCAAGTTAAAAATATAAAGTTTACTTAAGCTTGGTTCTTAAAGGAATTAACCACATTTTTAGTGGTTAAACAAGTGTAGAAATATATATATATAACAAGAAAAACTCAAGAAGAAACATTTTTAGAAAAATGATTTACAAGTTGTAAACATCTAACTTCTTTAAAAATGATGTTTTTAAATAAACAATTACACTTTAAAGGGTAACTAAGCCTACTAGACACACTAGTAAGTTACTACAAATTTTTGTAAACTTTCAAGTTCATGAAGTGGTAATTTATGTTTGATTTTGGCAAATCGGTAAGTGTTGATTGGTTTATTGTTGATTGTGGTGATTTATAAAAGAAAATGATATGTTTTGAAATCATGGAAACTTCCATTTTTAGGGGAAACTATGGCAAAATGTTTCTAGAAATTCAACACTTAGAAAAATATTTTTAAACAGATATTTACAAGTATATTTTAAACCAAGGATTTTCATATAAAATTTGCCACAATTTTTGTTACAAAAAAATTATAAATGTTGGAGGTTGCTTTTTGTAACTAAAAGTGACTAAATATGTATTTAGGAAAATATATAATTAGATGTCACATGTGTGTGATTATTTGTATCTTATGTTTATTAGTTATATTATTTTAGGACTTGAAATAATATAACTCATCAAAATACCAAGAAAAATTACAATCCAAAATATTACCAAAATTCCAAGAAATAAATATATAATTTATACCCAAAATATTGGAGAAACCGAACAAGTAATATAACTCACAAAAATATTCCGGAATTTAGTTCATAAGTATATTTTGGTAATTAGTATTTTGGACATCAAGAGAACAAAAATATGATTTTTACAATTATTACAAAATATATCATATTTTTTACAAGGAGAAAATATATTATTTTTGGTAAGTAAAAATATATATTTTTCTTGGAGTTATTAGAAGATATATTATTTTTGGGAGAAAATATATATTTTCATGAACAAACATGAAATACATTATTTTTTGGTGAAAATAAGTTTATATATATTTTCCAAGTTAAACTTGAAAATATATTATTTTTAGACTTGTATGAAATTTATAAATATTTTTTGCCAAAGGAAAATTATAAGTAATTTTTCTATGTAATATTTCTTAAAATATATACTTTTGGGAACATATATTGATGTATTTTTATTAGAAATATTATTCCGGAAAAGTTAATACAAAAATTAAGTATGAGATACTTAATAACTACAATAAAAATACGTATTTTCGTACGTATAACTGCACACCGGAATATGCCACCGATACTTGGCAAAAATATACAAGTATTAGAATACAAGTATAAATACACCCATCCTTGGGAAGTTATACATGTACAAATACATAAGTGTGACAAGTTAAAATATATTATTTTAACTAATATTCCAAAATTCATAAATATAATTTAAGTTAAAATATTTATTATTTTAACAAATAATTATATAACTTAGAATAATTTTGATGACACGATGAAACGTAACTCAAAGACACTAAATAATACTAAGTCAAGGCACGACCCGCTCGTCTAATAGACCGTAGTACGTTGCAAGTAGTCGTGCATACAAGAAGCAGCTTTGGGTTACAGTTGGATACGAAGAACGCAAGATTGTGAGTTCATGTCCCCCTTTTCTTTTAGCTGTTTTCAGTTTTATAACTTCGGGGGTGAAGAACATGTTACAAATTGTTTACAAACGTTTATATGTGGTATGGTTAGCTAAGGAAAGGTACTGCTAGATCATGTGAGTGGTGGGTACAACGCTTAAGACCATTAATCCTCGTAGTAGGACCGAGGGACATGAGTGATAGATCTATTTGGGTGTAGCGAGCCCCACCCATGTGGACCAGGGTTTGGCCCATGAGGTGACTATGTCTTACAGTCGGAAGCCCGGTACAAAATCTGCTAGGTTTGTGCCTTTCTGCATCACGTCACACATATTAATGGCTTTGCTGTAACAACCCGCACATTCATGTGTTGTTACTAATACTCGTTACGCCTAGCACCAAAGATTCGGATCATAATGTAGCTATATCAAATACATCGCTACTTCGCAGTATTTTCGCATATTACGCATAATTTATCGCTATAACACATCACATCGCATGTACTAACACTCACGATCACGTTGAGTGAGGACCTATTCTACCCTCCTCGATAGCCGTGATGTGTCGCAACGCAACGTATATTCGAAACATGCAACTTGATTATCGCAACACAGACTTTGAAATGTGGATATTTATACGACCCTATGTGACTAATTATAATGAATATATGAATGTGGGTATGAAATATGTGACCAAACTATCGCATCGATTAACGAATGAAATGAAACATCGAAACACGAATCGCCGGAGACCACCAATCGAATGACCATTCAATCGAGTGGCCATCCGATCGGATTACCACCGGATCGGGTTGTCATCTGATCGAGTCGCCATCCGATCGGATTGCCACCCGATCCATGGCACTCCATCACCTCCTCTCCACCTACAAATAGCACTTGTCACATCACTTGAACAGTGATGTGACAGCTCCCACTCGACGAGCATGCTTTGGGGCTATTTTCCTTCGATTTCTCGCGATTCTTGTAAGTTTCTACCTCAAAACTTGTACTTCTATGATCTACATGCACTCCTTCATCTTTTTCACCTTTGAATCTTAACTTTTAACCGTGAAATCATCGGATTTGAGGTGTTCTAGGGTGATGTCATCATGGAGTTCTAATGAACTTCAAGGTTTGGCTTCATTCCACCAAGAACAACTTAGATCTGAAGGATTTCCACATAATTAATCAATGGTTTCGCATAGACCTACACATATTCATGGTTAAAAGGATTAAAGGATAGTTTTCCAACTTTCTTTCAACTCTTTTACACTCAATGCACTCAGAACCGATAGAATCGGAGCTCGATCTGACCTTCTACTCTTTCTTAGTGATGGGTTAGTTCAAGATCTGAATACTATCTGAGAGACAACTGATTTCGGGTTTAAACATAAACAACCGTCTCGAACGGTGAACGGATCGGACTAGGGTGGTTCCTGTTCGATCAGATCACTAGGGTCAAGATGGGGTTTCGGTTGTCAAAGCATGTTATCCTAACGTCTCAGTCAGAACTGCAAACTTTCAAAACAATCAAGTGCCAAGACGATCAGACAGTTGGGACGGATTGCCGTCCGATCAGATTGCCATCCGATTGGACAGCCATCCGATCGGCTTACACTTGGTTCCACAAACATTTTCCAAGTTTCAAAGGGCTGCACGTCGAATGGATTGCCGTCCGATCGGATTGCCATCCGATCGAGCGACTATGTGATTGTGTGACGTTTGGGACTTTGGTGCTTGACCAATTTCAAAGAACAGTAGTTCCAACGGATTGCTATCCGATCGGATTGCCATCCGATCGAGTGCCAATCCTGCTGTGAACTTGTTCTCACTAAGTGTCTTGCCAATCGAATCGCTATCCGATCGGACTGTCGTCCGATCGATCGACCTGAAGAGTAGAGATACTTTTCCATTTTCAAAATGCTACAACAAAAACTTCAAAGCCATCATACACAAACGCATCCTTACCAACACATGTCAATCCAATCGAATGGCCATCCGATCGGATGACCATCCGAACGGATTGACATCAGATCGAGTGACCATCCGATCGGCTTACCGTTCGACACTTGGTCACTTTTGCCATTTAACGCACTGTTCAACGCTTACGCTATCAACCTGTAATCAGGCTAATCTCAGACGCGCTCCCTTCAATCCAACCAAGCTGTGTTTACCTGCTGGGCACCGACAGTGAGTATACTCGAACCCTTTTTATCGCATTCTTGGGTGTAACATACGTTCCTATCAAATCGGATTTATCAAAATGAATTATTCAATCAAACTATTTATCAATTGTGAATAACTGTTATGCATATTTACACGTGATGCTAGTTACATATGTGTTAGGACTTTTACTCGCGAGGTCCCGCCTTAACTAGTATAGTACTATAGCACCCGACAGGGTCTAGTTAGGATGAATAGCAATCGCAATCGCAGCTCGAGAGACTTAGCTGGCAGTATCTGTCCAATATATGTGTGTTGTATCTCGTTTATGTATTTGGTAATTCGCAGCACTTTTATCTATTTACGCTATTCTATCAATACTTGTATACTCGCCAATACTTTTGTATTGACGTTGTTTTAACGTATGTTGCAGGATTAGTCGCACTCTACATCAAATCAAGCTAGGAAGTCTAGAAACACACCTAAAATCTAGGTTGTCGGATTTGTATTGGTTGAGAGAACATGAAATTCGTGACAGCTTATGTGATTGTATTTTTTTATTAGTATGGGATAATGAACGCGTTAAATATTGTCGCAAGTTAGTTGTTATGGATTCTCTTGAGCAATCTGATTCGCCTAGTGTCGCGCCCCAATGATTCCGCCATCGGTTGGGGTGTGACAGATTGGTATCAGAGCCATAACTATAGGGAATTAGGCAAGACTCGTACGAACCCATTAGGAATTGTACGGGCCTACTTGATACTCTCATTCGAATTTGCTAAAAACTACAACTTCGCGTGAACACCGCATACCACAATTTCACGTGAAGAGCCTTTCCTAAGGCTGGAATATTACTTACCCTTTCCTAAGGACAACACAATACACGCATTTTCGAAAATACTCGCATAACACAACCGAGTGATCGAGTCGAGATCAGGCGTGAAAACCAAGAACCCTCGATAAGATCGCTCACTCAGCGCATTTTCCTAGCACGAGAACTTTTCGTCGAGCTAGGAGTGACATCCATAACTCAACGAAAGTCGCCATTTCAAAATCTAGTGGAACTCCCGAACTTATTCGAAGAGCACAACCATAGTTAGGAGAGAAGTTATTAAGTCAGGGGTGAAACCCGTATCTTAATGAACCGTTCCACACTCTATAAAATGGTTTTCAAAAGCTCTCACCAAGGACTCAGCTAAAACGATAACTTGAGCCACGCGATGACTAGGAAGACGAATTGTAACACCCCGAAAACGGGTTTGGTAATCAAACCCGGTTAATACTAAGATACGGGTTATAACTCCCGGAATCCAATAAGTTAACTAGGAATAATAATAACCTAGTTAGAAGAGAAGTCTTGTAGTGACTTACTAGTGGGTTAAAAAAAAAAAAACCTTATAACTAGGAAAATATAAAACTTTATATTAAAATTATAAAGTTTTAAATAAACAAGGACAAACTAACTAGGACAAACTAACCCAGTTAGTCTTGAGACTTGTAAATTACTTACTAGAAGGTTAAAACACCTTAAATAAATAACTTAATGATGATGGAGGGACTAAAGGTGTTAAAACTAAAACTAATAATAATAAAAACAAGGTTTAAACACCAAACACACTAAAAGAAGTGTGTCTGGTCGATCAAAACATCAGGAGCGAACAGGAGCTTCCCCACCAAACCCTAACTTGTGCAAATTGATCAAATTGGGGCTTCAAATCAGTTCCAAATCGATTTCCAAGCACGAAATTGTCATCTCCATTGAAAGGGGAGTCATAAGGTATGTAAATTTTATGAAAAATCTCTAGTTGGATTTCTAGGTAAACTTAGAAATCTGAAATTGATGGTTGCATGTTCGTTATATGATGAAATTAGGAATGATTTTATGTCTAGGAGTAAACCCTAGTCATTTACTTGTTGAATTGATGTTCCTAATTGTGAATTCATGATCACCCGATTATGTGCTAAATGGGTTTTGTAGAAACATGATGAACACTAGAATCATAATGGTTAAATTGTGTTAATAGAACTCCCTGAAGTTAGATTTGAAGTTTGATGTTAGTACTTGTTAATTTTGCTAGAATTTAAGGGTTTAGAACACTTAAATGGGCTGGAGAAATTTGATGTTTCGTGTTGCACACAAGGTGCTTGTTAAAATGCTTGAACAAGAAAATATAACAAGCTGATTGGAATAAAAAAAAATTTATTGGGCTGCAG
Organism: Helianthus tuberosus; assembly: GCA_030545235.1. Lineage (NCBI taxonomy): Eukaryota > Viridiplantae > Streptophyta > Magnoliopsida > Asterales > Asteraceae > Helianthus > Helianthus tuberosus. Next base: position 59,489,440 of record CM060380.1, read on the forward strand.
TTTTAAAAAAATCATATAAAATCACTGGAACGTCCTGTGAGGTTGAGCCTTATATGCTCAGAAAGCTATTAAAACATACTACGTTTTATGTTTGAACATGTTTGTTAAATTCTGATGTTAAATGGGTCAAAACAGTGTCCGAAGTAGGCTGAACTGTTTTGACAGCTAGCTGATTGGAATAAAAAAAATTATTGGGCTGCAGTTTTTAAAAAATCATATAAAATCACTGGAACGTCCTGTGAGGTTGAGCCTTATATGCTCAGAAAGCTATTAAAACATACTACGTTTTATGTTTGAACATGATTGTTAAATTCTGATGTTAAATGGGTCAAAACAGTGTCCGAAGTCGGCTGAACTGTTTTGACAGCAAGCTGATTGGAATAAAAAAAATTTATTTGGCTGCAGTTTTTAAAAAATCATATAAAATCACTGGAACGTCCTGTGAGGTTGAGCCTTATATGCTCAGAAAGCTATTAAAACATACTACGTTTTATGTTTGAACATGTTTGTTAAATTCTGATGTTAAACGGGTCAAAACAGTGTCCGAAGTCGGCTGATCTGTTTTGACAGCAAGCTGATTGGAAGCATTTTGACTTCTGAGTTGATTTTTGCGAAAATCATAATTAATTATAGGAAGCTCGGATTGAGCTGATTCTTTTTGGGTTGGAAAGATATTTTAGTATTCTACATTTCATCTTTGATCACCAAGGGCTGAATAAAACCGTAAAGTGGTTAAAAGAGTCGATTCCGCAGCTACATTGTAAAGTTGCTACACATTTTATTGATAAACTTAATCTAAGAAAATTGTATACAAGAAAAGGATGAATTGTGAGAAATGTGATAATGATGGCATTCTAATAAATTAACTTGAGGCAATGTGTCTAACGTGGAAATATAATTTGATTGTAAGACTTGGTAAGAGGTATGTCGTAGTAGCTTTTATTCCATACTTGAATGGTGTGGTGTGTACCATGTATTTGCTTCAAACAAATCTTATGAAATTGGGTGTATTAAAGGCATCTAAAATACATACAAATGATTTATGCAAGTAATATGTACGTGTATGCCAAACATGTTCTAAGTTAGTGCTCAGTCACATACACAAGGACAGTTTGACTTACGAAAGTCAAACTGACCTAAAACTAATGTCTTGATAAATGAGTATGTGTGAATCCATGAGATGTTGTGGTCATTTTATATAATGACTAATCTAACAAATCTTGTGGGAATTGTGTTAAGTTTGATCTCGTCAAGCTAAGTGGGAGCTGGAAAGGAATGGATCAAACGGGTCAAGTGCGCAAGGAAAGCTCGAACGGACGCAAACTGTAAGTAAAGCTTACACCTATTTTTTTAGCATACGTGTTTATTCTATAGGTGATAAATACAACAATATATCATGTTCGAATTATGGGTTCCGACACGAAACGAAATGGGTCGGAACGAATAAAAACGTTTAAAACCATGATTTGTAATAAATATAATTGTTTGGTCGTATAGACCAAATGGGTCAAATGATGGTGATAATATCATATGACCATATCGACTAATGTTGGTTGTTAAGTCATATGTTTACAGGAACGAATAGAAATCGGATAATTGCGTCATCATAGAATATTGAATTAATAATAGCAAGGTATAAACGGGTCTATACGTTGACTCGAGCCAGGTACGCTTATATATAGATTTATAGTTAAAAGTGTTTAACTTCCCTTCACGGGTCAAAAGGAGTAGATAGGTAAAACGGGTTAAGAATTCATAAGAAACCCGTAATTTGAACCTTGCACATTAGTAAATTGATATAACGTGATATGCATGATATTTTGAAAAGGGTAATAGACAAGTTTGTTTGATAAATCACGAACGGGTCAAAAAGTGTCATAATTGAATTTCAAGCCGAGAGCTTGAAAGTTAAAATTTTGTGAATTTAGATGTTGGATTTTAACTCCATATGATGGAGGATCAAATTCCAATCACGTAGGAAGAAACGGTAGACCCTGTAAAATATATATATATATATATATATATATATATATATTTTATTCAGTTTTGCTTCCCAGACTCGTTTAGATACGTTTTAAACCCCGTATGACTAAAGCATTTCATGTTTATGAAATGTAGGTACATTTTGGATGCCGGAAGACGATCAAGCTCAACGAAGAATCGAACACGAATAAGATAAAAGCTTCCGCACGTCGTTTCGTCGTAACTTTTAAACGACGAACTCAATTATGTTATGTTGTATTATTTTAAAATTGTAAAGTTTAAACAAACCCGTATTTTTACAAAGTATAAGTAGTCATAATTACATGTTGTTTGTCGTATACTTTACAAAAACCATTAAATAATGACAAGGGTGTTACACGAATGCCATGAGCTGCATCCCAGTGGAAGCATAAGTCTTCTAGGGCAACGTGCGTGCACGAACTTGTTAGGTATAGTTGGGTTACCATGGGTAGTCGACGCCTAAACAACCGAGGCACTCTATCTATTCTCTAGCATATGATTTGCCGATTTTACGCTTTACTGAACCTATTTTACGCTTGTGTGGCTCCGATTTAAAACTTTACGCTTTATCGATTTCTCGATTTATCGATTTTCGCTCCCTGCTTTTGTAAACACACAACTCGCACAGCCATCGCAATCTAAAACAAAAACCGAATGCTCGCAACAAAACTAATGTCTAATTTCTCACTTTCGCTTTCTCCCTTCAACACACCCTCGCGCATTCTATCCCGACATGTATGTGCGTAAGCATAAACTACAACTAATTATATATATGCAGCAAATCAATTGTGTGAGAATTTAGGAATCTCGTGTCTCCTATGTGGCTCCTATTTGAAACCTATTATATTACTCGCTACAAGTTTTGATCGCGCTCAATCGCATCGCAAAACTCATAAATCATTATGATCGAATCTCACTCCAAATCTCTCTCTGTCTAGATGTCTTCCAACGACTCTACCTCGAGACGAACAGCTAGGAGAAGAGCCAAGCGAAGTGCCGAGAAGAGGATTGCCTCGCTCGTGGTCAAGGAAGTGGCCAAGGTCATTCCTCAAATTGTCGCTCAAGTGCACTCTCTCAGCAACTCTCGAACCTCGGAAGACTCTAAGACGGAAGCGCCGCAATCTGCTTTCCTCTACAAGCACTTCAAAGCCTGTGACCCGATGGAGTTCACGGGTGAAGGAGATGTTTCCCAGCTACTCCAGTGGTTCGATTCTATCGACATTACCCTTCGTCAGAGTGGGTGTCCCGATAGTTTCCGTACTACTTGTGCAACCGGAGTATTTCAATCACGAGCACTCGACTGGTGGACTGCCGAACGTAACAATCGTGGGATCTCCGCAGCTTATGCTCTCTCTTGGGATGAGCTAAAGGAGCTCATGAAGAAAGAGTACTGCCCTTCCCACGAAGTCCAGAAACTAGAAGACGAATTTTGGGAAATCAAGCAAGTCGAAGGTGACAATACTGGCTACACCGCAAGGTTCAAACAGCTTAGCATAATCTACCCAAGTTAACACTTCAGAAAAAGCCATCACAAAGTACATTCGCAGCTTGCCTGAATGTGTGGGCAATTTTGTCGAAGCTGCAAGGCCTGCTACCGTCGAAGAAACTTACTGCTTGGCCGCAGAAATCAACGACAAACGAGTCTTGGATGGATTCTTCTCCAAGAACCCTGTCAAACAAGCTCACCAAGAAATCGTCATCGATTCTTCTGACGATTCCTCCGACGACTCTACCGACGATTCTTCAAGTGAGTCCTCAGACGAATCCTCTGATAATAATGCATCGCTTCAGGAAGCTCAACTCAGCCGCAAACAAAAGACCATGAGCCCAAACTCTTCAACAACTGAACTGTCGCAACCAAAACCTCTCCAAGCAATTCCAGTTCACTCGAAGCGCGACTACAACAGAACTCATCCTCTGTGTCTCATGTGTAATTATCATCACCCGCCGGAAGCTAACTGTCGCTATTGCGCAAATTGCAACTAGTACGGTCATCTTACCCAGCATTGCCGCGCGGGGCCGCAGACTTGAGGAATTTCAGCAACGATCGCAGTCTCCGTAGAAGTCCTCCACAACGACATTAGTTATGCTTCCAATGTTGTTGTTGTGATACGATTTTCGCCGTTAATTTCCTTTATGCGTTGAACTTGTTCTATTTCTCAACGCAATGTGGACTCTATTTATCTCTCATTCTCTCGCACTCGCAAACGGACTATATACTAGCAGTATATGCTATATGATGTGTTTTGCCCCCACGATGCATTCTTGAAATGAGGTACGATAAACGTGCAAGGGACAACTTAATCACGGGTGCACACGGGATTAGTTTGGCCAGTGCACAAGGATCGTAGTAAGTTCCAATGATGCCATGACGTTCAAAGGCATGGTTAAGCGTGGTGGATACGCCGCTGGTACTTCCTATATATAAGCGTCTTGACCATGTCGACACAGTGTAACACCTATTCACGGGGCAGAGACGTGTGGTTGAAGCATGGTGGATACGCCGCTGGTACTTCCTATATATAAGTGCTTCACCATGCCAACCAATGTCTTGTGAAGAAAGTGCCATACAAGTTGAACGTTATTAAACCAAGTATACTATTGAATCTATTTTTGACACACTACACTACATCGTAAGGCGTAACAATCTCAGTCGCAACTCGAAGCGTGTCATCGCTAGACTTTTCGTAAGTCTACATGCTCGCAATCGCATTATCATTGGAATCTATCTCGCAATCTCAATCGCTTATCGTGTGTTTCGCAATCTCAATCGCTTATTATGAGTATCGCGCTATCACTTACCGTGTGCATCCCCCTGTCACTTTGTGTATTGCTCTATCGCTCATCGCGTATCGCTTAACGACTAACGCTATCGCTATCGCTTACCATTATCCGCGTTATCCGTGTTATGTTAGCACACATGACCCCGCTTCACGAGACGAAACTGATAGGGTTAAAACATGGTGGATACCCCGCTGGTACTTCCTATATATAAGTGTTTTAGCCATGTCAGCGGATTTTCATGGAGAAAGGCCATGTGGGGCTTAACGTTAGTTAAAATTTGTGGTATTTTTTAATCTAATCAAATCGCATGTTATCATCGCTTGCAACGCATCGATCGTCGCATATCGGTCGACGGTTGTCGCTATCGCTTGTCGCATATCGCTTATCGCTTTTCGCTTATCGCCGCCGTCTTCGCTCATTATATTGGTGTTGTACTATACTGCTTACCGCTCATCACACTCGCTCATGTCGCTAAACTGAGTTCGTAAACGACTCCATCGCTCAGTTTGCTCAATCTTTCACTTACACTTGGTCCAACCATCTTTCACTTGGACCGAGGAAATTGACTTCTATTAGAATTATGTCGACACACATGACACTGCCTCACGGGACGGAAGCCATATGGCTAAAACATGGTGGATACGCCGCTGGTACTTCCTATATATAAGTGTTTTAGCCATATTGTCGAACTTTCGTGGGAAAGTCCCATGCGGGACAGACTTTAAAATTTAAACTTTTAACATTAATAAAACCTTTGTGTAAACAAAGCCTTTTCTTACAAAAACATTTTCTAAAAATTTAATCAAAGTCCTTGTACAAAACGAGATTTTCTTCTAACGTTGGTGTGACCATCGACTCAAGTTAACGCCGCGTGACGAGAAAATTTCGTAAAATGAGTTTTAATCACCCTAAAATCTTTTTATAACCTAATAAAACTCCCCTCATGGCGCTGGTGTGAACATCGAAACAATTTGACACCACACAGTGGGAAGATTTTTCATAAATAAGTTTTCTCCAACCTTTTCGAGAATTCAAAACACTTTTGGATCGCTTTTCGTGTGCTGCCATCTTTTGTTATACGAATCGCCTTACACGCTGCCACTGTTAGTCATCACTTATCGCTACTCTCACTCGCATCAATTCTCGCAACCCTTCTTGTGGATTAATTTCGGGACGAAATTTCCTAAAGCAGGGGAGACTGTAATAACCCGCACATTCGTGCGTTGTTACTAATACTCGTTATGCCTAGCACCAGAGATTCGGATCATAATGTAGCTATATCAAATACATCGCTACTTCACAGTATTTTCGCATATTACGCATACTTTATCGCTATAACACATCACATCGCATGTACTAACACTCACGATGATGTTGAGTGAGGACCTATTCTGCCCTCCTCGATAGCCGTGATGTGTCGCAACGCAACGTATATTCGAAACATGCAACTCGATTATCGCAACGCAGACTTTGAAATGTGGATATTTATACGACCCTATATGACTAATTATAATGATTATATGAATGTGGGTATGAAAATATGTGACCAAACTATCGCAACGATTAACGAATGAAACGAAACATCGAAACACAAATCGCCGGAGACCACCAATCGAATGATCATTCGATCGAGTGGCCATTCGATCGGATTGCCATCCGATCGGATTACCACCTAATCGGGTTGTCATCGGATCGAGTTGCCATCCGATCTGATTGCCATCTGATCGGATTGCCACCCGATCCATGGCACTCCATCACCTCCTCTCCTCTCCACCTATAAATAGCACTTGTCACATCACTTGAACAGTGATGTTACAGCTCCCACTCGACGAGCATGCTTTGGGGCTATTTTCTTTCGATTTCTCGCGATTCTTGTAAGTTTCTACCTCAAAACTTGTACTTCTATGATCTACATGCACTCCTTTATCTTTTTCACCTTTGAATCTTAACTTTTAACCATGAAATCACCGGATTTGAGGTGTTCTAGGGTGATGTCATCATGGAGTTCTAATGAACTTCAAGGTTTGGCTTCATTCCACCAAGAACAACTTAGATCTGAAGGATTTCCACATAAATAATCAATGTTTTCGCATAGACCTACACATATTCATGGTTAAAAGGATTGAAGGATAGTTTTCCAACTTTCTTTCAACTCTTTTACACTCAATGCACTCAAAACCGATAGAATCGGAGCTCGTTATGACCTTCTACTCTTTCTTAGTGATGGGTTAGTTCAAGATCTGAATACTATCCGAGAGACAACTGATTTCGGGTTTAAACATAAACAACCGTCTCGAACGCTGAACGGATCGGACTAGGGTGGTTCTTGTTCGATCGGATCACTAGGGTCAAGATGGGGTTTTGGTTGTTTAAGCACGTTATCCTAACGTCTTAGTCAGAACTGCAAACTTTCAAAACAATCAAGTGCCAAGACGATCAGACAGATGGGACGGATTGTCGTCCGATCGGATTTTCATCTGATCGGACAGCCATCCGATTGGTTTACACTTGGTTCCACACTTAAACATTTTCCATGTTTCAAAGGGCTGGACGTCGAACGGATTGCCGTCCGATCGGATTTCCATCCGATCGAGAGACTATCCTATTGTGTGACGTTTGGGACTTTAGTGCTTGACCAATTTCAAAGAACAGTAGTTCCAACGGTTTGCTATCCGATCGGATTACCATCTGATCGAGCGCCAATCCTGCTGGGAACTTGTTCTCACTAAGTGTCCTGCCAATCAGATCGCTATCCGATCAGACTGTCGTCCGATCGATCGACCTGAAGAGTAGAGATACTTTTCCATTTTCAAAATGCTACAACAAAAACTTCAAAGCCATCACACACAAACACATCCTTACCAACGCATGTCAATCCAATCGAATGGCCATCCGATCGGATGACCATCTGAACGGATTGACGTCTGATCGAGTGACCATCCGATCGGATTGCCATCCGTTCGGATTACCATTCGACACTTGGTCACTTTTACCGTTTAACGCGCTGTTCAACGCTTACGCTATCAACCTGTAATCAGGCTAATCTCAGACGCGCTCCCTTCAATCTAACCAAGCTGTGTTTACCTGCTGAGCACCGACAGTGAGTATACTCGAACCCTTTTTATCACATTCTTGGGTGTAACATACGTTCCTATCAAATCGAATTTATCAAAATGAATTATTCAATCAAACTATTTATCAATTGCAAATAACTGTTATGCATATTTACACGTGATGCTAGTTACATATGTGTTAGGACTTTTACTCACGAGGTCCCGCCTTAACTAGTATTGTACTATAGCACCCGACGAGATCTAGTTAGGATGAATAGCAATCGCAATCGCAGCTCGAGAGACTTATCTGGCAGTATATGTCCAATATATGTGTGTTGTATCTCGTTTATGTATTTGGTAATTCGTAGCACTTTTATCTATTTACGCTATTCTATCAAAACTTGTATACTCGCCAATACTTTTGTATTGATGTTGTTTTAACGTATGTTGCAGGATTAGTCGCAGTCTACATCAAATCAAGCTAGGAAGTCTAGAAACACACCTAAAATCTAGGTTGTCGGATTTGTATTGGTTGAGTGAACATGAAATTCGTGACAGCTTATGTGACTGTATTTGTTTATTAGTATGGGATAATGAACGCATTAAATATTGTCGCAAGTTAGTAGTTATGGATTCTCTTGAGCAATCTGATTCGCCTAGTGTTGCGCCCCGATTATTCCGCCATCGGTTGGGGTGTGACACTTGCAAACCATTAATCGATCTGTTTTCCTTGTTTGCTTTCATATCGGGTTTACAAAACATACATACTTACAATGATTACAAAGGTTTATTCGTGCACACATACAAACACATGAACTCGCTCAACTTTTGTTGATGTTTTCAAACTACATGTATTTCAGGAAACTATGTATGGATTTGGCGGGTGTTGGAAGTTTTCAAGGGTTGTTTGGAATAAAAGATGTCATCCGGTGTCTAAGGGTTTGGGGTTGTGTATCTTATCCTATATAAGATACATAGTCCAAAACCTAGTTTTTAGTAGTATCTTTTGTCGAGTCCTTATGGAACTCTAAAACAATTTGAATGGTTTGTATTATGAATTTGAAGTCTGTGTTGGTTTCTAAGACAATGTTGTTGTGATGTTTTAAACCTAATCAATGGATGAACATCTTCGGTTTTATCATATAGTTGTTTGTTATGGTTGAATGCAATGATATTAAGCAAGTCACACATAATTACGCTTCTGTAAAAAGTCAGGGTGTGACTGTTTGGTATCAGAGCTTCGATTGTAGCAAACTAGGATTCTTTCTCGAGTCTAGACTACAATCATTAGGGCTCTCACGAAAATATTTCTACAACATGTTTTCATTGCATACATAAAATTCCTAGATCCATGGAACAAACATTTTTTTTTACAAAAGGAAAAACAAGAAACACGATTGCAAGGTTTACATTGTCGTTTAGTCTGGGATAGACTAAGAATGATAGAAAGGATTCGTGAGGAATAATGAGGATACATGATTTCATGATACATTGTCTTTGATTGCATACTAAATGATAGTGGTTAATATATGTGCATATGTTATGATTGTTCTATTACAGACACTATGTCTTCTTCCGAGAGCGGACTATCAGATGTTGACGACCCGATGGCTGTAGTCTCAGATGACAAGATTGCACCGGAGCTGGAGATCCTTACATCCGACACTGAGAGCGACCCAGATATGCTATCAGATGACGAGGACGACTTCCAGCCGTTCACGTTGCCTGACTTTAGAGATGATTACCGCTTGCTGATGGTATTCCAGACGAGGATCCTTTTCTCATTCCTATTCCAGTCCATGATCATCTCATCATTGGACATCCTGATGGTGAGCACATCGTGGCTCCGATCCTCGATCCTCGATCCTGTTCCTCTCGTGGTCATTCCTCCCGAGGATTGGCCTTTTAACGATCTGTTTGATGATGACGTTGATTTGTTTGTTGATGGTCCTCCTGTTGATGCCTAGGGTGATGGAGAGATAGACGAGGATGTGGTTGCTGTCCCACCTCCTGAGATCCCTGTTATTGAGTTATCCTCTGATTCTAGTTTGCATTCTGTCTCAGATTCCTTTGAGTCTGTGACGTCCTCAGCCTTACAGGCGGTCCGATTACGGCGTTATGCTACTGATTCTGATGATGACATGGCCATGTCAGCTGCACCATCTCCTCCACACGACCCCGAGCCTGGTCTTGAGCCAGATTTTGTTCCCGTTGATCAGTCTGATATTGCACCTGCTGATCCTGAGCCGATACCTGACCCTGACGCTATTCCTTTTGGTTTACCAGACATTGCACCCCTTATACCTGACCCAGTTCCTACACCTGTTGACCCTCCTGTTGTTGAGCCATTTGTTCCTCCACCTGCACCCACTGAAGTTGCTCCTTGTCCTCCTGTGGATTCCGACGTCTATCGCACTGATTTGCCTATCATTTTCCTTCAGGACATACCCGCACCCCGTCCAGGGGAAGGTACTTCTGGTCAGCACCCGCGTGATGATCCTTTTGCTTCAGCAACATTTCCGCCGACTTCACAGGCTGCACCTTTTACTCCTTTCACTTCTTCACCACTTGATGAGCCATTCCGATGGTTCCCACCGTATTCTATGCCGATTTCAGATCCCTACCATCCCTCTCATTTTGTTGGTTATACACAGGATGAGCTGCTTTTATCACTTCAGCTCCAGTTTGAGATTATGAGTCCCAGGATTTTGGAGCTTGAGCTAACTCCGCGTCCTTTACCGTGTCCTTATCAGCCTGCTTTTGTTCCTCCTCGTTCTTCACCGTCTCCTTTTGCTCATACACCTGCACCTCTTACTCCTTTTCCAGAGTTTGATGCTCGATTTCTTACAGTCGAGCAGCAAATCAGTTACTTGCTCCGACGTGTCTATGAGCTTGAGGAGGAGCTTGCGCATGTGCGTAGCTTGCTTTTCTTTCCTCCACCACCTCCTCCACCATCAGCATAGTTGGTTTTTGGTTTTATGTAGGTTGCATTACTTTTGGTGAGAGCACCACTATTGAGCCGAGATTGTGAAGCCTTTTGGAGACCACCTTTTGATCGTATGATTCTGTATATTTATAGACCTAATGGACAAGGGTAGTGTGACCCTGTGTCCCTTTTGGATGTGATGCACTTTGTAAACCATGTAACTGTGGTCGATGATTAATGAAAGCTCAATCGTCATGTTCTCATTAAACACGTTGTTGATTTACCTGTTTGTGTTACAACTATATTGTTACACGCTTGCTTGCCATGATAAATGCTAATATATATATATATATACTACTTACTATTTAACAAATAAGACCTGACCTATACAATCTTCTTCTTGGAAGATGCCTCCTCGAAGGAACACTCAGTTGCCCACAACCGAGGCAGAACTACAGGAACGCATCTCACAGGCAATCGCACAACATGAGGCCCTTCGCTCCGAACATAGCAGAGGCACCTCAGGGAATAACCCACCTAACGGTAATGTTTAAGTCACTTAAGACACATTACAATACGTTTGGACATTTCCATGTGTGTTTTGCTAATGCTTTCTGTGGACGATATTGCTTGAGTACAGGCTGTACTTACAAGCAGTTTCTGGACTGCAAGCCTCTGAACTTTGACGGCACTGGAGGTGCCGTAGCTTTCGTGAGATGGGTTGAGAAGACAGATTATGTGCTACGGATGAGTAAGTGTGCGCCAGAGCATCAAGTCACTTACATTTCTAGATTGTTTCTCGATGGAGCTCTGCCATGGTGGAACCTTCAGCTTCAAACTTTGGGTGAGGCTGCTGCGTATGCGATGTCATGGGATGAATTGAAAGAGCTGATGCGTAAGAAGTATTGTTCCCGAGCCGAAATTCAGAAATTGGAAACTGACTTTTGGAATCTGAAAATGGAAGGTCCCAAGGTAGTTGAGTATGTGCAAAGATTCCATGATTTGTCTCGTGTTGTCCCTAACTTGGTGGAGCCAGAGTTCAAGAGGTCGAATGTTTCATCTGGGGATTGGCACCCCAGATTCTCAGCACGGTAACTGCTTCCAAGCCACCAACAATTACTAAAGCCATCGAATTGAGCGTGGCATTGACTGAAGAAGCAATCAGATTGGGCAAGTTTTCGATTCCTGAGACCAAGAAGAAGGAGACACATGTCGAGCCGTCTGGAGAGAACAAAAGGAAGTTTTCGAATTTCAAGAAGGGTACCCAAGGAAACAACAATATTGCTAACAAGCGGAGAGGTGCTAACCCACCAGCCGAGGTCAGGACTGGTGCTGCAAGTACTGAGAACAAAGGGAAAGGATACATGGGCACCCTGCCCAAGTGTGATACATGTCAGTTCCATCATGCCGGCCGGTGCAGGTTTAGGACGTGTGGTAATTGTGGAAAGAATGGCCATTCTAAGGAAATGTGCTGGGTTGGTACTGGTCATGGAAATGGTGGTCAAAGAGGAAATGGAAATGGAAACCGTGGTGGAAACGGTTATGGGAATAGAAATCAGGGAGGTAATGGAAACCGGAACGGAAATGGAAACCAAGCGGGAAATGGAAACCGCGGAGGAAATAATAACAACAATCAAGGTGGTACTGGAAATGGCCAAGGTTGCTTTAGTTGTGGTGATGTAAGGCACTTCAAGCGGGATTGCCCAAATAATAACCAAGCTCAGGGAAGAGTATTCAACATTGGAGCTAGGGAAGCTCGCCAGGATCCGAACGTAGTCACTGGTACGTTCCCTATTAATCAACATTTTGCATCTATGCTATTTGATACCGGTGCCGACTATAGCTTCGTATCCCTAGAGTTTAAGAATATACTTGGTTTAGTTGTAAGTAAGTTAGATATCTCGTACTTGATAGAACTAGCTAATGGGAAGCTAGTAGAAGCCAAGGAAGTGATTCGAGGCTGTAATATAGAGCTTGGAGAGCGTCAATTTTTGATAGATCTTCTGCCAGTTGAGTTGGGAAGCTTCGACGTAGTAGTTAGGATGGACTGGTTGTCGAATAATCGAGCGGAGATTGTTTGCCATGAGAAGATTATCCGCACCCCGATGGAGAATGAAGAGACGATCGTGATTCATGGGGAGAAGCAGGATACGCCTCTACGGATTATCAGTTGTTTGAAGGCACGGAAGTTTTTGCGTAAAGGATGTGTTGCCTTCTTAGCTCATGTCGTGGATAAAGAAGTCGAAGAACCAAAGCTCGAAGATATCCCTGTGGTACGGGAATATCCTGAAGTCTTCCCCGAAGACTTGCCAGGATTACCTCCTCAACGATAAGTCGAGTTCCACATTGACTTGGTTCCAGGCGTCGCGCCTATAGCCAAGGCACCCTATCGACTTGCGCCTTCAGAGATGCAAGAGTTGTCAACGCAGCTTCAGGAGTTGCTGGATAAGGGATTTATAAGTCCACGCTTCTCGCCTTGGGGAGCTCCAGTTCTATTCGTCAAGAAGAAGGACGGTAGTTTTCGTATGTGCACTGACTACCGAGAGCTGAACAAGCTAACCATCAAGAATCGGTATCCTTTGCCGAGGATTGATGATCTGTTTGATCAACTTCAGGGTTCAAGTTAGAACTCCAAGATCGATCTTCGATCAGGTTATCACCAGCTGTGGATTCAAGAAGAGAGTATACCGAAGACTGCCTTTAGAACGCGTTATGGACATTATGAGTTTCTAATGATGCCGTTTGGGTTGACTAATGCACCGACAATGTTTATGGATTTGATGAATCGGGTTGTAAGCCATATCTCGATAAATTCGTGATTGTGTTTATCGATGATATCTTGATCTATTCGCGGACAAAGGAAAACCATGAGCAACACCTTAGAGCCATCTTAGAGCTGCTTAAGAAGGAGAAGCTCTATGCTAAGTTCTCGAAGTGCGAGTTTTGGTTACGCGAAGTACAATTCCTCGGACACATGGTGAATGAAAATGGTATTCATGTGGATCCCACCAAGATTGAGGCGATTAAGAATTGGGAAAATCCTAAGACGCCAACCGAGATCCGACAGTTTCTAGGCTTAGCATGATATTATCGCAGATTCATTGAGGATTTCTCCAAGATCGCTCAACCGCTGACCTCCCTCACTCAAAAGGATAAGAAGTATGAATGGGGAGATAAACAAGAAGAAGCTTTTCAGCTTCTCAAGAATAAGCTTTGCGATGCACCTATTTTATCCCTACCCGAAGGCACCGACGACTTCGTGGTATACTGTGACGCCTCGCGTCAGGGATTGGGCTATGTGCTAATGCAGCGACAGAAGGTTATCACTTATGCTTCGCGCCAATTAAAGGTCCATGAGAAGAACTACACCACGCATGATTTGGAGTTAGGCGCAGTGGTGTTTGCTTTGAAGATTTGGCGACATTATCTGTATGGTACTCGATGTACTATTTTTACGGATCACAAGAGCCTTCAGCACATATTCGATCAGAAAGAGCTTAACATGAGACAGCGACGTTGGGTTGAGTTGTTAAACGATTATGACTGCGAGATTAAATACCATCCAGGAAAGGAGAATGTGGTGGCAGACGCCTTAAGTCGAAAAGAAAGGATTAAGCCCATAAGGGTTAGGGCTTTGGAAATGATTATTCAGACAGATCTCTCGTTGCGTATTCATGCTGCACAAAGAGAAGCTCTTAAGAAAGAGAACAGTAAGGCTGAATATCTCCGAGGAATGGAGAAAAAGCTGGTACCCAACGAGGAAGGAACCTTGTATTTTATGGGACGTATTTGGGTTCCGCTTTTTGGTGGTCTTAGAGAGGTTATTTTTTTATGAAGCTCATAAATCGAGGTACTCGATCCATCCAGGATCGGACAAGATGTACCAAGATCTGAAGGATTACTATTGGTGGCCAAGACTTAAGGGTGATGTTGCTACCTGTGTTGGGAAGTGTTTGACTTGCGCCAAGGTGAAGGCCGAGTATCAGAAGCCTTCAGGTCTTCTGCAACAGCCAGAAATACCCATGTAGAAATGGGAGCAGATTTCTATGGACTTCATAACCAAGTAGCCCAAGACTCCCAGAGGTCATGATACGATTTGGGTAATCGTGGACCGATTGACAAAGTCTGCGCACTTCCTGCCGATTAGAGAAAAAGATAACACTGGTAAGCTAGCTGAGCTGTACCTAAGGGAGATAGTAGCGTGTCGTGGAGTTCCTATCTCGATTATATCGGACAGAGACGGACGGTTTGTGTCAAGGATTTGGCAATCCTTCCAGGAAGCTTTTGGTTATCAGTTGAATCTGACTACAGCTTTTCATCCACAGACGGGCGGTCAAAGCGAGAGAACGATTCAGATGCTAGAAGATATGCTACGTGCTTGTGTAATGGATTTAGGTGGCAGTTGGGATACTCATCTTCCTTTGGTTGAGTTCTCCTATAACAACAGCTACCATACAAGCATCCAAGCTGCACCGTTAGAGGCTCTCTACGGACACAAGTGTCGATCGCCGTTATGCTGGGCAGATGCAGGCGATAGACAGATGGTTGGTCCCGAACTGGTCCAAGAGACAACTGATAAGATTATGTAGATCCGAGAGCGCATCAAGGCGGCTCGTGATCGACAGAAGAGTTATGCGGACCAAAGACGAAAACCCTTGGAATTTGAAGTGGGTGATATGGTGTTGTTAAAAGTTTCACCTTGGAAAGGTGTGGCACGCTTTGGGAAGCGTGGTAAGTTAAACGCACAGTTTATCGGACCGTTCAGAATTTTGGAAAGGGTTGGTTCTGTAGCATACAAGTTGTAGCTACCAGCAAAACTTAATGGTGTTCATGATACATTCCATATATCTAATCTGAAGAAAAGTCCAACTCAAGAGATAGTGGTCATCCCTGCGGATGAAGTTCACATTGACGACACACTCCACTTCACTGAAGAGCCCGTTGAGGTTACCGATTGGAAGGTTAACAAGACTCAGAGGAGTAGTGTTAAGCTTGTCAAGGTTCAATGGAACGCACGTCACGACCCAGAGTTTACTTGGGAGTGTGAAGACCGTATGAAAGCAATGTACCCGCATTTGTTCCCCAACTCCCCTGCAGCTAATAGTAAAGCTTAAAATTTCAGAACGAAATTTTCTTAACAGGGGGAGAATGTGACAACTGTCAAAATTCCAGGTATCCGTACAATTATTAAACAGTAATTAGTGCTTAATGACTGTGCTGATTTAACATTTATGACTTGAATTGCTTTCTGATTATTACCATATACATACATGTGCATCATATATATTGCAAATGTCATATCATTATTGCATGAGAACTTTATTGATTCAAATGATGCACGAAACAAAGTTAGCACAGTTATCAGACAAATCAGAAAAATGCTGACGGAGTTCAGTACATAGACAGACATGGTATTGAGACACAGAATGTGTCAGAAACCAAGAGTTACACTAGTATAGTGTGTAGGAAAGTAAGGATCATAAAACTGCATTCCTAGTGATAGTTTAAGTGCCTAAAACTCACATAAACTGCAGAATTCTGCATAAATCAACAAAATTCAGCATTTAAACACTCTAATATCAAGCATAAATATGGTTAATTGGTCTAGAATGCTTTCCTAAGTGTTGGAAATCAAAACTATCATGAAAGATAACATAAAGCACACTAAACTGCATAGTTTATCACCTTAACGAACCGGTAACCAACCGAACAACCGGACACTACCCGAAACACCAAATTTTCACTAGAAGCATTGTTTTAACATTACCAAGCTAGTTATGATCCCCGAAGATCATAGCACACTATATAACATCTAGTAACTAATTAACCTAACTAAACACTTGATTTTCAACTAACATAACTAACTAATAGTTACACCCTAGCCTAGACCCCCCCACCTATTTACGGTTTCTTATGGCCCCCCACACAAGATTTTCTTTTGTTATTTTAATAGATTGTGTCTCACTTCCTAAAACATAATAACCATGAGATAAACTAAGGTTGATGGATTATAAGAGAAACTCCAAGATCATAACCATTCATTACACCAAAAACACAACACTTGAGCTCTCTCCCTCTCCCCCCTTCTACTCTCGGCCGTAACCCACTCCCACACAACCATCATCATATTTCACTTCTCATCCAATCCATACATACTCAAAGGTGTTAGAAGCCATACAAGGAAGCTTGGAGTTCTTGGAAGTTGAAGGACCACTCACACAAGCTTTTATCCACCTCATTTTCATCTTGTGATCATCCCTAGCCTTAAGCTAGTGGTAAGATCATCTACACCTTATTTTACATCTTGTTTTGGTGGTTAAAGAATGATAAAAGTTGTTAATCATGAAGAACACTATGAATCTTGAACATGAAACTTAAACATAAGACTAAAATCATAAGAAATCATGTTGTTTAAGTGTTGTTATGCTTGTTGATTTGTTGATTGCTCATGTTATTGATGTAGATCATCATGTGAGCTTGCTAGATAGTGATTAAAGACATGATCTAGCAAGATGAGAGGATGATTATGTTAAGATCGAAGTAATCATCCATATGTAAATCATGAACTTGAAGTGTAAATTGTTTTTCTTGTAAAATGATGATCAAAGTGGATATAAAGTCTTGTAAATCTATGATTTCAAGAATGATTTTTCAAGAAACCAAGTTAAAAATACAAAGTTTACTTAAGCTTGGTTCTTAAAGGAATTAACCACATTTTTAGTGGTTAAACAAGTGTAGAAATATATATGTAACAAGAAAAACTCAAGAAGAAACATTTCTAGAAAAATGATTTACAAGTTGTAAACATCTAACTTCTTTAAAAATGATGTTTTTAAATAAACAATCACACTTTAAAGGGTAACTAAGCCTACTAAAGACACTAGTAAGTTACTACAATTTTTTGTAAACTTTCAAGTTCATGAAGTGGTAATTTATGCTTGATTTTGGCAAATCGGTAAGTGTTGATTGGTTTATTGTTGATTGTGGTGATTTATAAAAGAAAATGATATGCTTTGAAAGCATGGAAACCTCCATTTTTAGGGGAAACTATGGCAAAAATTTTCTAGAAATTCAACACTTAGAAAAATATTTTTAAACAAATATTTACAAGTATATTTTAAACCAAGGATTTTCATATAAAATTTGCCATAATTTTTTTTACAAAAATTATAAGTATTGGAGGTTGGTTTTTGTAAATAAAAGTGACTAAATATGTATTTAGGAAAATATATATTTAGATGTCACATGTGCGTGATTATTTGTATATTATGTGTATTAGTTATATTATTTTAGGACTTGAAATAATATAACTCATCTAAATACCAAGAAAAATTACAATCCAAAATATTACCAAAATTCCAAGAAATAAATATATAATTTATACCCAAAATATTGGAGAAACCGAACAAGGAATATAACTCACAAAAATATTCTGGAATTTAGTTCATAAGTATATTTTGGTAATTAGTATTTTGGACACCAATAGAACAAAAATATGATTTTTACAATTATTACAAAATATATCATATTTTTTACAAGGAGAAAATATATTATTTTTGGTAAGTAAAAATATATATTTTTCTTGGAGTTATTAGAAGATATATTATTTTTGGGAGAAAATATATATTTTCTTGAACAAACATGAAATACATTATTTTTTGGTGAAAAATAAGTTTATACATATATTCCAAGTTAAACTTGAAAATATATTATTTTTAGACTTGTATGAAATTTATAAATATTTTTGCCAAAGGAAAATTAAAAGTAATTTTTCTATGTAATATTTCTTAAAATATATACTTTTGGGAACATATATTGATGTATTTTTATTAGAAATATTATTCCGGAAAAGTTAATACAAAAAGGCAAATTGGCCTGTAATAATCCCATCTACACCTTTTTGGCCAATAATAATCCCACCTCAGAATATTCCCCACACCAGTCCCACCTTTCAGATATTTTGCTCACACTGGTCCTCCGTTAAAAATCCCTAACTCAGTTAGCAAAATGGCTGATGTGGCAGCTGACTTATGGATGATGTGTCAAAAAAGATTAGGTGGCAGCTGATTAGTATTCCCCTGATCTTCACAATTAAATGGTTGACATTTTCAGCTTCTTGATTGAGTTTACAACAATCAGTTCACTCCTAATTTACAACAATTCCAAAACATAACACAAGTATATGTAAATCAAAACTCAAACAATCAGTTCACTTACCACTTGATTAGATACTGAATTTTACCCTTCATTCCACAAGCAGAGAACACAAAAAACACCTAGTCAGAACAATAAACCCACAAACAAAAATCACAAAAAAAAAATCATAAAAATCAAACCTTTCTGCTTCTTTTCTTCCGTACAGATTCAATCTCATAAAACCCCTCAGCCAATTTCGGACGCTCATCAACATCGTCACCTTCAACACCATTTTCATTTTCCAAATCACCTGACTGATCTTCATAATCTTCATCATACTCATCCTCTTCATCAACATCTTCATACCGTTCTTGTTCACCGTCATTAACAACCAACAGCTGCAGTTCTTGTTCATCGTTCTGGTTGTAGTACTCTGGTTCATCATTTCAGGTGGGAACAACATCGTTGTGTGACCTAGGAGGTTGTGGTTGTGGTTGTGGTGGACGATCAGAGGCGGTGGTCTTCCGCCTAGCGCCGCCCTATATTGGTGGAAATGTAGGTGTGTAATTGCAGTTTGGTCAGGTGTTTTAAGCCCTTGTTTCAGAGGGTTTTGTGTAGTTTTGTGTTTGGTTTTTTATTCGGCCCCAATTTTGAAAGAAAAACCTAAATGCTTTGATTGGGTTACGTAATCATCAGCCACTATACCAACCCCTAATTTGTAAAAGACCAGGGGAATACTAATCAGCTGCCACATAATCTTTTTTGACACTTCATCCATAAGTCAGCTGCCACATCAGCCATTTTGCTAACTGAGTTAGGGATTTTTAACGGAGGACTAGTGTGGGCAAAATATCTGAAAGGTGGGACTGGTGTGGGGAATATTCTGAGGTGGGATTATTATTGGCCAAAAAGGTGTAGGTGGGATTATTACAGGCCAATTTGCCATACAAAAATTAAGTATGAGATACTTAATAACTACAATAAAAATACGTATTTTCGTACGTATAACTACACACCGGAATACGCCACCGATACTTGGCAAAAATATACAAGTATAAATACTCCCATCCTTGGGAAGTTATACATGTACAAATACATAAGTGTGACAAGTTAAAATATATTATTTTAACTAATATTCCAAAATTCATAAATATAATTTAAGTTAAAATATTTATTATTTTAACAAATAATTATATAACTTGGAATAATTTTGATGACACAATGAAACGTAACTCAAAGACACTAAATAATACTAAGTCAAGGCACGGTCCGCTCGTCTAATAGACCGTAGTACGTTGTAGGTAGTCGTGCACACAAGTAGCATTTTTAGGTTACAGTTGGATACGAAGAACGCAAGATTGTGAGTTCATGTCCCCCTTTTCTTTTAACTGTTTTCTGTTTTATAACTTCGGAGGTTAAGTACATGTTACAAATTGTTTACAAACGTTTATATGTGGTATGGTTAGCTAAGGAAAGGTACTGCTAGATCATGTGAGTGGTGGGTACAACGCTTAAGACCATTAATCCTCGTAGTAGGACCGAGGGACATGAGTGATAGATCTATTTGGGTGTAGCGAGCCCCACCCATGTGGACCAGGGTTTGGCCCATGAGGTGACTATGTCTTACAGCCGGAAGCCCGGTGCAAAATCTGCTAGGTTTGAACCTTCCTGCATCACGTCACACATATTAATGGCCTTGCAAACCATTAATCGATCTGTTTTCCTTGTTTGGTTTCATACCGGGTTTACAAAACATACATACTTACAATGATTACAAAGGTTTATTTGTGCACACATACAAACACATGAACTCGCTCAACTTTTGTTGATGTTTTCAAACTACATGTATTTCAGGAAACTAAGTATGGATCTGGCGGGCGTTGGAAGTTTTCAAGGGTTGTTTGGAATAAAAGATGCCATCCGGTGTCTAAGGGTTTGGGGTTGTGTATCTTATCCTAGATAAGATACATAGTCCAAAACCTAGTTTTTAGTAGTGTCTTTTGTCGAGTCCTTATGGAACTCTAAAACAATTTGAATGGTTTGTATTATGGATTTGAAGTCTGTGTTTGGTTTCTAAGACAACGTTGTTGTGATGTTTTAAACCTAATAAATGGATGAACATCTTCGGTTTTATCATATAGTTGTTTATTATGGTTGAATGCAATGATATTAAGCAAGTCACACATAATCACGCTTCCTCAAAAAGTCAGGGTGTGACATCTAGAGTGAACATTAGTGTATTTGCGAACTAAGTGAACAAATCCTGGCCATTGATCTACACAAGTGTATGGCCAGGATCTCGTCATCAAATCGTAAAATACACTAGTGTATTTCAACATGAAATCCTAGCCATTGATCTGCACACGTGTATGGCCAGGATTAGTTCACTCAGTTCGCAAACTACACTAGTGTTCACTCTTGAACCTAGTCCTATATATATAGGGTGGGGTTCTAGAGTGAACACTAGTGTATTTGTGAACTAAGTGAACAAATCCTGGCCATTGATCTACACACGTGTATGGCCATGATCTCATCATCAGATCGTAAAATACACTAGTATATATATAAACATTTTTTAGAGTATTACCAATTTATCTCCAGTTTGTACAAGTAACTAAGAAAAGGAAGGTTTTTTATAAGTTCAGAGAGTCCGGTTTAGTTTAAGCAAACCATAAGTGAGTATGATATTAATTGATTTTTTAGCCCAATGGTTTCTACGTTTACATCTTTTTTAGAACCCATGTGTTGTGACAGGACTACTAAACCAAATAAAAAATAGACATAAAAACGTTGAATTACACACGCATGTTACACGGATTATTACGCAAAACATTATCGTATAAAAGAATAACTAAGTCGAAACGATAACAAAACCCATGTAAAAAACTATAAAAATACAGTATCAACCCGGAAATATAAAAGTGATATTATTAATAACCATATTATATAGGTTTACTTGTATTTCTATTTGTATATCTAGATATGATGATTATTATATTAAGATATTCATATTTTAATAATATTAATATAGGAATATTCATAAAAAATATTATTCACGAAAACAATATAAATAAATAAAATATAATTGGGTGTTAAAAATAAAATATATATTTAAACCTTAGCAACAACAATTAACCAAAACAACATAACCATAAAAAAATATCTAATTTTAACAATACTGAACTATTTATTTTATCAACATAATTATTTTTATATTTGAACAAATAATGAGAGTATATATAATATATTTGTAGTCTTAGCTACTTATTCGATTAATGTTTTTTAACTTTTCAAAATACATTATAAGTCCTTTTTAACTTTTCAAAAAGTTAATAAGTTATAAGTTGATAAAAATAAGAAATCCCAAACACCCACATCATCGTGACCCCACACCTTCAACCACTGTTATCTCATGGTCGGCCCTTGCCATGTTTCTTCACCTACTCTCGTTTCAGATACAACCCACATCTTCATCTTCTTCGAAATTTCTGTGAGTGGTGGCTGAACAGATCTAAAAGAATTGCAATCGATCGGTTGTTTGTCGGCTGTAGTGCGGTGGTCAACCGCCTCTGATCGGTAGTGGTAGTGGTGCCCGGTGGTGGATGCAGTGGTGACCGTTGAAGACGCCTCTGAACAAATACTTGTACACTTTTTCTTTGTACCTGCAAAGAGGAAGGGGTCATCTGGTGGTTCATTTTTTCTGGAAAATAGAAACAAAGTGAGATAAAGAGAGAATGACTGAGAGATAGTGGACAGTGTTTTTGTGAGGAAAGAAATATTTGATCATTAGAAGTCGTAGCAGCTCATCCGTTGTTTTCCAATGGGTAAATTACATTTTCCGTCCTTTATGTTTGTACCAAATTGCAATGGATACCTTTTAACTTTAATAATTACAGTCACAGTCCTTTATTTGGAAAACTCATTGCAGCTTTCGTCCTTCAGTACTAACCCAGCTAAAATTATCAGTTAAGTGTGTTCATGTGCAAGGCACATGAGGGTATTTCGGTCATTTTACCCTATCATTTTATTTAAAAGTGTATTAATATTTATAAATTAAAAAACAACTTAAAAAAATACAAAAATAAAAACACAATAAAAGTATAAAACCCTATCTATTGTTCTTCTTCACTAGCCACCACCACAAACCCATCACCAACAACACCACCACCCACCACCACCCAATCAATGAATTTGTTAAGGTTTTGGTTTGAGGAATGTCGTCACACAGTCTATCGCTTTTTCTTGCCAACTCAAAGCATTTTCTATGATCATGATGTTACTGAGCAGCTACTCCAATCTACTCGTGATTTCTCCTCGGGTAACAATTCCTGTTTCATCTTTGTTCAAACCCAAGCGGGGTGGAAACCGGGGTGAGATTATCCTCGTCTTTCCCCAGAATCGAGTGATCCGCTTGGTACTTTGAAATCGCAGCCGTCCCGTTTCGATCAAACCGGCACATATCTTGGTGGGGTAACACTAATTGTGGTGCAGCCATACCGGTGTCCAATCCACTTCCTGCGGTTCATGTTTGCAGATATGAGCCAAATAAACACACTTTGTTCTTGAATATTCTTGTGGTTCATATATGCAGATCTGAGCTAAATAAACACACTTTGTTAATGAATATTAATTTAGTTCAGAGGATATGGTTTTTAGTTCAGAGGATATGGTTTCAATCTTGGGTTTAAATGGCTATCCTTTTTTTTGCAATTTCGCCTCTGACTTTCTCAATTAGTTTAAATGGCTTTGGATTTTACCTTTCTCAATTGAGCCCTTGAAACGCCATGAACAATCAACATGCTATAGTCTGCTACGAAATGATTAGCCACATCCATTTGTGATGTGAGATCAGTGAATAACACCAAACCTAACATTTATAACCAACAAAACAAGCACAAAACAGAAAATCCTCATAACTACATGTCAAATATGGAACAAAAAAAATCCTCATAACTACACATCAAATAAGGAACAAAAAAATATCTGTTACAAATTCTTCTTCATTTGTTTATAGATCTATACTAGAACATGCTTGTAGAAAAATTAAAAATTCAAAAATGTATTTGGTAATGAATTTCTTAATTTTTCAAACTGATCTGAGTTAGTATGTGTATGTGTTACATCAACATCAACACCAACAAAATCAAAGCATACATGTCTATAAAATTAATTTAACCAAATTCTCAAATTCGTACTTTTAAAAACAAGCAATGATTTTTAAAAGTGTAAAGAAAAATTATGAGGCAATTCATATTAGATAAAACTAAAATTCATAAAACTCTTACAATTACACGAAAAAAGAGAGGCCATCTTTAGGGCCAGGATGTGGATGAATGAGAGAAGAAAGGGTGCGGCGGTGATTAAGTGATTATGATGAAAATGGTATTGTGTTCGTTTAAATAGGAAGTGTGGGGTTACCCTAATTTGAATTTTACTATAACCACCCTAAGCATTTTAAGAGCTTTCAAAATGGAACCCAACTATTATAGAAAGTATCATTTTGATCTATCATAATGCAAATAAAGTTATTCTTTTGCTAGTAACTTAGAGTTTTTGGCCTTTAGGTATATTGTGAATTTCACTTTTCATCCTAAATATAAAGAACTAAAAAAGTTGATCATTTATGTTCATGTGTTGTGATAGTTTATGTCTTTTTGTTTAACGACCCATAATTTTGTATGTAAAGTCTGGTCACGTGTCTTGAAAATTCATAAGGCAAATTGGATTTTTTTACCCTTTAATTGAAAAGAATAAATTATGTTTCTAACGCATGTGGTTAGGTTACATTAACCATATCAACTCAAAAAGGAATTTTTTGACAGTTCAAACCCAAATGCCATTTTCCTAACCTTTTTAGCCCCTAAAATTAACTCCATCACATTATTCGTTAAGATCCAGTTGCATGTCCCTTACATGAGGAGCACTTTAGTCGAATATTGTTTTACATAAGAGGTAAATTAAAATATGAAGGATGTGTGGTGGTTATATAATAGTGAAGAGGAGGTGAGATCGAACCTATGGGGAAAATTTAAGAGAAAAGACCTACACCCAACTCCACCACACTAAATATTGATAATAGTATCCACCCAATAAAATATAACATGATCAGGTAGCACAAAAAAGAAAAAAAGTTATAGTAAAACACTGGTTGCCACAAAAAAATAAACGAGTTAACATAACTATTTGAGCATAGTTGACATAATTATTATAAACATAAATTAACACAAAACTTAAGAAGTTACTATAACAAAAACTAAAATTAAATAGTCAAATGAGAGATGTTGGCGGAGGTGTATAGTATAACTATGGTTTCAAATTTAAAAACTAAAACCAAAAAATAGAAATATAACATACAAAAACATTTAAATGAATGCACACAAATGAAAATAAACGAGCAAACATAAATGAACACATCACTGAATGTTCACGAACATAAACGAACGAATGCAACCTCCGTTCACGTTCGTTTGTTTAACTTATCAAACGAAATTTTGTAGGTCCATATCACATAGATCAAATACGAGATTGATGACCAACCAAGGTGTCACACCCCGATATTTACAGCTCAGCCCGGTAGGCCCGGTGGAGAATATCGTGACGTAAGATTGGTATCGTCATAGTCAAACATACACAGGATAGCACAGCGAAAGTCTATGAAATACAAAATATTATTACGAACTCATTTGTCTGAAAATACCAAAGAAATAAATACAGACGAGCTTGTAATAATAATCCATAGGCGGATCATTAAATACAAAAGAAGTTTATCAGACTAATGGCTTATGTGAAAGAGTTGCAAATTCCCCGTCTAACAACCCTGAGCAGCTTCCAGCCTATTTACGTTTTTGCACCTGTCACTTAGTCTTTTGAAAATACGTCAGTTTTCACTGGTAAATACAATCAACCAACACATTTGAAAATATTTTCAAAAATTGATTTAGGTGCACAAAGCACGAAAAATCTTTTATACTTGGGACAAACTATATCTCATGTTATCAGTTTTACATAACTTGCTCTACATATGGGGCCCAAAAACTATGTCGGTTCATGATTAACCGACACACCACTTATCCCTTTTTGGGAAACCCATATTTAGGTATCAAAATTTATATCTTATTCCCTTTTGGGGGAATAATAAACCATATCGCATCTGTCAGGTGTATACCTACACCCTATGCTTAGGTCGTGGCCACTTACAATTAAATGAGTCAAGGATATCCAGGACACGGTCGCATTAACCCCCAATGTTTCAGTCAAGCAATACGAATTAAAATGGGTTATTTGAATTTCCTGACACGTTGGTCTTCAAATCCCAAACCCGACCATGCGGTAAATATTTTACCGTATCCCAAGCCCGTATATGGGAAAATAGGTTAAGAGTATTTACCTGAGCTAGCTCTCGTCTTAAATTGCAAGATTTATAATAACTCAGTCGTATTCAATTAAGTAAGCGTAGGTACAATTTACCGGAAGGCTCTAGTCTGGAATAATGGTATAAATAACCAATTAGAATGTTAACGGTCTTATTTAAGTCATAGACTTAGACCGGCTAGCTTAAAGTATTAAAAACGGTATGCTACGCTAGATTAAGCGATAACCGGAATAGAATGTAATTTAGACCCAACAAGTATGAAGACTTGTATAATATGAGTAAACTAAATATATTCTGGATTATGAAATTAAAATGATAAGGTTAAACCCGTTTCGGTAAACTTACGTAAACTAGTTACGTAAGTCTAACCGTACGCGTATAAGCGATAACAAGTAACCGGAGTCATGAACAAGTTTCATATGCCAATATACTTTAAACAAGTTATAATATCAGTAGGATATCAACTTGTATGCCCATTAAGGTTTTAAAATCAAACTATGCCTCATAAGAGCGTTTTGGTCATTTTAAGATGTATAAAAGGAACTTGCGTATAATCTTATGTAACGACCATAGACATCCTATGAAAACACTTTATTTATGATATAATATCAGTAGGATATCAAACATATGTGTGTTTTATAGTTTAAGACCAAACTATGCTCCGTAGGGGCATTTTGGTATTTCACACATAGTTTTGAAGGCTAATTTGGGAATCTGAGTTTATAACATGTACCTATTGTAAAAAATTTAAATGAGTTATAAAATCAGTAGGTAACAAGTCTTGGTTGGTAATTATGGTTTAAAACTATAGTACTTACCGAAAAGGCGTTAAAGTCGTTAAATGATGATATTTGCGATCTTTTAGGAAAACTGATGTTATGATCAGGTTTATATGACCAATATATGTTAATTAATATAACATACCAGTAGTCAAAAGGTTTTGTATGAAAATTATGCTTTAAAACCATTTTAGGTGTTATTAGGGCATTATCGTCACTTACGAACATAATTCAAGAACTTGTGCTTAAACTCAGTTTATAATCTGATTCGATATCCCAAAATATCCTAATTATGATATTACATCAGTAGGTAATGAGTTTGGAATGAGAAATTATGCTTAAAACCGATCTATGCGCTTAAAGGGCGATTTCGGTCACTTTAAAGCACAATTTACGACATTATATGCAAACTCAGTTTATGATCAGATTTGTAGCATCAAAATATGTTAAACATGTTAAAATATCAGTACCTAAATCATTTGTAAGCTTCTTGGTGTCTAAAACCTTATTTTTGCTAAAAAGGGCATATCGGTCAAAGTATAGCATAATAACTGAAACTTGTAAAAAAATCAGATTACTATTATGATCGTGTAATATAACCTTATAGGGTTATACTATATCATATTACAATCATAACGGAACCCAAAATCAGTAGCATACTAGTTCTAATTCGGTTCATAATCAAAAGTCAATGCAAAAGTCAAACTTCACGACTTTCGGTTGCGAACCGACCCTAAAACTGGAATTGACGAGCCGAACATGTTTACACACATTCTAATAATTATTACTAAGTTGTTTAAAAGATACAACATATTTTAGAACACTTCTAAACTCATGTCGCAATTATTTAGAACACTTTCCGGCTTTAAAAGCCTAATAAATGAACTAGTCACGAAAGGAACACTTACAAGTGGTCCTAGGGCCTGAAAAGAACTCAGAGGATGCTCCCAAATAGTTCAAGAACTTTCAAGTTGAGAGATAGGAAGAAAGAATGATTTTGGTGCAAGTTGTAATGAAAACTCAACACCTATTTATAGTGTTTAGGAATTGTTTGGATGATTGCCATGTGTTTAGAGAAGTTCTAAGATGATAACAAGTGTTATGCCAGCTGTTAAAACCATCAAAGAGCTCCTAGATTCGAATTTATGTGTGTATAGGTTGTATGTGTGGTGAACAAGCAACGAACAATTAATAAAAAAAAATCTGTTACTACTGCAGGCTGACGGCCGGCGACCAAACTTGGCCCAAGGCTCGCGGCCCGTGAGCGAGTCTGGCCCAGCTATATATGTTTGGAAGTTTGTCACTTTTTGTGATAACCCGATATTTCAAGGTCTTTCCTCTACGCATCACTTGTTTCGCAACCTTGCTTTCACAGTTCATCTTACGTTGTATTTTGTGGATGATTTGTGTATAATTAAAATATTGTGTTTGGTCAACTAGACGAAGAAGGATCTTCGTCACAAACCAACTCGACGAAGAATGGTCTTCGTCACAGACACTACTAGACGAAGTATGATCCTTCGTCAAGGGTGTTCGTCGCCGAAGAAGGGCTCTCGGCCCAGATTAGCGAGCCTGGCCCATATGGTTGTGTGTGGTCTCTCATATTTTTGCAAAACATGAAATAACATCAAACCCTAAAGCTCCATCCTAGGCTTTCAAATGACGATAGTGTAGAGGATTCGACAAAGCTCTCCTTTCAAAGTCGTCCTTTCTCTTGTTCCTGTACATCTTTTACAATCTCTAGGTTAGTATGTTTACCTATTTTGATTTCGTTAATTGATCTTGACTGTATGATGTTTATGTGAGTATTTTGTATGAGGATTTATGTTTGGTATTGTATGTTAGCGAAACCACTGGTGAATAACTTATGGTAGCCAAATATTAGAGTCGATCAGGAAGTCCTGAGATGTTGGTCGAACATTGATAGGTGTTTGATGCTAGCATGAATGATGTTAGAATCAGTATTGTTTGATGATTAGGATTTGCATATATGTTAGGGTAATGAACATGGTGGAACAACAACTTGATAAATCTGATTGTGCGTTTGACCGTATGACTACGAATTAGAGTTCCAGGAGTATAGGATGCTCGTGTAAATTGATTTAATTAAATATTGATTTTGTGTGCCAAATTCTGTAATGATCATATAACGAATTCATGCTTGATGATGGTTCATAATTAGGATACATGTTCATGATTAGAAAAGTGTTGTTTGATCCGATTCGAAAACTGTCAAACTTGTTAACATCGGTTACGGCTGAGATTAAGGAAAGATTGTAACTGACTGTAGAGAGCAGCGACGAACCATGTATCGACGAAGAACACGGTTCGACGAAGGATAGTCCTTCGCCAGAGGATTCTTCGTCGGACCCCTGGACGAAGAAGGTTGATTCTTCGTCGACACGTTCTCGACAAACCATATAGGTTCTTCATCATGGTCACCCTCGGTGAAGCTTAGTTCTTCGTCGTAAGGGATCTTCGCCGTGCAAATGTACAGTAAACACTAACAGTTTATAATGTATGTGATGATGGAAACTTGTGTTTATAAAATACTATGTGTTGTCTGATAACCATGCTGATTAAGAATGAGAAATTTGATTTGACCTATGTAAGTAGAACACTCACCTGTTATGGGTTGTAATGTGACATCCACATGGGATGTGGACTTGTATGGGAACTGAATACTTGCTATACGATTTATGGTAATCTTTGCAGTGCATGCAATCTGTGACAATACGTGATTTGATTATGATGAAACTGATGTTATTGGTAACTACTGATTGGGAACATGAACTTGTGTTATAAACGTGTGTGAAATCTAAACGTTTGCTATGTGTTACGTGACAATAGTATTACATGTAACTGGTTGAATACGTATTTAGATATGTGTTTACGAAACTGATCATCTTTGGTAACCACGGTAGGGTTTGGTTGACCAATTTGGAACGGGTAATGTAACGTAACATACCGAACAAATCTAAGGTGAGTTCACTGCTCTTTTTCAAGCATGCGTCCCGGGGAGGGACATCTGGTAAATATTCCGGGGGGGGATATTGGGAAATGGGTTTGACTGGAATATTAAACTGGAATGTTGGATAATACACTCACTCCTATCACCTTAAGTCCCATCTTCTACCGAAAACGTTGCCGGGGAGGCAACGGGGTTATTAGTTGATAGCGCTATTAGATTTGGCACCCTCACACCATACCGAGGAGGACGGGCGTGAACTAGTTACCTTAAATCATGACCAATGCTTTGATAGGGGCATTGGGGAAGGGCAAACAATCTGGAGCCATCTTGTACGGTATCGAGTTATTATCAACATTGTTTTTGGAATTGCTTTTGAACTGAACTAAAATTTTGACAGTAAAACATGTAACACGATTCTCGGTAAACAAAACTGTGAACTCACCAGCGTTGTCTGATACACTTTTTTGCATGCTTGCAGGTCTTTAGGTACATATCATTGGAACTTGCTGTCTGGGAAGCTAGAGTGGTCATGGATCGATTTGCATGGAATCATGAGACACGTTTAATGGCTTTTATACACCTGGGTTATGAAACACTTAAATTATTGTAGTATGCTTCTGCTGAAATGTAAACAATGTTTTGTAATGCTTATTTTAATAAATGAAAGTTTTATTTGAAATAATGTTATGAGTTCAATGTGATTGATGGCTAGATCCTTGTACGTCACACGCCTCGCGGGGGTTTTCGCATGTGGTATTTTGGGGGTGTGACAGTTTGGTATCAGAGCCACTGGTTATAGTGAACTTGGTTTTAAAACGTTTTTATAAAACCAGACTATAACCAAACAAGTTCTGAATACGACCATGACACTCAGCTCCAGACTGCAAGGTTCGTCTCTCGTTTACTCATTGCACAGCATAACTAGTGAACACTTACATATGATATTGCATGTGATTGCACATTTAGCACAACAATATGAATTCATGTATTACTTGCATGTGTTAAGTGATTGATAGTGTGGTGTTTCCCTAGACATTCGTGACCCATGTTTTGTGATGTTCTTTGTTTGCTACTCGAGTCTGAGGAACTATTTAACACGAGTTAGGAGGAGCTGAGATGAGCATGCAAATCATGTTATTATTGTGGGTGCACACATAATAATAATATGGGGTGCATGTGAGTCCCAACGAGGCCTAGCAAGTGTGAAAGGGGTTCCATTCCATTATTCAACCAAATGTGAAACACAATGATCCATAGGGGTCATAGCAATGACTGTCCCCTGTTTGAACGTGGTCCTCTCACTTCCCTCTGAACCCTTACGAGTCTCGATGATATTGAGTGATACCTGAACACGTAATTGAATGTCTAGCGAGCCGTGTAGAAATGTTAGGTGTTAGTGCGAACGTCTTTGGGACAGATGTCGAAACGTTAAATGTTTGGTCTATACTTTCTCACTTTTCTCGTTTACTTTGACACAACAAATTGACGCCTCAAACTCAGAAGTATGGACACCTCTATGATTCTCTAACGATTTACCATGCGCTAAACAATCGACTCGCAAGACCGATGGACAAGAAGACGAACGTGATGCATTACCAACCCTAGTGATAGGAGGACCCTGCTCTCTGACAACGAACATCAGTAGGTTGACTTCAATCGAGTCCCTAACCCTAGTAAGCAACGTCTGGGAGCCAACTCTTACGAATCAATCGGGGCATAAACGCTGGAAACCGACTGGAATTTGGGATGTGTAATCACTAGCGCCATGGGCAGTACCCTAGGAAGTGACAAGAACAATGGGAAGGTGGACCCTAAAGGAAAAAGATCGCAAGGATCTGTTTTCAAAGCAACAACATTAGAGGCAATGGCCACGGCGACAACAAGGTACTCGCAAATCATAACTTTCAGTATGGAAATGGAGGTGACTTTAACAAGGATTGGCCGTTGTTAAGTCAAGACGTCAACAACCCAGGGAACAATGACAGTATTGGGAATCCTCGTAACAGTAACAACAACACTAGAAGTGGTGCTCGTGGAAGGGCATTTAGGATTGGTGTAGGCGACGCCAGATGTAATAGCAACATGGTAGCTTGCATGTTTGTAGGTAACTAATCGCTTCGCCTCTGTTGTGTTTAACCCTGAAGACAGACACGTTGTAGAAGTGGCTGATGGCAAGCCAATTGAAGTCTCACACGCTCACCTAAGGTGCAACTCAATCTTGTAGGTCACGAGTTCGACATTGACCTTCCCCTGCTGCTGTTAGAAGCTTTGGTGTAGTCGATAGTATGGACCGGATGTCCAAGCCTCAAGCAGAAATCTTCTATAAGGAGAAGATCGCATGTATATCTCTTCATGGTGGGGATTCACTGATTGTCAGCATCACTTCGGCTGTGGGAGCCCAGAAGTGTTTCACCTACCCTGCTACCCTATCATTGATTACCGATGCGTAGCCCAAAGAACTTCCAGGAGGAATATCAGATGGGTATCACGCTAGAAACGATCCTGATTTCTAGCACCTCTTATCGTCTTGCGCCAGGAGGGTTGCAAGAACTGTCCAATCAACTTCAGGAGCTACTGGATAGGAGTTTTATCGATCTAGCCCCTCGTCTTGGGGAGCCCGAACTCTATTGTGGAAATGGAGGACGAGTCCTTTCGTACGTGTACAGACTACCACAAGGTGGCAATCATAGACTGTCACCCTCTATCTCGCATTGACGACCTACTTGACCAGCTGTAATGATCAAGCTTCTATTTGGAAACCGACTTAAGATCGGACTGTCACTTGATGGAAGACTCATGGGAGGATGACTCCTAACACGGCGTTACAAATACAGTACGGCCATTACGATTTTCTGTTCAGATTGTTTAAGTTATCGAACACACCAGCTGCCTTAGGGATCACATGAGTAGTATGTGTCAACCTCATCTCGCCAGATTCGTCAACCGTGTTTATCTATTAAGTTTTGAATCACTTCCATGAGAAAGGAACATCATGAACGGAACTTGTATTTTATCTTAGAGCTCCTAGGGGAGGAGCAACTCCATACGAAGTCTACCTAAGAGTGACTTCAAGATTCGAGAAGTACACTTTCTTGGTCACGTAGTCAACGAAGTGGGGATACACGTGAATCTCGCTAAGATCCATTTTATTAGAATGGGTCGGCACCAAGGAGTCCTTCAGGGATACAGCAATTTCTTGGTCTTGCTAGATACTATCGCAGATTCATCGTAGGATTTTCGAAGATCGAGCAGATTTATTCTCTTCAGCACAGTAGGGCGCTGTGTATTCGTGGGAGACAAAACATGAGGACGTCTTTCCAGCTTTTCAAACCCAACTCTACAATGCACTGAGCATCATTTTTACCCGAGGGTACGGGTTATCTAGCGGTATACCATGATGGTTTGAATCAGAGTCCCAGTTACACGCTGATGCAACACGAGAAGGTGATGGCTTACGTAGTGGATTTACAAGAAGAATTGCATGAGTCACAACCTGCGGTGGAAACCATGGTCTTTGAATTTAAGTTGGAGGCATTACTTGGACGGTACCAAATGCACTACTTAGACCGATCACAAGGGCCTCCCGTGTGCCCTTGCTTCGAAAGAGCTAAACATGTGATGGCATCGCTGGATGGAACCTTTGAATGATTTCGACTGTGAAACCTAGACGAGTACGAGCCTCGCAGCATACCATCGACTCTAACCTACGTGATCAGATTTGCCCTGTTCAAACCGAAGCACTGAAGGAAGAGAATTTTCAAGTTGAGTCCATGTAGGGCATGGAGGAGCAACTTTTGGCAAATCAGGCGATACCCACTACCTCATGGAGCGAATATGGGTCTCACTATACAGCAATCATAGGGAATTTGTGTTGGGAAAATCACACGAGCCTCGATATTCTGCTCGTCTAGGTTTTGATAGAATGTCTTAGGATCTAAGGATCTTGTACTAGCGACCGGGAGTGAAAGCCCACATAGCAATGTATGTGAACGATGTTTGACTTATGCGAAAGTCAAGGTGGAATATCATAAACCTTCTGGTTTGTGTCAGCAATCAGAAACACCCGTGTGGAAATAAGAATAGACTGCCATGGATTTTGTCACTGGTCTACTTGAAACTCGAAACGGAGACAATATCACCTGGGTGATTGTTGATTATCTCATGTAACCAGTACACTTTCTTGCAATCATGGAAAATTGACAAGACTTCATATCCTGTGAGTAATTACCTATGAAGGGCGGTTTTAGGCACGGGGTGCTAACTCCTGTTACCTCTGATTTTGATTTATACCTTATTTACGACAGGCAGTACACAACACCCTTGGCTCACGTCTAGACATGAGCATTGCTTATCACCGTAGGATAAACGGTCAGAGTAAACGAACCATCCTGACACTCGAAGACATGTTGCGAGCATGTATGTGATTGACTTTGGTAAAAATTGGAAGGACATTTACCTTTGGCTGAGTCCTACTGCAGCAGATACCATTCTAGTATTCAGACGGCTCTGTTTGAGGCATTACATGGACGATAATGCCAATCTCCTTGTTGGACTAAGGTGGGTGACAACCTAATCACAGATCCAGGACTTGTACTGAAATCTCTGAGAAGATTATTTAGATCAGGAATCGTGTGGCAGCAACGCGTGACCGCCAGGAACGCTGATAAGCTTAGGAAACGCTGGGAGTTCGCTACAGGCGAACGTGTCATGTGGAACGTCTCACCCTGAGAGAGTGCAGTGCGCTTTGAGAAGCGTGGCAAGATGAATTTACGACATGGCCTACAAACTTGACTTACCCAACGAATTGGGTAACGTTCACGATGTCATTTATGTCTTGAACCTAAAGAAGTGGTTGTCCGATGGAGCACTTATGATACCCTAGCTAGAGCCTAAGATTAACAACAAGTTGCAGTTTGTCGAGGAATCCATTGAAAACATGGACCAGGAAGTCAAGGTCCGTAAGCATAGTCGAATCCCGATCGTGAGAGTTCGTTGGAACTCAAAACATGGACCGGAGTTCACGTGGGAACGCGAGAATCAGTTGAGGCTCAAGTATCCGTAATTGTTCAAAATGGCATAATCAAATTCTGTTGCGACTGGTGAATTTCGGGACAAATTCCCTTTCAAGTTGGGGATGATGTGGCACCCGAGGAAATCCACAGTCATCCTAGTCTGTCACTTCACTTTCTTGAGACTACTTATCAAATTTCGGGATGAAATTTCTTTCAAGTTGGGGATGATGTGATAACCTGAGATTTCAAGGTCTTTCCTCTACGCATCACGTGTCTTGCAACCTTGCTTTCACAGTTCATCTTACGTTGTATTTTGTGGATGATTTGTGTATAATTAAAATACTGTGTTTGGTCAACTCGACGAAGAAGGATCTTCATCACAAACCCAACTCGACAAAGAATGGTCTTCGTCACAGACACTACTTGACGAAGTATGATACTTCGTCAAGGGTGTTCGTCACCGAAGAAGGGCTCTCGACCTAGATTAGCGAGCCTGGCCCATATGGTTGTGTGTGGTCTCTCATATTTTTGCAAAACATGAAATAACATCAAACCCTAAAGCTCCACTCTAGGCTTTCAAGCGACGGCAGTGTAGAGGATTCGACAAAGCTCTCCTTTCAAAGCCTTCCTTTCTCTTGTTCCTGTACATCTTTTACGATCTCTAGGTGAGTATGTTTACCTATTTTGATTTCGTTAATTAATCTTGACTGTATGATGTTTATGTGAGTGTTTTGTATGAGGATTTATGTTTGGTATTGTATGTTAGCGAAACCACTGGTGAATAACTTATGGTAGCCAAATATTAGAGTCGATCAGGAAGTCCTGAGATGTTGGTCGAACATTGATAGGTGTTTGATGCTAGCATGAATGATGTTAGAATCAGTATTGTTTGATGATTAGGATTCGCATATATGTTAGGGTAATGAACATGGTGGAACAACAACTTGATAAATCTGATTGTGCGTTTGACCGTATGACTACGAATTAGAGTTCCAGGAGTATAGGATGCTGGTGTAAATTGATTTAATTGAATATTGATTTTGTGTGCCAAATTCTGTAATGATCATGTAACGAATTCATGCTTGATAATGGTTCATAATTAGGATACATGTTCATGATTAGAAAAGTGTTGTTTCATCCGATTCAGAAACTGTTAAACTTGTTAACATCGGTTACGGCTAAGATTAAGGAAAGATTATAACTGACTGTGGAGAGCAGCGACGAACCATGTCTCGACGAAGAACATGGTTTGACGAAGGATAGTCCTTCGCCAGAGGATTCTTCGTCGGACCCCTAGACGACGAAGGTTGATTCCTCGTCGACACGTTCTCGACGAACCATATAGGTTCTTTGTCATGGTCACCCTCGACGAAGCTTAGTTCTTCCCCGTAAGGGATCTTCACCGTGCAAATGTACAGTAAACACTAACAGTTTATAATGTATGTGATGATGGAAACTTGTGTTTATAAAATACTATGTGTTGTCTGATAACCATTCTGATTAAGAATGAGAAATCTGATTTGACTTGTGTAAGTAGAACACTCTCCTGTTATGGGTTGTAATGTGACATCCACATGGGATGTGGACTTGTTTGGGAACTGAATACTTGCTATGCGATTTATGGTAATCTTTGCAGTGAATGCAATCTGTGACAATACGTGATTTGATTTTGATGAAACTGATGTTATCGGTATCTACTGATTGGGAACATGAACTTGTGTTATAAACGTGTGTGAAATCTAAATGTTTGCTATGTGTTACGTGACAAAAGTATTACATGTAACTCGTTTAATACGTGTTTAGATATGTGTTTACAAAACTGATCATCTTTGGTAACCACGGTAGGGTTTGGTTGACCAACTTGGAACGGGTAATGTAACATAACATACCGAGCAAATCTAAGGTGAGTTCACTGCTCTTTTTCAAGCATGCGTCCCGGGGAGGGACATCTAGTAAATATTCCGGAGAGGAATATTGGGTAATGGGTTTGACTGGAATGTTAAACCAGAATGTTGGATAATACACTCACTCCTATCACCTTAAGTCCCATCTTCTACCGAAAAGGTTGTCGGGGAGGCAACGGGGTTATTAGTTGATAGTGCTATTAGGTTTGGCACCCTCACACCGTACCGGGGAGGACGGGCGTGAACTAATTACCTTAAATCATGACCAATGCTTTGATAGGGTTATTGGGGAAGGCTAAACAATCTGGAGCCATATTGTACAGTATCGAGTTATTATCAACATTGTTTTTGGAATTGCTTTTGAACTGAACTAGACTTTTGACAGTAAAACATGTAACACGATTCTCGGTAAACAAAACTGTGAACTCACCAGCATTGTCTGATACACTTTTATGCATGCTTGCAGGTCTTTAGGTACATATCATTGGAACTTGCTGTCTGGGAAGCAGGAGTGGTCATAGGTCAATTTGCATGGAATCATGAGACACGTCTAATGGCTTTTATACACCTGGGTTATGAAACACTTAATTTATTGTAGTATGCTTCCGCTGAAATGTAAACAATGTTTTGTAACGCTTATTTTAATAAATGAAAGTTTTATTTGAAATAATGTTATGAGTTCAATGTGATTGGTGGCTAGATCTTGGTACGTCACATGCCTCGCGAGGGTTTCCGCGTGTGGTATTTTGGGGGTGTGACACTTTTGATCCATGTCTTCTTTTTACTTAATTAAACTTTCATAAATGCCATTTTAAGCACCTTATTTTCTTGTTTCATATATAATGTTAATATAAGGTATGAAAACCTCTAATGGCCTATCTTAGGCACATCCGGGAGTATGACCGAGCATTACGGAGTTCACGGTTTGTTTAAAAGGTCCCTCAAAGGTGTAGATTTACACGTTGACACTTTTAGTCCTTTTAACGCACAAACTTGTGCGTATTATCGTTTAATGGCATTAAAGCCCCTAAACGGCCAATATTAGGCATTCCCGAGAGTATGATTGAACATCATGATGCTCCGGGTTCGTTAAAAGGTCACTCAGAGGTAAGAATTAACATGTTGACAATTTTAACCCTTCGATGTACAACTTTTGAATTTTATCGTAAACGGATTTGTTTATCCAACAAGTGGCTTTATAAGAGAATACAAATACCGTGTAAGGTCATTCAGTGGCTTAGTTTAAGCATGTTGACACTTTTACTCCCTCCACATTCATAGTTTTAAATTTTGACAAAGTTAGTCCCTCATAGTCAACGTTTGACTACATTAGGGTTTAGTTCACGTGCCAACACATTATTGGACACGATTTTACGAGGTGTTACACAAGGGTACGGAATCCCCTTAGTAGATCTAACGAATACAGAAACAAGTTTGTAAGATAAAGAACACGAACAATCACTTAAACCGGTATTTTATTGGTTATCAAACACGATTGTTTACTATCAAATACGAGATTGATGATCAACCAAGGGTGCAGAATCCCCTTAGTAGATCTAACGAATAAAAAAACAAGTTTGTAAGATGAAGAACACGAACAATCACTTTAAACCGGTATTCTATTGGTTATCAAACACGATTGTTTACTATCAATTCAATACCACAAGAAATCTCTCAGCCACTCTCTGTAGATTTCTCACCAAAACTCTCTCTCTCTCTATTGCGAACAATGGCTGGACCATTATGGTCTAAACCAAAAGTCAAAGCGTTTATCAAAAATGCTTGACTTTCGGCTTTAAAAGCCTAATAAATAAACAAGTCACGAACGGAACACTTACAAGTGGTCCTAGGGACTGAATAGAACTCAAAGGGATGCTCCCAATTGCTCAGGAACTTCCACAAGAGAGTATAGAAGAATTATAAAGAAAGGTGCAAGTTTTCAAATGAAACGCATCACCTATTTATAGTGTTTGGGAACTTCTTAGGATCATGCCAAGTGTTTAGGGGGCTTCCAAGATTACCTCAAGTGTCTTCGAGTTTGTGAGTGAAGAAGGTTTAAGTGGTGGCCAAAAATGAATAACTTGCAGCTGGCAACACAAGTCTGCACATAACGTGCCCTCGCGTCGTGCGACAGGGGATCAGGGACCCCATCGCGGCGCGCCACCACCCCCAATATCAGCAAAACAAGTTTTAAAGTTGTCATGTTCAGTCCATATACCTTATAACTCACAATAACTTTCGTTTTTGGCACTTATGACCCTTCAAGTTAAGTTTTAGGTATTCTTGAAAATATAACCGAACATCGTTAAGCTCCTTGTTCGTTAAAAGGTCACTCAGAGGTATAACACGTTGACGCTTTTAACCCCTTTAACTTGCAAACTTGCACGTATTATCGTTTAACGGCATAAAAGCCCTAAACGACCAATATTAGGCATTCCCGAGAGTATGATCGAACATCATAAAGCTCTCGGTTCATTAAAAGGTCACTCAGAGGTAAGAATTAACATGTTGACGCTTTTAACCCTTCGTTTCACAATTTTCTTGAATTTAATCACAAACGGTATCGTTCGTCCAACAAGTGGCTCGATAAAGAATACGAACACCGTGTAAGGTCACTCAGAGGCTTAGTTTAAGCATGTTGACACTTTTAGTCCTTCCACATTCGAAGTTTTCATTGTTTGGCAACAACAGCTCTTCCTAGTCAACAATTGACATAATTTAGGATTAAGGACAGGTGTCAACGCATTAGTAGACACGATATTACGAGATGTTACATCCTCACCCCCTTAAAATAAATCTCGACCTCGATATTTGTTCAGAGTAATACGGTTAGTTCTGTATCATAGTAGGTTTTAACCTCTTAAGAGTATCCTGGGCCACAATGGGAATCCCATTTCTTTACGAGGCAAACTTGGAGCTTTTAAATTTCATGGTCCATAATGGACAAGGTATTTCAATAAACCTTAAGCTTGAGTTTAAATGTCATGGCGAAACATGACAAGTGCTTATCAGCTAAGCACTTTGGTGGAAATTTCCAGAGGTAAGAGTATATTTAGTATCTCAACCCGATACTATAGACAACCATACTCCATAAAGATACTCGATGTGATATTTATATAGCTTAACTTGTCGGAATTATAAGCTTTCCTTAATTGGCAAGAAGCGTCGACTTAGTAAGTTTGTCGACTATAATTCACATCGCGCCATAGCCAGGATTTATCCTAGGTAACTTGGAGATTAGATCCATTGTTACCATTTCCCAAATCTATGTGGGATTTTTGAGTTCATTATGCAGACCAAAAGTGGTCTACGATGTTCGACTCACTCGCGAACATTCTAAGCATTATGCTTCCTAGGTGGCTATGGACCTCTCATGTCCATCCACATAAGGTCTTCAGTTTTCGACTATTATTCATCAGAATTTACTTGTGTCATGTGGTTGACACATCCTCCATTCAATCACTTAGATACCTTAAGCATAAAAGCTTCTTCGGGCATTCTATAATGTTTGTTCTTCCACGAATGGTGAGTATATCACCAGATGGGGATTTTAATTTCTATAAGTTTCTTACTGCAGATAATGTGGATTTGGTTTTTGAACTAACCAATCCATGTCTAAAAACATATCGAATCCCGCAGGATTTATAGATAAAAGATTATCAAAGACAAATTGCTTTGAGAAGGCTATATTTATTAGATGTGAAACCATCTAGATTGGCCACTTGATTTTATAAATGACATTTAAGCCTTGAAAGGGCTGAATTAAAATTTTATTAATTTTACAATCGATGAAGCTCTAACTAGCTCCAGAGTTTAAAACAAGATTCTAGTAAATAAAACATTTACGGGAAACAGATTCGTAATGATATGTCTTGAACTGCTTCTACTGCAGCAGATTGGAAGGTTCAAGCATTGCCTTTCTTACCATCAGTGGCCTTGTTCTTCCCGTCAGTCGCCCTCTTTGGGCAGCGGGTCTTTATATGTCCTTTCTCACCACAACCATAGCAGGTGGCGTCTTTCATGTTTTTGCATTCATGAGACTTGTGGTCCATCTCTTTACAGATGCCACAACCCTTGATCTGCTCACGGAGACATTTTCCGAAGTGATGCTTCCCGCAGGTTTTACATTAAGGTTTTGCCTCATTCAGCTTGGACTGGTTATAATTCAAACCGGTCTTACCCTTTTTGTAATCCTTACTTGGGGTATCATCACGCTTTCGCTTGTGATCCTCCTCGGCCTTAATCGTCTTTGCTCTTATTTCATCTTCAGTGAGAGATAGAGCCAGATCCACAGCGGATCTAAAAGTCGTAGGTTTGGAGGATTTAACCATCCCCTTGATTTCTAGAGCGAGTCCTCCAATAAACCGCGCAATACGCTTAGGCTTGGGGGTAATTAAATACGGCACGAGTCTTGATAAGGAGTTGTATTTAGATACATACGCTCGACATTCGAGTCCTTTCATGGTCAGCTTCAGAAAGTTAGATTCAACTTTATCTACCTCATGAGGTGGGCAGTAAGTCTCGCGGATCAATTCCACGAACTTAGACCAACTCAGGTTGTGCATTGCAACCTTGCCAGTGGATTAGATCAGTGCCTTCCAACAATTCAGAGCATCCTTAAAGGATTGGGACACGTATTTAACAATGTCCTTGGTGGCATAACCGCTTATCTCAATAACGGTTTGCATTTCATCCAACCACTTTAAAGCATCAATAGCTCCATTCTCACCCGTAAAGTCACGGGGTTTACAGGAAACAAAGTATTTATAAGTACACCCCTTCTTAGAGTTATGAGACTCAGTTTTCTTGATACTCTTAATATTCTGCTCACTCTTAGTTGAGGAGAAATGAGACCTTTCAGTCTTACGAGTATTAGAATGGGGTTTAGAAACAGATTCTGTTTTTTGTACTGATGGCTCTGGCCCTTTAAGTGTGGCCATAAATCCAGCCAGGGCTTTACCGACTTCATCGGAAACTATGGATCGAAGAAGATTCTCTTCGTCATTACGGTTTTGGTGCTCTAAGTCGTCACCACCATTTTTCTTACTTGCTTCGCCAATGTTGGGGCTTGCCATAAGTTTAACTGAAATAATATAGCCATCAATAATATTTCGAGAACTAAATAACAAATCAATTTATTCGCATTAGATCTTACAGATCTATATATGTATATATCAATTTTACTAGCCCCGCTTACCACAATTGGTAATGGGCTTAGCTATATAGCTCATTGGCTTGTCACAAAGGACATTTAAATACGACACATTGGCCTGTCAAGAAGGACATTAAAATATAGCACATTGGCTTGTCACGAAGGACATTTAGGATACGGCACATTGGCCTGTCACGAAAGACATATAGATGTAGCGCATAGGCTTATCACGATGGACATTAAAATGTGGCACATAGGCCTGTCATGATGGACATTTAAGAGATATGGCACAACGG
This sequence comes from Helianthus tuberosus, assembly GCA_030545235.1. Classification (NCBI taxonomy): domain Eukaryota; kingdom Viridiplantae; phylum Streptophyta; class Magnoliopsida; order Asterales; family Asteraceae; genus Helianthus; species Helianthus tuberosus. Next base: position 59,531,829 of record CM060380.1, read on the forward strand.
CCTGTCACAAAGGACATGAAAGATATGGCACAAGGGCCTGTCACAAAGACTGTGAAAGATATGGCACAAAGGCCTCGTCACGAAGGACATTAAATGATATGGCACTAAAGCCTTGTTACGAAGGACATTAAAAGATATGGCACAAGAGGCCTGGTCACAAAGGACGTTAAAATATGGCACAAGGCCTTGTCACAAAGGACAATTAAAATATATAAGTCGCGATCTCATTTGATCAAAGGGCTTTAAGGTTTGAACATAGTTCATTACCTTTAGATAAGGGGTCGTAGACCACAACTGTTGTAACAATTGACAATATAATATGGCCTATAGGCAATTCAATTGACATCACAAAAGGATGTTCCAATAATAATAATCATCGCACTGATGATATTATTCATGATCGCATTGATCATATAGACTATGTGGCTTGGGTATAGCCCACCACCTTGGACGGGGAACCATAGAGGTCACAACTGTCATTGTCTTATCAACATAGAGTAAAGTATAGCCCGTAGGCACTTCATCACTAAGGATGTTAATAATATGATCATCATACTGATATTATTAGCCATGATCGCACTGATCATATAGACTATAAGGCTTAAGCATAGCTCACAACCTTTGACAGGGAATCATAAAAGATTACAACTGTCTTTGTCACAAATGGACAATATAATATAGCCTGTAGGCAAAACATCTCCAAGGATGTTAAATATGATCATCATATTGATGATATTAGTCATGATTGCATTGATCATATAGACTATGAGGCTTGGGCATGGCCCACCACCTTGGACAGGGAGTCATACGACCACAACTGTCCTTATTTTGACTGACAATGCAGTATTATGATTTCTCTCCTTCCACATAGTTGGGAATAATTGGAGATTTGGAACAAGTATCGTGACAAATTTGACGAAGATTTTCTCCTTTCCACATAGTTGAGAATTAGTTAGAGATTTAATGATACGTTTCAGTCAACGTATTGAATATAAATCCTTCTCCTCGGTTGGAGATGCGTCTCAGTTGATGTTTAAAATATAAGTCCTTCTCCACAGTGGGAGATTTGGGAATACGTCGCGGTTGACGGTTAAATATAAGTCCCTCTCCACAGTGGGAGATTTGGGAATACGTCGCAGTTGACATTTAAATATAAGTCCCTCTCCACAGTGAGAGATTTGGGAATACGTAGCAGATGATGTTTAAATATAAGTCCCTCTCCACAGTGGGAGATTTGGGAATACGTCGCAGTTGACGTTTAAATATAAGTCCCTCGCCACAGTGGGAGATTTGGGAATGCGTCGCAGTTGACGTTTAAATATAAGTCCCTCTCCACAGTGGGAGATTTGGGAATACGTCACAGTTGATGTTTAAATATAAGTCCCTCGCCACAGTGGGAGATTTGGGACATACCTCAATTCAGTCAGTGTTTAAATATATGCCTTTCACCTTAGTGGGAGATTTGGGATAAATGTCGTCCCACAGTTGGATAAGAATCACTTATAGATTATTGAGATTGTATTGGTGTGAGGAATCAGTTTTCCACTACTATAACCTCTTTTCAACCACTAATATTGGTGGGAAATATGCATTTAAGACAGAGTCTTTCATCATGGTATTATTCACTAGTCTTAATTACATAAGAACTAGTAGACCGAGTAATATTTAAAAGAAATTTATTGCTTGATTGCTAGCGGTCCTTCGACTAATTGTCTTCACCTAATAGAGTTAGCATTATTAGTCCTTCTCCTTCCACATAGTTGGCATTAGTTGGAGATTCCAGGACACGTCTCAATTGACGTTTTAAATACATGCCCTTCTCCTTATTTGGAGATTTGGTATACGCCTCAGTTCAGTCATCGTATATGATACGGCTCAATACAGTCATTGTTTAAATATATGCCCTTCTCCACATTGGGAGATTTGGGATACGCCTCAATACAGTCAGCATATATGATACAGTTCAATACAGTCACCGTTTTAAATATATGCCCTTCTCCACATTGGGAGATTTGGGGATACGCCTCAATACAGTCAGCGTATATGATACGGCTCAATACAGTCACTGTTTTAAATATATATGCCATTCTCCACATTGGGAGATTTGGGGTACGCCTCAATACAGTCAGCGTATATGATACGGCTCAATACAGTCACCGTTTTAGATATATACCCTTCTCCACATTGGGGGATCTGGGGATATGCCTCAATACAGTCAGCGTATATGACACGGCTCAATACAGTCACCGTTTAAATACAACCCTTCTCCACATTGGGAGATTTGGGATATGTCGTCTCATATTTGGACGAAAATTTGCACTTTTTCAACCACTCATTGGTGGAACATGTGCTTTTGGCCTTCGTCTATCGCGCAATCAAGAGGTCTGTTTGATAAGGTAGGAGCAATAAATGTGACCTTCATATCATTTGAAGGAAAATAATAAAATGGGCTCCATAAAATCAATGATTTTTCTTATGGCAGTAATATCACCAAAATATATTAGATGCTTACTATTAGCCGATATCAGTACAATATGACCGTTGGGAGATCTTAGTGGTTCAATGCATTAAACCTTCATACTGGCCAGGCATGAAAGCAATCTATGGGACGCACAAAGATACTGCTAATTATCATATGGAGCTTCTATCAAACTAAGCTTAGCATTCGTATTTGATAAAAATCAATGAAATCAAAATCATTGTCGTACTCCAGATGAAGAATTTGCTGGCGAGAGTTGCCGAACTTATATAATATAATATACCCAAATGGGTTTGAATAATCAAGTTCCAAGACTCGGTATTATATGCTTTAAGCATGAATCACAAAAAGTGATTCCTTTTTCTGCTTATCCTCTAGAATGAGAGAACTTTTTAATCAAAGAATAGAAATTTGGTACAAAGGTGCATGGATATCCTTGCCATGATACGACTTTCCATAGTTGTTGTTTCAATCAGCTGGTGAGATATCACTGGAATATCTATCAAACAGGATAGACTTCAGATAAATGATATTAGGTTATCACAAGAATATCAAAGGATATATCATCAGGTGGCGAGGTTTAGCATCAACGTATCGGAGTTATCGTCTCCAAAACAATGTAGTTCACCATATGGAACTTCAAGCTACTTAATGGTAGAGATCCTCAAGTCTGCGACCCATTATAGATTCTTCATCTTGTCCGCGACATCTTGGCGGTGTTAAAATCAACAACTACTATATAAATAAGAGTAGTCTTATATTCAGGTCTAGACTAGGAGTTTTTAAGGAATCTGGATTTGTGATATTTGAGATTAGACACAAAAGGCTAGTGTCTAATTCACTCAAACTCTAGCTCTAATACCAACCTGTCACAACCCGATTCCCGGTGGGCCCGGATGGGTATAGTCGTGACGGTTGGATAACAGTTATCATAATATAATAATATGTAGCGGAAGTATAGGAGTGAAAATATAAAATTCAATAAAGCTTGAATATATAAATGTATTACAAGCATTCGATACAAGCCCACATGCAGGATCTAATAAACAGAGCTTTAGACATCATAGGCCTTAAGCATCAGCAGTTGCAACTTCCTTAGCCTTCATTCTAGCCGACCTGTATTCCCAGCCTATAATAAGGTTTAGTACCTACGGTTTCAATCTTTTGAAAATACGTCAGCTAAAGCTGGTAAATACAATTAACTGACTCTTTGGAAAACAGTTTTTCGAAAAGAGTTTTATATATAGAGAAAACCCGTAGGTGATCTTTTAAATATATTTTGGGATCTATTCTTGTTACCAGATTTACATACTTGATTAACCCTTTGGGACGTCCGGACACGGTATCATTAACCCCCAATCATTTCAATTATCAAGTAAAATAGAATAAACCGGATTCTTACATTTTTGCACAATTATAGGCGACTTACTTATGTAATACCCACTCCAAGTGGCATATTTTCCATCCCAAGTTTAATACTAAAATAAGTTAAGAGTATTTACCTTTTTGTTAGCTTCCAATCAATAAGATTATAATTTAGTAAAAAGCCACAAGTCTAAGTACTATTGACTCAAGTCCGATTATCTGGGGGTTACTATAGTCTGGAATGAACAGATTTATTATCTGTTAGAATGTATACGGGCCAAAGGTAGTCCCTTTAGATATGACCCGATACTTACGAATAGGTTCGCTAGATTAAGCGTATATCAAATAGAATGTGGTTTAAACCCAACAACTACTAGGACTTGTATAATATGGGTACACAAGGTACATTCTGGATTTTTAGATAAAAATGATAAGGTTAAACCCGTTTCGGTATACTTATGTAAACTAGTTAAGTAAGTCTAACCGTACACGTATAAGCGATAACGGGTAACCGGATGAGTCATGAACAAATTCCATATTCCAATATACTTTAAACAAGTTTTAATATCAGTAGGATATCAACTTGTATGCCCGTTAAGGTTTTAATATCAAACTATGCCTCATAAGGGCGTTTTGGTCATTTAGCGACGTATAAAAGGAACTTGCGTATAATCTGATGTTACGACCATAAACATTCTATAAAAAAAATTATTTATGATATAATATCAGTAGAATATAAAACATAAGCGTGTTTTATAATTTAAGACCAAACTATGCACCGTAGGGGCATTTTGGTCAATTCACAGATAGTTTAAAAGCTAATTTGGGAATCTGAGCTTATTTCATTTACCTACTATACAAACATTTTAAATAAGTTATAAAATCAGTAGTTAACAAGTCTTGGTTGGTAAATATGGTTTAAAACCATACTACGTGCCGAAAAGGCGTTAAAGTCGTTAAATGACGATATTTGCGATGTTTTATGAAAACTGATGTTATGACCAGGTTTATATGGTCAAGATATGCTATTTAATATAACACATTAGTAGGTAAAAGGTTTTATATGAAGATTATGCTTTAAAACCATTTTATGTGCCATAAGGGCATTATCATCATTTAAGAACGTAATATAAGAACTTGTATGTAAACTAAGTTTATAATCTGATTTGATATCCCAAAGTATCCTAATTATGATATTACATCAGTAAGTAATGAGTTTGGTATAAGAAATTACGTTTAAAACTGTTCTATGCGCCGAAAGGGCATTTCAGTTTCTTTTAAGCGTAATTTACGATGTTATACGAAAACTTGCTTTATGATCAGATTTGTAACATCAAAATGTGTTAAACATGTTAACATCTCAGTACCTAAGTCATTTGCAAGTTCATTAATGATTAAAACCTTATTTTTAATAGGGAAATTGGCCTGTAATAATCCCACCTAGACCTTATTGGCCATTAATAATCCCACCTCATAATATTCCCCCCACCAGTCCCACCTTTCATCTATTTTTCCTACAATGGTCCCCCGTTAAAAAAACTTGATGGAGTTAAAATTTTTTTCCAAATTACTAACAATTTTTTTAGGGCTTTTGATTAGAACGACGATACGAGTCCATTGATGTAAAACTTGCCTCGAAAAGGTGCTCCAAACGATGAAAACGACGCTTTAATTCGGGTGTTTAAATTTCCAATTAACCAAAATCAAGTCACTTGGAGCACCATTTTGAAGTAAGTTTTTCATCAATGGACTCGTATCATCGTTCTGATCAAAAGCCCTAAAAAATCTGTTTGTAATTTGGAAAAAAAACTTAACTCCGTTAAGTTTTTTTAACGGGGGACCATTGTAGGAAAAATAGGTGAAAGGTGGGAGTGGTGGGAGGAATATTCTGAGGTGGGATTATTAATGGCCAATAAGGTCTATGTGGGATTATTACCGGTCAATTCCCCTTTTTAATAAAAAGGGCAAAATAGTCAAAGTATGGCATATTAACAGAAACTTGCATAAAACTCAGATTACTATTGCGATCGTGTAATATAACCTCAGAGGGTTATGCTACATCATATTACAATCGTAATGGAACCTTAAATCAGTAGCATACTAGTCTAATTCAGTTCATAATTGAAAGTCAATGCAGAAGTCAAACTTTGCGACTTTCGGTTGCAAACCGACCCTAAAACTGGAATTGACGAGCCGAACATGTTTACACATGTTCTAATAATTATTACCAAGTTGTTTATATGTTAAAACGTATTTTAGGACACCTTTAAACTCATATCGTAATTATTTCAAAATCTGACCCGCTGACTTTTTAAAACATTCATATGTTGACTCATCAATTGACCAAGCAAACGTGATTCTTAGGACGTGTCCTTTTGAGGGATTAACACCTACCTAATTACGATCACGTAGCCATGTTCATTACGAACAATGGCTGGACCATTAAGGTCTAAACCGAAAGTCAAAGCGTTTATCAAAAACGCTTGACTTTCGACTTTAAAAGCCTGATAAATAAACAAGTCACGAAAGGAACACTTACAAGTGGTCCTAGGGACTGAATAGAACTCAAAGGGATGCTCCCAATTGCTCAGGAACTTCCACAAGAGAGTATAGAAGAATTTTAAGGAAAGGTGCAAGTTTTCAAATGAAACTCATCACCTATTTATAGTGTTTGGGAACTTCTTAGGATCATGCCAAGTGTTTAGGGGGCTTCCAAGATCACCCCAAGTGTCTAAACAGGTGTTAAAAACCATCAAAGAAGCCATGGTTTTGAGTTTGTGAGTGAAGGAGGTTTGAGTGGTGGCCAAGGATGAATAACTTGTAGCTGGCAACATAAGTCTGCACATAACGTGCCCTCACGTTGTGTGACAGGGGATCAGGGACCCCGTCGCGTCGCGGCGCGCCACCACCCCCAATATCAGCAAAAAAGTTTTAAAGTTGTGATGTTCGGTCCCTATACCATATAACTCACAATAACTTTCATTTTTTGGCACTATGACCCTTCAAGTTAAGTTATAGGTATTCTTGAAAATATAACTGAACACCGTTAAGCTCCGGGTTCGTTAAAAGGTCACTCAGAGGTATAAATTAACATGTTGATGCTTTTAACCCCTTTAACTTGCAAACTTGCGCGTATTATCGTTTAACAGCATAAAAGCCCTAAACGGCCAATATTAGGCATTCCTGAGAGTATGATCAAACATCATAAAGCTCTCGGTTCGTTAAAAGATCACTCAAAGGTAAGAATTAGCATATTGACGCTTTTAACCGTTCGTTTCACAATTTTCTTGAATATAATCACAAACGGTATCGTTCGTCCAACAAGTGACTCGATAAATAATACGAACACCATGTAAGGTCACTCAGAGGCTTAGTTTAAGCATGTTGACACTTTTAGTCCTTCCACATTCAAAGTTTTCATTGTTTGGCAACAACAGCCCTTCCTAGTCAACAATTGACATAATTTAGGATTAAGGACAGGTGTCAACACATTAGGGGACACGAATTTACGAGGTGTTACATCCTCACCCAGCTCCATAGGAATGAAGTCTATGCGATATACTTCTCCTTCAACCTCAAAATGATAATTTGGATAGATATCAAGTACTAAGCGATTCTTACTATCTGCTATTTCAACTTCTAAAGGATTTGCCAACTTAATACTAGGGAAAGTAAATGATATACTAAAGTTTGTAGATACAAAAGAATAACTCGCTCCAGAATCAAATAGTATATGCGCTGGAATATTATTTATCAGGAAAGTACCTGTCACCACGTCAGGTATCACCGTTTCCTCTTCAGCTATGATCTGAAAGGCTCTTCCATGCGCTCGACTATTCTCTCCTTTGTTTTCCCCACTAATAGAGTGCACCGGCTTAGGATTTTCCCATTTCCCAGTGTTTCCATGCGGAAGTGGACACTGGCTTTTAATGTGTCCCGGCAGATTACAATTGTAACAGACGTTGATTGGACTAGGGCATTGTGGAGTGGTGTGACCCACTTTGCCACACCTAAAACAGAACATTTGTTTCAAGCGACACTCTCCAGGATGGTTTCTTCCACACATGTTGCATTGACAAGTTCTAGACCGTGGTTCAAACTTTGTGAACGAAACTCTTGACTTTGCCTTCTTTGATAGAGGATTAGAAAACTCCACCTTTCGTTTCTCACCAGTTACAACTTGATGGTTCAGCTCCGCCTCCCTTTCTCTTGCCCAATTTATAACTTCCCCCAAGGTTTCACACCTAGAAGGATTTATAAACTCACCAATATCCTTCTTCAGCATGTTATGGTATCGGTTAATCTTCATTTTTCATTCAACATCATATAAGGGCAAAACTGGAGTTTATCGAAATACTCTCTAGTAATTTCTTCAATTGACTCAGTCATCTGAGACATATGAAGAAATATTCAGCAATGTTGTCCACTGAAGCTTGTGGACAATATTGTTTCAGAAATATGACCTCAAATTCTTCCCAGATTATCTCACGTATCTTTTGTTGGCCTTGGTCTGATTTCAAAACTTCCCACTAGTCTCTTGCTCGACCTTTCAACAGGTTCGAAGCATAAATCACGAAATCTTTTGGATCACAATGACTAGTTTCAAAAGCACTTTCAACTTCTGTTATCCATCGTTGACTGACGATAGGATTTGCTACACCTAAAAACGGTGAAGTGTTGCAATCAGAAAATCTCTTGTAAGTACAACCAACTTTTCCTGGTCCAGTATTTTGATTTGGATCAGTATGCCTTTCACTAGTAGTCATCATCTTACTGTTTGACTGATTCTCCAGTTCTTCCTTTACAATTGTTCATATGTTATTGCTTACTTGGGCAATAATGAATGGAAGAGAGTTTTCCAGCGCTTTTCCAATCTTTTCATTAATGATATCATCATCATTATGAAAAAACGTTGTTTCCTTTTGGCCTTTCCGTTTCATGAGTGCAAGAATGATGACTTCCTTCACCCTCACCTAAGATTTCATTATCGTGTTGTGAAGTTGCCATTTCTTACGTCTGAAATGACGATAAACTTTTAGGATACTTATCATATCCTATTAACTCTCAAATTATATAATTTCTACTGCTGCTCTACTAGATAGGTTTTGCATGCTTTTATCCTTTATATTAAAGCATTATCTAATAGGCAATGCACATGCATTTTTTCTACCACCATACCTATTTTTTGTTCATTTAGGCAATTATATGACCACTTCAAGATTTGTATAAGTAACATGTATTTACAAGTATCACTAGCTAGGTGTGATTGTCAATACACTGTACTAGTACATTCTTGTTGTTATCACATCATGCCCAAATTCACAAATTTCGTTTCAAATAATTATCTTAGCACAAAAATATGTTATTTAACAACTTAACATACAATTTGTACGACTAATGTATGTATACGACTTTAATATATAATTTTAGAATAGTTCATCTAAATTTAATCCCCATCGCACTTCAAGCCTCGGATCGAACATTACTTACTCAACATATCAAGAGCATACGGTTTAAGTCCAAGTATTCTTATTAAATACTTAGTTCACTTAAACCATTACTCTGATACCAACTTGTAACAACCGTATTTTTCTACATCTTTTTATATTATTTTCCACCAAAACCGGTCCCAGATTTTTTCTTTTTAAACAACAGCGGAAGCATTCATAATAAAATAATGTGACAAAACCACCATCTTTAAAATTCACATTATATATTTATTTGATAAGTTGAGTAAGTTTACATCAGGACAACTTATTTAGATAACCCATAATTTATACATCAAAAGTGGGTTATAAACATATGTTCGATCCTTAAACATACCGAAGCCCGACTTGACTCTTTCAACCCCGCACTGGTGATTTACCTGAAAAACATTATTTATACAACTTTTAGCCAACGCTAAATGAGTTCATAAATCGACTATAATGTTTTTCAGATCAAAGTTTTATCCACCCCACCATATTCCACCTATGGCAATGTAATAATTAACTGTGATTTTTAACAACTGTTCACCCGATGGTGATATAAAGACTGACCACTCAAAGGTGGTTAAACGACTGGTTAACCAATGGTAACATAACGACTGATAACCCAATGGTTATTTTAACAACTTACCATGTGAATTCCATGGCATCAACTGTTTTCTCCCCTTTTTACAACTAGCACCATTTATAATTAATTATATAAAATCACAACATTTACACCAACTATACTACACACATAGCATACAACTGGTAGTACATTAAATAATGTTAGGAGAGTCGTATAAACTCACCTGATCGCCTAGTTTATATAATCTGTGAACTCTTTTCCAAATGCTCCTTAACTCCTCTCAAAATCGATGTCTCGATTATGTGAAACCTGCGCTTGCTACTCGACTAATTATTTTAACAAAATTCCGCCACTACCCTGTCACACCCCGACCACGTAAAACAACAAAACGTGGCGGAAACATCGGGGAGTGTTGTAACAGAATTAATGTTTCATAACCATGGATACCAAAAAGTGTTTCGTTTTATTAAACATTGAGTAATTACATCGTCTGGAAATCTAATTACACAATTTAAACATAGTCTATCATTGTTATTGAGTCACTAAGGCCTTGTCCAGTCCTATGTGAGCATGCATCCTATCAATCGATATCTTTCAACAATACCTGAAACATATGTGAAAACGAGGTCAGCAAAGAAATGCTGGCGAGATACATAGGTTTTGTGAAAATAAGATTCATGACTTCTGTTTTTGAAAAATGTTTAGTCATGAACCTTGTAATTTGATTTGTCTTGTAAATCATTTGAAAAATAATAAGTTCAGATGATATGTATAAATAAGAGAATAATGCATGATTAAATGAATAACCATGTAAAATGAGTTTGTATAAGATAAGTTGTTTGTAAATCAATGTCTTGTGAAAAGTATGTTACTTGTATAAAATGTTCTATGTCTCAAACTGAAATGATTCAAATAACGCTACGATATGTAACACCATACAAACACTTATATATAGGAAGTACCAGCGGCGTATCCACCATGCTTGTATCATATTACACACGCCTCGTTACTTAATCAAACCAAACCAACAATGTAAGATGTCTATGTCTAAACCAATTGTCAAGTGTTATTGTATATACCATATCAAAATGTCTATGTCCAATGTAAATCAACAAATGTGCATATCAATGTCAATATGTTTATGTTTAATTGTATATCATGTGATGTGTAACCAAAAATGTCATGTATGGTAAGTGAAATGTATCAACTAAACCATATGTAAAATGCACAAAACAAAGTATTGAAGTAAATCTTGGTTTAAATCAATCTTATGTTTTGTGGAAATGCATGATCAAATGTAAATCATGTACAAATGTTTACCCAATCGTTCTTGTTTTAATCGTTCAAATCGTTCTTGTTTTAATTCGTTCAATCGTTCAAATCGTTCTTGTTCTCGTTCTTAACAAACCCTTACCAAAGGGTAAGTTAATATTTTAATTGTGAAACTACTTTATGGTCGATTCTCTAATAACATTCAAACCTTCTTGACGCGTTCATCGTTCCAACTCGCTCTCGTTCTCGTTCTTAACAAACCCTTACCAAAGGATAAGTTAATAATTACAGATTCAGTCGCTACCCACAACACCCACACATAACCACGGGTGCAGTAAATAACGGGATTTGTCAGATCCTATGGTACCATAACCTAATACTGGTCGGCTTGATCGTTGCTAATGAATGTCATCGGTTATGTAACTACAACCAACAAGTTCGTTCACTTTTTGAAATCATTATTAGTTTTTGAAATCATTGTAATCGTTCTTGAAATCATTGTTATCGTTCTTGAAACCACATTGTAATTGTTATTGAAATCCTTGTAATCGTTCTTGTAATCATTGTTATCGTTCTTGAAATCATATTGTAATTGTTATTGAAATCATTGTAATCGTTCTTGAAACCACATTGTTATCGTTCTTGAAATCATATTGTAATTGTTATTGAAATTTGATAAAGCATTTAGCACATATGAGTCACCCCAAAACGTTTGGAAAACAGTAAAAGAGGGGAATAATGTACTCGCCTGAGAGTGCTTAGGAGTCTTGAACAACTACCAAGTAAGCTAGAGGAGTCCCGGAAATCAAACGGTACCTATTATAGGTAACTACATAAATAACCCGGACCTAAATCGGAAGACTGGATAGTAGGAGGGTTTGTAAACCAAATGAGTGTAGGAACTCATGTGATAGGGTTTAACAAAGCCTACATACTAAATGAAACTTAACCTAAGTGCTTTCGACCCATCGCGACCCATTAAGGTAGCTTATGCTACTTTAACGCGTCGTGCGCGTGAAACGCGTTCGGACCGCCTAACTAGTCCTATGACAAGTAGAATATGCCTAAACATGTTACATATTCAGTTATGTGACAAAGGTTTAGGTTACATATGCTTAATTACCAATTATACATGAAAAGGGTATTCTGGTAATTTACCTAAGGCATATAAACTACCTATCATACAACTACTCAAACGATGTGACCATAAGGTATAACCTCGGAAGGTTATTCCCTATATACTATGGTCACCTAATGTATTTGGTCGGATCCTAATGATCGACCAAATGGGTCGAGTTCGAAGGTATAGGCGATTTATCAGATCGCCTACCCTACGACTCTAGACAACGTGGTAATCAGTGGGCATAGTCCCAAGGGACTATGACCAACGTGATTACACTCACGTTGCGAAGTTCAAACGAACTTCGCATTGACCATTACTGGTCAACGCTGAAAGTCAAACAAAGTTTGACTTTCGGACTCGAAAAGCAATAAAATAAGGAAAAGAACGAAAGAATACTAACCCAGGGTCCCCGAATGCTAATCCCGATCCAAGAACTCAGGTATGAAACAATGGTTTCAACTTAGAGCTCTCAAATCAGAATTCTAGTGGGTTTTAAAGCAATGGGGGGTGGGGTATTTATAGTTTTCGGTCCACCGTTAGGATCGTTTGTCGAATATCGTGCCTTAATCTTGTTCGTACACTTGTTGCAAAGTTATGGTAGCTAAATAAGGTCCTTATCATCTGACTAAGCATGTGAGAATGTGTGGTTGTGGTTAATCCAGCTGAAAACAGGCTGTTAAGTACACTGCATCTGGTCTGTCACAGGCTAGCGCACCGCTACGTTAAAAGTGTAGCGCACCGCTAGGCCCTAGTTTGGCAGAATTACACTTTTGGTCCCTGTATTGCAATCAGCCCATTTTCGACACGTTTAAGGCCCGTTAACCCCATTTCAAAGCTCTAAAATGAAGTTAAAGTATAGGGAACTTAAAACATGTTCAAAAATATCTCGGATGTCGGTTCGTTTGGCCGTACGGTCGCGATGTTCGCTTAATTACGACGGAATGCGCACAAGCGTGAAAAACGATCCAAATGACGCAACGAATGGATTTTTCTTATGGCGAACACTAAAATATAATATAGTCATGCTTACATAAATTTTTGGATGTCCGGATGTTTTCAGAACGTAAGTTATGCGCGAAAGTGCAAACTTGTGCACTTTTTGACACTTTTAGTCCCTGAATGACACAAAAGTTTATTTTAGCACACCAAACCCCTCAAAGCCTATTTCTAAGCTATGTAAAGGATATTTAAGGTGTGTTTAACTTATGGTCATGTTCCGGAATGTCTGTTCTAGTACGAATCGTCATACTTTCGCAGTTTGTCAAGTTTAGTCCCTGTAAGCGAATTAACTTATTTTTGCCATACCAAAGCCTTCAAAACTTATTTCTAAGTTATGTAAAGGTTATTTAAGGTATGTTAAGCCAATGTCACTATTCCGGAGTGTTTGTTGCATTAAACTGGTTATATTTACGCATTGGTGCGCGTATAACCTTCCAGAAAGTGATTTAGAGTTTGGAATTGAACAAAAATTGATATGTGCAAATGATACACATATTTATACAAATCCCAAGTATGAAATAAAATATTTCATTGGTTCGGTATTTGTTTGATGGCCGTGGAGGCACAGGTGTTACAGTCTCCCCTACTTTAGGAAATTTCGTCCCGAAATTTATTTGGAGGAAACTTGTGAGAGTTTAAAACATGAAGTTGAAAAGATCAAACAACATTGGTTAGGGTTCTGAACTTTTAGTAACTTTAATAACATCATGCTTGCAATGTAAGAGGGATACTTATATACAAGTATATGAAGCGTCATTGGTGCATCCACCGTACCTCCATTACATCGTTCTTATTTTGTTATTGTTGTTACTATCGGTTCTTACACATAATAAATCTTACTGGGTTTCTGTGCACTAAATTTCATAATTATGTACGCGTCCATAATTAGACAATTCCTTGCACAGTTTACACAGCCTACTTTATAATGTGTAGGGCAAAACCAAATGAACAATCCTGTGATGAGTGTAACTAGACCGCCATAGAGTCCTTTTTATTAAATCAATAAATGATCTAAATAGACTATCCAGGAGTCTGTTCAGCTACATCACTAGATGTCATTCTTTAACCAAATTGTGAATCAATCTTTTTGACTATACCACTCAAGGGTCTCTCATGAATCATGGAATGGTACTATATAACCCAAGGGTCTTAACTACCACGTAGAAGCCCATAAGGATTTAAGGTAGTACCTTTTGAATATCCTACTATGAATTCCTCATATGAAGATATGAGAGATTCTATGAGGATGTTGAAAAAAAATCGGATTACACAAAAGCATAGAGAAGAACACATAAACACATATCACATAATCGCATACTCGTTCAATCACATAATCGTTCAATTTGTTATCTTTGGACACGGGTATTTAAAGCATACCGGGAATCCAATCCATGGATTTCCTATGGCACTTTAAATATTTTCAAGAATCTAACTATGAAGATAGGAAGATCTTAAAAGAAATTCGGTTTGTCCTAATTGAGTTGTATTGTACATTTTAAGGTGTACAAGGAATTCAATCAGGGCTCCGATGTCAACGAAAGTGTTGATCGTGATTGGCTCAGGACATGAATAGATCAAGATGTCATCAATAACAACAATGACGAACTGATCCAAATAAGACTTGCAGACTCTATTTATTAAGTCCATGAAGATGGCTGGAGCATTTGTCAACCCAAAAGGCATGACTGTAAACTCGTAATGGCCATACTTCATGCAGAAAGCCGTTTTGGGAATATCTTCTTCGAGAATACGAAGTTGATGATACCCAGAACGCAAATCGATCTTGGAAAAGCATGAAGCGCTCTGTAGTTAATCAGAGAAATCATTGATTTAAGGTAGGGGATATCGATTCTTGATGGTAAGCTTACTAGGCTTACGTTAATCGATATACATTTGAAAAGATCCATCTTTCTTTTCATAAAGAGGACAGGAGTTTCTCCAAGGAGAAAAAAAGCTGTTTTGATAATTCTTGCATCTCGAACGGTGCAAGACGATAAGATGCTCTAGATTTAAAAGGAACAAGCGTTTGAGGTTCTTAGGGAGATCACAAGTGATCTTGGAAATGACAGAACCACACGAGTAGTTTTGTCTTTGTGTTGACATCATAAGGTTGGATCAAACATTCATACAATTGCATTAGTTAAAAATAAAAACTACAAATTTTTATTTATATAACAACCGCATTGTCTTTAAATGTTACAAGATGACAACCAGAGGAAACACAAAATACTAAAAGTTCACTCCTTCATCATCGATTGCCTCATTGATGTTAAACACTCGACCACGTGCTGGATTCACATTGACGTTGACGTTCGCATTCGGGTTTGCGTTAGCATTTGCATTCACCAGTCTTGGGCAGTTGTGGCGGAAGTGACCAATCTCTCCGCAGTTGAAACATGAACCCAGTGGGAATCTCGCAGCATTCCCTTGAACCGGAGCTTGAACCTAAGCAGCCTGATTTTGTCCCAAACGACAAACTTTGGCCAAATGCCCAAGTTTACCACACGTCGTGCATTGCCAACAAACTTGTTGTACCGCGTGATGACCGTTGCAGCGTGCACAATAAGGTGCGGTACCGGCATATGCTTTCTTTGCAGGTGGCTGAGCTGGTGGGTTCCGCGGGTTCTGAGCAGTCTGTGCTGTAACAGCAAAGTTCTGAGCACCCTTGCGCTTTCTTGATTTCTTTGACGTCTCACCTTCCTCACCATTCTTGTTTTGACCTTTCTTGCTATCCTTCTTGTCAGCTGACTGTTTCTTGCCCTTGTCACCCTTCCTGTGTAACTTGTTCTTCCGAATCTGTGACTCGGTCAATGTCGCTGATAACTCGATCGCCTGACGGAGTGTGGCAGGGTTACTACCAGTAAGGATGTCTTGTACCGAGTCAGGTAAGCCGTCGATGTACCTTTCGATAGCCTTGTCGAGTGGGGTAACCATAGTTGGGCAAAGCAGACTCAATTCTTCAAACCGATCAGTATACGCCCTGTGCTCACCACTATCTTGCTTCAACTCATCAAATTCCTTCTCCAAAGCTCGCTGCTCATGACGAGGACAGAATTCCCTCATCATAAGGGCCCTGAGTTCAGCCCATGTCTGTGCTAGAGCAACTTCTGCACCACGATCCCTCATAACCCCGTTCCACCATGTGAGAGCCCTCTTCTGAAACACACTCGAAGAAAACTCGACCTTGCGATTGTCAGGACACTGCACGTGGCGGAAAGTATTCTCAATGCTCTCGAACCATTGAAGAAGCCCAGTCGCTCCTTCAGAACCACTAAACTTGAGTGGTTTAGCCTGGTTAAAATCCTTGTATTTGCATAGAACATTGTTGTTGTTGTTGGCTTGGTTCCATTGAGCAAAGAGGTTTGGAAACTGAGCAGCCATCTGTTGTGCAATGATTTCTGCCAGCTCGGCAGTCGCTATCTGGTTTTCACGTCGAGGAGGCATTCTAAAAGAGGAAACATGAAAGGAAACGAGTGAGAGAATTAGACGAAAAGAATGAGATGAAACAAATCTGATGGAAGCAAGGATAGTGGTCATTTGTTTGTTACTACAAAGCAACAAACGATCTCGGTGATTAACCAAAGTAAATAGGTCAAAAATAATGTATCGCGAAGACATGCTCGCCTATAAGTGAACACTCATCCCAAGAATTCCCAGGTAAGCACAACTGGTCTCGCGTCTGATGAGATGTATACGAAGTGCTTGCCTAGACAGAAAACCCAGGATACAGGCATTCACCCTTCCAATTTGCACATGTTCACATTATTTAAAACCCAAAACCTTGTCGAGATTTTGAAAATTTAAAAGGGGTTCAAAACCTTACAATAGAGGGTTCAAAACCTAGAAATCAATCATCCTAGAACAGATGATTAGTTTTCAAAGCGGTTTTGAAATTTATGTTCTTGTTGTGGTCGTCGCCTAAGGATAGGTGACAGTATTGTTTTATGACTAAACGCAAGTAAACTCGCGTTAGGGTCCTAAGAAGGTTATAGACTAGGTCAAAGCATTACTAATAACCTAATTCCCTATAACCATTGGCTCTGATACCATCTTTTCTGTCACACCCCGACCACGTAAAACAACAAAACGTGGCGGAAACATCGGGGAGTGTTGTAACAGAATTAATGTTTCATAACCATGGATACCAAAAAGTGTTTCGTTTTATTAAACATTGAGTAATTACATCGTCTGGAAATCTAATTACACAATTTAAACATAGTCTATCATTGTTATTGAGTCACTAAGGCCTTGTCCAGTCCTATGTGAGCATGCATCCTATCAATCGATATCTTTCAACAATACCTGAAACATATGTGAAAACGAGGTCAGCAAAGAAATGCTGGCGAGATACATAGGTTTTGTGAAAATAAGATTCATGACTTCTGTTTTTGAAAAATGTTTAGTCATGAACCTTGTAATTTGATTTGTCTTGTAAATCATTTGAAAAATAATAAGTTCAGATGATATGTATAAATAAGAGAATAATGCATGATTAAATGAATAACCATGTAAAATGAGTTTGTATAAGATAAGTTGTTTGTAAATCAATGTCTTGTGAAAAGTATGTTACTTGTATAAAATGTTCTATGTCTCAAACTGAAATGATTCAAATAACGCTACGATATGTAACACCATACAAACACTTATATATAGGAAGTACCAGCGGCGTATCCACCATGCTTGTATCATATTACACACGCCTCGTTACTTAATCAAACCAAACCAACAATGTAAGATGTCTATGTCTAAACCAATTGTCAAGTGTTATTGTATATACCATATCAAAATGTCTATGTCCAATGTAAATCAACAAATGTGCATATCAATGTCAATATGTTTATGTTTAATTGTATATCATGTGATGTGTAACCAAAAATGTCATGTATGGTAAGTGAAATGTATCAACTAAACCATATGTAAAATGCACAAAACAAAGTATTGAAGTAAATCTTGGTTTAAATCAATCTTATGTTTTGTGGAAATGCATGATCAAATGTAAATCATGTACAAATGTTTACCCAATCGTTCTTGTTTTAATCGTTCAAATCGTTCTTGTTTTAATTCGTTCAATCGTTCAAATCGTTCTTGTTCTCGTTCTTAACAAACCCTTACCAAAGGGTAAGTTAATATTTTAATTGTGAAACTACTTTATGGTCGATTCTCTAATAACATTCAAACCTTCTTGACGCGTTCATCGTTCCAACTCGCTCTCGTTCTCGTTCTTAACAAACCCTTACCAAAGGATAAGTTAATAATTACAGATTCAGTCGCTACCCACAACACCCACACATAACCACGGGTGCAGTAAATAACGGGATTTGTCAGATCCTATGGTACCATAACCTAATACTGGTCGGCTTGATCGTTGCTAATGAATGTCATCGGTTATGTAACTACAACCAACAAGTTCGTTCACTTTTTGAAATCATTATTAGTTTTTGAAATCATTGTAATCGTTCTTGAAATCATTGTTATCGTTCTTGAAACCACATTGTAATTGTTATTGAAATCCTTGTAATCGTTCTTGTAATCATTGTTATCGTTCTTGAAATCATATTGTAATTGTTATTGAAATCATTGTAATCGTTCTTGAAACCACATTGTTATCGTTCTTGAAATCATATTGTAATTGTTATTGAAATTTGATAAAGCATTTAGCACATATGAGTCACCCCAAAACGTTTGGAAAACAGTAAAAGAGGGGAATAATGTACTCGCCTGAGAGTGCTTAGGAGTCTTGAACAACTACCAAGTAAGCTAGAGGAGTCCCGGAAATCAAACGGTACCTATTATAGGTAACTACATAAATAACCCGGACCTAAATCGGAAGACTGGATAGTAGGAGGGTTTGTAAACCAAATGAGTGTAGGAACTCATGTGATAGGGTTTAACAAAGCCTACATACTAAATGAAACTTAACCTAAGTGCTTTCGACCCATCGCGACCCATTAAGGTAGGGGTGTGCAATAACCGAACCGTTAACCGAAACCGAACCGAAAACCGACAAAACCGAACCGAAATTAACCGAAACCGAATTAACCGAAAGTCGGTTAACGGATATTTTTTTTACCATCGGTTAACCGAAATTAACCGAACCGAACCGAATCATTTATTTTTTTTATATTTCTAGCTTTTATACCTTTATTTCATGTGTTATACTTTCATTTCATGTAATAATATCTCTATTTCATTTATTTATGGCTTCATTTCATTTATTTATACATTCATTTTATTTATTTAAACATCTATTCATGCATTTATACCTTCATTTCATTTATTTATGCATCCATTTCATGTATTTATACATCTTGTTCATGTATTTATACCTCCATTACATTTCTTTCTAAGCAAAAAATTTAGCCCTTGTTTGAATTGGTTATTAACCGAAAATTAACCGAACCGAACCGAAAACCGACAAATTAACCGAATTAACCGAACCGATTAACCGATGACTTCGGTTACGGTTACGGATAATGCTAATAACCGAACCGAACCGAACCGTGCACACCCCTACATTAAGGTAGCTTATGCTACTTTAACGCGTCGTGCGCGTGAAACGCGTTCGGACCGCCTAACTAGTCCTATGACAAGTAGAATATGCCTAAACATGTTACATATTCAGTTATGTGACAAAGGTTTAGGTTACATATGCTTAATTACCAATTATACATGAAAAGGGTATTCTGGTAATTTACCTAAGGCATATAAACTACCTATCATACAACTACTCAAACGATGTGACCATAAGGTATAACCTCGGAAGGTTATTCCCTATATACTATGGTCACCTAATGTATTTGGTCGGATCCTAATGATCGACCAAATGGGTCGAGTTCGAAGGTATAGGCGATTTATCAGATCGCCTACCCTACGACTCTAGACAACGTGGTAATCAGTGGGCATAGTCCCAAGGGACTATGACCAACGTGATTACACTCACGTTGCGAAGTTCAAACGAACTTCGCATTGACCATTACTGGTCAACGCTGAAAGTCAAACAAAGTTTGACTTTCGGACTCGAAAAGCAATAAAATAAGGAAAAGAACGAAAGAATACTAACCCAGGGTCCCCGAATGCTAATCCCGATCCAAGAACTCAGGTATGAAACAATGGTTTCAACTTAGAGCTCTCAAATCAGAATTCTAGTGGGTTTTAAAGCAATGGGGGGTGGGGTATTTATAGTTTTCGGTCCACCGTTAGGATCGTTTGTCGAATATCGTGCCTTAATCTTGTTCGTACACTTGTTGCAAAGTTATGGTAGCTAAATAAGGTCCTTATCATCTGACTAAGCATGTGAGAATGTGTGGTTGTGGTTAATCCAGCTGAAAACAGGCTGTTAAGTACACTGCATCTGGTCTGTCACAGGCTAGCGCACCGCTACGTTAAAAGTGTAGCGCACCGCTAGGCCCTAGTTTGGCAGAATTACACTTTTGGTCCCTGTATTGCAATCAGCCCATTTTCGACACGTTTAAGGCCCGTTAACCCCATTTCAAAGCTCTAAAATGAAGTTAAAGTATAGGGAACTTAAAACATGTTCAAAAATATCTCGGATGTCGGTTCGTTTGGCCGTACGGTCGCGATGTTCGCTTAATTACGACGGAATGCGCACAAGCGTGAAAAACGATCCAAATGACGCAACGAATGGATTTTTCTTATGGCGAACACTAAAATATAATATAGTCATGCTTACATAAATTTTTGGATGTCCGGATGTATTCAGAACGTAAGTTATGCGCGAAAGTGCAAACTTGTGCACTTTTTGACACTTTTAGTCCCTGAATGACACAAAAGTTTATTTTAGCACACCAAACCCCTCAAAGCCTATTTCTAAGCTATGTAAAGGATATTTAAGGTGTGTTTAACTTATGGTCATGTTCCGGAATGTCTGTTCTAGTACGAATCGTCATACTTTCGCAGTTTGTCAAGTTTAGTCCCTGTAAGCGAATTAACTTATTTTTGCCATACCAAAGCCTTCAAAACTTATTTCTAAGTTATGTAAAGGTTATTTAAGGTATGTTAAGCCAATGTCACTATTCCGGAGTGTTTGTTGCATTAAACTGGTTATATTTACGCATTGGTGCGCGTATAACCTTCCAGAAAGTGATTTAGAGTTTGGAATTGAACAAAAATTGATATGTGCAAATGATACACATATTTATACAAATCCCAAGTATGAAATAAAATATTTCATTGGTTCGGTATTTGTTTGATGGCCGTGGAGGCACAGGTGTTACATACCCGACCACCATAATACCACCAGAATTTAATGCCACGAATATTTGTACACTCTCAGTTACTCTAAATTCCCATGGTGCATATATTTTTTTCTGTCATTCAAAACTTAAGCTATGTGCACACACACACACACACACACACATATATATATATATATATATATATATATGTGTGTGTGTGTGTGTGTGTGTGTGTGTGCCCCCTTATTACCTTCACACTCAAGTTTTCTTCAAAGCATGAGGTGTCAAACAATAAAACGTAGTTATTAAATTCACTGCCACTGCCACCACAATAAGCTTGTAGCTTAAGTTATCAACGTGGTGTTCTAATCTAATTGATGACATGTAGAGTTTAAATTATAAATATTAAAAATGTTATATAGTTAAAATTATCCATATAAATAATCCTTAACTATGTGCTCATCCATTTTGACAGCCTACTCACAATCTATATTTTCTTTAGAGTAATTACAAGTTTTGTCCTTTATGTTTGTATCAAATTGCAAGCGGTATCCTTTGCCTTTAAATTTGACAAGTTTTGTCCTTAACGTTTCAAAATCCTGCATGTTATATCCTTTAGCTCTAACTCAGTCAGATTTTTTTGTTAAATATGGTCATGTGCCTTGCACATGAGGGTATTCTTGTCATTTTACTTCTTAAGGGACTATTGAGTAAATAACTTATATCAAGGGACAAAATGTGTAAAATGATTAAAGAATAAATATAAATAAAAAAACCTAATTAAAAAAAATCTCTCTCTATATATCACACGCCTTTACACTCTCTCTCTCTCTCTCTCTCTCTCTCTAAAAACCCTACAACAACCTCCGGCATCATTGTTATACCTCCTCCGGCCACCGCCACCACCACCACTACTGCCGCCACTTCCCACCCCCACCTACTGCCGACCACCACCACCAGTACCACTCCACCAGAACAATATGATCTTGTTTCTAAACTTGATTTTTGAATCTAGATAACATATCAGACCTGTTGTACACTTTTAAAACAATGAAATTGTTCTATAAACAGACCAAAAATAGCCCACAACCTGCATATATATGAATCAAAGCATTCTCCACATGTAAACTTCTATCAACCCCAACCTTCACAGCCTGCCCATAGGGATGGCAAAAAAGCCCAAGCCCGACGGGTATATTCGAAACCCGAAACATACGGGCCGGGTATACCCGAAGCCCGATGGGTAGGGCCGGGTATGGGCTTAAAAATGGAAAAAAATCGGGTATGGGTACGGGTATGGGATTTAGTGATACCCGGCCCGATACCCAACCCATTTACCCGAATAATACCCGAAATAATCATATTAGAAATTTCCATACATATAACTATATTAGTATCCAGAAAATTATATTTTTTCTTTTCATATTATAAATTTCCATACATGAACTTTTTTTTTTTGAACGGCAAACTCACTTTATATATATATAAAGAGCCAGCAAGGGACTGAAAAAAACTACAAACCCCAAAGAAAAAGAAAAACAAAAACGACTAACAGATTACAATTGTTCCACAATATCAAAATCTAACCAATTACCCCAACTCGGCTTCTTGAGTTTGGATCTGTTGCAAATCCAAAGGAAAGACTCTTCTTTTATTAACTCAACCATCTTGTTAATGGGAATAAAAGTATCTTCAAAAACTTTGACGTTTCTGGCTTTCCACAATCTCCAAACCGTGGCAATGATGACCGTATACACCATTTTTTTCCAAACTTTGTCCCCCTTCAAAATTATAGTTCCCAGAAGAAAAGATATAGATGATAGTATCCAGATTTTCCCACCTAATTTACCAAATGCATCATCCACTTCATTGAAATTGAAAAATCTTACCCTATTCTAATCATAAAGCAAGAACACAAAAAGTCAAGTAGCAACAACACCATTATCAGATATGCAGATCGAGATCTTGTTCTTGTAGTGAAGGTAATTTTTTCATGTCTACCAAGTGCTCTACCAAATGCTAAATAAATAAACTGTATGAAAGAGGTTTCAAGGGATGAGTGATGAAATGCTACTTTAGCTTCACTTTTGGAAAGCAAGCATATGGCAGTACTTACAATGGCTATCACAAGTGAACTTGCCTTTTTGACTACATATGGCTATCACAAGTGAACTTATCTTTTTGAATGCATATTTGGATATGAAGACACTAGTATTTCATATGTGGATATGTATTTGGCAACTACTTAGTGAACAAATAACTTATTTTTGAGCATGTAAATTCGAAATGGAAGTATTTAATCGTTTTGATTTAGTTTGGTATATGTGGTATGAATATGATATAGAAGTATTTAATCATATTTTCATTTGTTATAGTTATTAAAATTGTAAACTATATAAACATCAAAGTAAAAATTGCACATTTGTCCCAACGGGTATTTTTAATAAATTAACGGGTATACCCGATACCCGCGGGTATGCCCAATACCCGACGGGTAACGGGTCGGGTATGGGACAAAGAATTACAACCGGGTACGGGCCTGGGATTACCAATACTCGGCCCAAAACCGGCCCATTGCCATTCCTACCTGCCCATGCCACTCCTGACCCAACAACAAATCCCCTGATTTACCACACACACTAATCAAAGGTGGAAAAGGAAAACTATTGGGTTTAAATAAAACGTCATCATCTCTAACCATTTCACAATAAAAGTTCACAACTTTATGAGGCAAAGAGCAACAATAGCCCTTGATTACAGTATTCACATAATAAGTATCTGGAAATTCAATACATTTGAACAGAAGTAAAGTGTAATCAATGTCGCAAAAGGTTAAAGAAAGCATCAAAATTCGGCCTGCAATTGATGGGTTTTGGAGCAATTCGGAGGTTATAAAACGGGTCTGGATCTGGTAGAATCGGGTCAAGTTGTGGCATTTGTGTATAAGATTGAGTATACTATCTTTGAATGAATAATCAGATGGCGATTGAGATGAAGAAAAGTGGGTTCTTTTGGGGTTTATAAGAAACCCTTGATTTCTTGTGTAGCGTAGGTTAGAAGGGGATTGTTGCAGGGTTTTAGAGAGAGATTGGAGAGGCGTGTGATAGAGAGAGAGAGAATTTTTTTAATTAAATTTTTTATTTATATCTTATTATTTAATTATTTTACACATTTAGTCCCTTGATATAAGTTATTTAATCAATAGTCCCAGGAGAAGTAAAATGATAAGAATACCCTCATGTGCAGGGCACATGACCATATTTAACAAAAAATTCTATCTGAGTTAGGGCTAAATGACATAACGTGCAGGATTTTGAAACGTTTAAGACAAAACTCGTCAAATTTAAAGACAAAGGATACCGCTTGTAATTTAGTAAAAACAAAAGGACAAAACGTGTAATTTACTCTTTTCTTTATATATAAACTACTAGTAACTATATTTTCTATATATATATATATAGGGGAGCGCTAAAATGAAAACCACCTCCAGTTGTAAGAACCACGAGAACCGCTCTCAACCAATCAGAAAAGTGGTATATTAGTCATTTACCCCAAATGTCAAATCTTCCCTCTCTCAATTAAATTCACTGACTTTTTATAAACCTCTCTCATCTCTCCTCTATCATCTCTTTCATCTATTATCATCTTCATCTCTCATCTCTCAATTCAATCTCTTAAATCCATCTCTCATATTCTCCAAATAAACACAGAGAATCATCTCACACTTCATTTCTCAATTCCTTGTCTCCTCTCCCTCGTCTTCTGTCTGACAGCCACACCGGCCGACTGCTGGAGCCGGTATTCCGGTCACACCCCCTCTTTCGATAGATGAACGGACCACCACCACCATCGTCGGGTGGTGGTGGTGAGCGACGGCTGGTCCAAGAAATCGACGAGAGAGAAAGATACGCAGCGGTAGAGGCGAAGAGAGAGAGAGATGAACGGTTGTCCCACCACCACCATCGTCGGTTTAGATGAACGGTTGTCCCACCACCACCATCGTCGGTTTATCTTTCGTTAGATGAACGAACCACCACCACATCGTCGGTTTAGCGGCGGCGCCGCCGCTCACAGCGGCAGCGGTTGGGGGATTTGGACGGTTGTCCCGTAACCACTATGTTCTTACACTTCATTTTATTCTAAAACATTTAATTTGATGTTCGATAGGTAGGTAAATTTGGGTTAGCATTGACAGCAAACTTGATTTTGAAGTTACCAGCAAACTTGATTTGGAAGATGCAAATTTGATTGCTGTGATGGATGGTGGTCAGTGTGTTGAAATGGGTACACATGGTGAACTGATTAGCGCACAGGGGTTGTATTCAGAGCTTCTTAGATGTGAAGAAGTGGTCAAACTTCCTGAAAGGTACATTACTAATCTTTTTCCTTTTGTGTGTGTATGTATGTTTGTGATGGTTATATGAATTGTGATATTTTTCAGGTTACCAAGTAAGAATGACAATGCCAATGACTCAAAGTTTTCGGTTCGGTCAACAGTTGCTCAACTGTCAGATCTGGTGCGATTCTCGGTTTGGGTTCGGGAAATCTGAGCCAAACCCCGGTCAGTTTCACGATTCTCGGTCAGTTTCGGGTTTTTGGTTTGGGTCGAAAGCAGTCAACGGACCCGGTTCGGGTCAGCAGCAGTCAAACAAGTCAAAGATGGTCAACTGAGGACCGGTACAGTTTAAACGTAGCGAGTTATTATTATGTTAGTTTAGATTTTATTTAGTTAACGCGCACCGAGCTCGAACCGATACTTTAGTGACTTGTTACGTTTGGCATTTTGATAGAAATTTTATATATTGTGTTTATATTGTTAAAAATTGTTGAGTTTTGAAAAGATAACGACAACTTGAGTTGTCGGCTTATTCCAAAAACAGAGGAAACTCTGTCCGTTTTTCGTAAAAACGTAAAACGTAAAAAGTTTTAATGGAAAACGTAAAAACTTTAACGTAAAACGTAAAAACTTTAACGTAAAACGTAAACACTTTAACGTAGAACGTACAAAATTTAAAAAGTTTAACGTAAAACGTAAACTTTTTAACGTAAAACGTAAACTTTTTAATGTAAAAACTTTAACGTAAAACGTAACTTTTTATTAACGTAAAACGTAAAAACGTAAAACGTAAACTTTTTAACGTAAAACGTAAAAAGTTTAAAAAGTGTAACGTAAAACGTAATTTTTTTAATGTAGAACGTAAACTTTTTAACGTAAAACGTTAAATTTTTATTGTAAAAACGTTAAGTTTTTAACGTAAAACGTAAACTTTTTATCGTAAAGCGTAAAATTTTTAACGTAAAATGAAAAAATTTTAATGTAAAACGTAAACTTTTTAACGACGCGTGAAAAAACGGGGCGTAAACACGGCGCGTTAAAAAACGACGCGTGAAAAAGACGGGCGGAAAAACGGCGTGCAAAAAAAATTTGTTTTGTTAAAAAATCTGAATATAAAATGAATTTTTAATAAAAAAAAATTCTGTTTAAAAAATAACAATTAATATAATAATAAAAAATAGTAATAAAAAACAATAAAGACAAAAAGACAAAATTTAGTAAATTTACTAAACTAACCTTTTGAATTAAAATATTAAAGACATAATAAGACTAGACATATTTAATAATACTTTTTAATTACTTTTAATCTCATCCATTGATCTTGAAGATCTAATGGTTAAAAAGTGGTTCCCTCGGTTCTTACAACTGGGGGTGGTTTTCATTTTAGCGGTCCCCTATATATATATATATAGGATAAGGATCATGTGAGAAGTAGTAGGCTATTTGACCAACTTGAGAAGCATTCTGGACCACATATTTTCCCTAAGCAAAAAAATGTAAAAAAAATTCAATTTTTTTTTTTTTTGGAAAATCGCAGCTTTTTCTTTAAGGATTTAATTTTTTATTTTTTTTTAATTTTTTATTTTTTTTTGGGATTTATACATATGTGTATATTGTTAATCTTCTAACTATACATATATGTATATTGTCAATTATACATATATGTATATACATGTTTAAAATTGAAAAATAAGTGTTATTTAGGGTTTAGCATTAGTATTTAGGGTTTAGCTTTATGGTTTAGGGTTTAGTTTTAGGGTTTAGCATTAGGGTTTAGCATTATCGTTTAGTAATAGTATTTAGGGTTTAGCATTAGGGTTTAGCATTAGGGTTTAGCTTTTGGGTTTAGCATTAGGGTTTAGCTTTAACTTTTGGGTTTAGCTTTATCTTTAGGGTTTAGCATTAAGGGTTTAGCTTTAGGGTTTAGTTTTAGCTTTAGGGTTTAGCATTAGGGTTTAGCTTTAGGGTTTAGAATTAGGGTTTAGCTTTAGGGTTTAGCATTAGGGTTTAGAATTAGGGTTTAGCTTTAGGGTTTAAGGTTTAGCATTAAGGTTTAGCTTTAGTGTTTATGGTATAAGGTTTAAGATTTATAACATATATTTTTTCAATTTTAAACATGTATATACATATATGTATAATTGACAATATACATATATGTATAGTTAAAAAATTAACAATATACACATGTGTATAAATCCCAAAAAAAAAAATTTAAAAAATAAATAAATAAAAAATTTAATCCTTAAAGAAAAAGCTGTTATTTTTCAAAAAAAAAAATTGCATTTTTTTCACCTTTTTTTGCATTTTTTGCTTAGGGAAAATGTGTGGTCCAGATTGCTTCTCAAGTTTCTCAAATAGGGTGGACTTCTCTTAGGATCCCTACCCTATATATATATATATATATATATATATAAATTACTAGTAAACTAGTAATTGTTCATATATTTAGATACTACATAAAACTAATAACAGTATAGGATGAGGATCATTACAGAACACTAACTATTGCGAGAACAAAAAGAACAACTCTAAAACACTAAATTTTGGGATTTAAGGTTAATATTTATAAAATTTTATGTTTTTTTACATTCATATGTGTATTATATATACATAAAAAACCATATATTTTTACCTACAGATTGCCTACATACATGTTGGTAATTTAACAAACAAATAACCTACATATGTGTAGGTTATATAAAAAGTGAAAATTTTCATATTTTGTTTTGAATTATGGTGTAGGAAACAATAAATCTTACATTTGCAACATTTTTATTTACTTCATAGGCTTTTCGAATTGAAAAAATGGGTGATTCATTATGTTCTGCGTGTTCTCGCAATATTTAGTGTTCTGCATATAATCTTTCCCTAATGATATATTATCTAAATATGTATAAATACAGTACATGTGTATATATAATGTTGTTTATTCATCATGATGCCTTATTTCAATAATATTTTCACTTGTTAATTACCCGTTAAATTATTTTTATATATAACTTTAACCAACGACTAAAAAACAGGATGTTACAAGTCACAACAACAAAACACCGATAACTCCATCGGAGCCGATTAGATAACCATCGTAAACAGCCACGACAGGTTAGATCTGGTTCCAATCACCAAAACCGTTCACAATCGCTTACCTATCACCAGTGGATATGGGAACTCATCTAGCTGCTTGATGCAATCTCAAACTAGGATCATCTTCAAGATCACCGCAATTGGCATGCTCATAAACCCGGTCAGAATGTTAACGGCGACGTACTTGCAAAGGTACCCCAAACTCGATTATTATCACCTGGAAAACCAGTGTTGCACTCAAAATACCCACAACTTTCCTGACAATTTTTATAAGTCACGAACCTTACAGAACTGATGAAGATGATGATCGGAAATTGTAATATCACCGGCGACTACTGTTGATGTGATGTAAGTGGTGGTGCGGGTGATTGAAATTGGAGGTTTGTGGTGGTGCAGCTACTGTTGAGGTGGGCGGGTGATTGAAATTTGGGGTTTGTGGTGGCCATAGGATACAAAAGGGTGGTGGAAGTGGTGGTGAGTCGGATGTTTAAGAGGCGAAGTGGTAGTGGTTCGTCAGCTTGTTAGGGCAGTGGTGAGTGGAGGTTGTGGTCGGATGTTGGTGGATGTGAGGCTAGGGTACTAGTGGCGGGATTAGGTGGGTAAAGACGGTGGTTAAAGGGTGGCCAGATTGTATTGTTTACAACGGTGGTGGGTGAGGGTGGGGATGCATTGGTGGCGGTAGTGTTGTAAAAGTTGATTCCAAGGCTGAGTACTCGGCGACTACTCGGTACTCGAAACCTTACCTGGAGAGTTACTACAAGTCGGCCTTTATAATTCGGAGGCGGTCAAACTTGGCCTACTCGGCGACTACTCGGAATACTCGGTCAACTACTCGGAATACTCAGTCAAATACTTGGTGGGAACCTTGGAATACTCAACGATTACTCGGTCAACTACTCAGCCTACTCGGCGACTACTCGGGATTATGCTAATTTTGACATGAGTTATGCTAATTTTGACATGAATAATGATAGTTTTGACATGAATTACGCTTATTTTGACACATATAAAATATCCAATAATTAATTTCTATATATTTAACATGTCCGACTACTCTATGAGTACTCCTCGAGTACTCCCAACTCCCCGAGTACTCCCAACTCCCCACTCGGCCGACTAGGGAGCGCCTAGCGACTTCTACAACACTAGGTGGCGGTGGTGGTTTTTGAACATGGTGGTGGTGGAATTTTTATGGAGGGTTAGAGTGATGAAGAAGAGGGTGGTGGGCCCTTTTTAATAATATTTCTTTTTAGGGTAAATTACACTTTAAGTCCTTTATGTTTGTAGCGAGTTGCAATGGATAGCCTTTAACTTCAATAATTACAGTTACAATCCTTTATTTGGAAAACACATTACATTCTTTGTCCTTTAGCGCTAACCAAGTTAAAATTTTCAGTTATGTCTATCCACTTAAGGGTATTCTAGTCGTTTCATGTTTTTATTTAAAATTTCATTAATAAATAAAATCAAAAAATTGACATATATATAACATCATCTTCCCAATTCAATCATCTTCCCTAATTCACAAACCCTAACCACCACATCTTGCCACCACCACCTCATCCTGCCGCCGCCGCCACCACCACCACATCCGGGCGCCAACACCACCACAACCTGTCGTGTTGTACTATGCAAATAATGACCGCCGCCTTGAGTTTTCAAAAAAAAAGTCACATTTTAGAGACTTTTGTGGTGTTTTCGGAATCTCATATCCAGTTTCTTGTAAAAGTTTGGAGATTGGGGATGCTACAGGAGTATGAACATTAGTCATAAATCCTTGAAAGAAAATGAATAGGTTGACCTCGCACAACTAAGCTTTCAAACAGATGCTTCTCCTTTCTCGATAAAAGCAAGCCCATGTTTTCTTCAAGTTGTTGACATTAATATCCCAGATTCTACAAAGAAACTCCCGCTCTACCATTTGAAACTCAGCCTTTTACAAACATTCTTCTGATGTATTTCCTTTCACACCGACACTAGTGAGGTTGTGGATTCTTTAAAAGTGGGCGATGGCGGTGGACCTGATAAAAAAGTGAACAAACTGCAGGATGTGGTGGTGGTGGTGGCGGCATGACGAGGTGGTGGCAAGATGTGGTGGTTAGGGTTAGGGTTAGGAAATTGGGGAATAGAAGTGCGTAATGCAATTTTTTTGGTTTTATTTATTAACTTTTAAATAAAAACATGAATTGACCAAAATACCCTCAAGTGAATAAACTTAACCAGAAAATTTTAATTTGGTTAGTACTAAAGGACGTAGAGTGTAACGGATTTTGCAAATAAAGGATTGCGACTGTAATTATAGAAGTTAAAGGCTATCCGTTGCAATCCGATACAAACATAAAGAACGAAAAGTATAATTTACCCTTCTTTTTATTATGTTATTTTTTTAAATTGTAAGGGCAATTTAGTCCATTCACACTCAATTAATTGAGAAAACTAACTAATATTAAGCCTATGGACCATCCGAGAACAAATTTGCAAAACTAGAGGACTATAGCTGTAATTTTAAAAAAATGTAGGGACTTTTTCTGTGCTCTTCATGTAATGTAGTGAGAAATTGTTATATATTAAATTAAAGAGTTAAAAATACCCTTCGGAATTGCGATATCTGTTGATTTGACGAACGTACGCCCCAAATCAATGCCGAAAAGGTTTTCTTCTTCTAGGTATCTTTACTGTCATTGTTTAATGGGTTAGGGTTTTTGCTTCATCTTGCATGATACATTCTGTACGTATTGTGATCAATATTAGGTTTTTGTATACATGTTTCTGTATAATCCGGTCGGTGTTTGGATAATGAGTTGTTTTCCTAGGCCACCTGGCCGGTGTTTCCCCCGTATTATACAGCATGTATGAACGGAATTAAGTGACCTTTTGCAGGTCTTTATGTCAAATCATATCGTTTGCGTATATGTTGAAGTGTTGAACAGCCTTTTGCATGTCAAATCATAGCCGCCTAAATTTTAAACGGCCGTTTGGGTATAAGTCAAACGACCGTTTGATGACGTGGAACGGTGTAAGGGTGTGGGTATAGCATGACCCTTCTATAGGGCCCGCATGATGTGATAGGGTGTCCACTGTTGGGGGTGGTGTACCTATATAAGCACCTAAGGGTGAAGGGGGTGGGTGCCGCGAAGTGTGCGGGGAAGGATTGTGTGGCGCGGTGAATGTGCCGCCAACAAGGAAGGAGTGTGCGGGGAAGGAGATATGCGGGGACTATGCGGGGAAGAGGATGGAGAGGGGTAGTGGTGGGCCCCACTATCTTTCAACCAATCATGATATGCCATGTCAATTCCTCTCTCATACACCATTCTTGCCCAAAAACATAAGGGGGGTGGTTTCACCCAAACCATTTAAAAAAAATGCATGATTGGTTGAAAGAGAGTGGGGCCCACCACTACCCCCTCTCCATCCTCTTCCCCGCATGCAGCAACTCTTCCCTGCAAAAGACCTTCACCGCACGACATAAACTCCTTGGCGGTGCACCCCTCATGCGGCAAACTCCTTCCCCGCTCACTTCCCCGCTTCCACCCCCTTCACCCTAAATAAAATCGTAACCAGTTTACCTAAGCTGTCATAATCTATTATTGTTATTTCAAATTCCAATATTTTTTTTCCAGTTTTGGGATTAGTTGAACCCATGTACTGGGTTCAGTTGATTGAAGCTTGCTTGGTTTATGTCTTAGGTTTCTTGGGACTTTTAAAGAAGATAAACACTTTTTTATAAAAATAAAAAAAAACAGATAAAAAGTGTGAGGCCCTCGAGACGTTTAGATCCCGAAAACTTGAGCAAGAGCTTAGTGTACACTAGGTGTTGCTCTATGTACAACCAATAGATGCATATATATATGAGACGACGTCTTTAGGGATGATCTTCTAGAGACAAAACTGCGGAGACCACATGCCGTCCCTACAAGTCAAAATGCATGTCGTCCGTATAAGCCAAAAATTTAGTCTCCACAAATATATTTTCTTGTAGGGATATATGGTGTTTAAGGTCAACACATTGTGGATACGGTCAAAGAGGTTACTTTCTAGGCTTACCTCTAGATTATATGGTGGTTAATGGCTAAGGGGCTGTTTGGTAGCCTCTGAATGGTCATTAAGAGGCTACCTCTTAATGGAACCATCAAGAATTTTACCAATGAGAAGGTAGAAGAATGTGACATGTGATGATTTACCATTCAGAGGTTACCTCTTAACCATTCAGACTTGAGGTTACCTCTTATTCATTCAGAGGTTTTAAACCATTAAGAGGTAGCATCTGAATGGTCATTAAGAGGCTACCAAACAACCCCTAAGTTTATCTAGGTTTTGATCAAGATTTGGGAGTGATCTTGTAATCATATTCATATCTGAATTTGTGTTGTTTTAAGACTTTAGTATTATGATATTAACTTCAAAAGGAATTTTATATTTATCTGTTCTTTATAATTAAGAGAATATGTGAACACCTTCTACTTTTCAGCTTTATGCAATCTTGAATGCAAATTTGTATAATTTCCATAGTCACAGGAAACGCTAAAAGACCCTTGTATCGCGTACCAGATTCGCCGTACCGAATCGGGGTACAGAGTCGTCCCAATCGCTAATTTGGACCGTTCCCGACCGTTCCCGATTCTGTATCATA
The DNA here is from genome assembly GCA_030545235.1 of Helianthus tuberosus. NCBI lineage: Eukaryota > Viridiplantae > Streptophyta > Magnoliopsida > Asterales > Asteraceae > Helianthus > Helianthus tuberosus. Next base: position 59,565,366 of record CM060380.1, read on the forward strand.
ATAGCGTTCCAATCGCGTTTCCGTTTGTGGTGTACGGCGTTCCGGCGTTCCAAAAGTCAGATTCCGGTACAACCAGGTCCTGAATAGTTTTTCCCTCCATTAACTTTTTCCCGCTTTTTATAGGTAACTGAAGAGTTTTTTTCCCACCAATAACTTTTTCCCATGTTAACTATAAATACATGTTGTAACAATCAATCTAGCACACAGAAAATAGTTTTTGATTATGTTCTTGAAAATTTAATGAAAAATCTATTTTATACTTTTTTATATATATGATATGTGTACCAAACTACGGTGGTACGCCATAGGATACACCGTACCATGTACCGAATTAGCGTTCCCAAATGAACCTACCCCCCAACGTACCGATTTTTAGAAAGGCCCGAATTGCGTACCCGTTTTCGTACCACGTACCGGAGCGTACCGCGTTCCATGTGACTATGATAATTTCATGTTCTTTGTACCTCCTTTTATTTGTCCATACTCTATATAAATACAATTTGGTTAAATGAGAGGAGTAATCAACCGAATGCATGATTCAGTTTTTTTTTTTTTTTTTTTTTTTTTTTTTTTTTGCAGCTGATCATAGTGAGGTGGAATATTGACCGTTCATCTAAATATGGACCGTTGTGATTGGAAATACATCACGCAATTAAAGGGAATAAGCTATGATATTAGAATGTGTGATTATGGTTCTATAAAACCGTGCTATAACAAACTGAAGAATGGTGAACTTGGCGATCAAGAGTCGGATAATGACTATGCTTGGTTTCTTGATTTCTTAATTGAAAATGGTGAACTGACAAAAGACGTCATACGAAAGGATCAGAATGAATATGAAAGCGAAAACGAAGATGAAGATGTACATGTAGATGTAGATGAAAACAATAAAGATCCTGAGCATCTCCTGTTTTTCGAGAATCTCACAGTACATGGTAAATCATACAAGCTGAAAATTTCTCAAGATGATGAGGAACCTCGGTTTCTGTATTATGAAGAGCAGGTTAGTTCAGATTGGTGTGATGACCTTCAAACATGTACTGATGATAGTGGAGATGAAGTAACCGTTTCTGAAGATACGCAAATCAAGCAGCAGGCTAAAAGGAGGCGGAATGAAAAGAGTGGTCGGATTTCTACTAAAAACGAAGTTTCTAAAAGAAAGAAGATAAATGTGTCGATAAAAGATAAGACTATAACACAACCCCCTCGAGGCCAGGGTAACACTGTGGAAACTTGCCACAATGTGTCGATAAACGGTGCAAACAGTGCAGTTAAATGTAAAGAAGAACCTGTGGAATATGAAATGGACGTTACAACTTGTGATTCAGATTCAGATGTAGTGATTTTGGATAATGTTCAGAATTGCAGTGAAGTGAATAATAAACAACTAGTATTAGCAGAAAAAGAACCATCTGTACGTATTTCGTTCTCTTTTTAGATGTGGCAAAATTTGACCTGTTTATTTATTAATGGGTTAATTTGGATCCTGTTTAATCTCAAGCGAGTCAACCCGGTTGAAAGTAAATCAATCTTATTCAAACCTTTTGATATTATTGTAATAATCTTGGCCTGTTTTGACCTGTACAAAAATTGACATGTTTATGTTATTTACGATTATTATTTCAGTTAAGGGACAAGCTGATGAACATTCTTAAGCATCCATATAACGAAGAGGAGTATAGTTTACTTTCAGAATATATAGAGAAGGAGAAGCCGGTATGTCAACTTAGACCCTTGCGTAATGGCAGGTCGAGAGCATTTGCTGAGACTGGAGTGAACAAGTCGGTGCTTGATTATGGCCCTGGTAAGTAAAGTTTCACATGTTCTTTAATAATCATATAGCGTTAATGCATTATAATTAAGGATGATGAGACATGGTTTTGTATGTTTGATGTACTCGTTTATCCAAGTTGCACAACCTTCTCTTAGGGGTCTTTGAATACATATCCAATTCTAAGTAGAGAACTGCGTTCATCATGTAAACACTTAAACATATTGTTTTGGCCGTGATCCAAAAGGCGGTGTCTTCTCTTTCCCGTTATATCTGTGCAGCTTGGATAAAATTGATTTTGTTGCCATAATCATGCAGAAAGATTTCAACGGATGCTCGATGCTGCCCACACGGATCCACCTAAAGCTCTTAATCTCCTGCGGATGTTTCGCTTCTGGCTAGAAGTAAACTTTCTTACATTTATGACAAACTCCCATGTAGATATGTGTTTAGAATTTTACACTGATATGCTAATTTGGACGCATTATTTATGAACGGGCCAGTTTGGGTTACGTTTATCACTAACAAGTTAAAATCTGGCTCATAGTGTATTTTTAATATGTAAAGTCTCATAAATCATTTTATTAAAAAAGTTATATGATGGAAAATCATTATAATTTTGGTAATCATAATTACTGTTATTGATAAAGAAAATATAATAACTTTGTCAGGAAAGTGTTTTCGGTCAACCTGACTCATTTTGGCCCGTATATAAAATGATTAAAATCTACACGTTTTGACCAGTTTTGCAATTTTTACGGACATATGTTATATGTTACTTTTTGATGCATGACAGCACGCCCCCAATGACGATGCATTTCAACCATGGAGAGAGAAGCGGTTTCTGAAGGTGCGACCCAGTGAGAAGAATGCTCTAACTCACATGTAGCAGCAGCTGCTTTTGGAGGATAAATGACTGTTGATGACTTAAAAGCCTTTGGTACAAAATGGTAGCTTAAGATAACCATGACCCATTCAGTTTACGTGGGTGATTTTGTTTGCTAAAAGTATTCAATGGGCCTATTTTTAAATTTTGCTAACTTAGAATATGTCCAGATGAGCCAACACCACCCACTCTCTGTCTGCTGCCAACACCAAATTGGTACTTTAAAAAAAAAAAAAAAAAACCCATTTCAACCCGACTTGGCCCACCTGTATTGCACGCTTAATAACAATTGTGTGTGTGTGTGTGGGGGGGGGGGGGGGGGGGGGGGGGTCATTCATGTCTGGTTGATGGGTTAAATTGTTTAACCCGAACACAACCCTATAGTTATCTATGCGAAAAACTTTAACCCTAACAATGACGCAAATAAAATTGTGTTATTAAAACACAATCTAATTAATCCGTTTGTCCAAACCTGGCAAACTGGTTAGCTGGTTGGCCGGTAGTAATCAATTTATAAACATTTTAATCGGGTTGGTGAGTCTGCATATTTTATTTAATTAAATAGATTAAACAAGTCAACTCAACACATCCGTTTATTAAGGCTAGAGGGTGTGGGTTAAAGCCCCAGGGGCTTTATTACGCCACGTAAGCGCCACGTAGACGACACATAAGCATGGGGCTTTATCATTAACTTACATGGTGTGGAATAACGCCCCTTATAAAGCCTTTTTTAACTATATTAAAAAAAGCTGATTGGTTGACTTTTGGTGGGGGCCCTTGATTTCATCCACTTGTGCACGCTAACCCTTTGGCAGAATCAATCGATAGCGCCCCCTTTAACGGAGGCGGGGTGGGGGTGGGGCGCCAAAGGGCGCCATGGAGCTTATGTGGCGGGGTGGCGCGAAGCCACACCCACTAGCCTAAATGAGTTAAATATTACAACCCAAAACCTTATTATTTTACGTTTATTTAATGACATTGTTATGCTATATTAATTTCCAGCTTTGTATCATGCCAGCAGAACAAAGTACCAAGTAACATGTCAGGAATAACACATAATTATCTTTTATTCTATAAATTAGAAAGCAAGTCATTATTTTACACAGAATTGGATCTCACCAAAAAGAGACCATTCTTAAATTCATTTAACACCACCACAAAAGACAATAACTTTACAAATCAAAACCTAGAAAGCAACATGAATTTAAAACCAACTTGAGCTACAATTAAGAAATTTGTTACGGTAATTCATATCGAAATTATACTTTTGGTTAAAAATCAAAGATTAGTCGAAACTCGATGAGCGGCTCCACCTGCCACGTAGATAATCCTCTAACGACACACTTTCCTCAACGCTGCTCATGGAAAGAGACGAAACCTCGACATCGAGCAATGCAAGGTTAAGATGTGACCTTATATTTGATTCCTCTTCTGATACCTGTACTCTTGCATCAGACCCCACTTCTAACCGGGCCCATTTGGTTACTTCAACATCCCCATGAAGAACTTTCAGAACCTGTGATGATTACATAATCATATGTTTGTCAAATTCTGGTTATTATTTTCTGAAGAGTAAAATGCCATTTTCGTCCCGAGGGTTGCTCAGTTTTACGACTTTCGTCCAAAGGTTTGTTTTTCCGCATCTAGATCCAAAAGGTTTAAAATCTTGCCATTTCATCCGGCGCGTTAACTCCATCCATTTTTCTCCGTTAAGTCGGGGGTATTTCCGTCTTGTTTGTTAACTTAAAGGGCAATTCGGTCTTTTTCGGGGTATTCAGTCTTTAAAGTGAAAAAGACCCAATTGCCCTTTAAGTTAACAAACAAGACGGAAATACCCCTAACTTAACGGAGAAAAATGGATAGAGTTAACGAGCCGGATGAAAATGGCAAGATTTCAAACCATTTGGATCCAGATGTGGAAAAACAAACCTTTGGACGAAAGTCGTAAAACTAGCCAAACCCCAGGGACGAAAATGGCATTTTACTCTTCTGAATTACTAGACAAAAAAAGACATTTTGGACAACAAATGCACTTACAGAGTTCATGTGGGGCCGAGCACGTGGTGCACGCCTTATGCAAAGATTAGCCGCTAGAGCCATCCTCTCCATTTGATCGGCATCGAAGTTGTTCCCAAATGTTTGATCTAATAGTTGAGAATATTTCCCACTGCTCAATATCGGTTTTGCCTGCACATGATTATTTTTTAGTAAATTTAATAAGTAAAACTAGGCGTTGTAATATCTAACCCGTTTATGAAACGGGTCGTGCCAATGTTCACCTCTTTAATTAAACTGTTCGACTCATCAACCTGTTTAACCAAACACGCCAACCCGCTAACCCGTTTAACCATACAGGTCGACACGCTAACATGCTCATTATTGTATTACAAACCGTTTTGACTCGTGTAGATTAATGGATTAAATGATTCGTGTTCAAGTTACACGATGTATAACATGTCTGGGTTAGGGCTAATATCTTTGACATGAATTAATATACGGTGTTTAGGTTCAACGATTCAACCAGCCAACCCGATACGATACATACCCAAATAACCAAGCTTTCCTCGCCCTTGGGATGTTCACTGCTTATCGGTTTTCTCCCTGAAAGAAGCTCAAGAAGAACAACACCAAATGCATACACGTCGATCTTATCAGTCACCTTTCCATACATGAAATATTCCGGAGCTAAGTAACTGCACCAAAAATCTTTAGTCAGTTTCAATATTACGTTTGACATTCATACATAAGTTGGTATTTCCGTCAAAAGATAAACACAAAATCAGATCTGAAGTTACAAACCCAAAAGTTCCCGCAACATCAGTGCAAGTTATCTGAGCGGAAGTGGTCGACGCCCACACCGCGAGCCCAAAATCAGAGAGCTGGAAAAAGAGATACATCGAAAAAAGTGTTACTATAAGTCTATAAACAGACAAATGCAAGTTAACAAAAAAGAGATATAGAAAAAATCACCTGTGGCTCAAAATCATCAGAGAGTAAAATATTTGATGATTTAACATCCCTGTGGATTACTGTTGGATCACAGCTATTATGTAGATAAACGAGTGCTTCAGCTACACCGACAGCAACCTTATATCTCTCGTTCCATCCAAATGCAGAATCCTTCTTATTGCCTAATTTAACGAATAATAACATGAATCAACGGAAAATGATATATTGGTATAAGAATTGTATTATTTCATTTTCACAAACGGGGATACCGTGCAGATTATCTTCAAGACTTCCGCGTGACAGAAAATCATAAACTAAGAGGAGATTGTTGTCTTCAAAGCAAAACCCGAAAAGGGAAATGATATTTTGATGATGTAAAGCATTGATAATCTCAATTTCCAACACGAATTCTTTCAAGACGTCTTCGGTTGATTTCAGGATTTTAACAGCTATTTCCTTGCCGTCGGGAAGACACCCTTGGTAAACTTTACTACTCCCTCCTTTTCCTATCATATTCTCTGAAAATCAAATAAAAGATTTCGTTAAAATGTAAGTCATTTTATATACACATTATAGGAATACGTACGTAGGGGATGGTTATCTTGAAAACACTAAATATTGTGAGAACCGTGAGAATTAATGGAAAAACCAATCAAAAAATTATTTTTTTTAATACAAACTCTCATTATAATTAAAATACAATATTAAAAAAAGAATTTACTATTTAAATAATACATCTCTCCTCTCAAAATCACTTTTAATAATTTTTTACATGTGTAAATACAACAAATTTACACGAGTAAATGACAAAACTTACAAATGTGTAATTTTTTCTATATATGAATACATGTAAATTTATTTTCTAATATTGTATTCAAATAATAATGATAATTGTAAAAAAAAAATTGAATGGTTTTTGACCAAGTTCTCGCAGTTCTCACAAATTATATGCGTTCTCATTTTAACCTTACCCTACGTACGTATATAGATAAAATATAGCACAAACCGGGTTTGAAGTTTTGTGTTGCAGAGAGAAGTTCTTGATATTTAAACAATCTACAAGTGGCTGAATATTTATCATGGAGACCCTCTAATTCTTTCGGTAGACTAACCGAATCATGATCTGGAGAAGAAGAAGATAGATCACATTGAAGTTCATCACCACCAACACAAACAATCGCTCCATTTTCAATATTTACTTCTACAGATCTGTCTTTTTTATCATGAAACACACCGTCGCTTCCTGAATCTGAGTTTGTGATCTGAAAGCAATGTCTAACCGGCAGCTTCATAGCCCATTGTACCACCGAGATCTGGTGGACCCGCGGTTTATCAGATGGAAGCTCATTAGATGAAATGGCTCGGCGAAGGAGCGGCCAACCAGGTCTTAACTCAGGCAATGCTCTTAGTAATAAAGAGGTTGAACTCGATGAAGCTTCTAGCGTCTGTACAGGTACTAGAGCCATTGAATTATCTTCTTTTTCATCATCACCGTTACCGTTAGAAACTTCAGGAACCGGAACCAAATTAAGTGAACATATTGAACAGTTATCTTGGAGTGAACTCGATGTGCGCTTGGATTCAGATTTAACTAAAGCCAGCTCCAGTTTCTTGCAATCATTTTGATTGTCAATCGCATCATTTCCATTTTTTAGTAATTTCGGATTTAGACTCAACGATCTCTGAATCAAACTAAATAAATGATTCTTATGCCGATCTGAACTCCCTACAATGCAACCAATAATAATCCAACATCAAAACTAATTACATGTTTCAGAATCTAAACCAGATGCATCTTACAATCATTTCAGTTGTTTACTTATTTTAATTGTTTACCTACCTTTTGCACCGGACGATGACGAAGGGGATTGTCTATGAAACACAATTTTACCATTATTCACAGCAATTACAGAACAACTTTTCGGTAACTTCTTAGCACAGTATTTTGCTACGGAGGATGATGATCTAGCTGTGTGATTAGCTCCAACAATGACCTCACTTGCACCATAAGATTTAGCTTCTCGAACAAGAATTTTTCGAACCGAAGCACCTCTACAGATCTTCAACTTAAGATCCACCTACAAAATCCCAAAAAAGGGAAAATAGTCAAATAGAGCAAAATTGTAATAAATTAGAGTAAAATCCTCATAACTGTATCCATCAAAATCAAATTCAATTTATCTCAATTAAATGAGGTTTAATGCTCTTAATTGAGTAGCATTTGAAGTAAATCAATCAATTCTACCGATCAATTTCTTCAAAATTTGAAACAATTCACAACTAAAAATATAAAAAAAATCATAAAAAATTATAAAACCTACCTGTTTGAGGTTACAAAACCCTTCGTAAACCGCAAGAACAGAATCGAACGAATTCACAAGCGATAACAACGACGATTTTCCCTCAAGATCCACAATTTCTTCAACAAAACAACACAAAACACACTTAATCCACAAAACGTCAAAATCACCACCTAATTCTCAAATTAACAACAGATTAAACTATTCAAACTCATAATTCATAAAATTCATAAAAAATATACCGTTATTAGTAACAATATGAACCGCAACAACACGATCACCAGCCTGAGCTTGCGTAACCAACGTCCACGTCAGCAACTCTCTACTCTGCTCATCTAGCTTTACTCCAACCACCACCGTCCGTCCTCCGGCCACCGTCCGGTCTCTGAACTCTCCGGCGAGCTCCGTTTGACTCATGACCGCAAAGTGTTGACTGTTGACTACAGATTCCGAACAAATTGAAGCAGTAGACATTGTGTGATTACGTCATTGATCTGTTGGCGTAAAATGCAGGTGAAAAAAGTGTGATCGGAGATGGTTATGGACTTATGGTGGTGAACAGTGGTTTAACGGTGGCGGTTTTGGTTACCTTTATTAGGTTTGCTGCTTTTTCTTCATGCTCGTGTGTGCAACAGGGGACCATAGACTCAAGTCACAAGCCACTAACAAAGTAACAATCTTTTTTTATTTTGTCTTTAAAACACTTTTTTTTGTTATTTTATTTGAATTTTTTTTGGTTATTTTATTTGAATAATATCTGTATGTATCTAGCAAATTAATTGTTTTCTGTAACTACTTTGCATATCATTGATGTGAGATTAGAAAAATGTTTTGATTTTTCTAGAAAGGGAAATTGAAGTTTTGTAATTTGTTAGCTGTTAATATTTCATACTGGTATATTAATTGTTGACTGAACTTTTACTTTCGTTGACAAAGGTAGTCACACTCGCAAAACTATCAGAGAATTAGATTTGCTTCCACTTGATTTTGCTCAATTAAGATCGAAATGAGAAATGTGCATTCCTTGTGAGTGATATAGGGATGAAAAACTGTGTATCGACACCGCTGAACATATACAGTACGGTATTTGGTTTTGAATTTAACTTAATTTTGGAATCGGTACCATGCGGTACGGTACCTGTTCAGGACTTTAATTGGTACCATAACATACGAGTACCAAACGAACATACATAGTACGGTATTCGTTTTGGTTTTAGCTAAAAGTTAGTATCGGTACTATGTGATACGGTACCGGTTCATTACGGTACTAATACCTATCTCATCCATAGTGTATGTGATGTTTATGTAATCGGTTTCACCCTTGATAACGAAAATGAAATTAAAAATACAGTTACCTGAGTTAATGGTATAGATTATTGCCCACTAATAAGCAATACTTTGAATTATAAAAGTTGTATTTGTCTTATTTAAATTATAGGTTACTATTTGAAAGCTGTCTGGACCACCGTAGGGTGATCCGTGAAAAGAAGAGCCATCCGAAATCTCAATGGGATGGTTCGGTGTACCACTGGCAGGTTCGACGGGATCCGTGTCCTCGTCCATATCCTCCGCATGATCGCCAGAGAAATGATCCTCTAGCCCCAATGGGTTAAAACCCAGTGGCTCTTATATGTAGTTGGCCGGGTTAAACCGGCCCCTGAAGACAGGTGTAGGGTCTCCGAAAGAGTGGTGCGATAAAGATCGCTGTAGGGGTATGTAGGAAGGTTGTGGGTTGTTGGGCTCATACTCTGGCCGTGGCCCATAAGGGTTATGAACAGGAGGTGTTGAACTGTGCGAAACCGACCGTCTAGCCGGCTCGAAGAGGTTCCTCCGGTTCTGTCGAGGATCGTCACTCTCGGTGGTTGAAGGAGCTCGCACATGCGAAGGCCCGGCTTCATTATCATTGGGGGCGGTGATTGGCCCCTTGCCTCGTCCTCTACTTCTAAAGAATCTTGGCGGCATATTTGATCCTTTCAATATAGCATGAGATAACAACAAACATATATAAAATAACAGACAAAGTTAAAAATAAATTGAAACAAATTTGGATTGTTCCTATGTTCTTTGTCTAGACTCGAAAGTTTAGAAATGTGCAATCGTGTAACTGAGATTAAACACAAAAGGCTAGTGTTTAATTCACTCAGTGTTGGCTCTGATACCAACCTGTCACACCCCGATTTTCCACGTGTCACCGGTGGGCCCGGTGGGGGAGTATCGTGACGTGGTTGGCAACATAATAGTCAAACAACACAATAATTAATATGCACAGCGGAAGCAAATTGTAAGATATATTTCAACCGAATAAATATTGTAATACCATGTATCACAACTGTCGATTGTTTATCCACAGACGGATCGAAATTAAAATGGAAACAATAGTTCAACAGACTTCTAGGCATCTTAAGCTTGCGAGACTTCTATTGATGCTAAGGAGAAATCCCAGCCAATTACGCTTAGTACCTGCATTTAATCTTTTTGGGAAAATACGTTAGTTTACACTGGTAAATACAATCAACTGACTCATTTTAAAAATGATTAAAAATTGATTTGGATGCACGTGGCATAAACATTTTATAACTTGGGAGAATTATTTAAATATATAATCTTGTGAACGGATTACATGCTCCTTATGCGTTCAGTAGCCCGGATCGTGTCCGGGTTAAAGATCAATAGACACACCACATTATTCTTTTGTGCACTGACGGGTGTACGCCTACACCCCGCGCTTAAGTCGTGGCCATTTCGTAAAATGATGCCAAGGATATCCGGGACATGGTCATTAACCCCCCAAAGGCTTTTAAGTAAACAAAACTGTTTAAACGGGCCAATCAAATTATTCAATTAACCACCAAACGATGGAAGATTTGATGCCCGACCAAGCGGTATTTTATATACCGTAACCCAAGCCCGTATAGGGAAAATAAGTTAAAAGTATTTACCTGAGCAAAGTAATAGTCACAATAAGCAAATTGCAAGTAGCTTTTACTGGTTCTCCTAATCTGGAACGAAGGTTTATAATAACCTATTAGATTCCTAACGGGTCTTTAGTTAAGCTTAAGCTTAGACCGGTTAGTTTCAAAGATACGGTTCGTACGCATGATTAAGCGAAGACCGGATAGAATGTGATTTAGGCCCGACAAGTTCGGAGACTTGCTTAATATGGGTATTTCATACACACTCTGGATTTTGAGATAAAACCGATAAGGTTTGACCCGTTTCGGCTAATTTATGTAAACTTGTTACATAAACCGAACCGAACGCGTAATAAGCGTAACGGGTATCCGTAAGAGCCATATACATGTTTCCTAAGTTAATATGCTTCAAATATGTTGTGACATCAGTAAGATGTCTTTTATTATGCCCGAAATGAATTTAAACACAACCTATGCCCCGTAGGGGTAGTTTGGTCATTTCAATGGTTATAAAAGAGTCTAAGTATTTACCTGAGTTACAGGTCTGATATAATCAGCAAAAATACTTAGTTTACTAAGTTATAACAGTAGGTTAAAGTATATATGTGAAATTTATCAATTTTAACCAAACTATGCACCGTAGGGGCATTTTGGTAATTTCACATAAGCCGAAAAGCTCAAAACTGAAGTCTGAGTTAAACAACTTTTGCTTACTGTTAAAATATTATAATTTACCTAAAATATCAGTAGGTATCACCCTTTGTATGTTTAAAATAGTTTTAGTACATACTATGCGTTAAAAACGCTTAATTAGGCGATTAGAAGCCGTTTCCGGGTTCTATATAGAAAGCTGATATTTTTATTATTCCAGAAGGCTTAAAATAATTTATTTATCATATCTAATCAGTAGCAAAAGGTTTGGAGTCGATTAGATATGTAAAACTCATTTTATAGCCCGTAAGGGAAAAACCGACAATTACCGGATTAAGCCTATGACTATAAGTTATGCCCAGCCTAAAATTAATTAAAAATCTTCAAAAAACCCAAAATAATATATTACATCAGTGGGTAAAGATTTTGATATCAAAAAGTAGGCTTAACTAGGCTATACGCTAATTACTCCGTTTAATTAACATAAAGCTTCATAATTACGCTAATGAGCATAACTCTCAATCTACACCTCAAACTGATATCAAATTTTGGGTGCAAGTTTATATATCAGTAATTAAAGTTTCTACTCTTTTACATTTGCAAAATCACGTTTTAAGGTGAAAAGGACATAATGGTCAACATATGAGCAATTAACGGAATCATGCGTATTAATTGGTTAACTAATGAACCATGGTCTATAATCTCAGAGGGTTATACTAGTATGTAACCTGGTCCAAATGAAGCTCTTAGGTATTTCTAAAACATACCAAAACGGGCCAAAACTGAAGTCAAAGCAAAAGTCAAAGCTTTGCGACTTTCGGTTCCGAACCGGGTCTAAACAGGAAATTGTCGGGTTGAACATGTTTAGACATGTTCTTACACTAGTTACCAAGTTATATTAATGATCAAACAGGTTGTATATGTTCTACATTGCTAATCATGCATAAATTAGAAACTAAGTATTCTGTTGACTTTTTAATGACAAGTTTGACCCGACATTTGACCTAGTTAGATTGGGAATCAGGGGGAACCCTTTTAAGGGTTTATTACCCACATAATTACCAACTTATAACTACTTTTGATTCGACTAATCACTGGACCATTAGTGATTAATCTTAAAGTCAACCGTTAATTACGACGGTTTGACTTTTAAGCTATAACTAAGCAAAAACTTAACTAAGGAAGAATTAGCAAACTTACTGAAGTCCTATGCTTGATTAGGAAGGTCTTGTGTCTGCTCTTAAGCTCCCAAAAGCTCCAGAATTGCACAAGAAGTGAATGATCAAATGGTTGCAACTTCATGGCCTTTTATAGTGCTCAAGAACACTTAGATTGTTGACAAACAACTCTAGCAATGTTCCCTGATCACTAACACATGTCCCTAGTGTCTAGGAGCCATTTAGGGGTCGTCCAAATATGAGGAAAATCGTTCAAAGGTCAGTTTCATGCGCATAACAGCAAACAGCCAAACTTTCTGTCGCTGGCACCCCTTTACGGACCTTAAGGGGGTGGCTTACGGTCCGTAAGCCTATGATCAGAAGCATAAAACTTTTGTTCTTTCAAATTTCGAAAGGGCAACTGATGTGTAACGATTTTGGCCATGTTTTATCAGTATGGGCCTCAAGTTTTGGGTCTTGAACAGTTATATACCCTACCATTTGGCCATGTTTTCTTGAATCCTTTTGAAAGTGCCGAAAATGAAGGTTTACCGTAGAAATTCCATAGGATCCTATCTTGCACTTCGAATTCAATTATCGTCAACCATTTACTGGATTGAATGTATATTAGATGTGTGTAATATATGTTAGGGTCTTGGGATTCGTAACGAGGTCGTTCAGAGGTAAAAACTAAACATGACGACACTTTTAAATCCTGCCAAACATCTTTATTAAATCCAGGTTTATATCACTCTTGTCTTATATGATACGTGTCGTTATTTCATTGAACACGAATTTTCGAGGTGTTACACTAAAGTAGTAATCAAGGTCTTCTGTTGAGTGGGAAACCGATTGTTGAGGTATCTCAAGGAAATGAAACTTAAGTTTTAGTATATTGTACACCTTTTTATGTTGAATCCGACGGTCAAGTTGAAGATCGTGGGGTCCTAAAAATGAACGATACTGAAACCCGAAAAAGCGCTATTATCAAGATATATAACCAATGTCCAAAAGTCTTAAGGAAACACATTTGTTCACGAAGGTGTGATAAAAGAAGGAATTGTTGCAGTTGGTAGAGAAGTTGAAGCTGCAATTGAAGCAAAACTAAGGCAACGGGCAAAGGTAACTTTAAACCCTCTCTTTATTTCTGATTACTTAAATATTTTTTAATTAGTTAGAAAATAAAATATCGAAACACGTTTATTCAGGTCCATCATATTGCTACTCATTTGCTACAATCGACGCTTAAGAAAGTTATAGGACGAGACATCACAAGCTGGATCATTGGTGGCATTTGAACGGATAAGATTTGATTTCAACTTCCATCGATGGCTTCTTGATCATGAGTTAACAAAAATCAGATATTTATACAATGAATGGGTTGGAGATGTTACTGCTCTATAAACTAAAGTGATGCCCTTTACTGATGCTAAAAGTACTTGGGCTATAACAATGTTCGGAGAAAAACATGGCGAAGAGGTGTACTTATAGGTGACAGTTTCAACCAATCTAGCTAAATAGTTGCAACGGCCCAAATATGTTTTAGTCGTGCAAACCTAAGTCTTATATCATGCACACAACGCCCTAAATTGTTTTTACTTTTTTTTTATATTTGCAACACCCACCCCTTTTGGCCAATCGAGTTAATGTCTTTAGACTTATATGGTGAATTTATGTGAAATTTTGTGTGAATTTCACTTTCATCTGTATGGTTAGAGTATGTGGGTACGACACCTGTTTGCTTTAGGTTTCAATATCTATTCTCATTAGTTATGATTACTTGGTTTGAATTAAATAAGGGGTGCCTTATTCCCACATACCCTATATCTTATTTTCACATCCCCTATTGTATACGGGCCGTATACAATTATACGGCTCGTATAGAATGTTTTTGAATAGGAAAATGCGCAGAGAATGTTTTTTTTTGTTTTATTATATACGGCCCGTATACAGTTATATGAGTCGTATACATGTGTATACGATTTGTAAAACGTATACGGCTCAATTGATTTATTTTTGTGGGTTTTTGATGTTAGCACATGTATACGGGCCGTATAACTATATACGGGCCGTATATATTGGCGTTTTTTCAAGTATCACGTTTTATTCCCGTAAAAACACAATCATTCTAGGGTTTCTAAACTCTTCATCACCTTTAACAATGTCGATAAACGTTGATCGGAACATGCCGCTTATATCGGAGCACAGGTAGAGTAACGTTACCGATCAGTCCGTTGATGAAAACCTTAGCGATCGCAGAGATCTTCGTGTTGGTTATTTATCGATTCCGAGTAACTAGCAGAAGAACCTGCCACAAACAAGTTCTCCACAGTTTGTTATTCATATCTCTGTTCGGTCATCTTTCCAAACTACAACACACGATACTTTTAATAAGCTGTCATAGTTGTCAAATTCGATTTCAACAAATCTTTTCATTTTCCTTCAATTTCTAAAACATTCTCTGTTACATGAAGACGTGTCGGGTTCTTCTACTAGTGGTATTTTACTGAAGTATTGAAGATTAAGGCGGGCATTGTTTAAATCTGAATATAACTAGATGTTACGTGTATCAGCGTTGTTTATCACCCTGTGTGAGCATTGGAAACCCGACAAACAGTCTTGACAACTGTGACATTTTATCTATCTATGTGTGTCACATCCATCCTGTTATTGCAATCGATATGATTAATTTTTTCAGATTTTTTTCTAATTAGCGTTGTTAACTACCAAAAGAATGCATACACAAATAGTTCTAGTGGACGAAGCAAAGAGACCGTTGTGTATCTGAATCAGGTTCTCAAACAAACACTACCAAAGATGGGTTGGTGAAAAATACCGGAGCTGTTATCTCGGTTGTTCAGTACTCTCCTATATCAACTTGAACGGTTGATGGTTACAAGGATCGTTCTAATAGATTAAAGAGAATAAACCATTTTTTACCAATTTTCACTCCAGTAGTTGAAACTTGAGCGCATGAATCAATTCAAAACCCTCACCCTCAAAAATCAACCAGAAACCAAAGGAAAAAAGGGCTGATAATGGCTGATGGTTCTTCGTTGAGGAAACCAAACGTAGACGGAGATGATAGGCCTGGTAACCGGAAGAGAAATCAATTGTATTTTTTTAGTTGCTTCTCTTGTTAAGTTTCTGAACCAACCGAAATCCACAAATTCCAACAGTTTCTTCATAGATTTCGTCCGGTTTCCAAACTCTTTCACACAAAGTTAATATTCACTGTGGTGGATGCAAGCATAAAGTTAGAAAAATACTCAAGTTGAACGGACGATATGTATCAACAAATTGTGAGTGGGGAATATGGCTATGAAGAATAGTATGGATAAACAATCACCGGTACGGGTTTTTCTGCTAGTTATTCGGAATGTTTCGAATCATCACGACAAGGATCGTTCTAATAGATTAAAGAGAATAACCCCTTTTTTACAATTTTTTTACCCATAGTATACAAGTCGTATAATAATATACGGCCCGTATACAACCATTGTATACGATCGGTAAAAATATTTTTTACCAATGGTATACGGCCGTATAAACCGTATACGACTCGTATACATATGGTAAAAAATGGTAAAAACCTCTTTAATCTATTAGAACGATCCAATAAACGAAGAACAAAGCCTATTTTCAAAACGCAGGTTCATACAGTGCTGTAATAGGTTGTGGTTCAGTTTGTTACCGTATACTGTTACTGTAGTTGAGGAAACCAAACGTAGACGGAGATGATAGGCCTGGTAACCGCAAGAGAAATCAATTGTCTCAAACACTACTAAACATCTGCTTTCTGAATCTGAATCAGAATGTTAACTTTTTAGTTGCTTATCTTGTTAAGTTGTGTATTGACGAAGCTGACAAACACATTGGTATTTTCTCAAAATGTGCAAACTTGAAGAATCTCACATTAAAGGAGTTTGCAACAACGGGATCAGATGGTTTGAGTATCTTTCATCCTCGTTTGGCTAATCTCACACTTGAAAATGACAACATTGGTATTTTCACAAAATGTGCAAACTTGAAAATGACAACTTGCGAGATCTGACCCAACCGAAATCCACAATTATTTTACTCATAAACCCTTGAATCCCAACGCTTCATTTGTAACCGTAAGGATGATGCAAATTTGTACGTAAAGATCTCTACACAAACTCTTCTACATCTTTTAACCAGTTGTCCATCACTTAAGACCTTGAAAGATTTGTTGAAATCGAAGCATTCATGAACCACAATGGACTCAGACTCATGTTCAAGTAAGTGTCTAAAAATCTAAAAATTCAGGTTTACCTTGTAAATTTCTCAAAACAAACTCTCGTTTCTTCATCTTCATCTTCAAGAACAATGATGAACAGATGATGTCAGATAATACTTCATTTGTTGAGAAACCATTATCTTGTGATACATGAACGTTGTATTCTTGTCTTTCATAAGAGTTTGTATTGAACCAAGAATACTACAAACATTCTATACCTTGCAACGTATACAGGTGCAAGAGAATGGCGAGTTATTTTCAGTTATTTCTGTTGATTCACAAATTCCATTGTTTAAACCAGAATCAGGTTCTCAATACAAGGATTGTTCTAATAGATTAAAGAGAATAAACCATTTTTTTACCATTTTTTACCATAGTATACGAGCCGTATCAGAATATACGGCCCGTATACAATCATCGTATAAATTGTATACGATCGGTAAATTTGTTTTTTACCGAGAGTATACGGCCGTATAAACGGTATACGGCCCGTATACATATGGTAAAAAATGGTAAACAAATTTCTTTCTTTCCTTTTTTTAGTTGCTTCTCTTGTTAAGTTTCTAAACCAACCGAAATCCACAAATTCCAACAGTTTCTTCGTGGATTCCGTCCGGTTTCCAAACTCGGTCATTCCTTGTGATACATGAACGTTGTATTCTTGTCTTTCAGAAGAGTGCTGTAATAGAGAAATCATCCTATGTCTTTTATCAACCGAAGAGGCAGCAAGGATAGATAATACTTCATTTGTCGAGAAACCATACTGTCAAGAAACTAACATCTTTTAATACTTCATTGCGTATGTGCTTGTGCTGTAGAAACCGGTGATGAATTTGTGTATCTAAATCAGGTTCTCTGCCTTAGATCGGTCATTCCTTGTGATACATGAACGTTGTATTCTTGTCTTTCAGAAGAGTGCTGTAATAGAGAAATCATCCTATGTCTTTTATCAACCGAAGAGGCAGCAAGGACAGATAATACTTCATTTGTCGAGAAACCATACTGTCAAGAAACTAACATCTTTTAATACTTCATTGCGTATGTGCTTGTGCTGTAGAAACCGGTGATGAATTTGTGTATCTAAATCAGGTTCTCTACCTTAGATCGGTCATTCCTTGTGATACATGAACGTTGTATTCTTGTCTTTCAAGACAAGGATCGTTGGAAGGATTGTAGTAGCAGGACATTGGTACCACTGTGAAAATTGCATCAGGAGGGGGGAGAGTCTGATACAATAAGGATGTTTGGGAATTAAACGCATGTACGTGACAAAATAAGGATGTTCGCATAAACATATATTCGTTTCATAACCTCCTCCTATAAATCAACCACAACTGACAAAGAGCCTGTATTAGAAGACATCCTATGTCTTTTACCAACCGAAGAGGCAGCAGAAGACGTGTCGGGTTCTTCCAACATTCACGAACCACAATGGACTCAGACTCATACTACTCACCCTCCCCTGAGGAAAAGTTTTCCCGACGACTCAACAAAATCCTGATAGAGAAAAAACATCAACAACCATTTTTTCTTTTCCTTCAATTTCGAGAACATTCTCCCTGTGTATGTGCTTGTGCTGTAGAAACCGGTGATGAATTTGTATACACAACTGAACGTTAATTGATATTGTTTTAGACAACAACAGATAATGAACGGATTGTTGGTGGATAACGCAAACAAGTTCTCCACAGTTTGTTATTCAGATCTCTATTCGGTCATCTTTCCAAACTACAACACACGATAAGTTTAAACTTTTATAGTGTGTGATTTGACCAGGAAATGATTGGAGGTGAAGGTTCAGTGCACGAAAAGTTTCTTACGAAATGTACGTGACGAAACAAATATGTTGGGAATTAAACGCATGTCCGTAATCCCGCGTTGATAGCTTCCGTTTTATTCAGACTCCTTACAACTCTCATCAAATGCCTCACCCTTCCTTTTATTCTATAAATATTAAATAAAGAATAACACCATGCCCGTAATCCCGCGTTGATAGCTTCCGTTTTATTACAGTCATACGACACGTTTTCTTGTTCTTCAATCTTTGTTACTTGTTGATGTTTTATTTTTTTCTACTTTTAGAAAGTTTTGAGCACCTCACCACTCTAAAATATTTGAAAAATCAAAATTTCGTTCCATACGGGCCGTATAACAGTATACGGCCCGTATACACGTTCGTATACATTGTATACGACCAGGCAAACTTATTTACACATGGTGTATACGGGCCGTATACTGTTATACGCCCGTATAGAATAAAAACAACTGACAAAGTCTGCTGGCACAGACTTTGTCAAGTTGTTTTTATTCTATACGGGCCGTATAACAGTATACGGCCCGTATACACCATGTGTAAATAAGTTTTCCCATGTATTAATATTAGGACCCTTAAATAAATCATGAATCCTTGTGAAGCCATAATTTTGCAAATAAAAGAATTATTACTCACATATACTTTTATTCATATTAAATTAAGCACTAATATATAAATGAACAATGCTAGATTATATTGTTTTTTTTTTTTAATTCTTTGGTTTATACTAAATTGCTCTTCAAAAATTGACATATTAGTTGTATTATCAAATGAAATTTATAAATAAAATGTATGTAACTCATAGCGCAACGTGCGACAAAAAAAAAAACATTAATATATGCGGCAACGCGCGGGCATACCCACTAGTCTTGTATATGAGTATATGGTTTTTAATTAGTGTTAAAATTCTGAATTTTGGACCTTTATCATCATTTATCTTGTATATGAGTATATGGTTTTGAATTAGTGTTAAAGAGATAGCAAACGGATTAAACTTTCTTTAGATGACTAGTTATTTTTTGGATTTATGCGTATGCATTCAAGTGTTGTTGTTGTGCAGGAATGAGAGATTGAATGGAATAAACTATTGTGAGGGAATGAAAAAAAAGTGTGTTTGGTTGGTCAACGTAATGGAATCACCCATTACATAAGTCATTCCCTCAAATTCATTCCATCCACTCCCCCTGTTTTTTTTTCCATTCCATTCCCTCTCTTAGCCTACGTCACTAACACTGTACACCATCTCCACCACTACCACCTGTCGTCGTCACCACCCGCCACCAACCTCCGTTGACCACCACCACTACCGTCCTCCGCCGCCCGCCGCCACCGCCATCGGACTACCATCGCTGCCACCCGCCATCGTAAACCACCGCCACCCCCGACCACTACCACCACCCTCTGCCGACAACCACCACCATCCTCCGCTGCCACCACCCGCTACCGTCGATCACCACCACCCACCATCGTCGTCGCCACCACCATTGACCACCATCGCCGCCACCCGCCACGACCGACCACCGCCACCCCCGACCACTACCGCCATCCTCCGCGGCCACCTCCTGCTACCGTCGACCACCACCACCCACCGTCGTCATCGTCACCACAATCGACCACCATCGCCGCCACCCGCCACCACCGACCACCGCCTGACCACTACCGCCACCCTCCGCCGACCACCACCACCATCCTCCGCGGCCGCCACCCCGCTACCGTCGACCACCACCACCCACCGTCGTCACCACCACCATCGCCGCCACCTGCCACCGCAGACCACCGCCAACCCCGACCATCGCCGCTAACAACCGTCACCCACCGACCACCCGCCACCCACCACCACTACCACCGCCCACCCACCACCACCCATCGCTGACACCGCTACTAGCCGCCACCGATCACCGCCACCACCCATCTTCGATTTAATTCATTCCTCTTTTCTTACCTACCAAACAACATAAGGTAATGATTTACTCCTTTCCTGCATGGTAACCAAACAAGACTATGGAATGTAATGATCTATTTCATTCCATTGTCCATTCCATTACCTCGTCCATTCCATTCCCTCACCTATTCCATTACACCATACTAGGGGTGTGCAAAAAACCGAATTAACCGAACCATAACCGAATTAACCGACAAAACCGAACCGAAAAAACCGAACCAAATAAAAAAACCGGTGGGTCGGTTAATGGTTTTTTTGAAAACCGAATGTAGTGGGTCGGTTATGGTTATCATTTTTTCCATACCCACCATAACCGAACCGAACCGACATGAAATAAATCTTTGTAGGATTTAGGACTTTTCACCATATTTTTAATATTTGATGTTTTTTGACTGTAGATTTTTAGTACTTATTGGTTTTTCATATCATTTTTTGGTTTTGGTTGAATGTTTATTTGAATTTATGGAATGTATCATATCATTTTATTTCAATATTCGATAATAATTGGTGTTAATATTATAGATTATACGTATCATATCATTTTTTTGAACGTTTTTATAGATTAATACTATGTAATATACTAATATATACAAATATGCAATAACAATTTATTCCATGTTAAAAAAATTAAACTATTTTTAGCTAAGCTAAATACACGGTTAACCACCCATAACCGACCCGCTATAACCATCAAAACCGAATAACCATAACCACCATAACCGATCGGTTATGGTTATGGTTATCCAATAACCGACATCGCAGTTATGGTTTTTGGTCAAAACCGACCCAAACCGACCCATCCACACCCCTACACCATACCAAACAGACCTAAGTTGTTTCGAACTCTTTCAAATATCAATTCCAGTTACCATAAACGACCCATATTCTTTGTAAACAATAATCAATAATCAAAAACTCATTTTTCAAAGTCTTAACTTTCTAAATTTAATGCCTTAACCTCTTTACATGAAATTTGATATAAAGTTTGGTTTGCAAGAAGAGTCAACGTTTGAACATCACGTGATGATCCAACTACTACATCCGAACACGTGGCATGTTAGAGCACGACAAAGGCTCACCACACACGTGGATCCCAGCCTCATTGACCTGACCAAAAGATCTCATTTGATGCAAAAGCTCACCAACAAAAAAAATTTATTATTTTCCTTGAAATTTATAATTATATAGGCCTGGTCTATTCGCACACGGCCTATGTCTATTTGCACACTCAAAGCGCCCCGCTTTGGCCATAGCGGGGCGCTTTGAGTGTGCAAAAAGACAAAAAGTGTTGGCTGGAAGTTGTGTTGTTTTTTTTTTTGAAATAGGTGGGATGTGGGTTAGTTTGGTAGTGTTTTTTGAAGGAAAAAATTGTATTTGAGTTTTATAATACGTTGTTTTATAATTACGTTTTTTTACATCATTATTTTTATAGAACGTATATAATATAAGTGCGTCTTTATAAACTGTTAACCTAGTTTATTTCGTTAAATTAAACGAACACGTTAAATAAATTGTACAGAAAGCCATAAGAATTAAACGTAAACAATCCAAAACCAACGTGATGTAAATATATATCAGTTTGTACATACAAAACAAAAAGGTACAACTGACTACATAATACATAACAAAACACTATACAAACAAACTAAGGTACTAATCCTCGTGCGGTGGGGACGGTGGGAGGGGAAGTGGAGGCAACTCAGCGAGCTCTCGTAGAGAAACGAGCGTCTCGATGATCCAGTCCTGGCGTGCGGCCTGGCGTCTGAGGCGCCGGTCGAAGTCCCGAGCCACCTCACGCGCTACCGGAGGCAGGTCAGCGTAAACGTGCTGCGGGTACTGTGGCGGCTCAGGAGCTGGCTGAACTGGTGGTACCGGGATCTCCTCGATATGCTCCTCCTGAGCCGGATCCTCTAATACAGGCTGAGCCTGAGCCTGAGCCTGAGGCTCCTCCTGAGCCTGAGCCTCAGCCTGAGGCTGGCCCGGGAACTGATCGAGTCCCAGAGCCTGTAGCTGAGCCTGCCGAGCGGCCGCCTGCTCAGCAGGAGGGGCCAACACTCCAGGCCTCAACTCAATAACAACCGGGATGACCTCCGGCACCGGCTCCGGCTGCCAAATCAGCTCGTCTCCGCCCCTAAACCTCAGACCAACATCAAAGCGACGGGTGATCTGCATGCTAGAAACTGACGCGCGGCCCAACCTGGTAGACGGGACCGGATCGGACAGCACCGGATCTCCCTCGGGCACGATCCCGAGCGAGCGTGCGATGGCGGTGATGAATGAGCCAGTGTGCACCCACCCGCGGAGCTGCCGGTGGTATGCTGTGGCAAAGTAATCTGCCAGGCTGGCTGCTAGATCGCAGGGCTGTCGTCGCAGTAGGCAGTATAGAAAGAAAAGGTCACTGAGGTTGACCTTCTCCCTGCTGTTTTCCCGCGACACGATAGTTGCCGCGATAACATGGTGCAGGTATCGGAACAAGGGGTCTTTGATGGTGGTGGCCTTTTGCCAGGATCTCCCAAAGGGAACCCTGGAAATGGCCCTCCAGAAACTGATAAGCGTCTGCCTGTCCATCATCGTAACTGCCTGCGTATATAAATCAGTATCAAGCTCGGCCTCTGTGTACAAACCTGTATAAACAAATAATATTAAATAAATAAATAATAATAATAAACAAATAATATTAAATAAACAAATAACATTAAATAAACAAATAATAATAATAAACAAATAATATTAAATAAACAAATAACATTAAATAAACAAATGATATTAAATATAAAATAATAAATAATATTATTTAAACAAACCTGTATGGACAGCAAACTGCCGCACACTCATCTCAATATACTTGATGTTCAAAGTTGTGCTCGCCACCGTAACCGAAATTCGAATAACCTTGTAAGCTCTGTTGACAACCGTAACTGTCGTTTGGACCACACTCCTGCTGTACAAAGCTGTACTCGCCACCGTAACCGAAATTCGAATAACCTTGTTGTGCGTAAGGGTCCTCCACAGGGGTATTCAAATCCAGCGTCACCGTGTTATCACGATAATGAATGCCAGATACAACCTCTGCCTCCCTCAAGTTGGACGAGACCGGTTTCTCATACGAGTCAGAAATAGCGGTCCCCTCGTAAGAATCAGGAACAACTGTCTCGTCAGAATATTGACCGAAAATATAGTTGTTTAACCACGACATCGTTTTTTGTAAACAACAAACAACAAAACACTCGAATACCCACGTATGTTTGTAAACAACGTGAAGAAGAAGAAGACCGAGCTTTGGAGCTTTGAAGCAGAACCTCAATCAGTAGTTTGCTTTTTAAAAGTGAAAATTTGGGTCGAAGCGCCGCGCTATGGCCAAAGCGCGGCGCTTAGGGTTAACGACAAAACATCATAATCAGCTTTATGTCTGTCAAACAGTATCGAATGTTTCAAACGTCAATCGAAGTACGTTTTGTCGATCGAAGCGCCGCGCTTTGGCCATAGCGCGGCGCTTTGGGGTGTGAAAATAATTTTGGGCGTGTGCAGCTAGCATGACCCATTATATACCCTCCAATTAAAATTAAAACCTATATAAAGAAGCAACCTCATAGTGCATATATGGGTTGTAACCCTGGCTTAGGGTGTTTTTCAAAAAAATAAATAAAAAATTTGTGGTTTATCCATCTGCCACCGACTTTATCGTTGCATCCTCTCTCTCTCACCATTCTCTCCATCTCCATCTTCATATGAGCATTGTCCATCTCAAGGAATTTTACCAGGTAAAAACCAACCATCTTCCTCACGTAAAAACCAACCATCAGACAAGTTCTTATGCTCTGTTTATCACAATCGGAAGAACCCTGAATGAAATCTTTGACTGAAAATTGATAAATTCAGACCAACCCTTCATAGATAAAAAAGAACGAACCCGCAGAAATCGAACAGAACCTACATCGTTCGTTTAAGGTTGGATGGCGGTGTCGATGATGATTTGAAGTTCTAGAGGGCAGATGATTGTTGCTTTTAGACCCAAACAAATAGAGCTAAAGTTCTAGAGGGCAGATGATTGTTGTTTTTAGACCCAAACAAATAGAGCTGATAGTGAGAGAAGAATCACCGGCCGGACTTCATGGCTTTTTGTTCTCATTTTTTGCGGCGTTTCAAATCATTAGCAAAACCTTCAAATCAGTCGCCCCCAAATTGAGTTGTCGAGCTCCAGTTTTTCATTTGTATAGCCTTCTTCATTAGTAGCCCAGGTTTGTCTTTTTTTAAGATTAATTAAATTATTTTATGCAAATATTAGTAGTAATCGAAAGTTAAGCAAAAAATAGATTTTGATTTTGATGATGTAATGTTGAACTCTGCATATTACAGTTTTCTTCAATCGTGGGGTTTGGGTTTAGGTAGGTATATATGCATTTAGCATCTCTGATCAGGTGCTGCTGGCGAAGAGAGTAACCAGGCACGTGAGCTTACCATGGTGCATTACCTTTAGAAGTTTTGAATGTTGGTTCAGTTCTGTTTGAACATAATGGAAAACATGAAAACATACCTTTGGTTGCATCAGCACAGGTTAGCAGAGAATCCAGATGGAGACGCAGCAATTAAGGTTTGACATGATTGTCATCTTGGTCTGGTTCCTCCTTAGGGTGCTGACTGATGATGGTGAAGATGAGAACCGAATAGGGGATTCGGTTTTGGAGAGGAGGTCGAAAATTGATGTTATGCTTATGGGGTGTGTCTAATTGTGTAACTGTCTAACCCCTTAACCTCCACATAATTCTCCTTATATAAGCACCCAGGAGGAAACCCTAATTAGTTAATAAGGGTAATATGGTCCATCAACAATTACCAACTAATTATTTAATAGGATTGTTATATATTTTGATCTATATAATGTAAATGATTATAATGGCTACAGATTAAATATTAATACGTAATATATTTAATCTTACATTCTCCCACTTAGCCGAGTAATCATTTACTATGAGTATTAGATAAGCCTGATCAGGAGTTAACACTCATTTTAGCCTTAAACAAGTACTATAGCAGAGAGATACAGCCGTTGAATCATTATGCGACTCAGGACCCCCATTAATCATACTATAGCCTTAATTTAAAACCTAATCGTCATGATCAAAATACGCGTAAGCCCTTTGTTTGATTTGTAACTTTATTTGTCTTATATGCCATTATGTCGACTTGACATATTCTTAGAGACGTACAAAATCAAACTGATGAGGAAAATTAACTAATACTTAGTCATTCATAGTACGATATGCAGTTGCGCATGGCCATAAACTAATACCCGTCTATGAGCTCTCTTAATAAGACTTATGGGTAATAACCATTCAGTTATAGGATCCTTAAGCATATCATGAATGTATTCGATACAAAACTTAGCTTCCTCAATTCGTTCATAAACGAATAATTAATTGTGTATCGAAACTTAATGCAGCACCTCTTGAACTGTTACTGTTCAAGGAGTTATGGTAACTGACTTTATCACACTAAGTCTTCAAAACATTAATTATATGGAGTTAATAAAGTTATAAGTCCACTGATAAATTTCCAACAACATTTAGTGACTATATTATGTCGTTATAACTTAGGTTGTTAATATCAGTGCATTATGACTCCTCCATGAAATAGGTTTTGTCTGCTGACATAAAGATATACCCGAAATTACATTTTGTCATCTTTGAATATCTCAAGGTTAGAATAATAAACCGGTTTGAGTTCTCACTTCTTCTTTAAATTATAGTCTCTCGTTTCTTTTAAAGATATTGTAATACTCCATTAGATGCTTCACATTAATCTAGACATATCTAGTGTGTTGCAATGTGAGTAATATCTAAACGAGTATAGACTTGAACTTACATAAGGCTTCTAATTAATGAAGCATAAAGAAATAATCTCATTTATCCTATTATCCTCTAAAGGAGAGCAGTATTGTTTGTTATATATGTAAGGACCCATTTAATGTTAAACTTATGGAACGATACTATTGTCCCATTGAGTCTATCTCAGTATGTTATGATATCAATCACGTAAGAGATATCTCTGAGATTTATTATATCAAAGTTTGTGTTAACAATGCTTTGACTTATGTAACATATACTTGTCAAAAGAATATCATCTATATAGACAAATTTATCTTAGTTGCTCCCACTCATTTTGAGGTAGGTACATTAATCCACTTGATTCTTGATGAAAATGATTACATTAAGATTTCATCACATTATGATGTTTGCATTAACCCATACATGGATTTTATTGGCTTACAAATAAAGTGTTCTTTAACCTTCAGTTTGAAACTTTAGGTTGTTATCTAATGAACATGTAAATGTGTCAGCCATTTGTTATGGAAAATTGTTTATAATGTTCATCTAATGTAGCTTTAAACTATTATAAGCTACTAGAACATTGATGATCCTGAAAGAAATCTTTGATAATTTTTCTCTTCCTAAGTATAACCTTTGACAATCAATCATGCTCCTTTGTGTCTTAACGTTTATATTAGGATTTGGTTTTCTTATGAACACTCTTAGGTAATTCAATCAAATCCCAAACGTTATACGAACACATAAAATCAGTTTTACTAGAAACTGTTTTATTCCATTAAGAATATTGATTGACACTAATGGCTTAATTTGAAGAGATAGGATCAGTAAACATTTCCAAAATCCATTTCAACTTCAGTTAGGGAGGTTATGTAATCATCAAAATTAGTAGGCTTTTAAACTTAGATGACCTCCTGAGTTGATTATTGGGTTCATTAGAAGTTTCAGTTTTATGGATTAGCTCTTGGTTAGGTTGCTATCATTTTCATTCTAAGTTTATAAGAGTTGGTGCAGTATGGTGTACAAGAGGTGTAATCGGAGTTAAATTTTGAGTGAAATTTAATGACACTCTTCCCCCCGCCTCTTGTATTCCTTGCAAGTCATGATAAGGACTTTGACTGCTCCCACTGACCTTAGAAATCTTTAGGAACTCAGCATGCTTAGGGTCAATATGTAACGACCAACAAATTCTAATAGAGAGACACAAATTAATGACGTTAGTCGTTGTGATTTCTCTTGTTGAAGATTATGTTAGTTTAGGTAAGAAATCTAAGTGCGCCCACAATTAGGCAACAATGAAACTTTTGTAAGAGTAGCATTAGATTTTAAGGAGACAAGTATTGATGAAACAGTGTCGTGATGAAGCGGTGTCTTGTACAAGAGGTGTAAATTGAAGTAATATAAAGTTTTCACTCCCCACCTCTTGCAACTATTGCAAGTTATTATTAAGACATTTAATGCTCCCACTGATCTTTGATATCTCTAGAAATGCTACAAGAGAAGTTTTAATGAGGTACGTGACGTGGGAACCTATCATATATACGTTAGACTTTATTTGACTTCCTTAACGTCCAAATGTCATAAGAAACTTAAGGACATATTTAATAGAAATCTTAATAAGTAAACATATGAATAGATTTCTTCTAAGACTGTGGGCCATATACGACAAAATTTAGATACAAGTTGATAGTCTTTCAAATGATAAATAAATTATGTCTGAATACTCCATTTGGAATAAGTTCCACGAATGTCAATGAATGACTTATGATGGACCCATACTTATTCCTTAAGCCAAGTAATATTTTAGGGCTTTAACGTCATGATTTGAAATCACTTAGAATGAGATTAGATGAATAATCATCCTCATTAACCATGTCATAATTTCTCATGAATTTCGGTTATAATGGATGAAATTTATAAGTCTCATTTTCCTTTTGTCAAATTCTCATTTTCATGATGACAAAAGTTGTGAGAATGTAAGGTATCATCTAGTTTCATTTTAATAATGTTTCTATCCAGATATTTAGAACAAATAAGATGAGAGTTTAAGATAAGTGTGACTTTATGTTGACTATGCAAACCTCACAACCTTCATGACATAGCCTAAGTAATGATACTGTACTCTGATTAATAATCAGAACATGTAATGTATCGAAAAGCTTTGTTAGAAGACTGCTTATTATGGTTCTTATAGCCTTAACAATTTATTTTGTCACTAACTCTCATGTTAATTATTTTTCAAGTTCTGGTAAGGAAACGTATGGAACTAGAGTCAACTAATCATGTGTTAATTGGAATATTGAAATTACCAGACTTAAATATCATTAATAAGTGACTATCTAATTAATTTACCCAACTGTTCTTTTAGAATAATGGATAGTCTCGTTGCTTATGTCTAGCCTAATGACATAGTTATGCAGTGAGATTTTCCTTTGAAGAACCTTAAAGTTGGAATTAGCACTTGTAATTTGTCTATGGACCTTAGAACAATCCTCTTTAAACGTTTTAAGTGGTTGTAAGGTGAATAACAACTTATTTTCCAGCTTTAAACATTTATTTCTTTGTACATATGTTGCTTATCAACACACTCGTTATACTTTGGTATTTTTTGAGTGTTGTAGTTGATTTATAATGCATCAAATTGTACAAGTGAAAATCTTAGTATGTAATGTGCTGGAAAAAATGTACTTATTTCCATGCGTAAGCCCTTAACTTTATGGGTCATGGTTTTGTACATTATAATGTATTCACATATACCACTTAACTTTATAGTTTAGAGTTTCAAATTAAGGCATGCATCTTAGGAGTTCTAGTGATTATTCCATAATTATAGATTAGTCTTAGGAAAGACTTAATCTGGAATAACTTTAGTGATAGCATTTACATTAGAGAGTTCTTGATTACCATAAGAGACATCATGTTCGATTTATCCTATTCGTCATGCTCTAACTTTCTTCTGTTATAATCTTTATCAGAAGAGAGCAATAGGATTATCGTGTCTTAGGGAATAATCAAGGATTTAATTTAAGAGCTAATTCTTATAGAAACTGTAAATAAAGCAAACATTTTAGGTTTTAAGAATTGGAGTGGATCAGATATAGATTAATAGAAGAAAATTACAGTGAGTAAAATTATGGGTACTAAGAATAAGGCAGACGAAATGATCATAAAACTTAATTAAGGATCATTAATCTAAGGATCATTATGTGAAGAGATTGTGATATGTCTATTACTAACATCAAAATAATAGACTTAGCTAAAAAATTCTACTTAAACGAAGACAAAACAGCTTTGGCCAGAAGTGTAATCATTTAAGCATATGTGCAAAGTGGTTGTAACAAATCAGCTTTGGCCAGAATTGAAACAATCACTTTAGTTGTGCACTTGTTGAGTATGCCATCTATGAATGAATTAAATCAGCTTTGGCCAGAAATTAAGACATTCATGCTTATGATGCATACACAACATAGCTTTCGTAATACTTGAATGATAAGTAGATGTATCAAGTCAGCTTTGGCCAGAAATGATATATCAGAAGCTCATTCAAGTTAAGCTATTTTGGTTTTGTAAAACATTATTTGATCCTTATTAATTAGCTAAGTAATTACAAAACCAATTATTTAATAGGTCACATTAAACAGCTTAAAAAATAATGAGGTTTCGAGTCTTGTGCGATCAGTAATGCCCAAGTCTTATGCGATCAATAAGGCCCAAGTCTTGTGCGATCCATAAGGCCCAAGTAGACTTGTGCGATCCATAAGGCCCAAATAAATTTGTGCGATCCATAATGCCCAAGTAGACTTGTGCGATCCATAAGGCCCAAATAAGTTTGTGCGATTAATAAGGCCCAAAACTTGTGGATCAGTAATGCCTTGTGCGATTAGCAAGGTCTTGTGCGATCCACTAGTCTTGTGCGATTATGCAGTCTTAACTTGTACCATGTGCTTAATGAGTTGTACAAATTTTGTGCGACTGTCTTGTGCGATTAGATCATCTTTTATGTAATCTGATCTTGTGCGATTATCTTATGCGATCAGATTATCACTTATGTGATCCAATCTTGTGCGACATGTTTAAGGCTGTTTAATTTCGAATCCTCTCTTTAAGGCTGTTTGTTGTGATAACATAACTAAAATTCGAAAATTATGAGTCTTGATAGAGTTTCCTATTATAACATTGATCTAATTTTATCATAAAATTTCGAAAATCATAATTGTTTATCTCATTAACAGATTTCGAAAACAACTTATTAGATAAAATAAGATCAAATTAGGAAAAACATTACATAATTCAAAACACATTCCAAAACATAAGGGAAATTTCGAATTTTAACTAAGAACATTATGAACCCTAAAAACATAAAACATGATTCTGGAACCCGAAACCTGAATTTTTAAGGTTTTCCAAAACAGATTTCGGTCATAAACATAATCCAGTTAATTTTTTAACCCATATTTCGGTTAAAACATAAAACATATAATGAATCCAGATTTCGAAAACAGTGATCTCGGTTCGGCTGTTCATAAGATTTTCAAAGAAAAAATCCGTTTTCCAAGTTTCAATCCCAGAATTATGGATACGAAAACAGAACTGACTAATCAACATATGCTCTGATACCACATGTTGGTTCAGTTCTGTTTGAACATAATGGAAAACATGAAAACATACCTTTGGTTGCATCAGCACAGGTTAGCAGAGAATCCAGATGGAGACGCAGCAATTAAGGTTTGACATGATTGTCATCTTGGTCTGGTTCCTCCTTAGGGTGCTGACTGATGATGGTGAAGATGAGAACTGAATAGGGGATTCGGTTTTGGAGAGGAGGTCGAAAATTGATGTTATGCTTATGGGGTGTGTCTAATTGTGTAACTGTCTAACCCCTTAACCTCCACATAATTCTCCTTATATAAGCACCCAGGAGAAAACCCTAATTAGTTAATAAGGGTAATATGGTCCATCAACAATTACCAACTAATTATTTAATAGGATTGTTATATATTTTGATCTATATAATGTAAATGATTATAATGGCTACAGATTAAATATTAATACGTAATATATTTAATCTTACATTGAACTAAATATCGCAGTCCATTCATATATGATAAAATTCAAACTAAATGAACAGTGAATTTAGGGTATATTAGAATATGGGGTATGGGGCGGGGGTTGTGGCGTGGGTTGGGTACAAACACCCAAGTCACCACCCCGGGTGGGCTTGGGTTTCGGCGTGGCCCCTTGGGCGGGGGTTTCAGCTTGGGGGCGGGGGTTGTGGCGTGGGTTGGGTACAAACGCCCAAGTCACCACCCCGGGTGGGCTTGGGTTTCGGCGTGGCCCCTTGGGCGGGGGTTTCAGCCCGGGCATTGGACGGGGCTATCAAGATGACATGGCAGGATCTCATTGGCCAAGACAAGTAGCCGTTTGGGCTAGCCGTTGGGCAACGGCTATGTGTTTAAAAAAAAATTATTCACTATAAATACTCACACTTCTATTCATTTTTTTACCACAACTACTCCACCTCTTCTATAATCATCTCTATCTTATTTAAAAAAAAATCCCATCCAACCACAAAACGAAAAATGAATCCTCATAATCGTGGTTTTGACCCGAACAATCCGTGGGCATTCCAAGAAACACCTAGCGCAGCATCCAATCGTCCAATTGCTCCCTTTTTAATACACTCCACGATGCCGGGTATGGGGCGGGGGTTGTGGCGTGGGTTGGGTACAAACGCCCAAGTCACCACCCCGGGTGGGCTTGGGTTTCGACGTGGCCCCTTGGGCGGGGGTTTCAGCCTGGGGGCGGGGGTTGTGGCGTGGGTTGGGTACAAACGCCCAAGTCACCACCCCGGGTAGGCTTGGGTTTCGGTGTGGCCCCTTGGGCGGGGGTTTCAGCCCGGGCGTTGGACGGGGCTATCAAGATGACATGGCAGGATCTCATTGGCCAAGACAAGTAGCCGTTTGGGCTAGCCGTTGGCTAACGGCTATGTGTTTAAAAAAAAAAAATTCACTATAAATGCTCACACTTCTATTCATTTTTTTACCACAACTACTCCACCTCTTCTATAATCATCTCTATCTTATTTTTTTTAAAAAATCTCATCCAACCACAATACGAAAAATGAATCCTCATAATCGTGGTTTTGACCTGAACAATCCGTGGGCATTCCAAGAAACACCTAGCCCATCATCCAATCGTCCAATTGCTCCCTTTTTAATACACTCCACGATGCCGGATATGGCTGGTTACGCATCGTTTATCTCAAATCGTTTGAAGAATGATGTCGGTTGAAAACACCAATGCCTTTCGCGCAACGCGCGTCCTTGAAAAACACTAGTTTGATATATTTTTTAGTGTGGTTGTCCTTTTATTTAAAGGGTTTATATATATTCATTTTCTTTAGTAGTTCTTAAAGTCAGTGTGCTCGCTGTTTATTTAATTAATTAATTGAATCTCATCAAAGGACTTGTAGCCTAGCGGTTCAAGATGTGTAGTAATAGTGTTTCTTTACAAGTGATAGAGTTAAGTCTAAATAGATAGACACTGGTTTAGATTTTGGAGCAGGTATAATAGGTGTATAAGTTAGCCGTTTAAAAAAGAAAAGTAACTGAATCTCATTTGACATTACTTGTAATAATAGTTCACCTTATAATGAATTTGAATAAACATTAGACACTATTTTACCCGTGTCTAATGTTTGTCTGTCACCCATAAGTTTATTAGAGTACTCGAATTGTCGTCTCATTCAATTATTTATGTTTTGTTAATGTTCGTTGCTTTCGATATTAGAAATATATGCATATACAAATATTGGGGAGATGTGACAAACATTACTTACAACTCAAGAGACAAAGGGACTGTTTTATTGAGACCTTCTAGCTCCAATATTTTTTTTATATATTTTTGGAAGTTGGTATGTTTAAACTAAATAGACGTGTAGGAAGATACATATGAGGAAAATAGTCTAAGAAACATGTATTGGTTTGATCTTAATGCTCTTGGGGGTGCCGTTAACTTGAAGTAAACACTAAGTTACCCTTTCAACACTTAGTTTTACAAATAAATTCCATGTTACATTGCTCTGTTTTACGTATATTACAAATTTGTAATAATGTAACTAATGAGAGGTGTTATTTTCATGTGATGTTTTGTAGTTGTAAGATCAAAAGGCGAATTGGAGGACAAGGACAAGAAGCATAAAAAGCACAAAGACAGAGAAGGTGCAAAATGAAGAACATGAAAACCATAAAACATTATTATCAGGATAAGAAAATCAAGAATGATAAAATCAGTCATCATGGCTCTGGTTTTGAGCATTTGAAGAAACCCCATGAAAAGGTTAGATTCTTCTGTCGTATTTTACTGCTTTTTATTTTTGATAAGTATTAAGAAATTGAGTAATATATAATTCGCACACATGTTTAAACCACACAATTAATTTTATTTCTTTCAGTGGTGCCAGAAAAGGATGGTTGATGAAGATTAGGACCTCAGTGCCATTCACAAGCACCCGAATACCAAGGTAAATTTGATCTAACTTTTTTTCCAACTTAAAGTGTTATACGCTTTTAGTTACCTTTTTGTATTTATATTTTATAGTGACCAGTGTTGCTGAGGTGTTTTCGAGAATTGGTCACAAGTTTGATTTGATGTATGCGAAGAGGGCGTTTGTACATTGGTATGTTGGTAAGAGGAAGGGGAGTTCTCGGAGGCGATAGAGGATTTGGCTCATTTTGAGAAGGATTATGAAGAGGTCGGGCTCGATTCTGCTAATAACGAGGAAGACGATGGTGAAGAGTAATAGTTTGATTAGCATTAAGTCTGGTTTTTATGTTTCCTAAGTATAAAAACCAATTTTTTTAAAAGAAGGTATAAGCAGGTACTACTCTTATTATGAAGAGATTTCATGTGAAATAACATAAAACAATAAAGGCTACAAATCTGATCAAATGCACATCCGCGATGTTTCTTTTCTACCCTCTTGCCCGCGCTGCAACGCGCGCGGGTCAACCATCTAGTTTTATATAAATAGATATGCAAAAGCTCACCAAGAAAAATATTATTATTAATTTCGTTGAAGTTTATAATTATATACCCTCCAATTTTACAAAAATAGATATAATATAACATGTTTTCATTCAAAGAAAAATGTAAGAGTAAATGACATTTACGTATCAAACAACGTTTAATGACACCGTATATATTCTAACTGTATTTTGTATAACCGTTAAGGAAGCAACACAGAAATATAGTGTTACTTAACGTTGTGCCACTAACAACATTAGATGACACCGTAAGTTTTTCACGAGTGGAGAGATATCTTTGTTGATTATTATTATCAAGTGTACCTAGATTAAAGTAAAACTTTATATGCAAATCTCTATTCATCATTTAAGTTGCAACAATCAGGGGCGAACCTATGGTTGCCGGTAAGGGTGCGGGCGCTCCCTTAAAAAAACTCAGTGCTATATTTAAGTTAAAATTTGGAATGCACCCCATAAAGTTTTGTAATTACACCCCTTGAATTTTCGAATAAAACAAATGAAAAAAATAAATAAAAGAAAGTGAAGGGTAATCATCGGAAAAATTTTTTCCGATGTTGTAACAAAAAAGAGATATTGGAATAAGATGACTATTTAAGTTAGTTTAGATGTAGATGTAGACAGGGTCTATTAACATTGTACATTATTTTATTTCGATGTTTGTAGGCTTGTTTGTGTATTTAGCTTAATTAATTTGATTTTTATTTAGTCTATATTTTTACTTTGTTATTAACAAACTGTTTTTATATAGTAACGAATATAAGAAATATATATTTTATTTATACAAGAATATCTCTTTTTTTTAACTTATAAAAAATATCTAATAAAACAAACTACTACTGACTATTTGTATTAGTGTAATTCATATCGATAGGAAATAGACGACAGTGTTTATTGTCTTCTAAAACCAGTAAATTGTAGGAAGAATATTGATGAAACAGTAGTTAATTGGGAAGGTTAATTCATCGGTCTCGTTAAGTAGGGTTAATCCCTTCTTTCTGAGGTTGATGGTTAGACCATCTACTAACATGTCTCTTTCACAAGGAAACACATCATGACTCGTAACAAGGAGGATGGGGTGGGGGTGCTTCTTTTTACCACTCTCCGGCGTGAGAATCAGTATTTGCTTGAGAGAAAGTGTGTGTTTGAGTTGTAAGTGAGAGAGAGCAGATTAGCGTTATCTCAAACCTGGTCTGGGATGGGTATTTATAGCCGAAGAGTGAAGGAGGGTAATTGAGTGGCTAGACTGACAACGCACAGCCCTTTGCAGGTGTGTCAGAAGCGCAGGTCACAAAAGTATTGAACGCTTCCTGGGGTGATGCCACGTCCTGCTGTGTCTGTCAGTCTGTTTGCCAGCTTTGCATACATGTGGGCTGGACAGCTGACTGCTGTCAGTGCCACTTGCTGGTTTAGACACTTAAGTCAAAGTGACAGTCCCACTTGTGTCGACAATAGGGTGCGGTGCTGGGCAGCATCGCTATGTGCGGTAACCGCGGTTGTTACCGCATCCCTTGTTGTGACGAAAACAGCCGTTTTCATACACAAGGTAAGTCTTCCCATCACTAGACCGATTGGAACAGTCAACTGGGTTCGCGCGTGACCGCACGAACGCAGATAGATCTTTGTTGATGGGAGTACTCGAGCTGGGTGATGGTCACTCGCGTATAGCCTGGTGCGAGATTTGGGACCATACCCCTTCAAATATCAAACAGACTTCAAATGAACTCATTTTAGCGGCACTCGCTACGATCTTAGATTTTAGGTTTTCGCTTTTAGATTTTTAGCTAGTAGACTTTAGAATTTTTGTTTCAGATCTTTGTGTCTTTTTATTTGGCATTGTGTCTTTATATTCTGTGTCTTTATATTTGGCACTGTGCTTTTTTTTGTTTCCATTGTTTTTTTTTTTTTTTTGCGATTCATTGAATTTTTTTTCTCGGCATTGCATTATATATATATATATATATAGGGTTGGGTTATATGGAAAACCCCATCTTTTTGAGAAAACCCTGAAACCCCATTCTCATCCATTGATTGTCTTTCATCCAAAAAGATCTATGGCTCTCCTATTTTGTGTGTATATTAGATTTAAATATAATCAAAGAAGGGCATTTCTGGTAGAACAAAAAGACTTTTTGGCATTGGAAATGACAAACCCCACTTGTGTAGTACTAGTATCATCATCTCTCTCCTCTTTCTTCTAGTCAGATCTTTCAAAACACTATTATCTCTCTCCTCTTTCTTCATCTTGTGAAAGAGAAAAGTTTCATGGTCTTCAATGGTGATCTGGTGCATGCTTGTGTATTTGGAAATGGCTACAACCAGCTATTCCGCTGAACCAAAATCTTCATTTAACCTTAATCAGAACCTCACTCTCTCTGTTCAACAACTCACCGGAGACATCATCGAAATCACGTAAACTCGCTGGAGCAAGAGAAATCGCCGGAAGTGTTTAAAGTTTACGTAGGTCTCGAGTCGTTACGTGATCTGTATACTTTCTTGTCCTTTTCATCTTTGTTTAATTCCCCGTTGAATTCTTATATTTATAATCATCCAACCACCTTTTCCAGGGAAACTCACCGGACTTCTTCTCCGGCCCTCTCTCTCCTCTCGGTCTAATTCTACACACACCGACCAGAGATTTACATGGATGAAACGCCGCCGTTTCAGCCGGCACCGGGTGGAGTGGTCAAAGTTTGACTTATGAAACTGAATAGGTTGTGGGTTTAAGACAAAACAAAAGTACAGATTCGGGTGGTTTAGTATGAAGCTTAAGTTGGTCGGAGGTGATTCTGCCGGAGTTGTCACCGCTTTTATTGTATGTTTTCTTTTGGGATCTTGAAAATTTAATTGTTAAAATCATTATATGTTCATCATTTTTTTGGGTTTGTAATTATTTGGGATGTGTTTCAGGCAAAAGAAAGTTGCTTTGTTGGAGACATCGAAAGAATGTCTATATCACTGATGCGTGCGAAGTGTCGTATATATTAGGTGTATATTTTAAGCCCTTTTTAACACTTATTTTAGCCAAGTTTTAAATTTATAAAACACGATATTTCACTAACACTAAACACACATATGGGCAAGTGCACCCATCGTTGAGCGTAGTATAGTGTTGGTAAGATACCGAGGTCGTCCAAGGACACAAGAGCTTTTAGTACCGATTTATCCTCAACGTCTAATCAAAATAAAAGTTTAGAAAAATGTTTTAAGCTAAGAAAAATAAAAACTAACTAAAATTGCTGAAAAATAAAAATAAAAGAAAAAACAGATAGACAAGATGAATCACTTGGTTCCGACTCGTATCTAGTATAACCTTTGATTATTTCCGCACTTTTGCACATAATTAAGAGATTATCTTAGTTATAGTAGTAGGCCCCTCTTTTGAAGGTGACGTTACCCTCACCCCAGTAGTTTGAGTCAGCAAGGATACAATCCTAAAAGGGTGGATTATTGGAAGATAATGAATTAAGTTATTAATGCAGTATTATGGTAGGCCCCGCTTTTGGCGGTGACGTTACCCTCGGCTAAGTAGTCTGAGTCAGCAGGGATACAGTCCTAAATAGCCGGGTTATAGTATTAATAGTAGTTAACTTATGAGGGAGTCAAAGAGTTTGGACCCCCGCCATCCAATACCGTGAAGTATTGAAGGAGGTCCTACTAAATTTGACTCAGGTCCATTGCAGGACCTCTAAACGCTGAACAATGGCAAGACCTTTACCAAACCGTTCCCTTAACCCCCGACCAGGTAGCCAACATACCTCCATATAGACCGTGG
This sequence comes from Helianthus tuberosus, assembly GCA_030545235.1. Taxonomy (NCBI): domain Eukaryota; kingdom Viridiplantae; phylum Streptophyta; class Magnoliopsida; order Asterales; family Asteraceae; genus Helianthus; species Helianthus tuberosus. The sequence continues at coordinate 59,603,650 of CM060380.1, forward strand.
AGATATGAATGGTGAAAATCCTTTATTTTATATAGACAGTAAAATAATGCCAAGACACCACGGACAAACGATAAGGAAAGATCACCTTCAACATAAGTAACTAGTTATTAAAGTCATTAATACAAAACCAAATAAAAAGTGCAAAAGATTAGAAATAAAAAGTATTATACTAGACACTTTGTCTTCACCAAGTGATGTAAGAGACTTAGGCAAACATGGCCTTGATTGTCAAGAGCTCTTACGATCAATCTTGGATCCCGAGATGACTCACACACTCTACGATGGACAATGGATGATGGTGGTGGATGATGGTGTTGTGATGGTGGTGGGTGGTGGATGAAGTGTGAGAGAGGTGGTGTGCCAAGGGATGAGTTGAAATGAATCCAAGCACTCCTGTTTATAGGCTGAACAGAGAGCTGGGCACGGCCCCGTGTCCACTGGGCACGGCCCCGTGCCTGTCTGACACTCTCTCTCCTCATTAATTGTAATTCGCAATTACAATTAATGCGCCTGCTGTACTTTCGCCACGCCCCCGTGTCCGCTGGGCACGGCCCCGTGGTGGGCAATAGAAGCTTCTATAGGTTTGTCTTTTCTGCTGCTTCTTGGGCACGGCCCCGTGCTGGCTGAGCACGGGGCGTGTTTAGTCTTCTGACTTCTCTTCTTTGCTTTGGAAGGTGCCGTTGAGGGGTCGGGCAGTCCACTAATGTTCCTTTCCTTGTATTTATGTTGGAATTAGCTGTCTTTTTGCTTATTTTGTGTTTTTGAGCTCATTTAATCCTGAAAATACAAAAGGAAGACAAAAACACTCTTTTTCCAATATTAGTACTTAAAAAGGGTTAGTTTTATGCCTTATTTGATGTAATTTATATGTTGCATTTTACACACATCAATCACCGAATGGGTTGCTTGATTTACAGAAACGGTCCCCATAAAGATATTCAATTGACAAGTTGGATGGATGTAGGCGACGTTAATGCGGGGACCTTGAATAAGTCACATTTTTTTGGAAAGAACTCTCGTTCATTTATAACATGTGTTAGTGGTTCGTGCTGTAACAGAACACCGTGGTGTAACCTGACATGTGTTCATGTATAACATGTGTTAAGCCCCCGTTAGAGTGACATATAACGTGTGTTAACCTTTGTTAATTTAAAAAAAACAAGTAATATCTATTTATTTTTGTTGATGTTTAAAATATCCGATAATGTGGATACTGAGCATAACACTTATACAAGTAATAAATGTAACAGTTAGTATGTAACGCGTAATATGAAATGAGTCATTTATGGTAATTTATGTACCGGTAATTTTGGAATATATAATATGAAACGGGTCATTTGTTGTGCACATTTTGGAATTTATAACATGTGTTAAGCCTCTGTTATAATATTTTTGTAACCTGACATGTATTCATGTATAAGCTAGTGGTTTACAAAACACCATGATGTGTATATACTGATCTAACATGTGTTACAAACTGTCTGTTTGGAACATGTAGTTGCTTAACATGTGATAAGGGTGAAAACAGTTGACGGAGGCGATGGGTTTAATGGTGAGTTTAGTAATATTGTAATGTTGTTGTAACCCCACTTGTATACATATGATAACATGTGTTAAGCATCCATTATAATCTTGTTGTAACCCGACTTGTATTCATGTATATGAAAGTGGTTTGCAAAACACTATGATGTGCATATACTGATCGTAACACGTGAACAAGTTAATATGGAACATACAAGTTAATATCGTAACACCGTATACATGGGATAAAATGTGTTAAGCCTCTGTTATAATCTTGGTTTAACCTAACATGGTGTCATGTATAAGCTAGTGGTTTCCAAAACACCATGATGTGTATATACATACTGTAACATGTGTTAAGCGACTGGAATGTATAACGTGTGTTAAGCATCTATTATAACGTGTGTAAAGACGTCCATAATGGATGAATAACCTCCAATAGTAACTTAATAACAACAGAGTAAACCTGATATGTAACAACAGAGTAAGCATTTATTACAAGTAATAAATTACTTATTTGGACATAACATGCCTTTTTAAAATTCCATTTATATACAAGTTCACATACCTTACGGGAGAAATCACTCACACTCGGCCGAAGGTGTATTTTTAGTGAATCACTCGAGAGCGGCGTGGAACTTATTCCTACCATAAGCTTGCCAAGCAATCAATCCTCCTCCTTTTTAACTTTATTACCTTTGTAAATATCAAGAGGACTTTGGAGGTTAAGGGTTAGGCTCGGGTTAAATGTAGGTGGTTGGGTTAGTGGTTAGTAGAAAAGTAGAAAAAGGGCGAAAAGCGTAACAAGTGTCGGTTTTCGTAAGATTTTCTATTTTTGCAACTTTTTATTTTGATGAAGCGTTTATTCAAACAAAGTTATTTTTGGTGAAGTTGTTTGTTTTTCTTTTTGCTTCATCAACAACACACATTTTTTTTTTTTTACGAAAAACCGAACTTGTTACTAAAACAAAGGGTTAAAAATAAAAAGGTTTTGGTGGGTAAAAGGGTTTTTGGTTTGGGTGATGAAATGAAAAGGTTTAGGCTCAAAGGGGCTAACTAGGGGGATTTTTGGGTAGGTGGTAAAAGAAAAAGAAAAATAAAGGTGTAGAAATAAAAAAAAGGGTTAGTCCTAATGCCTCCATCATTTACTTACTCAGGTTTAAGTTGATAAGGACCGGGAATGTATCGTCATGGCAAGTTCTAGAGTCGTAAGAACCAAGCGGCTATTCACACAAGAAACGAAAAATGAGCATTTAGTTTTAATGATATGTAATTGTGCTCAATAAAGGCTCAAAACTCACTTTTGTGGGAATGGGTTTTTATGTGATCAAGTATATATAATCAAATTTTAACTAAGTTTGCTATGCCTTTTCATAATGTTCTTATGTTGGTTCTTTTTATCACTACGCTATCGGTTGTAAATTTGTAAAAATATAACCTTTTTGAGAACTTGAATTTCCCGAGTTAAACCTAGACAAGTAAAAAAAATGAAATTTTTGAAAAAATTTGGGGTGATTAGCGGTTCCAATAGAGTTTTGTGTAAGGCTTGTATTTAGGACTTGCAAAATTCAAGGTTTTAGCATCCCCCCCACACTTAAATTACACATTGTCCTCAATGTGTCCCAAAAATAAATTTTTAGGTTGATTAGATGTGTAAAATAGTGTTTAAAAAGCAAAAATTTGTGTTACTGGGCGCTGAACACGGCCCCGTGTTATCCGGGCACGGCCCCGTGTTCAAGTGCCAGTAACAAAATTAAAACAAGAGAAACAGAAGTCTGGACACGGGGGCGTGTTGGGTGAACACGGCCCGTGTCCAGTTACCTGAACTGGGCGATTTTCTGCAGGGAGTTCAGCACGGGGCCGTGTTGGTTGGGCACGGCCCGTGTTGAACCTTCTGAAATGGAGAGAATTGTCGGGTTACTTTGTTCTTGTGCATGAGTTCATTTTTCTCGTTCCCCTTTTCATCCTTTACCACCATGAGTGTGTTTTATTCCTGAAGACTAACTAGAAAACATAAAAAAAAATTAATCTAAATTAAACTAAGGATAGTTCCGCGGAATGCCTCCGTGGTGCGCCACGTTTATAAGGGTCCTTGGCTAGACCCAAAGCCGGTCATATGTCACCCAAGTGGGATGTATTGCATCCCATGTTGCACCGTCGGAGAGCATCATCCAAGCTTGAGTCTATGACCTGCATGTAGTTGACCGGGTCTTCGTCCTCAATTCTTTTTCCACATTCAAACTTTACCTCCTCATCCCCAAACTTCAATGTTAACGTTCCGTCATTCATGTCTACCACCGCTTGGGCGGTGGCTAGAAATGGCCTCCCAAGGATGAGAGGGACATCGGTGTCTTCTTCCATGTCTAGGATGACAAAGTCGGTTGGGAAAACGAAATTTTCAACTTTTACCAACAAATTCTCAGCGACACCTTGTGGAAATTTGACGGATCTGTCGGCGAGTTGTATGCTCATTTTTGTAGGGCTTGTTGTTCCTAGGCCGAGTCGTTTGAACATTGATGTGGGCATGAGGTTAATGCTAGCCCCAAGATCGGCTAATGCATTACGAACGGGAGATTCCCCAATCGAGCAAGGAATTGTGAAGCTTCCGGGATCGATTTTCTTTTGTGGAAGTTTGTTGAGCACTAAGGCGGAGCATTCTTCGCCTAAGTTAACTAATTGCAGTGATTCAATTTTCCTTTTGTTTGTGAGGAAATCCCTCATGAATTTTGTGTATTTAGGCATTTGGGTCAGGACCTCGATAAAAGGAATATTAACATGCAATTGTTTTAGTAGATTTTCAAATATAGCGAATTGCTCATCGGTCTTTTGACGATTTAACCTACCGGGGTACGGAATTGGAGGAGTCTTGGTGGGCTCTTGAGTTGGTATAGAAGCCTTTTCTGGCACAGGAGGAGTCACAGGCTGGCTAGAGTGGCTTCTTTCATTTGGCGGCGATGGAGCATCCTCAGGACCCACGGTTCGATTTCTTAACGTGATGAGATGTACTTGTGCCTTAGGGTTGGTTTCGGTGTTACTAGGTAACGCGCCTTGTGGTCTCTCGGAGAAATTTTGAGCTAGTTGATTTAATTGTTTTTCGATGTTTTGAATGCTAGCTTGTTGATTTCTAAAATTCGATTCCAGTTGTTGAAATCGATCCGAGTTTTTCTTTTCAGTGTCAGAGATGAGGCGAGATACAGTATCTTCAAGCCTTTCTCTTCCACTTTGTTGTTGAGGGAAATTTTGTGGTTGTTGAAAATTAGTTCGTTGGTTTTGTTGGTTACTACTATTGTCGGGATCTCTCCAACCAAGATTTTGGTGGTTACGCCATCCTTGGTTGTAGGTACCCGTTGGAGGACCCGACGGCCTAGGTCTATTATCCATGTAGTTTACCGTTTCTGTTTGTTCATCTAATTCTTTCATACAACTCCAATTTTCATGTGACCCACCACACCCTTCACAAGCCATAACCGAGGCCGTTTTTGTCATTTCTAGCTTTTTGATTTTTGAAGAGAGGGCCTCGATTTGGGCTTGTAAAGAGGTGCTTTCATCAACCTTATGGGCGCCCGGGGCAATAGATTTATTACCTCGGGGAGTGTGCCATTGAAAATTGGTTTGAGCAATTTCCTCAATTTGGTTATATATTTCATTTGGGCGACGATTACCTAAAAGTCCCCCGGAGCTTGAATCAAGTGTTTGTCTTGTGTGTGGCAACAACCCATTGTAGAAAGTGGATACTTGTTGCCATACCGCTAGACCGTGGTGAGGACACTTTCTTAGAAGCTCCTTGAACCTTTCCCAAGTTTCATATAAGGATTCCCCATCCTCTTGTGAGTATGTATTAATTTCAGTCATTAATTTAGCCGTTTTAGCAGGAGGGAAATACTTATACAAAAACTTTTGGGCAAGTTCATCCCAGGTGTTTACCGACCCAACTGGGAGGGTGTTAAGCCAAGCCTTAGCTCGGTCTTTTAGTGAAAATGGAAACATTCGAAGGCGGATGGCGTCATTTGATGCTCCATTGATCCGAAAGGTATCACATATTTCTAAGAAGTTAGTAATATGTAGATGGGGATCCTCGTCCGCAAGCCCGTGGAAGGTTGCGGAGTTTTGGAGCATTTGTATCAAATGCGGCCGAAGTTCGAAGTTGTTGGCCTCGACATTTGGTGCATTGATAGCGGCGCTGAGATTGCCTACGGTAGGCCGTAGGTAATCCATGAGGGTACGTTGGTCCGCCATTGGAAGTGGGTCCCCCGAAGCTTTCTCTTGATTTTTAGCTTTAAGTCTTTTTCTGAGAAAGCGTTCGGGTTCTTCTAGGGGTTCTTTTATGTCTCTACTAGAACTGGAGCTCATGCACTACGTAGGAGGGTCGAATGTGGCACCTGGGTTCCAAGTCCTGCAATAAAAACAGAAAAGAACGTTGGTCAGAGAGTTCACCACGGCCCCGTGCTCAGTGAACACGGCCCGTGGTCAGAGATACAGTAATTGTTTTCTGGATTCCCAGTTACTGGGAGTTGGACACGACCCCGTGTTGCACCGACACGGCCCCGTGTTCAGCTCTCTGTAACTCAGAAAATAAAAACTGCCAGTGAAGATGCTGGGCACGGCCCGTGTCTGACCGGGCACGGCCCGTGCTGAGCTCTGCAGAAGCTGAAAAACTAAGAAAATCCAAAAAAAAAATAAAAAGAAAAAATAAAAGATGATTAGGCCGTTGATTCCTAACTTTCTTAAAATCCTTATGTCACCGGCAACGGCGCCAAAAACTTGATGCGTGCGAAGTGTCGTATATATTAGGTGTATATTTTAAGCCCTTTTTAACACTTATTTTAGCCAAGTTTTAAATTTATAAAACACGATATTTCACTAACACTAAACACACATATGGGTAAGTGCACCCATCGTTGAGCGTAGTATAGTGTTGGTAAGATACCGAGGTCGTCCAAGGACACAAGAGCTTTTAGTACCGGTTTATCCTCAACGTCTAATCAAAATAAAAGTTTAGAAAAATGTTTTAAGCTAAGAAAAATAAAAACTAACTAAAATTGATGAAAAATAAAAATAAAAGAAAAAACAGATAGACAAGATGAATCACTTGGTTCCGACTCGTATCTAGTATAACCTTTGATTATTTCCGCACTTTTGCACATAATTAAGAGATTATCTTAGTTATAGTAGTAGGCCCCTCTTTTGAAGGTGACGTTACCCTCACCCCAGTAGTTTGAGTCAGCAAGGATACAATCCTAAAAGGGTGGATTATTGGAAGATAATGAATTAAGTTATTAATGCAGTATTATGGTAGGCCCCGCTTTTGGCGGTGACGTTACCCTCGGCTAAGTAGTCTGAGTCAGCAGGGATACAGTCCTAAATAGCCGGGTTATAGTATTAATAGTAGTTAACTTATGAGGGAGTCAAAGAGTTTGGACCCCCGCCATCCAACACCGTGAAGTATTGAAGGAGGTCCTACTAAATTTGACTCAGGTCCATTGCAGGACCTCTAAACGCTGAACAATGGCAAGACCTTTACCAAACCGTTCCCTTAACCCCCGACCAGGTAGCCAACATACCTCCATATAGACCGTGGAGATATGAATGGTGAAAATCCTTTATTTTATATAGACAGTAAAATAATGCCAAGACACCACGGACAAACGATAAGGAAAGATCACCTTCAACATAAGTAACTAGTTATTAAAGTCATTAATACAAAACCAAATAAAAAGTGCAAAAGATTAGAAATAAAAAGTATTATACTAGACACTTTGTCTTCACCAAGTGATGTAAGAGACTTAGGCAAACATGGCCTTGATTGTCAAGAGCTCTTACGATCAATCTTGGATCCCGAGACGACTCACACACTCTACGATGGACAATGGATGATGGTGGTGGATGATGGTGTTGTGATGGTGGTGGGTGGTGGATGAAGTGTGAGAGAGGTGGTGTGCCAAAGGATGAGTTGAAATGAATCCAAGCACTCCTGTTTATAGGCTAAACAGAGAGCTGGGCACGGCCCCGTGTCCACTGGGCACGGCCCCGTGCCTGTCTGACACTCTCTCTCCTCATTAATTGTAATTCGCAATTACAATTAATGCGCCTGCTGTACTTTCGCCACGCCCCCGTGTCCGCTGGGCACGGCCCCGTGGTGGGCAATAGAAGCTTCTATAGGTTTGTCTTTTCTGCTGCTTCTTGGGCACGGCCCCGTGCTGGCTGAGCACGGGGCGTGTTCAGTCTTCTGACTTCTCTTCTTTGCTTTGGAAGGTGCCGTTGAGGGGTCGGGCAGTCCACTAATGTTCCTTTCCTTGTATTTATGTTGGAATTAGCTGTCTTTTTGCTTCTTTTGTGTTTTTGAGCTTATTTAATCCTGAAAATACAAAAGGAAGACAAAAACACTCTTTTTCCAATATTAGTACTTAAAAAGGGTTAGTTTTATGCCTTATTTGATGTAATTTATATGTTGCATTTTACACACATCAATCACCGAATGGGTTGCTTGATTTACATAAACGGTCCCCATAAAGATATTCAATTGACAAGTTGGATGGATGTAGGCGACGTTAATGCGGGGACCTTGAATAAGTCACATTTTTTTGGAAAGAACTCTCGTTCATTTATAACATGTGTTAGTGGTTTGTGCTGTAACAGAACACCATGGTGTAACCTGACATGTGTTCATGTATAACATGTGTTAAGCCCCCGTTAGAGTGACATATAACGTGTGTTAACCTTTGTTAATTTAAAAAAAACAAGTAATATCTATTTATTTTTGTTGATGTTTAAAATATCCGATAATGTGGATACTGAGCATAACACTTATACAAGTAATAAATGTAACAGTTAGTATGTAACGCGTAATATGAAACGAGTCATTTATGGTAATTTATGTACCGGTAATTTTGGAATATATAATATGAAACGGGTCATTTGTTGTGCACATTTTGGAATTTATAACATGTGTTAAGCCTCTGTTATAATATTTTTGTAACCTGACATGTATTCATGTATAAGCTAGTGGTTTACAAAACACCATGATGTGTATATACTGATCTAACATGTGTTACAAACTGTCTGTTTGGAACATGTAGTTGCTTAACATGTGATAAGGGTGAAAACAGTTGACGGAGGCGATGGGTTTAATGGTGAGTTTAGTAATATTGTAATGTTGTTGTAACGCCACTTGTATACATATGATAACATGTGTTAAGCATCCATTATAATCTTGTTGTAACCCGACTTGTATTCATGTATATGAAAGTGGTTTGCAAAACACTATGATGTGCATATACTGATCGTAACACATGAACAAGTTAATATGGAACATACAAGTTAATATCGTAACACCGTATACATGGGATAAAATGTGTTAAGCCTCTGTTATAATCTTGGTTTAACCTAACATGGTGTCATGTATAAACTAGTGGTTTCCAAAACACCATGATGTGTATATACATACTGTAACATGTGTTAAGCGACTGAAATGTATAACGTGTGTTAAGCATCTATTATAACGTGTGTAAAGACGTCCATAATGGATGAATAACCTCCAATAGTAACTTAATAACAACAGAGTAAACCTGATATGTAACAATAGAGTAAGCATCTATTACAAGTAATAAATGTACAAGTTAGTATGTAACGCGTAATATGAAACGAGTCATTTATGGTAATTTATGTACCGGTAATTTTGGAATATATAATATGAAACGGGTCATTTGTTGTGCACATTTTGGAATTTATAACATGTGTTAAGCCTCTGTTATAATATTTTTGTAACCTGACATGTATTCATGTATAAGCTAGTGGTTTACAAAACACCATGATGTGTATATACTAATCTAACATGTGTTACAAACTGTCTGTTTGGAACATGTAGTTGCTTAACATGTGATAAGGGTGAAAACAGTTGACGGAGGCGATGGGTTTAATGGTGAGTTTAGTAATATTGTAATGTTGTTGTAACCCCACTTGTATACATATGATAACATGTGTTAAGCATCCATTATAATCTTGTTGTAACCCGACTTGTATTCATGTATATGAAAGTGGTTTGCAAAACACTATGATGTGCATATACTGATCGTAACACGTGAACAAGTTAATATGGAACATACAAGTTAATATCGTAACACCGTATACATGGGATAAAATGTGTTAAGCCTCTGTTATAATCTTGGTTTAACCTAACATGGTGTCATGTATAAGCTAGTGGTTTCCAAAACACTATGATGTGTATATACATACTGTAACATGTGTTAAGCGACTGAAATGTATAACGTGTGTTAAGCATCTATTATAACGTGTGTAAAGACGTCCATAATGGATAAATAACCTCCAATAGTAACTTAATAACAACAGAGTAAACCTGATATAACGTGTGTTAAGCCTCTATTATAACGTGTGTTAAGACTTCAGAATGGATGCATAAACTCCAATAGTAACTTAGTAACAACAGAAGTACAAACACGGGCGACTTCAACACAAAATGTGTTAAGTCCATACCGTTTTAACATCATGTACTAGACAAAACAATAAGAGTCTCACATTACATATTACTAGTAAACGAAAATACATAGCACTAAGAAAATGGTGGAGCTTCCTTTGACAGTCTGCCTTAGCTTTTCAGTGGCTACCTTTGCTGCCTTAGCTTTTTCAGCGGCTACCCTTGCTTTATTGTTTGGGTCGGTCTTGAAACAGTTTGTAAACATGTGGGTGTGCGTATGCCAGGGAAGTTATAAAAATGTGTTTTCATGTCACACGTAACACGTGTTACGTTGTACATGGGTTTCATGTCACTTGTAACACATGCATGTCAAGAAGTTCAAACTATAACACGTGTTATGTTGTGTTGTGCTGTAACATAAACATGGTCATGATACTTGAGCATCTGATCCGCGTTTGACGAAACCAACGGTCCCGAGAATTGGATCTTGTTTCCCTTGTATCCATCACCATCCTAATAACAAAAAGATAAGATAACCGTTAAGTTGTTAACCAGACATAACTATTAACACATTCATAGCCAGAAAATCTTTTTCTCAAACAACATCACAACTTTTTAGCTAAATTGCAATCTTTTTCTCAAATAACATCACAACACAGCCAAAAATCAGTTCATATGCAAAATAATTTTCCAAATTAAATCCCCAAAATCACACTTAAAACAATGCCAAAAACACAAATTTGCACCCTGTACGTTCTAAACTTCTCCCCCTAAACATGCATATGACTCAAAGATTAACAAGATTTTAAAAAAATCGAAACTTTTTACCTAAATACAATCTTTTTCTCAAATAACACCACAACATAGCCAGAAATCAGTTCATATGCAAAAAATAATCCAGTACCGGGTACCCTGATGCGTCTTAATAACAGAGGATAGTGGCGTTGTTTCTGCATAAAAAAACACATGTTGGACACATTAACGGTGTAAATTCAAACATAACTATTATATTTGTTGTTTGTGTTACACAAACCATATTCTATAAACGGCTGAAGATACAAGCAAGAGAAAAACATAACCACTAATAAACATTAAAAACAAACCTGGAACATTTTCTTCATTTTGGATGTCAATCTCGTTAATGGAGGAACACGTTGTCACACCCCCAAAATCCACCTGCGGAGTTCCACCACTTGGAGGCGTGACTGACCAGGATCCAGCCACCAATCATATTGAACAAGCATATAAGTAGTTATAAAATCCAACCAATACAATTGGTGTTCAAACAAAACATAGTTAAGTTGCAAGCGGAAGCATAAGTCTTAAATCAAAACATAAGTTTAATAGTTTCAAAGTTTAACATGGCACACAGCCGTCCATGTCCCACAACGATCCTCCTCCATGCAAGCTCCAGCTAAGAACCTAAGGACCTGCAAAGCATGTAGTAACGAGTCAACAACAAGTTGAGTGAGTTCACGGTTGGGTGTTCGTTTTAAGTTGTTTCGAAAACAGTTTCCTTTAGCTGGCATCCTGCCGTGGGGGTTACCCCATAGTTAAAAACGTGACTTGTTTGTTCCCGGTTACTCTGGCAATCCAGCCGTGGGGGCTACCCCGTGTTAGTTATCTGGCATTTCGGCCGTGGGGGCTACCCCATGTATCTACTAGACTCGTTACCATATCGACTGCTGACTGTAGTCATGTTTATGTGCCCTGAACTGTCAATGTCTATCATCATTGACGTGCCAGTAGTCCATTAGTTCACGCCCGTCCTCTGCGGCACGGTGTGAGGTTTGTCAAACCTAAATAGCGCTATCTAACTAATGACCCGCTCGCCATTGGCCTCGGCGATTAAGTCGATACAAAGATGAGGGACTTCGTGATAGAGTTTTGGTCTAGTACGAGTTATCTGTCCGTGAGGACGAGGAATTACATTCCTGAACCATTGCTGTCCTACCCAAGGAGGACGAGGAACCCATGTTCCTTAACCCCAATTCCCGACCCAGGGAATCCCATGCTTTGTAGAGGGTGTGAACTCACCTTGGTTTACTCGGTAGAAACACAGAAAGTCAAACAAGCAATGTTGTGGCTACTCACGTCCTATCATAGTTGTATCATACAATCAGGTTCGTATTCAAGTAGTGCACGTATGTTCTACACGTATGCTAGCACGTTGCATGCAGTTCATCCATAGCAGCCCAAATAATCATTTACAATTAACAGTACGTATGAGGTCCGTGTAGTAGGCCCAAAGGTCTGGCCCAATCAATTAAGTCCGAACTGAGGTGCAAGCCCAAACAGCGTATATCTGCGTATTGTCTCGAGTCGCAACTAGGCGTTTGCGACTCGCAACCTGAGTCGCAATCATGGTTTCGGTCCGTGTTGTTTTGGTTACGAGTCGCAACTGGACTCGCAACCGGGGTTTCGAGTCAAACGGTTTATGTGCTGATCACTTGTGGTTTCGAGTCGCAACCAGGTGTTTGCGACTCGCAACCGATGTCGCAACCGGGGGTTTCGACTCATCATGCATGGTTTCGAGTCGCAACTAGGGGTTTCGGTTGGACAGGAGCTGATTCGGAACAGTGTACTATCCAATGAGATTTTGATTTCAGAAAATGGTTTGTACTATCCACTTAAACATGTTTGTTTGTCTAGTAATTTACTAATTTGGATCAAACATATCAGATTTCAAATATTCAACATGTTCATATGATATTCAACAAGTTCTTCAAATATTCATCTAGTTCATCTTTAGGGTTTTCATCTTTTGAACAAACAAGCTCATTAAACCGATTTATGTCAACATAATCTACTTAGTTTAATGCACCAATGATCCTTATTATTCACATATTCAACCGAGAGCATAATAGCATCATATTCAAACATATCTCTACTTATTCATGTGTCAAACTAGCATGATTCTTAACAAACCAAATCTATTTTTGCTAACTATGACTTTATCTAGAAATCAAGCATATGCATTATAGATGAACAACAACAATCTTAGCATCGGTTATTCAAGGAGAATCTATATTTATCATGTATGAACCTTAACAAGCAAACATGTTATCAAATCATCATCATCAACCGAAAATCATACATCATTATCAACTCAAAATACAATACATAGCATGAATCACTAACCGGTTGATGATTTTCAAAGGCGAGTATGAAACTTCCGAGTGTGTGTGTGTGTGAGAGCCGATCCGCTAGTCCTAGTGTCACCGGTTTGGATCCGAGATGAGGGGAAACAATGTTGTAGCTTGGGGTTTAATGGTTTCTAGAGAGAGTGGAGTGTGTGTGTTGTCTAAGAAAGTGGCAAGGATGGCTAACAATCGGGTTATATACTAGCTTCAAGTGCACCCTAATGGGCTTCGACATAGGCTAAGTGTGTATGTGTGTGCGGCCCAACCGGCCCGTATGTTATACTAGTTCACTCGAGACCACATGGTCTCGAGTCGGGTTCGTGTTATCTCGATTCCTATATACATACATCGCATACATACAAGCACACACAAATAACACATAATCACATAAAGGTTCATTTGTCATTAATCACACAAGATAACTAGTCACACTTTCATGTTACATCGGGATACAGGGAAGGTTCTAAATTTCGAGTTGTCACACACGTAGTAAAGTTCTTGCTTTGGATCAGATGAATTAAAGTTGGTGGACGCTCCGTTGTACGTTAATGGAGGATGTCGAATTAACGTTCTTGTTGAGGAAGATGAATTCGAAATTGAAAATTTTCCTTTTAAAATTGAAATAATCTAAATTGCGGGTTAACTGTTGTTGACCGGATGTATATTTTAATAAAAGTTTAGTTGGATGTTCAAAAAAAATTGAAATAATCTAAAAGAAATGGGGGTTTGGTGATTTGTACAATGATGTGATGTGCATTAATGATAGTGTCAAATCAAATGGGGAAGAGATCTTGGGTTGGGTTGATAGATGTATAATTACATACATACCCTTAGAAGCAAAAAGGATAATCAGGTTGACTATGGATACGTGGAAGGATGTAGGCCACATGTTGAGTTTGCAAGGTTTTCTCAAAATCCAAGGTTTTCTATGGAGCATTTCCCTATATATATATATATATATATATATATATATATATATAAAACAGTAAATTTCTCTTAATCCTTGTCGTATGTTGGCATTGCGTTATATGGCTTGATATAGTGTTATATTTTGTGTGTCTTTGTACACTTTCTAGAATTAAGAGACTGTGTAAAATAACTCAACCCACTTACCGTATTTATCTTTCTTTTAATTTATTATAGAGATTTAGGGGCTATTTGGTAGCCTCTTAATGACCATTTAGATGCTACCTCTTAATGGTTTAAAACCTCTGAATGAATAAGAGGTAACCTCAAGTCTGAATGGTTAAGAGGTAACCTCTGAATGGTAAATCATCACATGTCACATCCTTCTACCTTCTCATTGGTAAAATTCTTAATGGTTCCATTAAGATGTAGCCTCTTAATGACCATTCAGAGGCTACCAAACAACCCCTTACACATTTCATTTGGGTTTATCTTTTTATCGTTTGACTCAACCTGAACCGGACCAAAAAGAATTGAATATTCAACAATGGAATCTGACCCTACAAAATGTCCGCCCCTATAGAAAAATTTTCTGGGTGCGTCACTGACAACAATGACTCAAAAAGTAAATGTGGTTCCCCAAGCCCAAAAAACATAAACAAAGTTAAAAACTAGTTCAATTAGACCAAAAAATAAGACATGTTTAAAGTCTTTCGGTTAGATAATCTAGGCAAGAGGCAAAGCTCGGTCAAAATAACCGCCCTTGAAAAATATAATGAGTACATGGAGCCATCTTCTTAGTTTTCTGTCAAAAATAAAAATAGTAGACTGGCTAATACTTCTATTAGCTAATGAAAGAGACCAAATAAACAAAAAATGCATGTTTGGTCTTGGAAACAGTTAACATCATTTGGTTAACATCATTTTGATAATAACTAGCAATTGGACACATGCGTGTTGCGGCACAGGTACATCGAATGCATTAGTCCAAACACTAAACGATGCATTTTATATAAGGTGTAAAAATGAACTGATGGTGCAAGGAGTAAACGCAAAGTTCAAAACTTGAGGGGGTGGTGGTGGTAAAAATGGAGTAATAGCGCAAGGGGCAAAAATGCAAAGTTTAAAACTTGAGGCGGTAACAGTGCAGGAGTAAAAACATGCAAAGTTTAAAACATGAGGCGGTAACAGTGCAAGGAGTAAAAACGCAAAGTCTGAAACTTGAGTGGGTGGCGGCGGTAAAAATGGAGTAATAGTGCAAAGGGTAAAAACGCAAAGTTCAAAACTTAACGAGGTGGTGACGGGATTCAAACTTGAGAGTTAAAATGCAAAGTTTAAAAGTTGAGGGGTTGGTAAAAAGCATATGGGAAAAAATGTAAGTTACAAAAGTATAGGGTAAAAAAAGAAAAAGTAGGGTTGGTGGCAGTACAAATTGAGTAATAGCGCAAGGGACAAAAATGCAAAGTTTAAAACTTGAGACGGTAATAGTGTAGGGTAAAAGACAAAGTTTGAAACTTGAGGGGTGGGGCGGTAAAAATGATAAAAACGTAAAGTAACTTTTAGAGGTGGTGACGGAATTCAAACTTGAAGGTTAATAATTTTAGGTTTAGAAGTAAAGGATTCGGTACAAAGCATATGAACAAAAAATGTAAATTACAAAAGTAAGTGGTAAAAAAAGACTATGGATCAAAAATATAATTTACAAAACTATAGGATAAAAATAAAAAATTTCCACGTGTGGGAGGTGTGGATGGAAAGTCCACCACTTTCCATTTTAAGATGGATAGAATAAATTTGATCTGTTCTACCAAAGAAGGTTTAATATTAGAGCCTGTATACCTCTAGAGTCCTATAAAAAATCAAATCAGAAAATGAATATTAAATACAAAAATTGTATAATTTTTATTTGAATTTCCATTTTCCTGATCCAAATCAACGAGTTAATTATACTACCATTTTTCGTATAGCCAATTATAGTGAATTTTAACCCCATTAGATATGAAGACTAAGTAATAGGCGACGTTACTGGCTCCATATCAATCAACTTTATTATTCCTTTTACTGCAATATTCTATATTTGTAAACAGGAGTATTCATCTCATATAGATTAGTATTCTCTCATGTATATATAGATGTTGTATTATGCAATGTAAAATCAGTGGGATTTTCCACATTCTCATGGTATCAGCCTGAGATCCACTTCTTTCTTCTTTCCTGTTTGTTTTTTTTTTCCTCTGTCTGCAACCTTCTGTCTGTTTCATCTTTTCGCCCTGCCATGTCGATGTAACACCTCGTAAAATCGTGTCAAATTATGTGTTGACACGTGTAATAAACCCTAGTGAAGTCAAACGTCGACTATGGGGGATTTATTTTTGTCAAAAATGAAAACTTTGAATGTGGAGGGATTAAAAGTGTCAACATACTAAACTTATGCCTCTGAATGACCATACATGATGTTCGTATTCTCAAACGAGTAAATTATTGGGCATGAGAAGCCATTTGCGAAAACAATCAAAGGTTATAAGACAAAGGGGTTAAACGTGTCAACATGTTAATTCTTACCTCTGATTGACCTTTTAACGAACCCGGAGCTTCGTAATGTCCAATTATAGTTCCGAGAATGTTTGATATTAATTTCAAGAGGTTTCGGTATCATTTTATGATAATTTGTGCAAGAATACAAGAAGGGTTAAGGCGTCAACGAAAGAAACTAGTGTTTTTGGTGATCTTTAACCAAACAAGAGCCTAACGATGTTTGTTATTATTCCCAAGATCCTTAAAAACTAACTTTAGATATGAAGTTTAGAAGGACCAGGGACTGAATGTGACAAATTACAAAACTGGCTAAACTGGTCGACAGGAAAGTCGCGGCCCGCGACCCCCTTCCCTTTGGCTCTCACTGGTCGCGAGCCAGTGCCCAGTAACGAAAAAAAAGACATCTGCATGTAATGCAGCCTTGTTCCCCAATCAAACCACCATGCAGCCTGATTTCGATACAAGGAGCTTGTAGATGGTTTTTAAAAACCTCTAGGACACCTGTGATGATCAGAGGGAGCCTCAATACACCTGGATTGATCTTGAACACCTTGAATTAGTATAAATAGGGGCCTTTGGTTGCCATTTGAACTTGCACCTTCACAATTCTTCTCTTGCTCTGCTTTCTTGAGGTTCCTGATAAAAAAGGAAGCTCCCCTTAGTCTAATCTTCGAGCTAGGACCTGTTGTAAATGTCCTTAGCCACTCTAGTTTGGTTTTTATGTATTTAAAAGCCGAAAGTCAAAATTGTCTCTAATCGGCTTTGACTTTCGGTTTAGACCTAAAAGGTCCAGCCATTGTTCGAGGAGAATATGGCTACGTGATTGTAATTAGGTAGGTGTTAATCCTCAAAATGACACCTCCTAATTACCACGTTTACTTAGTTAATTGTCGGGTCAAAGTAATTAAAATAAAAAGTCAAACTAGTCAGTTTTTAATAAATTCAAATCTGATAATGTACAAGTTATAAAACATGTTTTATCACTTTAATAACTTGGTAAAAATTATTAGAACATGTCTAAACATGTTCAACCCGACAATTCTAAGTTTAAGCTCGGTTCGCAACCGAAAGTCGCAAAGGCTTGACTTTTGCTTTGACTTTCAGTTCTGACCCAAATTAGCTTAATTCCTTTAAGCATTAGGGTTCCTTTATGACCATAATATGTTGTAGCATAAACCTCTGAGGTTATATTACATGGTCACTTAGTAATCTGAGTTTATATGCATGTTTCCGTTATTATGTATTATGTTGACTAGTATGCCTTTTTGTAAAAAATTAAGGTTTTTAATATAAATAAATATGCAAATGAACTAAGTACTGATTGTAAACATATTTTGAACATTTTGACACTTACATTCTGGTCATAAACTGAAGTTATGCAATTAATCGAAAATTATGCTTTTGTAAGGACTAAAATGCCCTTTAGCATGTAAATCAAGTTTTTAACATAAATTTGACATAAAACTCTTTACCTACTGTTGTGATATCATATTTAGGATTTATTGGGATGTTGGGTCAGACTATATACTGACCTTAACCTTGAGTTCTTGTATAAAGCCTATAAATGACGATAATACCCTTTTTGCATATAAAATGAGTTTTAAATATAATTAACATGCAAAACCTTTTGTTACTGATGTATTATGAAAAATATAATATTTTGACCCTTCAAAGTTGGTCAAAATCTCAGAATCGCTTAAACTTCAAAATTACCGTCATATATCGACTTTTACGCTAATTAAGTGCATAGCATGGTTTTAAACCATATTTAGCACCCAAAACTTGTTACCTACTGACTTTATAAATGATTTTAAATGTTTTTACAGTAGGTATACGTCATGAACTCAGAATACCAAATAAGTCCCTAAAACCATATGTGAAATGACCAAAATGCCCTTTCGGAGCATAATTTGGCCATAAATCATAAACCACACGTATGTATGATATCCTACTGTTATAATTTCATAAATTAAATGTTTTTACAGAATGTTTATGACCAGAACTTCAGTTGACATACAAACCCCTTTTATAGACCTTAAAATGACCAAAATGCCCTTGTGTGGCTAAATTCGGTTTTAAAACCTTTATGGGCATACATGTTGATATCCTACTGATATCATGACATATTTTAAGCATAATAACATATGGAACTTGTATATGACTCATCCGATTACCTGTTTATGTATATACGCGTTCGGTTCGATTTATGTAACTAGTTTGCATAAATTAACCAAAACGGGTTTAACCTTATCATTTAAACTTCAAAATCCAGAATGTATTTAGTTTACCCATATTATACAAGTCTCCATACTTGTTGGGTCTAAATTACATTCCATTCCGGTCATCGCTCAATTTAGCGTTTTGTACCGTAAATCATTCTTTAAACTAACCGGTCTAAGTCCTCGACTTAAATAAGACTCGTTAGTATTCTAATAGGTTAATATGACCTTCATTCCAGACTAGGGAGCCCCAGTAGAAGATACCTACACAAAGTCTTAGTAATTTACGGCTGAGTAGAAATCCTTGCGTTTAAAACTCAGGTAAATACTTTTAACTTATTTTCCCTTATACGGGCTTGGGATACGGTAAAATATTACCGCTTGGTCGGGTATGGAATCATTTAGTCAGATTGTGATTAATAAATTCACATAACCCGTTTTAATTCGTTTTGTTCGATAACATAAACATTAGGGGTTAATATGACCATGTCCTGGATATCCTCGGCTCATTTAATTGCAAATGGCCACGACTTAAGCACGGGGTGTAGGCATACACCCGACAGTTGCGTATGTAAAAAGATATACCCACTATGTTGGGTGTCACGGCCCCAGCCCCGGTTTGACCCGGTCAGGAGCCGCGGGATAGGAACCCGTGGTATTTAATTTATGCGACAGCGGAAGGTTTTGACAGGATCTTTTAAAACTCGAAATGCCCGATTATTTTATTTCATAATTCGGGATAAACCCCGTAATTTACAATAGAGGAATTTTACTAGGAAATTCCCTGATTTATTAAAACATGTTTATTTTAACTGAGCCACCTCTTCAAGCTTGTTAGTGCTCCATAGCACGTGTTTCTTGATTTACAGCAGGTCGCCTGAAACATGTTTTAAAAATATTTTGTAAGCGGGGAAATACTGGTGAATCATTCATTTTTCACAAAATGACACATAGTTATAATTTACAGCATAAGAGCGATTACAATGGCTTTTATCTTATTTTTATCTGGCGCCGTGTCACCTGGTGACGATGGTCATACCACTATTGGGTCTTTCCCCAAGTAGTGACGTTTATCACTGTTAGGATTTATTAGCCTAACCGTGAGAAATTAGTAACGTGCACAATACCCCACTAGCCAGTGATTAAGATAACCACGACTTACTCCCTGTAATTATAACATTTGAAAATGGAGTATTGTAAAATACTTTTGATAAAAGAGAATGACTCACTTTGCAGATTTATACGGGCAGAGTTTTAGCCTAACTGATTAGCCTTTGAAACCTAAATTTAAATAACATGCACACGAACTAAGTCAGTTAACTCACGAGATTAAACCCTCACAATGAATGACAAAGTGCGATACTTAAACATCCATCGAATTCACGACGAATGACAAAGCATAACCCTAATGTGGGCAGCACTTAAACATCCATTGGATAGTTTCAATCGATCGGGCATTGAATCGTAGTAGCGATCGAGTTATTACCCTGTTATAGCGGCAACGTTTCGTGATTGTGTGTGTTTTAGGACTGTTTCTACAATATCTCAGTGTACGTATTGAATTTCTACGTCGAACCAACGCAGTAAATCAAGTCCCACATCCCACTATTTATACTGGAAAAACAGCCTCCTCGCGTGGCGCGAGGGGCTGTCGCGTGGCGCGAGAGGCACTACCCTATCATAGGGTAGCCCCGTGTCTCAGTAGCTTAGCTGAGTTGGTCGTGCGTTCAAATTCGTTTTACACGTAAAACTGTCAAGATAATACCAACTAGGATTTACCCCCCTTGAGTTTTAGGGGCCCTGATCCTGATTCCAATTGTTCTGAAAATTTTAGGGATTATGCAGGATTACTTGGGGGTCTTAATTAGGGTTTCCTATTGGGCAAATAAAATAATAATTAGAGCTTTTGATGAGAGTTGTTACATCGGGGATAACTCCTTGTGGGTTTATATTAGTGGTGTGTCGATTAATCATGTCTCGGCTTCTATACCGGGCCCTAAATGTATGACAAACATGTAAATCTGTATACAAGATTATAAATATAATTATCCCAAGTTATAAAAGATTTTCGTGCCTTGTGCACCTAATTAAATTTTCTTAAACATTTTTCAAAAAGAGTCGGTTAATTGTATTTACCAGTGAAAACTGACGTATTTTCAAAAGACTAAGTGGCAGGTACCTCACGTAATAGGCTAGAGCTTCTCGGCGTTTAATAAGAGGATCTTGCAAGTCCTTAGATACCTAAAGTCTGTCGAACTCCGTTTTATATTTTTATTTAAAGATCTGCCTGTGGATTCTTCTTACAACCGTCTGTATATTCTTTTATTCGTATTTTGAATATTTTGGTTGTAATAGTAAATTACCTTCCAAGCTTTCCGTTGTGCTATAACTGTGTCTAATTGACTATGATGATATCAACTACGTCACGATACTCCCCCACCGGGCCCACCGGTTTATGTGGAAATATCGGGGTGTAACAATCTTCCTCTTTCGATTTATCCTCCATTCCTCTACACTCTCTAACTCATCTAATCAACATTAAACTCACCTCCACAAACTACCTTCCATGGGAGAAACAAATAACCCATGTTCTCACATGCCTTAACCTTCTCGGCCATGTCGATAGTACGACTCCTCTCCCTTTCGAAACTCTCACCAAAGAAAAAGAAACCATTGCCAACCCTGACTTTGTGACCTGGAAAGTAGTGGACCAAAAAGTCTTACTTCTCATCAATTCTACGCTTACTGAAGAAGCAATGGCTGAAACAATTGGTCACAATACAACTTCATCCGTCTGGAAAGCCTTGGCCAACGCTTACAGCCACTGCTCAATCGAGCATATTCACAATTTGAAAGATAGTCTTCGGACCCTTCAAAAAGGTACAACTTTTGTCTCCGATTTCGGTCGAAAATTCAAAGTCATCGCCGATCAACTAGCCGCAATCGGCCATCCAGTTAACGATGAGGACAAATGACATTGGTTCCTCTGTGGTTTAGGCGCTAGCTTTGAAAGCTTCTCAACCTCTCAACGTACCATTCATCCCGCACCATCTTTTCGTGACCTCCTTGCTAATGCCGAAAACCAAGAAATGTTCATTCAAAAACTTCATGGCTCACAACCACCAGAGGTTGCCTTCTATGCAAATCCATCCAAACAAAGTCGTTCCACATCTCGCGGCCGTGGACGCAACTCCTCTTCTAGAGATCCTGGAGGAACTGTAACACCCTTGTTATTATTTAACGATTTTCGTATAATTTACGAAAATAAACGGGTAATTAGAATTTCAATACATTGAAAATACGGGTTTCATTAAACTTTATTTACATAATTAAAACTATACAAAATAACATGTTTGAGTTCGTCATTTAACAAAACAACGATACATAGTGCGGAAGCTTATTTCTTGATCGTGTTCGGTTCTTCGTTGTGCTTGATCGTCCGCCGGTGCTAAAATAATACCTGAAACTCATAAAACATGAGTTGGATTAGTCATACGTAACTTAGAACGTATTTAAACGAGTCCGGGAAGCGAAACTGATTAAAATAAAAAAATTCGCCAAAACAGGGCTCCGTCGCGCCACGCGAAGGCGCCACGTTGCTCCCTCGCGCCACGCGGGGGAGACCAGTTTCCAGCAGGTTGCAGCTCAGTTCAGCTATGCCAGTTTTTACGGAAACGGCCATAACTTCTTCGTTATTGATCCGTTTTACCCGATTATTTTTCTTACGCGTCCGTAATTTAATCATCCATCTTATGGAGTTAAAATCCTACATCCAACATAAGAAATTTTGAGACTTCTAAGCCTTTGAATCGTTACCTTTTTACCGAATTTTAACCCGTTTATGCATTTTATCAAACAAACGTATTTGTTTGATTCCTATATCACATACACTTCTTCAAATTAATGTTACCTACCATATTAGGTTCTAATCATAGGTTTATTACACAATTTAAACCCGTTTTCGCTCGTATGCTTATTTTGACCCGTTAAGGGTATTTAAGCACTTTAAAGCTTGAAATCGCTTTCATTCATTTCTAGCATCTTATTCC
Organism: Helianthus tuberosus; assembly: GCA_030545235.1. Lineage (NCBI taxonomy): Eukaryota > Viridiplantae > Streptophyta > Magnoliopsida > Asterales > Asteraceae > Helianthus > Helianthus tuberosus. Next base: position 59,626,454 of record CM060380.1, read on the forward strand.
TACATTTCTTATCAAGTAATCTTCCACCACAACTATAATTGTGTTGGATCTAATGTGGATATCTATATGTTCCGAGTTTTACCCCTCGGATTATTATTTTACGGCAAGACTCAAATAGAGCCATTTGACTAACGTATTACATCTTTCAACTTCTATGCTTATTCTAAGTATTTATCTAATCACGAAATTCGTTTCCAAACAACCTTTAAGGGTTGTTTGTTCAATTTAGCCTACAAGGGCGTTTTGGTCGATTTTGGTCATTCTTTTACAACAAAGGACTCTCACCAATTATTCGACCAAAATAGCACTTTTAACTACAACATAATTATGCGTACCTGGCTCGGATCAACATATTGACCCGTTTTAATACCTTTCGCTATTAATATCTAGATAATAGCAATGCTAACCATGTGTTAATTCCTATGATCACAAAACTCAACAAGAAATCATCAAATATTATTGACAAATGGTGTTAACAACACCATTTGACCCGTTTAGTCAAAATGACCAATTGTCATTATAAGATGGCACTTAATTACCATTTCACCCCTTTAACCTATCCCGGTTTACTTTTTGAAATCATCCAACTTGAAAGTCGTTTCTTGTTTTATTTGACCCATTATGACTTATGCCAAATGGTGTCGTTTTAAATCCCTTTATCTATTCGTTAACTCATGTCCGGATTACCATTTCACCATTTTCACTTGTTCCGACTAGCATTATATCGCGCCGGAACATCATGTTTCATTTACTTAATATAAATCGTATTCCATGCTCACAAATAAGCATTTTGTAATAAAAGTAAAAAGGGCGTAAGCTTAACTTACCTCGCATCCGAACTACGCTTTTCCTTTCCTTCTTGATTCGTTTGAGCCGCTCCCTCATCAAGCTTCCACCTAGCTTGTTACGCGTCAAATTATCATCATCGTTTTCAAGGTGGTTAGTTTAATCATAATTTAATACGATTATTCCACCTTACGCATTTCATATCAAAAATTACCATTTATCGTATGGTAGGTCAGTTTGACTTTTTAAAAGTCAAATGCCCATTAATATACAAGATGCACATTCAAGTTCATCAACTAGTTTAGGCATTCTTTGATTACTCGGTAGGCATTATCTTTAGGCCACACTTTTAACCAAGGTTCTAGCTGAGTTTATTACATTTTCAACACTTTATCTTGTTCAAGTGATTATCAAGACTAATTTGTTCATTCAATTTGCAAGGACTAAGGGTCCCTCATATACGAGTGAAACCCATTTCGTCATACCACTAGCATTCATCCGAACGCCTAATATATTCAAGTTCTACCTATCAATTAGTAGTTAACATGATTTCAAACATCCATATTCATGAATTAAATCACTAATTTCACTACAACATTCAAAACCCATTTCGAATCATGTATAAGCAAATACTCAAACTTGCAATTTGTTTAAGTAGCTTGCTTCAACTATCAATTATGATGATTTCTAGCACAAACATATCATCATCTTCATTATTTAGCCAAAACCCACTTAGCACATACAAGGGAATACATCAAATCCTTAGTTTTTAACACTAATCCTTTGAGTTTTCAACTAGGGTTTGTTTTTAAACATGAATTTCATCACAACTATACTCATAGATTCATCATTCACTCCGGAATTTCGATTATGATAGTTCATCAAGATTTCAAAGTTTCACCAAATAGCAAAATTCAACATACCTTGTGATCCCCATGACTAGGTGATCGTTTTTATGTGTTCATGCAGTGATTTGAGTCTTGATTCGAGCTTCAATTTAGCCATTTAGTGTGAACTAGGGTTTTACTCCTTGGAGCACCCTCCTGGTCGATCAGAAGAACACGCACACACTGTGTGTGTGTATATATTTTTTTTGTTTTATTAAATAACTTTAAGTTATCCTACATTGGCCCCTCTAGTTTGTAGCTTTATAATAAGGGTTATTTCCCAAGTTTCCTTCTTTGTTTTAAGGCACATATTTAACTAGGTTGATATTCCTAGTTACTTGGTGGGTTCGGGGAAATTATAACCCGTTTTATTTTTAAGTCCCGTTAACTCGGGCCTTTTTATAAACTTATTTCCTTAAAAGTATTCATTCGCGTTTTATTAAATATTAGGTTTATTTATTTAAATCCTAATATTTACCGGGTTACTTCTACCGCTAACGGTACTTTACCCGTCTTTTAGTATTAACGGGGTTTGATTACCAAACCCGTTTTCGGGGTGTTACAGGAACCTATCTGAAACGGCGTCTTCATTGTCAATTGTGTCACACCGAAGGACACTATGTCGAGTGCTTGTCCAAATCTTGCTTCACACGCTAAAAGGACGACCTCTCGATGCAAATCTAGCACACGCATTCCATGCTCAATGTAACATCACACCGGACACTCCGGATTGGACAACCGATTCAGGTGCAACCACACATATGCTAAAACATAAAAACGGTCTCAACTTTTCTCAAAATTAAACTGGTAACATATGTGTCACTTTTGGTAACAGACAATCATTACATGTTTGTTACTCACAGAGGGAACACAAATCTAAATGATTCTATTTCATTACAAAATGTTATTGTCGTTCCTAATCTCACAAAGAATCTATTATCTATTAGTAGACTCACAAATGACTCACCAGTTGATGTTTTGTTTTCTAACTACTACTTTCATATTCAGGACCGAAAAACGGCTCAAGTTCTTGCTAGAGGCATTTGCGAAAATGGCTTCTATGTTCTCACCCAAAGTCACAAGTCGCGCTTTCTGCTTCACATCTGCGTGAATCTTTCAATAAATGGCATAATTGCCTAGGACATGTTTCTTTTGATACTATCACTACCTTAAACAAACTTGGTTATGTTTTTGTCACATCTTTATTACCCAAACCGGGTTTATACAATTCTTGTGAACTATCAAAAGCTAAACGTCTACCTTTTGTTGAAAATAATAAACGTGCGCAACATATTTTAGATCTAATTCATTGTAATCTTTGAGAACCCGCACCCATAGCCTCCACCGACGGTTATTTATAGTACGTTATTTTTGTAGACGATCACTCTCGTTTCACTTGGTTTTACCCTCTCAAGGCTAAATCCGAGTTTTTCAATATTTTAACCACCTTCTTAAACTTTGTACAAAATCAATTTTCAACAAGTGTCAAAGTTTTCCAAAGTGATGGTGGAACCGAGTTTACAAACAATCGTGTGCAAACTTGCTTTCAATAGCATGGCCTACATCGTCGTTTATCATGTCCTCATACACCGCAACAAAATGGAAGCGTGGAACGCAAACATCGCCACATAACCAAAACCGGGTTAGCAATGATGTTCAATACTCATGCCCCATCAAACCTATGGATTGATGCATTCAATTCTCTCATGTATATATAGATGTTGTATTATGCAATGTACAATCAGTGGATTTTCCACATTCTCACTAAGCCTAGCCTAAAGTTTTTTTATTTATAAGCCCATTGCAAGATGAAAGAAGAAAGTCTTATTCTATATTTCTATGCACTTACTACTTTTATATACTTACAATTCTAAGTGGTAGTGATTGGTTAATTTTCTTTTTCTTGTTTATTTTAACCTTTACTCTTTAACATTTAGTATCGTCACTTACAACCCTTTAACTTTCTAAAAACTTTATAATCATTTTTACGTGTTTATATTCATGTACGTGGTATAAATTCAAGTTGACTACTTTTTTTTGTCTTTTAGTAAGTTTTAGTTTATTTTAGCCTTTACCCTTGAACATTTAGTATTTGCACTAACTACCCTTCAACTTTCTAAAAACTTTATAATCATTTTTACGTGTTTATATTCATGTATGTGTCGGTATAAATTCAAGTTATGTTTCTTTGAAAATTGACAGGCCCAGATATAATTTTTTTTCGCTTTTTTTGTATGTTTTCAGTTGATCTACGTTTTGGCATAAATTTGTTTTACAACAAGTCGAGTCAAATATAATATGTTTTCATTAGACTTTATAAAGTCTACTTGCTTTACATTTCGGCCCCACCGCAAAGCGCGGTACCGCTTTTTACTTAAAAATCCATAATTGTTTACCTATTTTTATGTACATGTCAGTATAAGTTCAAGTTGGTGTTCGATGTAAATTTCTTTGACAAATAAGTCGGGCCAGATACAGTACGTTTCCGTGCTTATTTTAATGTACATCTTCAGTTTATCTACATTTTGACATAACTTTTGTTCATAAACGATTCAGGTCTTTACTGCACAAATCCGAGTTACTTTACATTTGAACCCGCCGTATCGCGCGAGGAAATTTACTAGTTATATACACATTAAAATCCAATCCATTTAAAAGCCCGTTGCAACTTAAAATGCATCTCGATGACCCTTGAGTTGCACCAATCTGTTTCAGGGCCCAAACCGGTTCAGGTACAGTCAAAAACCTGGTCAACATTGGGCTTGACCGGGTTGGTTTTGAACTGGTTTATAAGAAGAAAAGGATCAGTTTCTCAAACCAATTTCAACCCTACGATTTGGTTCAGTTTCCAAAACAGTTTTGGTTCAGCTTAAAAACCATCCAGGTTTTTGTTTGTTGCACATCTGAATTTGGCCCATTGTAACCTATAAAGCTACTGCAAACCCGACCCATGTCGACCCACACCAAACCTTGAAAAATAGGGTGAAAGACGATCAAGACTTGCCTAAACCAATACAAAGAGAAAGAAAAACCTGACCCATTTTAACCCGCACCAAAATGATCGAGACTTGTCTAAACCAATACATTTAAACCAGACCCATTTTGACCCGCACCAAAACTTGGCTATTGAATTATGTCATATATGAATATATGATTATTTGATACTAACTGAAATACATAAATGAAACAGATAAACAAATGTAATAAATTTATTTAATGAAACTTCAATCGGAGTCAAAGGTCAATAATGAAAGCTTTACCTCTTCGAGGCGAGTAATCAATCTGTACCCAAGCAGGCATAGCGATCTGTAACGATTATGACTTTAGCTCATAAAATAATTGACCCACAAACAACAAAATAGCCCACTTTTACAAGTCAACTAACGTTACCAAGTACAAATCACAAAACAGCGTCAGAAATTCTCTTCTAAAAGATCAGTGATGTGGCTGTTGCTGCTGATGATAATAACTATTTCCTGTATTGTATGTGTCGTTGGCTTCATTCCCTCCATACCCGACACCCATGTTTGACTTGTTAGGGTTCCATTGTTGACCACCACCACCACCTGATCTAGGGTAATTCCACTTTTGTTGCTTGAAGTATCTCTTACCAAGGGTATTAGGGTTCCTGTCCCTTGAAAAATTACAATTACGCCATGATTCTTCTTTTGGGTATCGGTTTTCACTGCGAGGGTATAGGGGTAAAGGTGGAAAAGGGTGAAAAGTCATGCCAGGAGCAACAACCCAGCTCTCTGCGGCTGCACCTTCACCGTTTAACGTCCCTAGCTTTTTAAGGAGAGAAGATGGAAGCCCGAACGCCGTGGGTAACCGTGAAATGTATCGGTCTTGTGGTTGTCCCATGACGGCTCTACTGTGGTGAGTAGCGGTGGACGATGGAGAGAATCCAGGAGGGGCATCCGCATCCATATCCATATCTTCACGATTGGTGTCGCTTGCGCCAGTGTTTGACCTGAATTCTTTCTTTGATGGAAATTGTAAATCGGGTCCCGTATCACCGGGCTGGTCCCAACGACTTTTACGTTTACGAGTCCGGGTCCGGGTACCATCAGTGCAACTACTGACGCATGATGCAGAAGGTCCTTCAACTGAACTAATTGGCTGTTTAACAGAGTTGTCTGCAACTTCAGAAGGCCTTTTATGTTGCAATGAGGAGCTTTTGACGTTTAAATTTTGTTGAATGTCCATCCGGTCTGGGTTTCTTTCGACCCAATTGACTCTTCGGGCCCTTGGAAGATACTGATCACGGAAATTTCGTGCGTATTGATGGACCTATCATTCAACCATTAAAATAGATCAAAAGGTGGGTAAAATGGGTCAATATGGGCTTGTTTGATCTTTAACAGCAAATTATTATGTGACAACATACCCTTGCAATTGTATTCGTACACATAATTTATAAAAAAGATTAAAATTTGGATAAAAGTACCTCCTTGTCAGCATGCTCTGTCAGAAACAAAATTGATTCCTTGAAGCTGACAAAAAAAAATCATATATCCATAATATCATAAACCAGAGTTACTGCCTAAATGTGCAAAAACCGAAAGCTGATTAACTGAACTATCAAGTATCATCACAAGCAAATTTAATTCAAAAAATTAAAAGCATCACAATAACCAGAATTAAAAACATTTATAGTTTAAGACAACAACAACAACAATAATAATAATAATAATAATAATAATAATAATTAACTATTAGAGTGTACGATAGCAAATGAAATAATTTTATACCATGAGCCACTACAGGGAACAAACATAAAGTGGATAATTAAAATTTGTTCAGACCTTTCAACTCCAGGAAGAGAAGATTTTAAGATATTATCCAGCGTAAGAATCTTTATTTCAGCCAGATACTCAAAAACCTGCATGAAAATAATCCAAATTTAAAGGGATGGCTAGAATGATTAAGTATGAAATGCAATTATAGCCCCTTTTAGTCAGTCAACAACTTGTCGCTAAATTTACCTTGAGAAGCTTTCTCAATATTGGAGTCTTATTGAACACTTTTCTATAACGCTTCAGTAAAATGTGTAGCATTTGCAGACCTGTAAAGCATGAAAGAAGAAAAAAATCATAAAAAAAATGTTAAGTAACAAATATCTAAGAGAGAGTAATATTAACTATACCATTCTTGTTAATTATATCAAGCAAAACTGTTCGAGACTTTGTTCTCAGGAGTGCATCTAGGATCATAGAAAGGTCTCTATTGCTGAAACAGTTACATTTGTCGCTTTAGTGTTCACTTTTTTTTCAAATATATTTATTCAACAACATTTAAAATCTCAAAATAACCTTTGAATTCCTTCCCCATTGCCACCATTAGCAGTTAAGCATAAAAGTGTCAGATAGCCCTTCCAAGCATCCTTCAAGACAAACATACGTCAAAAATCAAACAGATTTAAAATTTTACATAAACAGAACTAAAAAAGAAAAAAAAAAGACAATGCAGTATAGTTTGTGTACTTACTCTCCGTTTGCTTATACCACCTTTAGTTAAGAGAATATTGAGTGCCTCTTCAACTGCATATCAAGCAGGAAACTTTTTAACACTTGATCAGAAAACCAAAAAAAATCGAACAGAAACAGAAAAAACCGAACTGAAATTTACGGTTCGGTTACAGTTTTACAATTTTTTGAAAACCGAACCAAATAACCCCAAAAATCATTTCTTAATGTTTGTTATATATTGATTTAAAAATTATTAGTTTTACTCTTGGATGTTTAGTAAATTTATAATAAAAACATTAACATGTTTATCTATTTTTGAAATGATTTATCCATCGCCTATACAAGAAATAAAAAAAATTAAATGATTTCCATCATCATCATCATACTCGGTAAATCCCACCAATAGCAAAGCTAAGGTAGGGTCTGAGGAGGGTAAGATGTAGACAGCCTTACCTCTACCCCGTAGGAATAGAGAGGCTGTTTCCAGTGAGACCCCCGGCCCGATAGTAGTTTTGCATCAAGCCTTGGACATAAGGCACATAACACTTAGCAATCGGGACAAAGGCCGATTAGTGCATGTAACCCCTTGTCTTTCGGCTATCAACTCCACCACATGACGCATGATTAACCGTCCGCCGCTTTTAACATTATTTTCACGAAATTAGTAAAATAACGTTAAAATTGGTGCAATTTCACTTTTGCCCCACGAGGGCCCACACACATATATACATTATATGCCCACACAAATAACGTTAAAATGATTTCCAAAGTATTATAAATGAAAATGTCTTTATAAAAATTTTAGAGAAACATAAAAATAGATTAGAAGGTTAGGTTTATGTGAACAATATTAATTAAAAAGGTTAAATATAACTCAATGTAAACATCTAAAAAAGATTCTTGAATCTTGGATATACTTTTTATTTTTGAATCTTACGTAATTTTGTTCCAAAAACCAAAAAACTGAACCAGTTGGTAAAAGCGAAAAAAAACGAAACCCAAAAAAAACGAAAACCAAACCGTGCACACCCCTCTGTTCATATACAAATTTCATAAGAAAATGGAAACAGATAATGAAAGATCAGTACCTGCTTCAAATCGGCCAGTTAAGTTATCAACCTCTATCTTTTTGGGTTTTTGAGGCACTACAGGTGGCTTCACCTCTACCTCTGTTTGCTTACTTTTTGATTTCCCTCTCTTCACCGCTGATGATGGAGAATGTACTTTTGAGCGTGATTTCGGCTTTAAAACGGTACACTTTTTATCATTTGTGTGAGATTTAGGTTTCTTCTTTGAATCAACGTCTTCTGGTAACAAGTTAACTGAGCTTACATTCTCATTTTGTTTATTTGTTTCACTCTTCACTATGAAAGAAGTATCAAGTGGTTGCACACAAGATGACAATAGTTCCTCTGTATGCTCTATTTTACTTTCAGGTGCTGATGTGGCAGGTGAAACTTCTCTTTCTGTAGATTCAACCAGAATTGCAGGATCTTCGTTTTTCTCATCCGTGACAAACAAAGAATCTGGACTTTGATTGCTTTCCACGTCATTTATGAAATTACTTTCGGTGTTCACTGTTTCAACGATCATATTATCCAGCTTAGTGTTATTGTTCTCATGGAAGGTAACAGGTTGAAGATATTCATCATCAGAATCTCCCAGAACAACTGTTTCGTCATTTAGTGGATCACCACCGATAACGCCCCGACACCTAGATGACCCACATACACATTTTTTAGCAGCAGCTCCAAAAACCCTTACGTAGTTGTAATCAAATGTCAGTTCTTCCCCCTGCAAAAAAAATGCTGAAGTGTAAGTTAACCAAATTAAAAACAAAGAGTGCCAAAGTGACATTTTGAACAATACAAAGTATTTTGGCGTTAGATTAGATTTTAGTGGAAAAATAGTACATGGTAACAGATGTGCATACCTTCTTAATATCCCTAATTGCAAAAAGTCCAATGCAAACTTCGCCATTGACCATCCACTGGGAAGAAAAAGCACAAAGTGGTAAATTGATCATTTCAATAAATTAAACATACACCTGCAAGTATCAAGCTCTAAACTAACCAATCAGAAGTGCATAAAACCTAAAGTCTGAAAGCTAAGTTTGCATAAAAACATTATGATAAGTACAAACCTTTTCAGTGCGACAATTTGGTTCACAGCTGTGATTTATGAAACGGCCCAAATTTCCTTTGGCACAAGCATCTATTACCTGAAATAAGAAATCAAAGTAAAAATGTGAATAACAGTATAAAACTACACGAGTAACGAACGTAAAATTATGCGTTTATTACTTTGTTACACACGTTATGTTTATGATGTTAACGTCACTAGACATAGACAAAAAAAGAGTATGTCTCAGACGTTGCGGTGTAAAGTCGTATAAGTAATTTAGAGAGTGGTGTAAAGTCATAAAAGTAATTTAGACACTAACGTGGTCAGGCATAGATAAAACAAAAAGTAAAATAATGTGTCGCCCGTTGTGGTGTAAAGTCGTAAAAGTTATCTAAACAAAAAGAGATGTCAAGTTATTAAGTAGAAAAGGTTGGAGGGTCAAAGTTGTCAGTTACCAAAAGTTAGAAGTAAATGTGTAACTTACTTTAAGATGAGGGTTAATAATGTTTCATTTTAAAAGTGGAGGGTTAAAAGAAAAAGATTGTCAAAAGTTGAGGGTTAAAAGAAAAAGACTGCCAAAAGTTGAGGGTTAAAAGAGAAAGATTGTCAAAAGCTGAAGGGTTAAAAGAGAAATGTCCACCGACCTTTCTCTTTAAGATATAGTAAATAAATAGTTACTGCATAAAGGGCGTCTATTGTTTTCCTTTGTATCCAATTCCGAAAGAAAATATTGATTGTTCAACTATGATGATGAAGTAACAGAATTGAAACCGACAAACCTCACTGCCGTTCAATGTCATAAAATAGAAATGCTTATGACCCTTTGAAGCATATTGTTTTTGCCGGGCCTCATAAGCATGCATATCAAGCACCTACAAAAATCAGAATACAAAAGAAAGAACAAAATCGGAAACCATATTATCAAACAAAAGAAAACTATGAAATAAAGCAAGTCGACATGTTAGTGCGTTACCTCCCCAACATATTCAATAAGAAACCTTCCTTTGGGGATGTCCTCTTGCAACTGAAGCCCATGTCCCTTTTTTCCAGTCGGGAAACATTTCAGTTTCGAATATTTGCGTTTCTGGAACTGCAGTCATAAAAATGTAAGTTTTGTAAATTGTAAGTTGTAATCTCTTTGAGAAAAAAAGGAGCAATGTAAACTAAAAAACCGATAGAAAAACAAATAAAAACCTGTTGATTTGAACATAAATTGCCACATGGGCATGTTCCTTTTACACATTCTATGTTCAGCATCCTATTGAGGCATTCATCACGACACCCCATGCGGCCATCAAGTGGAGGTTTGCAATGGCAAACCATAACCTAACATGCATTAATGAAGAATACACGTTACTTTAATCCACAAGCACTATTTTCTCAGTTAACAGTAACAGCTCTTAAAAGAAACAAGTCATCTAACCTCATCAATGGGTTGATTTTTACGATTGCGATGCAGAAACATGTTCGTCTTAATAAGCTTCCACAAGGATTGTGGAGGATGAGGATCTGCAACACGATATAGACACTTCACTGCTTAGAAATAGCTTAATAATGACTTAATTTAGAGGTGGACAGGTGGCAATTTCTACCCATTTACCAACAACTGTGTCGCTTTGGTTACATTTTTATCCCTAGCAGATCAGACAGATTAATCTATACATACTTAACTACAAATGAACTTGGTCAAATGGGCCGCTTCGGAAGTCATACACAGTGTATTCAAAAGCATAACAAAGACAATAAGTACCTGTAGATTGCTTTTGAGGCAACTGACTGGAGTTCCCTCGATTATTATTACAAGCATCTTCCTCACAAGATGCTTCAGATAATTCCAACTCCTCGTTAATGTCAGCGTTTGATTTCTCTTGTGGAATTGAGCAGTCTGCAAAAGTTTTATCCTGGTTGTCCTTGCAAATCCTTCATATTAGACAAATCAAAAACTATTAGTAATGTCTGATTAAAACTAATAAATTTAAACCAAGTAAAACTTATAAACTTATAAATTACCATCTGCATTCTGTTGACTCAATGGAATCCGCAAGTACAGCTGATATACGTCTCCATTTATGACAATCATCACAACACACCCAAGCACTTCGTGGGACCATATTTGAGTTGGATAAAGGACCATCATTTATTTCAAGACTTCCTACAAAAGATAATTGAACCTTAGAACCATAGCTAATGGAAAAAGTAACGTATAAAAACATAGAACCTTTAAAAAAAACCTGTTACTGGATGAGTTTGTGTATCATAGTATGTCTGGTTGTTGTCACCACTCTTATCCTTAATGTCCCCCTTAGATATTGAATTAGATGGTGATGTTCTCTGTTGACCATTGGCTCTGCTCTTATTTACTGACGAATTTGACTTTGAACTTTTATGAAGATGTTGACCATTGGATATTGACTCCACTGATTCAATCACAGCAGTGCTACAATAAGCTTTCACGACACTTTCAACCGTCGACATGTCCATGGAAACCGCAACTTCAGTTTGATGAAATGATGCAACGGGTCCCACTGGCCATGATCCTTCGATTTGTTTTTCAGATAATAAAACATCGTTAACGATTTCTGGACTAGGTATTTCGCTCGCAACACCACAATCATCTAATTGATGAGAGATACAATCTTTTGAAGAAACCCTAATGTCTTCTGTAATATTAACATTAACTTGAGTATCTGGAATCACATTAATGACTTCCGAGTCGGGTGACGTTCCGGGATCTAAGCACCGGTTTTCAATTCCTTCTCTTTCTGCAAGACGCACGTCACTAACAGGTGACTTTGATGATACAGTCCCGTCATCCGGATTCTCATTAGAAGCCCTAAAAACCTCTTTTTCAAAACTTTCGGGTATATTACTTTGTAAATTGGAAGCTTCTAACTTAACCTCCCTGTAACTTTCAAGTTCTTTTTCCATATCGGGTATCGTATTTATTTGGCAATTTTGGATAGCCACTGTCGGCAGTTTAAGCTTCAACAGAAGGCCCTTGTTTGAAGCTTTGGATTCGCCTTCTGACGTTTGTACGCTTTTATTCACAGAATCTGTATTCCTCTTTCCTCTATGCGATGTTCTTCCCTTTGGGTCAATATTCGTTTCTGCATTTTGCGTAAATATTTCATCGATTTTCCCAACAAATCCCCAAGCTGAAGAACGAACAGGTCTGGACAAATTACTTCTTTGCCCTTTTCCAACATCTGCAGTAAGTAAATCTACCACTGGCCTCTTTCCAGAATTTCTTCTGCTTTTTCTTGCAGGCGTTTTGGTATCACTTTTCTGGTTTGATGAACTCTTGCGAGTACTTCTTCGACTCGATGAACGTTTAACTTCATTAACCGTATTTCCATTATCTATTACATCAGTGTCTCTCAAATCAGACGATTCGGTTAACACAAGAGAGTTCAAAGGGTCAACAAGGGCCTCTGTTTTTAAAAGATTTTGTTCATCCAGCTTGTTACAGGGCTCAGGCTTGGGCTCAGGCCCAATGACTGGAAAGGGCTCAGATGGTTCGAAGAAAACTGATAGATCATCAGGGAAATAATTGGGGTCCATACTAGGCACGAGCTCATTAAAGTCACATGAAGGGTGGTGTGCATTTCCCGCTGGTAAACTATCAGAATCCTTACTGGCCATCAACAACTCGTTTATTGAAAAATGGCAAACTGACTTTGAATGGTTCAAGCACTATGAACCATCAGCTTGCTTCACAACAAGCATTACTACTCTACAATAGAAGTTAACAAAATACATGTAAGCATATTTTCTTAATTCGAGCTTCAAATTTAACAAACTGTATAATTATACACATATTACATAATAAAACATATATGTGTGTGTGTGTGTTTGAAAACTCATTGTATAGTAAGTGATGCATCTATAATCCATATATGATTGTTATGTAAGAGTCATAAAAAAGATCAATCAATGTTTGACATACATGTTATGATAGAGAACATGAAATCAAGTCATGTTGAATGATTATAAGTTTAATCAGATATCTCCCAAATTTTATAGAATACAAACTAGTACAGTAGTACAGAAACAAATGCATAGGATAAATGTCGCACGTTTATACCCCTTATCTTATTAAATCATTTATTGTCATTGTGTTAGTAGTGGCACTTAGTGGTTTCACCAATGCAAGGTAGTTTCAAATTTCTTTTCTTCAACATAAGGTTTTATACAAAAAAAGAACAACAAAATGCCTTTGGTTGTTTAAGGCACACACACAGAGGAAATATCCGCATCATATGTCGCCCTGTACTTGATCTAAAACCATGGTTATGTATCGTATGTTACGGGTGCATCAATGTTTTCTACTGTATTTCAAGTTTCATCTCTTTAAAAAAGAACATGTATACGTTAAAACAGACCATTCTATGCACATACATACCATGTATACTCATGTTGGTTCATCAAAATTTCCAATCATATTTCAAGTTTATCTCTTCATATAACAGACATAAACAAACAGAAACACATACATACATATGCATATACACACACACACACACATATACACGATCAATATTTCTATCTTTTGAGTCAACTGTCCATCAAGTCAACTCATCCTGCAATACATACCTAATTATCCAAAACTATAGCTAAAAGAATGTGAAAGTGAATGTGAATGTGAAGACTAAATTCTATCTAGTATGAAAACAAAAGCAAAAATCAACTGTTAATAATAACAAAATAGAAATCAAGAAACACACAAACAAATTAAAACCACCACAATCAGAACCAACAAAAAAAAAAACCCTAGAAATCAAACCCCTAAACGCCCAAATTAAAACCAAAAACCTAACCGATTGACTGCATTCGGTGGTGAATGCGGCATCAGAATATAAGAATACGATAAACATTGACCCACCGACACATAAAACCAGAAGAATTCATGAAATAAATAGGGCTCAAAGATGATCGTACCTGAATAAAACGGAATCAGTAAAGCAAAATCACGAATTGGAAGCTTGGGATTGAATTAGTGATTGTGTGAATTATTTGGAATTGGAGGAATATGAGAGAGTTTTAGAGAGAGAAAGAAAAGGGGGGTTGGCGCCGTAGAGAGAGAAACACGTTTGGGTTTGGGGGAAATTGGGAAGAAAGGTCTGCGACCCCAAAACGTGTGTGTGTGTGTTTGGAATACATAAAGCTTGTTTGGAACTAGTTATTATAATGTATATTCTTTGGGGTATTTTAGGGGTTTAGATGAGTTAGTTTAAGTATTTGCGGTACGGTACTAGTTTGGTATGGGTAAATTGAACGAAAGTAAAAAATTATAAAAATGAATACGGGTATTGATGTTGTTATGATAAAAGAAATATGCATGTCTATTACAAAATTAAAAAATATATATCTGCAACAGTATAGTTATGCAAAAAGTCGAGTCGTGATTTGTTGACAATGATATCGATACATGTTTTACATTGATAGAAAACCATAAAAGCAAATACCGATATTGGTTTTGATGGTATTGATACATGTTTTGATATTGCTCGGTTGGTATCGGTTCGTTATGGGTTCAGTACTCGTATTCGTATAGTTCAGGATACAAGAAAAAGTTTATTTACGATGATTCATCACATAAAAGTTGGCTAATGTAACTGAGAAAATAAAGTTGTGTTTTACAAGACGTGGTAAGTGTCTTGACTGTAAGGATGAGGGGGTGTCTTTTTTTCAAAACTTTAGTTCAATTGTAGATATAAAAACGAATAGCAATACTAATTTTGATATTACCGATATCGGTAGCGATGTTGTCCGATGAAAAAAGAGTTGACATGATTGCGTATTATTTTTTAAGTTACTGAACGAAAATTACTAGAAAAAAAAACAAATTAGTAAAAATAGTAAAATTATAAATATGTGTTTTCCATCAGTCAAAAGCAAACACTGTTATTGGTTTCATTAATAGCAATATTAATACTGATGTTGTTCGGTCGGTATTTGTTCAGTTTGTTACGGTTGATACACCTTACTATACAAAAAAAAACTACTTAGTTTTATACAACTATGTTTTCATCAAATTTATACCAGCATATTGAGAAAAAAATAAGAAACACGATAGTTAGGGGTGTTCAAGATCGGATAATCCGCTTTTCGGATATCCGAAAATCGGATATCCGAAAATTTCGGATAGTGAATATTGATATCCGAATCCGAATCCGAAATTTCGGATTCGGTTATCTAAACGGATATCCGGATTTAGGATGACAATACACTCACAATCAAACATTTAGCAAAACTAAAGTCATAAAACAGTCAACAAATATTCAAGTTTACATTTGAAAATAGAAAATGGTGAAATTATGCACAATTTGTAAACAAATAAGTAAACATTAAATATTTTAATACAATAATCTTCCGAAAATATAAGAAATTATAAACAAACGGTTTCATTCTCAAAGTTGAACACATCTGAGCATATAAACTATAAAAATCATCATAAACAAATAATCAAAACAAAGTACATATTTAACTAAATTATTTTGCTTTCTTTGGAGATTTGGTAGCTTTTGATTCCGATTTTCGTTCTTTAGCAGCAGTCGTCCTCATAGGCAAGAGAACCTGAAGATACCGACCATAAATTGAAGACCGGCTCTGACAGAATGTGTGACGATTCTACCGATCGGATTTTGAAGACCGGCACCCTTCTTTTCGGTATGTTTTGATATCGGGTTTTTGTTTGAATGATGATCTTAGATGAGTGGAAGAAGGGTGCAGGAGGTGGTTGGAAGCGGCGAAGGGTGGTGGTTGATTGTTGGAAGCGTTGACCGGAGATGAAAGGTGGGAGAAGGAGAGATTGAAGGTGGGAGAAGGGGTGACGGCGTTAAATGTTTGAAGGGTGTGTACTATGATATTTTAGTTTAGGGTATCCTAAAGGTAAATGGGTAATGGGCCTTAC
This sequence comes from Helianthus tuberosus, assembly GCA_030545235.1. Classification (NCBI taxonomy): domain Eukaryota; kingdom Viridiplantae; phylum Streptophyta; class Magnoliopsida; order Asterales; family Asteraceae; genus Helianthus; species Helianthus tuberosus. Next base: position 59,642,632 of record CM060380.1, read on the forward strand.
ATATAATAAATAAATATATTTCTTTTTTTTTTAAGTTTCGGATTCGGATAATCCGATTATCCGAAAATTTTGAAAATTAACATCCGAATCCGAATCCGAACTTTCGGATTATCCGATTTTCGGATATCCGAAATTTCGGATATTTCGGATACGGATTTTCGGATATTTCGGATTCGGTTTCGGATTCAGATTTTTTTGAACACCCCTAGGTAGCATATATAAGTATTCACTAGTTAACATATACAAATTATTAGTGGCGAAGCTTGAGATTTCCGACCGGGTGGCCAGAAGTTATCAGACCTAAAATTTATATAATATTAAAGAAGAAGGTCGGTGCAAAAAGGACAAACCACCTTCTTTCTAACCCAAATCATCTTTCTCTTTCTTTGGGCACATCGAGAATCTCACTCCACCGCTCCAACCCTTCACCGCCCCACCCCCACCATTGTCACCACCACCACCGTCACTACCATCACAGATTCTTTGTATTTTCCAAATGTAAGTGGGGTTCCGACGGCAACATGAGTGGATGATCTGATTTATGATGGAGAGCGATGACTGCAATGCCACAACCGCGCTCAATTAAACGATCAGTGATTTGGGGGTTTTCGTGATCAGGAGCAAAGTGAAGCAGGGTCAGTTCTAGGGTTTCAAGGCTGAAGTTGACGGCGGTACTCGGTGGCCCCTTCTTTTCCAATGAAACCCTAAATCGATCCTTGCATTTTGTCGATATCATTATTCCGGCGAGTCGAAGCAGGTAAAAAATAAAAAAACGTTTATTTCATTAAGAACATTTTCCTTTGTTAATCGAAACTGAAATTTTGAGTTGGGGATTAGGGATGGAGTGCACGACATTTGAAATGCTAACTCTAATTAGGGAAGATGAACAGTAACCTGGGGGCTAAATCCTTGGGCTCTTCTTTGTTTATAGCTGTTTAGTTTGATAAGTGGTGACTTCTTTGTATCTATATACAGTCACTTCAAATCTCATTCATTTTAAGTGCCAAAAAGTTAACTAATGTATGTATTTGATTTCTTAGCTTTTATTTGATTGTTATAAATGATTATCATTCATGGTGGTTTAAACACCATGTATACAGTTTGGTGTAAAGCTCAACGTCATATAAGTAAAAGAATTTGAGTTATACTTGCAACCACAGTAAGCCATGATCTGTTTAATATTTTTTTACTAATGGCCCAATAGGTAACTTACCCAAACTGTCTAAAGAGTCTTTTATAATTAACTAATGGCCAGGATCTATATAGTTTGTCGGTCTCAATCCAGTCTACCTGTTAGACCAAAATACACTGGTCTAGAATGGAACCCATTGCCTACCAAATTCAAGAACTTGAAGCGTAATCTTTTTAGTAAATAGTTAATTTCAGACACTTATATAAGGGTATTTTGTGTATGGATGGTATATTTATGTTGTTTGTGGTAATACTTTTTTTAAAGATAATCCTCACCCTCATGAGAAAGAAAGCTTGGTGCTTGGAAAGAAGCTGAATTTCGCAACCAAGCATGTCAAATGAAGGTAATAATACTTGGTTTATAACTTATATACATTGAATTTCATTGGATCCTAACTATAAGAACATATTAACAAACAAACATACAAAATGTCTTACATGTAAAATAGAGTCTAGGGATGTTGAGACAGAGATTGGCCCAGACATAAATGGAGTGGCATGAAAATGCGATTTCGAAGCAAGAAAACGTCAACTTACAGATTGAAAATGTAGCCATGAAAGAAGCCATCCGCTCTGGTATGCAACAATTGCGGGGCGCAGGTAAAACACGCTTATAATGAATTTTGTACAAATCATTACAGCAAGTTTTGGACTTGCATGTTTTATATATTAATTTTAAGTTTAGGTTTTTGTTTTATGGAGTCAACGGTGAAGTGAAAGTAGTGACCGATATGCTTCAGATGAAAGCGCGATATGCTTCAGATGAAAGCAGAAATGGGTAAGCATTTTGATGCTTTTATTGCTTTACAAGGTTTTTTTAAACATTGCAAAATCCTTCATACTCTTTCACTAAAATTCCATGTACAAATTCATCATTAGATGAAACAGAAGCTGGTTTGGTGATCACTTTTATGAGTCATCAAATGTGATCTTTTATGCCAAAGCTGAATGCACCATTAGTCTTCTTAAAATATTTAAAAAATACTTTAATATCTATAAAAAATACTTTAATATCTATAAAAATCATCCATTTGGGATCAAAGATTTCATGCTATGACGGTTTCATTTCCTTTTATATTTTTGTCCTGAACCCTAAATCCGTATCTTTATGTTTAGGTAACTTATTATACATGTTTTGATACTTATTACTTTTTTATTTTTTTTCATTATACATTTGTAGAAGAAAAGTTTACGAAAGTTAGGAAATGAAAATAAGATTAACGGGTCGAAGTTGGAGTTCGGGTCACACGTCGAGTTGTCTTCTGAAATTACCCAAAACTGAGATCTAGAATGTCGGTCTCCATGGGTGCGGTGGTGTTGCCGCAAACGAAGCAGAGGTTGTCTGGGAATAAAGATTATTGGTATGTCATTTACTTTTTTGCAAACATTTCTTTTGTGTGGACGAGTTTGTGAATTATGTATGTCATCAACTCTGGATGTTTACAAATGCCATAATAATCATAATTTTGTCAATTAGCTCAACATTTTCAATATATGTGTATGTATGTTTGCCGTTTAAGTTTGAAGAATAAATTCATGATTTCAATTTAATCTATGTATGCTTAGCAATCGATTATGTTCCCTTTGTATCGCATATACCAAAACACGTGATTTCATTTGGTTAAGATATCATATAACGTGCCGCCAGCTATAAACAACTAAGGCGTCGCCGCCGCAACGCAGTGTATTGCAACAATCTAGTTTCTATAAAATTGTGGGGTTGAGAACGTATATACCCAAAAAAAATATACAAAACTACTTACTCTCCACTACTGAGGGAAAAATTTGAGGGATCGGCCGCCCCCTCTTGCCCTACTTAAGTTGCGCCCATGCAAAGTAACATACTTAGGTACTAATAGTTTAAAATCACATTCTAGGGTATTAACTTTTCATTTTGTAACGTTTGGAGGTATTAACGTTATTTGTAGGTTTAAAATCACATTCTATTAGTACCTAAGTATGTTATTTTGTGTAAACCACAAGGACTAACTATGTTAATACCCTAGAAGTTAATACCTCCAAACGTTACAAAATGAAAAGTTAATACCCTAGAAGGTGATTTTAAACTATTAGTACTTAAGTATGTTATTTTGTGCAAACCACAAGGACTAACTATGTAATTAACTCATATCTTATATTAGTAAAAGTTTAAATGAATTTTATGTGTATATTATAAATAGTATAAGGGTGAAATTGAAACTAAAAACTAAGAAAAAGAAAAATTAAAAGAGGTTCGTTGGTGTTCATTGTTTACAGTGTGAGTTATTAAATTTATTTCTTTTTTAATAAAAGGCAAACTGGTTTTTGATAATATAGATTATCATATATTGGTTGACTAGATTTACCACCCGCCGCAATGCGGTGGGGGATTCAATAGTTATATATCATGTTAGATGAAAGGCAAATGTTTCTCACATGACCACGAGCCTGTGTGTAAAACCGAGAAAAAAAATAACTAAGTCGATCTCTAACTCGCACGTTGCGACAGACCTATAAAACGGGGAAAAATAGACGCACTGCGACGGACATGTCAAACAGGGAAAAAATAGATGAAAAACGTTGAACCCCACACGCACATTGCGGCGTGTTAAGTCGGAAATTTGGAACGACACGTTAAACGGAGAACTTATGAAAGATGAAAAGTATATAAGAGACTAAAGTTGAAAGTAAAAAAAATGTTGAGATTAAATTGCAAAAGGTGAAAAGCTTTTAATTGAAAGTAAAAAAATTAAAGGGGTTAAATTGCAAAAGATGAAAACTTTTGAATTAGAAGTGAAAAATCAAATTAATCAAAGGGGTTAAAATACCAAAGATCAAAACTTTAGACTTAAATTGTCAAAAAAAGAAATCAATTAAACAAAAGAGATAAATAGATTTAGTTAAATTGATGTTTAATATAATTATTATTTAATTAAAGAGATAAATAAAAAACTAATGATGAGAAATTACCACACGTGTCCAAAAATGATTTTTGTTTATTAGTATAGAAAGATAATAATTTTTGTTTTTAAAAGTGAAAGTTATAAGCGTCATTTATCACATTATCAGTATTGATTATTATCCACATGTCATAATTTAGATTATCAAAAAATCCAACTTAGCTTTACCAAAGGTAAAAAGGTTAATTAATCAAAACCAAGTACATACCACGATGACAAGCGTGGGAGGAGTAACAAATGATGGAGAGGGGCGGGAGCCAAGGTGATGCAAGACGGACGGGATTATCGGCCGGCCCCTCGGTACTGCATACTTAACAATTAAAATTTCAACCCGATGGCAAAGGCTATTTTACATTTAAGGGTTATTGGATTTTAATAATCCTAAGTTTCACCTGTTGGCCGATAATAATCTCAACTTTAAAATTTCCCTCCAATAATTTCAACTTGTAAAAGTTTGCCCACCATTGATCCTTTTCAAACATATTAAGAATTTGGTATCCTCAATAAATTCAATTACACATAGAGACTCCTTAATTGATTTAAGTGCACCTATGTTAGAAAAGGATGAATGGCGGCCAAATATTTACAAGTTGGGATTATTGGAGGGAAATTTTAAAGTTGGGATTATTATCGGCTAACATGTGAAATTTAGGATTATTAAAATTCAATAACCCTACATTTAAACAATAGTTGTTGGGCTATTTATTAGAATAGATGGTTATTACTAAAAACCATCCCTTCTATGTACCTATTTAAATCTTTATATTTTTACACTACTCTTAATTATCTCTCACGTAATTCTTGTTACATTCTTATTTTTTTCACACTTTTTCGGTGGATTCAATGATTCATAATGTTTTAAAAGAAATTACTTCTAGCAGAGACCGAGAAAAACCATGGGACGACAAATAATTAAAAAAAGCAAAACCATGGGACGACAAATAAGAGAAAGAAGAGGCATTGGCTAGGCTTGAATCGACACTTCAGATAACCAAAAAATGGAATTAACAACGAATTGAGTCATTTTGGAAAATATCATCATTGTATTGTTATACATTGTGATAGGAGTGGGATTTTTTTCTCAAATATCAGTACCGTACCCGTACCGATTTGCCTATTTGGTATGGTGTTTTATTAATTTGGTATTCGGTACTTATGGTATCGGACCGGTACTATTTCAGTAAATACCGAATTTTAATATGGAATTTCAAGAGTTTCTTTTTTGGTAAAAAGAGTATTGTATGTGTACCAATACCGAACCGATTTAGCCTATTTGGTACACGTAGCGTATTAATACTCATGTCAATTTAGCTTATTTAGTGTTTGTACGTGTACCGGTACATGGAGTGCTCGAAAAATTAAAACTAAAAATAATGTGGTACCAAAGCAGGTATTGTATCGAAATCCTGGTACCAACACGCGTATCCGTACTGATGCCATACCAAAATATTCAGTACTTAATTTTGTTTAAATTCGGTACCGATGGGTATTGTACCGGTCCCATCACAAGATTGTATCACAACTGGGGCACACTGAGCGGAATGTCCACCGTCTTAATTAACTAAAATGAAGTAGGGGTGAGCAAAAGTCCATACCCTAACCTATAAGAACCTGACCCGACCCGAGAACCGGAAATACATAAATGAGGGAACCGAATTGCTACCCGACAATACAGGGTCGGTTCCGGGTATGTACACATTCGGGTATGTCGGTCCAGGATATAAACACCGACCCGACCTCTATTCCAATTTAAATTTCCTTCATGTTATTAATCATCTTGAGAAGACAGAGGAAAAGATATGAATCATCTTGAAAATGTGTCGATGCATCTTCACAGTTGACATACTACCTCTTCACAGTTGCCATGGCTAAAGTTCATCTTTAAAGTTCCTTCATGTTTCTAGAGTTGACATACTACCTCTTGACAGTTGCCATGGCTATTGGTTTGAGAACACTGGTTGGTGAGGATTACAGTTGGGGTGATAGAGCATTCACTTTCTTCATTCTTGTTATCATTTATTCGTTTGCAGCAGGTCCGATTGGGATGATACACCTCCAATTCCATTGATTATTCTATTGATTTTTAAACTAATCGCTGAATCTTTACTGCATAGTTTCTGGGAACCACGTACCTCAACCTCGTGAAGCAGCAACACTTCCAAAATTGCTGAAAATTATTGAAGATTTATTGAAGAATTGCATTTAGTTAGGATGCTATGTTAGCAACTGTTTGTTATAATCGATACTAGGTTAGAACCCCGTGTATTACACGGGTTGAATAAATGTAATTTTATATATTAAATAATAAAAAGTTATATTTTTATGAACCAATGAAAGGACACATGTCATTCATTAAGGCCATATATTTTTATAGATAATTAATATCAATTAAAAATAATTATAAAATTAAATTTAATATAAATTTAAACAATTTATATATTAGATAATATAATATTTTATAATATTTATAACTTTGTTATAGTTTCCTTCTTACCCCAAAACTTTATCAAATTTTATCTTTACTATTTCTTAGCCCTTAAGTTCAGGAAATGCAATTTTTAACCACTTAATTTTTTATGAACTTTGTAATGCCACTTTGACCCCCTCGAGAGTTTTTGCCTTGACGATATAAATTCGAGTTAGTCGGTCGCGTATAATACGTTATGATTGTACGATATAAATTTGATTTACGTTACGTTTTGATCCAATCGCAATGCAACTATAGGATATATTGAGTTCAATCGGATACGTCAAAACATGCGTTTTCATATGGTTAACACATCACATAACGCTTGGACTAATCTCTTCGATATAAATTAATATAATGTAAATGATTTATTTATTTTATTAAACGAAAGTAGTTAAAGATAGAACCTATTTAAAAAATGTTTATAAGGGGTAAACAAAAATATTAATCAATGTTTATTGGTTCTATAGTTTTATTTTTGTGTTCATTTCTTAACTCAAATACGGTAATCACTATGTTTACGTGACCTTTATAAGAACCATCACCGCAATCACCTCACCCATCGTATATCGAGTATATCCGTTAGTTTTTTTAAAGATATTACTACACAAAATTACATTTATGCAACTCGTGTAATACATGGGGTTTTTAAAAAATATAATTTTTTTATTATGTAGTATATAAAATTAGATTTATTCAATCCATATAATACATAGGGTTTATAAAGATATAACTTTTTATTGCTTGGTATATAAAATTACATGTTCTCAACCCGTATAACACATGAGGTTATTAAAAATGTAACTTTTTTCATTATTTAATATATAAAATTAAATTTACTCAACCCGTACAATACACGGGGTTCTCAAAGATATAACTTTTTTTATTATTTAATATATAAAATTACATTTATTCAACCAGTGTAATACACGGGGTTCTAGCCTAGTATAAGTATTAAATTAATCGTGGTTTATCTATTTATTTATTATGATTGTAAAACAATATATGTATTAAATTAATCGTTCAACTTGGTTATGTTTTAAAGTGATTTTCGTAATTTGAAATTATAAACTTATTTTTACTATATAAAATCTAATTTATAAACATAAAACTCTTCATATTAAATAAAATAAAGTATGTCATATCCTTTTACCTTATCAATTGTTATTATGGATTATAATTATTATATAATTATAATTATATATTTTATAATTATCTTTTAATTGATATTAATTATCTATAAAAAATAGATGGCTTCAATGAATGGCATGTGTCCCTAACATGGTTTCTTTTATTATATAGTATAGATTGGTTAAGACGTTAAGTTAGGCTAATGGGCTAATGGGCTTTGGCCCAGATATGTTGTTTGTAACAGAATCGCACATTTGACTCGGTTCCAGATTGTTGGCTTCGGTTCTTTGTTGTTCCGTACCTGACCCGACCCGATACCCGAAATACAACATTTACAAGAACCGAACAAATACCCTATATATTATAGTAGGGTCGGTTTCGGGTACTTTTCAGTTCGGTTCTCGGTTCTTTTCGGGTCGGACCTATTTATGCTCACCCCTAAAATGAAGGATGTGAACTTGAAAATCACCAAGCTATTCAATATCCACAACAAGAACGTTACCAATTGACCGGCGAAACAATCAATTAATGTGGATATATCGAGGACGAAGCAATCAATGAATATGCATCCCATTACTCGTCTAAGATTTGTCGAGGTTTCAAGTTTTCTCATCATGTTTGAAAATGAAAGAAAAGTTAAATAACTATACACGTGTTAGCATAATTTTACATATAACGAGAACAAAAAAGTAATTTACATAATTACATATAATGAGAACAAAAAAGTAGCTTTACATAATTTCAATGCTTGAAGTAACACAACTCTTAAAACATATGATATAATCATTTAAATATATTGTTGAGTTTTAACACAACTACCTCAAGCTTTTTAAACGACTATAGTGTTTCATACATTAATATTTTTAAAATAAAAATATAGTATAAAAACGAGCAATTTATTCTCTTTAACTAGGGTATGTATGGTGTTGCTATAGTTTTTTTTTAATTAAATAAAATATATTAACATGCTAAGTGATTACCGATCTATTGATATCTGTGTTCCCCACCATACCACGCGTACACCCCTCTATTTACTATATACACAATGTTATGAAAGTTACTTATAGTTCATCGTATAATGATTTATAATCACACTTAATAATCTATAAAGCATATTTTTTTTTTCTAGAATATTATGTTGTTTAACATATGTGAACTTTAATATTGATTCAAACAGGAGACAAATTAAGAAATAAAAAATTTAGCAACTTGATAACACTTTATACATTTTGACGTCCTCATCAACTATATTTTAATCCAACAACGATAATGTTTATTGGAGAGTCAACCTTTTTTCTCTTTTTGAACATCTCTATACATATCACAAGATTGATCATATAAACCCAAAGCCAGAGCCTATCAAATGTAACGTCATTGATAATATTTTCACAAAAGCATGCCTTACTTATGAGATTTGGCTTTGTGGGTGGACCATTTTGTACTTGGATAAACAAGGGAACACATAATGATTGTGATAATGTGTCATAAGGTCTCGTGCTTAATAAGTTAATACCGTTGAATGTAAGTTTATGAGTGTTGGTTTTTGACGGGTAGTCGGCCGCGTATTGTTGGTAGGCGTAAATGAGCTAAGCCGCTCATCAGCTCCTCGAGACTAGCCTGATAAAACTCGAATTAATCATAACTTAAAGGAGCTTGAGACCATGTCTTAAAATAAGCTCGTTTTATAAACGAGTTGAGTTTAAACATTACTTATTGAGTGTGAGTAGATTGATAAGCCTAAACAAGCTTAATATCATTTACAAACTTTATTTAATATAGATTTACAAAATAAATATTGAATATATACATTAAATTTCAATAAAAACAACTAACATATATTATGTTACGTATTAAAGTTATAATTACATATACACGTATATATAATACATGAATAATATATAAATGAGCCAGGTTCGTACTCTCGTAAGTTAAATAAGCCGAGCTCGAGTTTACGAGAGTTTGGACTTGACTCAACTCGTTTACACCCATAGTGATCGGCAAACATGTTACTTAAGGGAAGATGACTTGATATGTAACGCTTATTGTATTTGTTATTGCTTGGTTTACCCCTTACCTGGCCGGGCATATTGAATTTGTAATATTCAGACGTAATGAACTATACTTTAAATGTGTGGGGTTCGACTACAAAGTCCAAGTTTCCTAAAAAGTGTAAAAAGTCATAAAACACTATAATTTAAGACATAAAACACACCTAAAACCCACAAATAACAAAGTGAAGATTACTAAAACCCCATATTCAAACCATAATAGTCCATAAAAACTTCAAACACACAAGCATAGAACTATGAATATAAAACACAACATGCTAATAAACATAAAACACAATAATGTTTGTCATTCGATAATCATAGCCTTATCATCCAAAACACAAAACACAACCCACATATAGAGTTAATTGCCAAAATCGTCCCTGGAGTTTGGGCACGTTTGCCATTTTCGGCCAAAATGACACTTTTGTACCAAATTGCCCCCAACGTTTGTAACTTTTTGCCATTTTCATCCAAACCACTAACTTAGTTTATTTTTTCTGTTAAGTTGAGGATATTTGGATGAAACTTACAAATATAAAACCACAGGGACAATTTTGACAATTTACTTAAACCCTTTTTAATTTCTTTTATTTAATTATTTTTGTTACATCTATACTATATAATAAAGGAAACCATTTTGGGGACACGTGTTATCATATTAGGTCATGTCTTATGGATAATTATTATTTTAGTTTAATATCTTTTAATTAATTATAGATAATCCTCCTACTAAATACTCCATTATTTAGTTTAATTATTACTTTTATATTTATTTATTTAAATCAAATTCAAACTTAGTTATCTTATTTGATATTAGAGTAAATTACAATTTTGGCCCCTGTGGTTATATCACTTTTACACTTTTAGCCTAAAAAGAATTTTTTTAACATCTGAGCCCTCAACGTCTTTTTTTCTAACCCTTTTGGACACAACGTCTTTTTTTCTAACCACTTTGACCCCTAAAAGTAAATGGATTTGAACGTTTTGTTTAGTTTGGTATCAAATAGATTTTACAAAACTTAAAATAAAATTAACTAACATTGTACGAATTGAATAAATCTAATTTTGTAAGTTATATCTTACAAAACCTCATGTATTACACGGGTCGAAGAAATGTAATTTTGTATAGTAAATAATAAAAAGGATATATCTTTAAAAAACCACGTGTATTACACCGGTTTAATAAATCTAATTTTATATACCATTAATAAAAAAGTTATATCTTTCAATATACTAATTGATAATACTCGATACGCGATGGATATGGTGATTGTGAAGATGGTTCTTGAAAAGAAGATATGTTATTCAAGAAGATATGTTATCATTTCTACATTTACAAGTTTTAAATAAATGGTTAAATTTATTGAGACTTCGTTACATTTACAAGTTTTAATAAAGGCTTGAATTTATTGAGACTTCGTTAACTTTTTATTATTCCATATATAAAATTATATTTATTCAACCCGTGCAATAAAGTAGGTTTTTAAAGATATATTGTTTTATTATTTAGTATATAAAATTCATTTATTCGACCCGTGTAATATACGGGGTTATAACCTAGTATATAATAAAAAAGAATATACATGGAGTTTTTAGGAAAAAAAAATTAATAGTTTTGTCACATAATTTTTATAAATTTTCATCCAAATCACTAACTCAGTTTATTTTTTCTCTTAAGGTGAAGGATGTTTTAAATTTTATAAATTAAGACATAAATTAATTTACAGCTTCTTTATATAAACCAGTTTTATAAAGAGAAAAGGTCATTGGTGTGCAACACATAACAATCAATTACAACTTTTAGTATTTATCAGTTGTAGAGATAGAAAAAAATATGTAAAACGTTACATATTTTTTAAATGTGTTGAGCACCTAGGAAATATGTTGGTAGAAATAAAATATTTATTTAATTAAGATTATGAGGGTAACTAACTAATACTTATTCTGAGTGGCTTGAGTAAAAAAACTTTTGGTTCATAGCATTATAATTACAATTTGGTGGGTAATTTTAAGGTTTGGTAACGATACGTTGTTTGGTGGTGTTGGTGCATAGGTCTGTCGACTTCGTCTTGTATTAGTCTAGTTAGATCAGGGCACATACTACGAGAAAATGAGAAATGTGTATGTTAGAGGCATTTCGCACGAAATGAGAAACTGGCATTTCGCACGAAATGAGCTAGTCATTTCGTACGAAATAGTCATTTCGTGTGAAGCTGTTTTCGCATGAACTGTTTCGTGCGAAATCGCTGAGCCTATAAATACCTGCCTTGAGATTTCATTTGTAACGATTCGATTCCGGTAGCGAAGCTCTGCCGAAGTGTCTCCAGCTTTGTAACACGATCTTATATAAATACAGAGACAGTTTAAAGTGATTTCTTGTGTTTTCCAGCTGAAATAACTCCGATACGTCTGTTTCCGCCTCTCGTGTTGGATAGAACTCTTCTGAACGACTCGTTTTGGGTCTGAAAACGATCCTACAAGTGGTATCAGAGCTCAGGAAGAAGAGTTCTGTACCACCCTAGTTGCTATTTAACGGTTTTACATGTAAATACCAACAATCAGATGTGTAGTTAAGACTACACATACTATAAAAATAAGGATTTATTAAAACTTTTACTAATCATAAGTTATTCGACATAACGTGATCAGATTCGTCGTTTAAAATTTATGACGAGGCAATGTGCGGAAGCACGTATCTTTATCGTGTTCGGTTCTTCGTTGAGCTTGATCGTCTTCCGGCATCCAAAACGTACCTACATTTCATAAACATGAAATGCTTTAGTCATACGGGGTTTAAAACGTATCTAAACGAGTCCGGGAAACAAAACTGATTTAAAATACATTTTTGTACAGGGTCCATCGTAAATTACGGTGGATACCGTAATTTACGGTAGCCCCTGTTTTAAAATACTCCACCGTAAGGCAGGAGATAACTGCCGTAGCGTTTTCAGTCCCCACCGTAAGTTACGGTGGCCCCTGTATCAGATTCTTCCATTTTGCCGTTTTTGACACGAAAACTTTCGTATCTTTCAATCCGCTTGCCCGTTTGACCTACCGTTTCTTCCTACGTGTTTGTAATTTGATTTTCCATCATATAGATTTAAAATCCGACATCCGGCTTAAAAATTTTGAGACTTATATGCCTCCGGCTTATTACCTTTTTACAAAATTTTGACCCGTTTATGCATTTATCAAACAAACATATTTGTTTGATCATTATTTCACATGAACCACCTCAATTCAATATTTTCTACCATGATAGGTTCTAATTGCGGGTTTCTTATATATTTTTAACCCGTTTTCGCTCGTATGTTTATTTCGACCCGTTAAGGGTATTTAAGTATATTTTAAACATGATTCGCTTTCATTTGTATCTAGCCTTATATTCCCACCTTTCTTACCAAGTAATCTTCCACCACAACTATATTTGTGGTGGATTTAATGTGGAGATCTATATATTTCGAGTTTTACCCCTCGAATTATCATTTTATGGCAAAGACTCGTATAAAGTCTTTCGACCCAAGAATTTACATCTTTCACTACCTATACTCATTCTAAGCATTTATTTAATCATAAGACTCGTTTCTGAACCACCTTTAAGGGTCGTTCCTTCGGATTAGCTTACAAGGGCAGTTTGGTAAATTTTCATCCTTCTTTCACTACAAGGACCTTTAAATAATTGTTTGACTCAAAATCCGACCTTTTAACTATAGTTCTTGTTTGTAAACCCATGTGCTTTTAAAACATTATAATCATAACTCAATTTATTCAGTTTACCTAAAAGATAACCGAATATCTATATTTTAACCTTGTCTAACTCTTATAGAACTCCAAATTCTACATGATGAGTTGTGTTATAATACATACCTGGCTCGGATCAATATATTGACCCGTTTCAATACCTTGCCTTAGTGGCTGCTAAATGATAGCGCTGTAAACATCCATGTGCTATTTATTCCCTAAAATCATACAACTCGACAACCCATTAGTCGATATTGTCAAGGGTGATAATTTCACCTTTTGACCCGTTTGGTCTAAATGACCAATTATATTAGCGAGATGACATTTATTACCACCTCGTATATATATGACTCGCTCCGATTTACACTGTGCGGTCACTTTACTTATAATTCCATTTCTTAAAACTTTTCGGCCTACTATGGCTTACGTCATAATTGTCTTTTTCATAACACGACAAAAGGATATTCTAAAATATATGACTAGTGTAAGATATACTTACCTTGCATCCGAATTACGCTTTTCCTTCATACTTGCTTCGTTTGGCCCGCTTCCTTTCCAAGCCTCCACCTAGCTTGTCAAGCGTCAAACCATCATCATAATTTGTATGACGGTTAGATTAGTCATCATTAATTATGACTATTCCATCTTACGGGTTTTACATCAAAATTTACCATTTGATTTCATTTTGGTCAGTTTGACTTTTAAAGGTCAAACTGCCTATTAACATAAGTGATTATATTATAAACCTCGACAATTCATTTAAGCACTTTGTCAAGTATCCGATAGGCATTATTCTTACGCCACCGTTTTAACTACTTTTCAAGTCTAAGTTCATGCTATTATTAACACCAATTTAACTTAGCTCTTGATTATCAAAGTTAATTATTCATTTGTTAAGCAAGAACTAAAGGTTTCTATCTACATGTAAAAACCCGTTTCATCATAGCATTAGACATTTATCCGAACATCTAATATAATCAGCTTCTACAAATTAATTACTAGACATCATGATTCCAAACACCTATTTATATGAACAAAACACTAGTTTCATCATAATGTACAAAATCCCATTTCAAGTCACATATGAGCATTCACTCGAACTTATAAATTGTTCAAGTATTTTGCTCCAACTATCAAATATGATGATTCTAAGCACATGCATATCATCATCTTCACTATTTAGTCAGAACCCACTTGGCTCATACTTGGTTAGTTGACTAATCACTAGTTTATGGTACAATTTTACAAGTTTGCATCTAGGGTTTGTTTCTAGACATAGATTCAACCCAATATCACTCATATACACAACATTCATTCTAGAATTTCGTTCATGCATGTTCATCCAAATTTCAGGATATCACCAAATGATGAAATTCAACATACCTTATGATATCCTAGCTTGGGTGATCACGAATCTAGTTAAAGCCCCAATTTCCAACTCGATTTCCCTTGGATTTTGATGGATTTTAGTGAGTTTAGGGTTTTGAGAAGAACCCTTCTCCTGGCTCTGTGAAATCGTCGACCAAACACACACATATGTGTGTGTTTTGGTGTTTATTTGTTTTAATTAAAAACATCTTTCCCTTTTGCCTCTTTTAGTCCCTCTAGTTCCATAGTTTATAAAAGGGTTATCTCTTTCATGTTTCTTTTATTGTTTTTACAACACTTAACAAACTAGGTTGATATTCCTAGTTACTTAGTGGGTTCGGAGAAGTCATAACCCGTTTTATTTTTAAATCCCGTTAACTCGGGCCTCTTATTATCTTTATTTCCTCAAAAACCTTTTATTCACTTTTTATTTAATATTAGGTTTATCTATTAAATTCCTAATATTCACCGGGTTTACTTTTACCACTAACGGTATTTTACCCATTCATTATTATTAACATGGTTTAATTACCAATCCCGATTTTGGGGTGTTACAAGTTCTCACCATTTCAGCTACAAATTCAGTTTTCTACACCTTCTTTTAAAAATCAAACAAAATTTCACGGTTAAAATGGCTTGATTTTCAAATATAATGTGTGAAACACTGTTTTAACAAACCCTAGAAAGAATCAGATCATAATTCGAAGTAAAACTTGATTATTTTTTGCAAAAACTGTTCGAAAGTTTCATTTCCCACGAAATTGGTATCATTTCGTTTGAACTTTGCTGTATTTCGCACGAAACAGAGTTTCAGTTCGCACGAAATTAGGTTTTTATTTCGCACAATATCAGATTTCATTTCGTACGAAATCACTTTTCGTTTTGAACGAAATCAACATCTCATTTCTCACGAAGGTTGTTTTCGTTTGAAGAGGGTCATTCCGCGTGAAAGTTCATTTCGTATGAAAGATCAAGTTAGTGAAAATTTGAAAACCGAATCATGGAAAACGAGTTCTACAATGCCTTTGCTAGTCCGATGACTATTACTCAGAGTACAATGCTAGAAAATGAAACAGGGACAACGCAAAAACCGCCTAAGCTAATGAGTATCGAGGAATACAGTGGATGGTCTGAACGTTTTGAGAACTGGGTTCAAGCATATCATTTAGATGCTTGGGAACATACTGAATTTCAATATAGTAGACCGGTAGGGGACAATGGAGTGAAAATTGAAATTAGAAACCCGAGTGTTGAGGAGAAAAAGAAAAAGAAATTCAAAGATGAAAAAATGATGGTTAGTCTTTTGCAGCAAGCCATTAAAGAAGACATCTTGATTTTACTTCAACACAATGGAAGTGCACATTCAATATGGAAAGAATTAGAATCAAAATTTCTTGGTAGCCATGACATGATCAAGAACAAAAAGTCACTTTTGAAGAAAGAATTTGATCTATTCCGTGGATTGAGAACTGAAAACACCAAACAGATTATTGAAAGATATTGCAATTTGGTGAAGAATATGAACAGATTGAACATCAATAAAGACAAAGATGAATTGATTGATAAATAAACCGGATTTTGACAAGATAACGCTGAGTATCTTATGATGTTGAAAAATAAACCGGATTTTGACAAGATAACGCTGAGTGAGTTTATTAAACAACTTGAAGCTCAAGAGATGGAACAACGAAAGATAGCAAGAATGAAGAATTATGATGGAGAACAAGACATTGGTTTGTATTACAAAGGTGGTGTTAGTGATAAAACTAACATTGCTCCAAAGATCGAAACTGCTTTCAATGCTAAAAGTTCTTCTGAAAGTTCATCTCAAGGATCAAGTAGCAAAATGGGATTTTCTTCATATCCATCATTTGATACACATTTTTCTGCAACAAAAAGTGGCAAAGTTCTTCAATGCAACATTGTTTTAAATCTTGAAAATGATCAAAATTACTCGGAAGAAGTTGCCAAAAGTCATATGTCTCTGTTGGTAACTGTGTTAGAGTCGTATGGGAGTTTAGTGGTAGGAAGGATTGGAAATCCGATGTTGACAAAGGAAGATTATGATCAGGTTGATGCTGAGGAGATGGAGTTGATGGATATAAAGTGGTGTTTGGCGAGTGTTTTGAGAAGAGCTGAAAAATTTAAACAAATTACGGGAAGAGATGATTTTCGTGATGCAAATGTTTCTACTTTAGGATTTGATAAATCTAAAGTTACTTGTTTTCGTTGCAGGGAAAAAGGGCATTTTAAGCGAGAGTGTACAAACCGCGAAGCAAGTGGGGCTCAAAATCCTTTTGGAAACAATGATTATTATCGAAAAGCGATTTATCATCAAGTTGCTCAATAGCCGTATCAACAAGAACAGCAACAAACTGCACATGCTAGGAAGGTGATCGAAGATTCAAAGAAAGCGTGTCTTGTTAATCAAGATGATGGAAGTACATCAAAAGAATTCAGTTGGAATAAATATATTTCGACTGATAGTAAAGCATGTCTGATAGATCAAGATGATGAAAAGCTTCCAGAAGGTTTCAGTTGGAAAGATTTCAATTGGGATAATTATGATCCTAACAGAACTTCAGATCATAAAGCTTTTGTTGCTCAAATTATGAAAGATAATGGTGAAAACTATACTACTGATGATTATTGGGCAGAGAAAATAAGAAAGTATTTAGCCAAGAAAGATGAGAATGTTGAAGAAGAAGTTCGTGGGATAAAAAAGCAGGACAAAGAAATTCCAGTGTTTGAGGTTAAAAAGGAAGCTGTTACAGAGAAAGTATCTGAAAATTGTGAAAACTGTGAAGCTATGAAAAAACAAAACAGTGAACTGGTTCACAACATGAACAGACTGAAAGAATCATATGATGTTTTAAACAAAGCAATGAATCAATACAACGAGTCAAACAGTGAACAAGCTACAGCCATGAAGACACTCAATGGAGCGTACATGATTAAGCAAGATATGATCAATTATTACATTGGTTTGAATGTTGAGCTTGAACTGAAATTGGAAACTCAGAGAATCGAAACTGAGAGAGTAAACAAATTGTTGAAAAGTTACTCATGTTCTTCTTATGTGATTGACAGGATTTACCCCATAGCTGAAGGTTTGAAGACATTTGAAGAAATCAAATCTGAAGAAAAGACATCTGAAGAGAAGAAGTCTGAAACAAAAGAATATACTAAAATGAAGAATTCTGGTAAGAAACAAAGTGTTGGATATAACAAGTGTCCACCCCCACTTGAAAATGGATATTCTCCACGAAATCCAAATTCAGATAGAGTCAAAAAGGCAACCAACTTACAGTGGGAATCTGAGTCTTCAGATAATTTGCCAGAAAGTATTGATGTCACTTTCACATCGTCTGACACTGATCATGAGTCTGAATTAATAAAGAAAGTGGTCGATCAGGTGTTGGATAAAGATGAAACCGAAGAGTCAAAGTCGGAGTCAAAGTCTGAGTCCGACACGTCAAGTTCAACAGTAAAAAAGGGAAAACGGGTTTACAATAAAGAATTTTTGTTATCACAATCTAATTTGAATGACGAACTGATCAAAGTAGCATATACTTTGATTGATTCTGACAAATTATATTCTGATAAAGAATTTCCAATAAGAGGTGTTAAAACTGATATGATTAAAAAGGTTTTCAAACTAACAGAAATTAATATTTCTGAAATAAAAGATGTAAATCTTTCTGAAAAAACAAAACCTTACACCTTAAGAGTTCAACAAAGGTTAAACAAGAAAAAGGCTTACAGTTCTGGTTCAGGTTATCAAAAGAAACCAAACCATAACGGTAATTTCAAAAAGAAAGGATTGGGTTTTATTCCACCGAAAAACATAAAAATGAGAAAACTTATAAACCAAAAACAGTATTTGTTTCAGGGTCAAGCTCGGTAGAAGAAGAAAAGAAATCGTTCTGGAAGCAATCAAACAAAGAATTCCTTGCGGAGAAGCAAGAAGAAATGAAGAATGTAATTGCTCAGAAGAAGAAGGAGACAAGAACCTGTTTTAGCTGTCATAAAGTAGGTCATATTGCCAGAAACTGTTCAAAGGCAATCAACACACAACAGGCAGTGTCTCTTAAACTGAAAGAAAAAGTTGTTGAGAAAAGTAAACCACCAACCAAAAGATTTAAAGTTTTTGAAAACTCAACATTTGAGGTTGGAGAATGTTCAAAAAGGGTTTACAACAGAAAAGTTAATCTTGACAATCGCAAGTGGATTGTTAAGAAATCAGATGATAGTTTTGGCAATGAATCTGATTCCACAAAGTCAGATGAGCCACAAGTTGAATCAAAAGTTGAAAAGTCAGTTCCGCCAATGGATGATGCAAATTTTCCACTATTGCGGGCTGAGAATTTTAAGCAAAAAGTTGAAAAAGTTGAGATTTCAAATCAATTCTTTATTGAAAAGAAAAAAAATTGATGTTAAAAAAGCCTTTAACCCCACAGTCCAAAATATTTTTGGAAAAATGATTGATGGAAAGGTGAAATGGGTTAAGGAATTTTATGAAAAGAAAACGAAGAAACCAGATGGAGATGGTTCATCCCGGATTAGTAACTGGGATAGAACCTATCACGACTAAACTCTGGACTTGCCGGAGCTCCCAAGTTGGTAATCGTGGAACAGGAATCGGCATCATTCTTGAATTATGTGTGTTTGTGGAAAACCTACAAGTGGTGAATCAAGGACATTAAGTTGTACTTGATTTATCTTTCCTACAAATGGTTAAAAATAAACAAAGTGATGAGTTTATCCCCTAATCTACAAATAGTTTGTGAATTTCAACAAAACTAATTTTCCGGAAAAACCATTTGATTAAAACAAACTTAAGTGTTTTGAAATCATAATGGGAAAATAGTTTGTTGTCAGGGGGAGTTCTGATTGTTTATGCCAAGTGGATGGTGATTTGAAGCAATTCACATCAGTTTGTCAATTTGTTTGTACAGTTTGTTTTCAAATCTTTTAAATTGGTTTTGAATTTTAGGGGGAGTAAGAAATTTCAGAAAATCCAAAAACATTAGAAAATTTGAAAAAGCCAAAAACATGATAAAATCAAAAATGAGTTTTGTTGTGAAAAAGAGGAAATGATAGTACATCAGTGGACTATCACATCACGCTAAAGAATTGGAAAGTCAAATGTGATAAACGGTCTCACTGATGATATGTCGGTAGGTTTTTGCACGCTTAGTAGATTGTGTTCGAGATATAAACATAAATATCAAACTTACTTATCTCGTGGGGAACATCTCTCGGATATATGGGTAACCCCCGAAATCTTGTTTGAAAGACCCCTCTTTTTGAGATACTAGGTCTTTATGCTTAGTGATATCTGGGGTATTATCCCGGGACTTCTGATTTTGCGGAAGCAATGGCCTAGTCCCCGTATAATACTTTTCGCTTGCTTGAAATAAAAGCATCACCCTCAGCATAAAAAATGATGAAACATTGCAAAATGCTAATCATGTGCTGTTGAAGAAAAGATTATCTAAAGGGAACACACCTAAAGTCGAAGCCATCATCTCTCTAATTTTGAGGAAGCAATAGCCTGAGCTCTCATGGCCCTCGCATTTAACCCTTTACAGATATCATCTAGGTATACTCACCTGTAAGACTGAATATTGCGATCTGGATACGGGAGTATATTCTGAGGTGGGACATGCGGATAAGTTTAAGTGCTTAAAATACTTAATTCGTATCTCGAAATAGTTGAACTTTGTGTGAAAATTTAAGTGGATCAATATACTGACAATCTAGATGAATCGTTTAGAACTTAAAATGTTTAAAGCTTAATGGTGTTGGTGATTTGTCTCAAAAACTGATATGATCCTCTTACACAAACTCACAAAATGATGGTTTGTAAATATTTCTTTACTGATTTTCTTTTATACCAAAATCCAAAAAGATTTTTGGAGTGTTTTAGCATAAAATTTCTGAAAAATACAAAAAGATTTTCGTCAACTAATGTTGAAGTGGTGATTTTCAAAATTCCGAGTGCTAAACAGGATGAACAGGTTTGGGAGAACTTGTTCCAAAATGAAAGAAGTTTTATGCTTACAAGAGGTCATCAGAGATTAAATATTTTTTTTGAATGATAACAACATGTGATGTATAAATTTGTAAGTTTTAAATTTGTGAAATTTATTGTGCGGTAGAGATGGTGCAGGTAAAAGCTTTGGAAGAGCCAGGTTTTTGATACAAAGCCTGTAGATTGAGAATTCCAGACTACGATCCCAGCTTATCGAAAGGGGGAGTCTGAAGACGTTAAAGCCAGGTTTCAGATCCTGTTGCTACGGAGAGCCAGGAGACTTTTCTGATCCTGTGAAAAGCTTAAGGAGTCAAGAAACCTGATCAAGAGGAGTATTGAGCCAGGTTGAGATTCTGGAACAAAGAGAGAAAAGAAAAGATAGAGATTGATTGAGGATGCTTACAATGGAGAATCTTTGGTGAGATTGAGAAGACTGATAAAGACTGAAGGTTTGACAACAGAAGACTCGACATCGAAGACTTCGTCAACATCCAAGGGGGAGTCTGTTGGTGCATATGTCTGTCGACTTCGTCTTGTATCGAGTCTTGCATTAGTCTAGTTAGATCAGGGCACATATTACGAGAAAATGAGAAATGTGTATGTTAGAGGCATTTCGCACGAAATGAGAAACTGGCATTTCGCACGAAATGAGCTAGTCATTTCGTACGAAATAGTCATTTCGTGTGAAGCTGTTTTCGCATGAACTGTTTCGTGCGAAATAGCTGAGCCTATAAATTCCTGCCTTGAGATTTCATTTGTAACGATTCGATTCCAGTAGCGAAGCTCTGCCGAAGTGTCTCCAGCTTTGTAATACGATCTTATATCAATACAGAGACAGTTTAAAGTGATTTCTTGTGTTTTCCAGCTGAAATAACTCCGATATGTCTGTTTCCGCCTCTCGTGTTGGATAGAACTCTTCTGAACGACTCGTTTTGGGTCTGAAAACGATCCTACAGGTGGGGGGCACTGGTTTCTGTTTTTCCTTAGGAGCGAATTAAAAAGAGTAGAAGATGAATTACAAACTTGGTACATATGATAAAAAAATTTTATTTGACCATTTTCAATAAGGTCACCAACATTTTAGTTTTATAAAATTTAGAGGTTTAAGTAGATTTTATTTTTATAAAACTGATGTATATAAAAAAAATAGAAATTAATTTTTGTCTTAGTTTATAAACATCCTTCGCCTTAATAGAAAAATTAACTTAGTTAGTGGTTGGATGAAAATTTATAAAAATTATGTGACAAAGCTATTATTTTTTTCATATAAAATTGCATGTATATTCTTTTTATTATATGTGTAACAAAATTAATTAAATAAAAGAAATTTAAAGAGTTTGAGTAAATTGCCAAAATAATCCTTGTGGTTTTATATTTGTCAGTTTCATCTAAATATCCTCAACTTAACAGAAAAAATAAACTAAGTTAGTGGTTTGGATGAAATTAGCAAAAAGTTACAAACGTTGGGGGCAATTTGGTACAAAAGTGTGATTTTGGACGAAAATGACAAACCTGCCCAAACCTCAGGGACGATTTTGGCAATTAACTCCCACATATATGATGGTTTTGTAATATTTATTTTGTTATTTGTGGGTTTTTTGTGTGTTTTAAGGTTGATATTTTGGTGTTTTATTACTTTTTACACTTTTTAAGAAATCTGTACTTTGTAGCCAACTCCGAGCCGCAAATTGCTTAATAAAGAAGACTATTTAGCTGAAGTCAAATGCAAAGTTGGATATATAAACGAAGAAAGTAATAGAATCCTTTCCCATATAGACATTAGCATTGGAAGTCTTATAATCACAATAATAGAAAGAATACATTTTAAACCAATAGAAATGTTGTGGAAGGTTCAAATGAGAAGAAAAATTTTGTAAGAATAAAAAGAATAAGTTTTAAACCAATAGAAATGTTTCATTTTACTTCATTTAACACGTGTATTTAATGTAATTAATAAGGGCATATAGGTAAATTTCTAATTGTAATTAATTAACTAACTAATAAAACTTGTAACTCACTTTTAAATATACCATTTCAAGATAAAATAATCTATGGTGAAGGACAATTTTCGACATGTGTAGGATAAATTTTAGTATGTGTAGGATAAATTCTTAAATGTGTATGATAAATTTAGATATGTGTAGGGTAAATTTCGGTGAGTATAACATATATGTAGGACAAATTTTGAAATGTGTAGGATAAAATGTTTTTTCCTTTATTAATGAGAGATAACATAATTAATGGGAGGAGTTATAAACTATTTAATGTTTTACCATTATGTCATTTCTTCTTTTTCTTCTCACGTTAAATTTCTTCTTAAATGAACATTCCCCTAGAAATGTTTCATTTAACACACACACACACACACACACACATATATATATATATTCAATGATTTATAAGGACATATGAGTAAAATTACAAAACTAATCAATTTATTGTATTCCCCTAAATTAGCTAACTAAATTAAACTTATAATCCTTTTTTAAATATACTCTTTTCAAAACAACCTAATTTGTGGTAAAGGACAATTTTCTATATGTGTGTGTGGGAGGGTTATCTTGAGAATACCCATTTTGTGAGAACACTAGGGACAATTTTCATCTATAAATCATCCTCAACTAAGGGCTAAGATTAGAGGAGTTTATATGAGAAGGAAACTTAAATTAAAATATTAAAGGGATATTATTGTCAAACCCCATCAAAATCCTTCAATTGATATGTGTAACAAATAAAACCCTTCAATTTCAAATCACGAAGAATTAAACTTCCAATTGGAACAAAGGAATATGAAGAATCATCATCTTCTAATTAGGATGCGATTGAGATTCGCGGAATTATGATTTCTACGACTGAATTTAAGTCGGAAATTGTTAGGTTTGTTTGGACATTGATGTGTTTTTTAGTTGTGTATGTTGGGAGAATTGGTGGAGTTCCGATCACGCTATCATATCATTATCTATCAATACCGGTTAACTATTCGAAACTTTCGCAACGATTAATACCGATTCACAATTCATTGTTATATTGCCAGTGTTTTGTTTTTGTTGATGCTAATGTTGCTTAGAGTTTCTCATTTACTCACATGTATTGCTAAGTCTTTCTTAAAAAATTGGTATGTGACAATGAACAACTTACGCATGTGTAAGACATCTTACATAAGAATACATGAAATTTACATATGTGTAAAACAAACACTTAAGGTAAAATAGACATTGTTCTGGAGATTATGGTACCATGATGTCATTATGCAACATAATGCATTAGTTAGCTATCTCTAATCTACTTTTGTAACTCTAATGTGGTAAAATTGTTAGTGAAAAGCTTTTTCTAATCTTGTGTAGTTGGGAAGGAGTAACAAGACCATAAGAAACAAGATTGAGAAATGACTTGAATGATTAACGCCATGTAGGCGTAAACCGGCAAGAATTGTGATTGATGGTAAAGTAGTTTAGCTGGTGAGAAATTTAATTCTAGTTAAACAAAGCTTCACAATAAAAGAGTACGGTTGATTTAAGTATAGAGATAGTGTCTTATGTTCATCGGTCAACTGAGCTTTTGGGATTACAAGTTGCTGAACTGTTTTTAACTATATGTTATTGTTACTTTTTGTTTATTGATAAAATATCGTGTCAGTTTAATGCAGATTAACGATGCAATTAACTCGGAAATTGTATTAGTATCGTGATTTCCATATGTTTTTTACACGTGTGTAAATCATATATATGAAGGTTTACACATGTGTAAATCATAATACTTAAAAAAATAAGCATGAATACGAAGGTTTACATATGTATAAATCATATATATGAAGGCTAATACATGTGTAAATCATAATATTAAAAAAAGATATATATGAAGGTTTACACATGTGTAAATCATAATACTTTAAAGGGAAAATGTCAAAGAATAGTAACCAAGTTTTAAAAGTGTTATAATTAGGTCACTCGTATCGTTTTTGTCCCAATTAGATACTTAACATTCATATCGAGGCATGTCCTTTTTCCATGTGTCAAGAAAAAAATGGAGCATAAGATGTTGGGGTCAAATCATTTTGGAGCTCTTAACCAAAGCAGGTCTTTCACAACCTTGGCTAATCTGGCCCTTGGTGACAGTCCACGTTTTGATAACCCTATTCAGTATCGTTAGACTGCAGGGGCACTACAGTATCTCACCTTGACACGACTTGACATAGCCTTTGTTGTCAACAAATTTTATCAACTTATGCATTTTCTTATTGGAAAACCATTGGTTTGTGGTTAAACAGATCCTTAGATATCTATAGGGCAGTTTAGATCATGGTATTCTTTTCCAACAATCTTCTAGAACCATTTTACATGCTTATATGGATGCTTACCATTGGTTTCTTACCGCCTACTCGGATGCGGATTAGGTTGGTTGTCCGGATGACCGTCGATCCATAAGGGGTTTTGACATTTATCTTGGTTCCAACCTTGTCTCTTGGGCGGCTTGGAAACAACGGACTGTCTCTCGGTCATCGACTGGATTTGAATATAAAACACTAGCCGATACAGTTGCCAAGCTTACTTGGCTTGACTCTCTCCTGCTTCATGTTCTAGTGAAATCTACTCCAATCTTATGGTGTGACAATCTTGGTGCCACGTATTTATATGCAAATCCTCTTTTTTCATGCTCGCACCAAACATGTCGAAGTTTATTTTCATTTTGTATAAGAAAATGTTGCCCAAGGGAAACTCACAATTCAATTCAACTTTATACATGATCATACTGCCTGTTGATGTTTTTACGAAGCCTTTGCCTTTACCATCAGAAAAATTTGTGACTTTACGTGACAAGCTACAACTCATTGGTCTTAGCTTGAAGGGGAATATTAGGCAACTATTAGATACATATATACATGTTTGTATATTCGAAGGACTAATGTGTAATTATGTTTCCTATTTATATTCATTGTAATCCTTGTTTATGAAATACAATTTCCCTGATTTACGGGTACCAAGTACCAAATGCTTATCCATACTGACAATGATGCACTCCCGTGCTGACATGAAAAGTACAAACACCCATGTGCTTGCACAAATGCATGACCGCGTTGACCAAATATGAGAAAAATACAAGTATGAAAGGGGACAACTGACCATGCCATGACCGTGCCTGGCCATGCCATGACCGTGCCTGGCCATGCATGGTCGTGCATGGGTCAAATATTACACTATAAATAGATGCCCCATCTCCTCATTTCAACAACCCAATCCATACCATTCAACACACATTTGTCTCCTTTACTTCGTTCTATCATCCCAAGGTCGTCTTTCATAGATTTGAGAAGTTGTAATTAAACACCACACTTGGCTTTGGTTGGTTCACTAAAACCACACCATAGTTAATCCACTAAGTGTGGGTAGGTATGTAATGGCCATTTTCGGCTAAACTTCTTGTATCTCTTTGGTATAGATAAACCTTGATGTTTATACTTTATGTTTGAAGTTTATTTTGGTGGTGCTTCATACATTTGAATTCTTAAACACTTTTATGTTTCATTGAATATGAGTTAAACTTGGGTTTTGAACTTATGTGTATATATGTTTGCCTGATGTTGTGTTTTCACACATTCGGTGGTATGTCTTTATACAAACACGATTATCACACCTGAGTGGTTGTAACACCTCGAAAATTCACGTCCTATAATGTGTAGACACGTGTCATATGTTTGAACGTGTGAAAGAATGTTGTAAAAGGACTAAAGTTGACAAACATGGAAAGTATGTGAATATACGGGTTCTAAATGTCAACAGTGAATAAATATACTTTGCATTAACCCTAAATGATGCTCATACTTTCAAACGAATAAATCATGGATCATACGAAGCTAAATATGAAAGAAAGTGAGAGATTACAAACTACAGGGGTTAAATGTGTCAACATGTTTAAGTTATACCTCTGAGTGACCTTTTGACAAACCCGAAGCTTTGTAACGGTTAATTATGCTCACTAAAATACACGATATAAATTTCACAAAGTTTCGTTATCATATGAGAAAGTTATGATCAAATTCGTATGCGATGGGTTAAAGCGTCAACGTTGAAAGTTATGACCTTTCGGGTAATAACAAAGTGATCAAGGACTAAATAAAGTGGGTATAAGTCCTAAAGCCCTTGTAGGTACATATGAAGGGCTCAAATTGCAATATATAAAGGTTAGTTTCCCTTTCGAAAGGCCAAGGGACAATATGCAAAAACTAGAAAATGCAAAATCTGACTTTCACTCTCAGGCGGGCCGCGTAAAGGTTAACAGGACCTTACGCGGGCCGCGTCAGACCATCAGATGCAGAAAGTGTAGGCAGCAGCCTGTATTCACGCATAACCGACCCAAAACAGATATTTTCACATTGTGAAACAGTTCCTAGGGCACTAGGGACACTTGTGGGTAAGTTATGGTCAGTGGTAGCCTTAGATGTCAACAATCTATGGAGTTTAAATCACTATATAAGGCCATGATGTTGCAACAAGTTCTTCACACCTTCCATCTGCACTTTAGAGCATTTCTGGAGCTAAAGACTTCTCTCTAAGCTTCACAAATCGTGCATAGGACTTCAGTAAGTTTGCTTAAACTTTCTTAGTTAAGTTTTTGCTTAGTTTAAGTTTAAAAGTCAAACCGTCGTAATTAACGGTTGACTTTACGATTAATCACTAATGGTCCAGTGATTAGTCGAATTGAAAGTAGTTATAAGTTGGTAATTATGCGGGTAATAAACCCTTAAAAGGGTTCCCCCTGATTCCCACTCTAACTAGGTCTAATGTCGGGTCAAACTTGTTATTAAAAAGTCAACAGGATGCTTAATTTACAATTTATGCATGATTAGCAATGTAGAACCCATATAACCTGTTTGATCATCAATATAACTTGGTAATGAATGTAAGAACATGTCTAAACATGTTCAACCCGACAATTTTCAGTAGAGACCCGGTTCGGAACCGAAAGTCGCATAGTTTGACTTTTGCTTTGACTTTCAGTTCTGACCCGTTATGGTATGTTTTAGAAATACCTTAGAGCTTCATTTGGACCAGGTTACATGCTAGTATAACCCTCTGTGATTATACACCATGGTTCATTAGTTAATCGATTAATATGCATGATTCCGTTAATTGCTCATATGTTGACCATTATGCCATTTTCACCTTAAAACATGATTTTTGCAAATGTAAAAGAGTAGAAACCTTAGTTACTGATTTATAAACTTGCACCCAAAATTTGACATCAGTTTGAGGTGTAGATTGAGAGTTATGCTCATTAGCGTAATTATAAAGCTTATTAGCGATTAAACGGCATAATTAGCGTATAGCCTATTTAAACATACTTTTTGATATCAAACTCTTTACCCACTGATCTAATATATTATTTTGGGATTTTTGAAGATTTTTAATTAATTTTAGGCTGAGCATAACTTATAGTCATAGGCTTAATCCGGTAATTGTCGGTTTTGCCCTTACGGGCTATAAAATGAGTTTTACATATCTAATTGACTCCAAACCTTTTGCTACTGATTACATATGATAAATAAATTATTTTAAACCTCCTGGAATAATAAAAATATCATATTTCTATATAGAACCCGGAAACGGCTTCTAATCGCCTAATTAAGCGTTTTTAACGCATAGTATGTATTAGAACTATTTTAAACATACAAAGGTTGATACCTACTGATATTTGAGGTAAATTATAATATTTTAACAGTAAACAAAAATTGTTAAACTCAGACTTCGGTTTTGAGCTTTTCGGCTTATGTGAAATTACCAAAATGCCCCTACGGTGCATAGTTTGGTTATAATTGATAAATTTCACATATATACTTTACCCTACTGTTATAACTTAGTAAATTAAGTATTTTTTCTGATTATTTCAGACCTGTAACTCAGGTTAATACTTAAACTCTTTTATAACCTTTTAAATGACCAAACTACCCCTACGGGGCATAGTTTGTGTTTAAATACATTTCGGGCATAATAAATGATATCTTACTGATGTCACAACATATTTGAAGCATATTAACTTAGGAAACCTGTATATGGCTCTCATGAATACCCGTTACGCTTATTACGCGTTCGGTTCGGTTTATGTAACTAGTTTGCATAAATTAGCCGAAACGGGTCAAACCTTATCGGTTTTATCTCAAAATCCAGAATGTGTATGAAATACCCATATTAAGCAAGTCTTTAAACTTGTCGGGTCTAAATCACATTCTATCCGGTCTTCGCTTAATCATGCGTACGAACCGTATCTTTGAAACTAACCGGTCTAAGCATAAGCTTAATTAAAGACCCGTTAGGATTCTAATAGGTTATTATAAACCTTCGTTCCAGATTAGGAGTACCAGTAAAAGCTACTTGCATTTGCTTATTGTGATTATTACTTTGCTCAGGTGAATACTTTTAACTTATTTTCCCTATACGGGCTTGGGTTACGGTATATAAAATACCGCTTGGTCGGGCATTAAATCTTCCATCGTTTGGTGGTTAATTGAATAATTTAATCGGCCCGTTTAAATATGTTTTGTTTGCTTAAAGCCTTTGGGGGGTTAATGACCATGTCCCGGATATCCTTGGCATCATTTTACGAAATGGCCACGACCTAAGCGCGGAGTGTAGGCGTACACTCGTCAGTGCATAAATAGTTGATGTGGTGTGTTTATTGATCTTTAACCCGGTACATCCGAGCTACTGAACGCATAAGGAACATGTAATTCTTTTACAAGATTATATATTTAAATAATTCTCCCAAGTTAAATAAAATGTTTATGCCACGTGCATCCAAATCAATTTTCAATCATTTTCTAAAATGAGTCAGTTGATTGTATTTACCAGTGTAAACTGACGTATTTTCCCAAAAAGATTATGTCACACCCCCAAAATCCACCATGCGGAGTACCACCGCTTGGAGGCGTGACGTGACCAGGATCGAGCCACCAATCATGTTGAACAACGTAATCTTAGTAAGTAAAACCAATCACAATACGATTGGTGACCATAAGACAATAACCAGTTTTAAGTTAACAGCGGAAGCATAAAACGGAAGTTCAAAACATAAGTTTATAGTTCATAAGTTTAATGTCCAAAACATAGTTTAAAAAAAAATCAATTATTAAGTACGGGACATAACAGTCCGCATCCCACAACAACCTCCTCCTCGTGCAAGCTCCATAAGCATCTAGCGACCTGTAAGGCATGTAACAACGAGTCAACAACAAAGTTGAGTGAATTCACAGTTGGTTGTTTAGTTATAGCATTCGTTTCGTAAATCATCTGTTCGTTTTGTAAACCATGTATCGTATAAATTCGTATCACGGTCTTTCTGACATGTTTGCGAAGATTAGTGGGGGCTTCCCATGTGTTACTAGACCACGCGTATCGACTGCTACGAAAATGTAAGAGGTGCCCTAAGTCAATGTCTATCAGCATTGACCCTTTGCCCATATAACACAAAGTTTATTAGTGATTTCAAATGGAACACAAAGTTCCTACAATGGAACACAAAGTTCCTACACGTATCTATCAATCACGCCCTAGTATGATTACCACTTAGTTTATTAGTGATTTCAAATGGAACACAAAGTTCCTACACGTATCTATCACATAACATGCATCACTTTAACGGTTCATGCCCATATAACCTTCCCATCTATTCCCCACTCATAGACAAACATACAACATTGCACATAACACTTTTATTGACATATAACATGTTATATCATTCTCGGATAACCTACCCGACATTTAGACACGCAAATCACTACTTATGTCGTTTCAGCTTTATTAATCAAAACTGGACTGTTTTCGAGCATTTTAATAAAATAGTTAATCTTCTCCAAAAATTCCCAAATTTTTACAGAATGTCATAAACGTTCCAAATTTTATTGTGTAAAAATATCGGGGCCCAGTTCATTACCAATATTATATAAAAATTCATTTACCCAACTGCAATCAGACTTGTTGCTTTCTGATCGCAGTCTACGGAAAATTTCGCTAAAAATTAATCGTAAGTCCGATCGACGAAATTCCAGTTGGAGGATCACGGCAACAACAGTGACAATCTACAGTAAAAATCCCATGAGCTGATTCTACTCAGGTTTCAAGTTATGACTCCGAATACAACACACTTTTTCAGCAGAAAAATCGCAGCTTGAGCTGCTGTTTAAAAACAGTTATTTAAAAATAGTAAACGACCTCGAAAAATTACGATTCCAGTGCCATTTGATCGGTTGTTCAAAAATACATAATTTAGGCTTTAGAAATTCAGTTTTTCGATTGATAATGACCCAGTTACAGCCTGTTTAAGTTGGCTGAAAATATCAATCAGCATGCTTTTTACCATGTAAATGTTTCTAGAAACGCATCACCAAGTGTCCTAACAACGGTTTATCAATAATTTAATGATCAAACATCATGCATGTTTTATCCAGACCTAATCCAACCCGATTTCATCTTCATGCAAACTTTTTATGTATGATTTTATGTAAGGTTCCATGTTCATCTTTTTAGTGTTTTAGTTTTGTGATTTGAACATTATCATCCTACTACATATCATAACAATGAACAAGATGAAACAATGGTGTGAAGAGACTTACTACTAGCACAAGGGCTAGGGATGAACTTGTGAACAAGAAATGATGGTGAAAGAGGTGTGAGAATACAAGTGGTGATGCTTCTTCAAGGCTCTAATGCTCCAAACTCCACAAGGCTTCTTGCCAACACTTGTTTTAGACTAAAAATGGATCAAAGGAGTGGAAGTTGAAGTGACGGTGATGGATTCAGATGTGGGCAGCCGAAAATGAGAGGGAGAGGAGTGAGGTGAGAGAGTAAATGATGGTGGTGATGATATAGGGTGCATTGGGACTCATGAGCCACCCTAGGAAATCCTAGAAAGATAATTACTTAGATTTTTGGCCAACCAAAATTAAGATCATAGAAAAAAAATCCAAACAAAATATATGGTGATGATGAGGCCGAGATTTGTTAGGGGGGGGGGGGTAATTTGTAAAATTTTGATAATTAGTGGGTAAATAATTAGGAGGTTAAGGGTATTTTCTAGAATAGTGAGTGTATGCCATGTCTCTATAGTGTGTGGGGAATTTTTGAGACCATAATTATTTAAGAATAATAAAATAATATTTCTGACAAAATTTTGGTGTCCCGGGTAATGTCCGGTTGTTCGGTCGGATACTGTTTCGTTAATTTGTTTAATTGTTCCGTAAGGTGTCTTATAGGTATATTTTTGTAACATAATTAATTCCTAACACTTAGGAAAATATTCAGGACCATTTAGTCAAGTTTTATGCATACTACTAGTATGCTAACACGCACATGTAATTATAACACAGAGATCAGAGAGCAGTTAAATACTTTAGCACAATCATCAAGCACTTTAATTATCATTAATAAATTGTACGGATACATGTAAATTTGAGAGTTATCACAAATTAAATGCAGGTACTAAGCGTAATAGGTTGGATTTCTCATTAGCATCAATAGAAGTCTCGCAAGCTTAAGATGCCTACAGTCTGTTGAACTACTATTTATTTTTGATCCTTCTGTGGACAAACCTTCAACTGTTGTGATACACGATATTACAATATTATTAAAGTTGAATTATATTTTTTTTCATTTGCTTCCGCTGTGCATATTTATATATTGTGTTGTTTGACTATTATGTTGCAAGCCACGTCACGATACTCCCCACCGGGCCCACCGGTGACACGTGGAATTCGGGGTGTGATAGTGGTGGGTCAAGTTTTCATTTTTAATTTTTCTATTTCGAAGTCACGAAAACCATAAATATCGTGGAATTGGCTTTGGTAACTTTGATTTGCAACATAGCTCTTGCATTGAAGTGCTACCGAGATTAGACTTTCAATTTTAAGTCTCGGGGTACTTTTAGCCTAGCAAGGGGATTTCACACTAAAGTATAAATTTTGTTTAAGTTGTCTTTAACTCATGCTTATACGGCGGCCATGTATTTTTGGTCTTGCAAGTAATTTCGTGGGAGATGTGCGCCATACATGGTCTCTTCGTTTTATGCATATGTATGAAGAGTAGGGGTGCTAACTAAGCAATTCAAGCCTGGGCCTTACATTACTCGAGCTCGGCTCGTTAGACTTTTCTAAAGCTCGAGCTCGTTCGTTCGCGCTTCTGTTTTTGGGCTCGAGCTTGACTTGTATACAAAAAATAAAGCTCAAGTTCGGCTCGGCTCGAGCTAAGTTGACAAAAACCTTAAACGAGGCAAAGCTTAGCTCAACTTGAGCTCCTCAAACGAGCCAAAGCTCAACTCAGACTTGGCTGGATATGAATTAATACATAGAAGTCTAAAAAGAGTTAAGGATAGTTAGCCTGATAACTTCAAATACTGCTTATTACTTATTGCATCAAGGGGATCCAAGGCAAAAGGGTCTTAAATATTTGATTGATTGCCTCTAACTTTATTTGTTTTTATTTTTATGTTTATGTTTATGTTTATGTTTATGTAGTCTACTTTTACAGAATCCTCCTCTATCCTAGACTCGACTAAACAACAAGGGTTGAGTAGTGGGAGCCACAAAAGCGTAGGGTCGACACTTGGCTATAAACCACATCATACCACCATACGATAGATGCAATAGCACATTTGTGTGTAGCATGTATAAGTTAAAAACCATATTTTACAAATTTAAACCAAGATTTGTACAAGAAAATTCCTATAAAATCTGAATTTAAACCGATGAAACCCGATCCCTTTCCCCAAAAATAGCCCGTTACCTCGCGACCCGTTTGGTGAGAACCCGATTCTAACGTTTTATGACCCAACCAGACCCGATTCTAACCTCTATTCCTTGCATCATAATTGAAATCAAAATTTTGAACACTTACTAGTTCATGTACATTGGGCTTGGGCTATATCTGGGCCGAAGAAAAACAAGTTATTTTGAAAAACAAGACAAACTTAACCCCTTCAGTACACATCATGTTTTTATCAAACTCAAAAAAAAAAAAAAAAAAAAAAAAAACGCAAAATTTAGAAGAAAATAAGTTGGATTAAATTAAATTTCTTAGCGCCGAGCAAACAAAATCCCCAAATCCAACCACAAATTTCACAAATTTCTCTCCACTAG
Source organism: Helianthus tuberosus (assembly GCA_030545235.1). Taxonomy (NCBI): domain Eukaryota; kingdom Viridiplantae; phylum Streptophyta; class Magnoliopsida; order Asterales; family Asteraceae; genus Helianthus; species Helianthus tuberosus. Next base: position 59,676,677 of record CM060380.1, read on the forward strand.
GGTTTACTCCAATCCAATTTCACCCTAAACTCACTCTAAATGCTCCAATTTCAACCATCCTTTAACCTCTAAATTCTCTAATCGGATCATCGATGAACGACGGCAGCAGCGGTGGTGTTAGCGGCAGCGGTGGTGCGGCGCCACCGTCGTCGTCGACATTATTATGCGGCGGAGGACGGCAGCGGTTCGAGGTGGAGCTGCGGCCCGGAGAGACGACAATTGTGTCGTGGAAGAAGCTTATGAAAGACGCTAATAAAGCGGCGAAGAAGAATGACGATAGCGAACGAGTTGTTGTTGTATCTGATTCTGCTGGAAAGGCTCCGGCTCCGGCTCCGGTTAATCCGGCGCTTGATTCTCGCATTGCGCCTGTTTCGGTAGTGTTTATGTGAATTTTGTTGAGTTTTGGATTGAAATGTTGTGTGATTTTGTTGTTGTGTAACTTAGGGTTTTGATGAGTTGTTGTAAGGATCTTGTAGTTGGTAGCTTATGTTTTTATTAACTGAGAATGGTTAACTGATTTGATTATTGAAGTTCTAGGTCTGTTTGTTAAGTGTGGTGGGAATTGTTGTTGTGTAACCTAGGGTTTTGGTGAGTGCTTATTATTGTTGAAGGGATCTCACAGTAGGTAGGTCGCTGGTATGATTATTGAGCTTCTTGTTCTGTTTGTTAAAGAAGTTAAAGGATGGTGGGGGTTAGTTCCCGACTCACTGCTAATACTTCTGTTGTAGATGAAGTTTTTTTGTGAATATAATGTTTTGGTAATTTTATTTGATACAGAATGTATATGAAAGGACTTTTTTTTTTTTTTTTTTTCGTACTGCTCTCATTTGTTTTTCTACAAGCTAAATTGTTTTTTTTTTTTGTTTTTTTTTGTAACTGATAAGTGTTTTTGACTGTTGCAGGGAGTTATTGCTGAAAACGAAGGAGGTGATGCACCCCCTGGTAGCCGTTTTAGCGCTGTCATTGAGAAGATTGAACGGTTATACATGGTGTGATATATTCGTTATGTTATGAATTTTAGTATCTGGTCAAGTGCTAGGACTGATGTTTTGATATCTGATTGATTATCTGTTTACTTTTGTAACGGTGTATGACTGTATGCTGCAAATGACAATATATACTTGACTGCATAGAAGATCTGATATTGAATCTTTAATGTCATTTTCGTGATGTTGCTATATTTTATACATTCAGGGTAAAAACAGCAGCGATGAGGAAGATCTTAATGATGTTCCTGACGATGATGAGTATGATACTGAAGATTCTTTTATTGATGACGCTGAATTGGTTGGTGAAACTACTCTTTCATTTTGTTATTGCAGTATTGTTTAATCACACTGTACTTATTTATCCATGAGTCCTTTTTTTGAATTCATTTACACATGAAGTAACATTTGCTTTTCTTCTGCTCTTCAGGATGATTATTTCCAGGTCGATAATTCAGCAATAAAGCATGACGGATTCTTTGTCAACCGTGGGAAGTTAGAACGCATGTTGGTTTTTGTTTAATAATCGCTTGTCTTGCTTTTGATTATTGTTTTTCTTTGGGTTTTCGTCTGATTTTAATCTGTTTATCGTGATAGCAATGAGCCTACTGCTTTGCCAAGTGAGCAACCAAAAAAGAGAAGAAGGAAGGATTCAACAAAAGGTGATAATGGAAGCAAAGACGGTAATGTGCCAAATAAACAGATGAAAGTTAGTAAGAATGAAAAGAAGAAAATGATGGCATCAGCAGACCAGAATCCCACCACTCCATCTCGTAGTTTAACTGTACCAACTGCACACAATGAAAATGTGAAATACCAGAATACAGTTATTGCTCTTGGAACCGTTGTGAAGAAACCTTCTGATTCTAAAACTATCACCAATCCATCTCCAACCAAGATTTTAAATGGTGAAGTTAGAGTGACAGCAAAGAGCATTGACAAGCAGAAAACTGGAGGTCTTCAATCCAAAAAACATGGTTCCAAAATGAAAGATGGAAGTCAAAGTCAAAATCAAACCCCTGTTCTTCAAAGTCAGAGGACCAATGACAAGGGTGCTGATGTGTTAAAATCTCAAGGGCAACCGCTTCAATACTCAGAGGAGAAAAATACAATTCATCAACAGGCAGATATCAAGGCTTCTGAGGTTACACAGCAACCGGTGAATATCCTTTCTCATTTGGATGCCTCATTGATGTAGTTGCATGTTTGTTTTACTTGATCTTCAAATAATGCCTTTGATATTTTGTGCAACACATGAACACCTAACAGTTCTCATAGACCTTAATCCCCTTATCTATATTTGTGTGCACATCGTAAGTTTTATATGGTTTTATTTTCATACATGACTTGAGGTAGTTGTGTGATATTATTATAATACCTAGGGGGTGATGTGCATTCATATTATCTTACTAACATGTTGCCATGTCAGCAATTTATATTAGTATTGTGTAGCATGCATTGTTGTCTTTTTGGTTTTCAATGCTCTATAAGGCAAGGTGGTCGTGTAGGTATCAAAGGAGAAAGGAGACATGGAATGATGACACCTCCATAAATCACCAAGGGTAAACGTAGAGTTAATAGCTATATTGATACACATAGTTCTATATACATATATAATAAAGTCTTCACTTGTAAATAAATTGCATATTGACTATATTATTGGATAAATTTGTAGATCTTGGAGTAGGCTTAGAAAGTTGTGTGAGTTAGCCGGTCAAAGATAATGTTTGTTTATCACAAACTTCTAGTTCTTACTTTCTTATAGGAATTTTATTTATAACTTATAGAAGTTAAATAAAACACCAATACTATATAGTGGTCTTATGCATCACGAGATGGTGATGTAATTTGGGGAAAGCAATTACTCAACTAAGTTCTCGTCTACAACTAGATGTGAGTTTAGTAGAGTATTGACACACACTCTTTTATTCGTTGGTCTAATAATGACATCTTGTACACCATTCTATTTTTGACAACTTGTGACTTAATAACACTTAACAAACAAGAAGCGGGAAGATGGCAAGTATACCCTTAACTGGAATAAAGATTACTCGAGTATCCACTCATTTTGGTGATTGCTATTACATGAATGACCTCCTATATACATTGAAGTATCCCAACTAGTAAATTATTTGAAATATTCTCATCAATCTTGGGTCTTTTGAGAGTATTGCTCAATTGGGCCTAGTGGGGAGTATATTAGAGAATACGTAGATAATAACTCAAAATCATATATAGTTTATTCAATAATACCATCTTGAGTATTAACTCAATCGTAATAAATAACATAAAACGAAATGAAGATACCCTTAAAGAAAATGAAAGTAGCTAGATTAAGTAATATCCTAAATGTACACATATAGGCAAGTTGATATATTAATTTAAATAATCATCAAATATGCTGAAACTATAAACCAATTAGGTGGTGTTTAGTTGATAGCTAGGACTCATAATTGGTATATGTTTGATAGTATAGGGAATGCCAATTTCAAGGGTTTCGTTTCTCGGTTAAAATGTCATACCCATAAACCAGACATACCCTTTATAGTTTCTTCTTTCTAGACTCCACTAATTTTTTTAGTGTTTCGTGTTTTTTCTTGCGTAAAATTGTTTTTACGATTAACTGTTATTTCATTTACATAAAACATTTGATTGGTCGGCATAAAAGCATCGACATATACAAGACACGCCACGCATTGGCCGTGATGATGAGTGACAATTGATTAAAATCGTGACATTTATAGATATTAGTACGTATTATTAAGTTTCTTTTGTGTGCATTGCACATTTAAGGTATTTATCCCCTTTTGTCATTTGCCTTTACGTGATACCGTGTCATTTTCTAGAGGAACGTTTGTTCTATTGATTGCACCGAAACTATAAAGTTGTGTTGAATATATTACTTACACTAGCTGTCTAGTTTGACACATTATTAACGCTATCAAGCGCGTGTTTGAGATTATGGTTATGTGTATTCTATTTATCTAGTGTAACACTTTACACCATTTATTGTTATGGATCTCATCCTGTTTCTCCTTTTTTATTACCTACGCTTATGTTATATTTTATTACTTTTATTTGCTATCTTTGTATGTACCGCTGCCATCTGTTCTGTACCAATGTGCTATCTATTTATTTTGTTATCGTATCACATATGTTAAAGATCACTCAGCTGTTATTTCTCTTAGTAGGAATGCCCAACATGGTAAAGATGAAGCTCATAATTGTCGCTTTATGATGGAAATATGTTGCCATACATATCTTGACTAATTCAAATATTATTTTCTAGCAGAAGGCCACACACATGGTGAAAAAGGAAGGTTCTAGCATAAAACCTAAAAATACAAATCTGATGCTTGAAAAAGCTATCAGAGATTTGGAGAAGACAGTTGCAGAAAGTAAGTTGTACAATCTGTTTGATTACAGGTGGCAGTTTCAAGCCATTTTTGTTACGAAATGTGGGTTAGGTACTTAGGTTTTGCCGCTAAGCGTAAAATAAAAAAAAAAAAAAACGTTATCTTCAAAGGATATTTTGTCAAATTAGTCGAATGGCTCAAAAGTCGCCAAAGTGTATTATAACTCATATAGAATCTTCGATCGTTTTATTTAAAAAATCAGATAAAACCATTGAAATTATGCAACTTCTGTACTGATGTTTCACAGTAAGGCCACCAAGTATGGAGGTTCAAGAAGCTGAAAATTCATCTCAGGCTGTCAAAAGAAGAATGCCTCCTGAAGTAAAGCAAAAGCTGGCTAAAGTCGCTAGACTCGCGGTACTGGAGACTTTTTTTCCTTAACTAGTTAAAAGGAGTCTTTTAATAGTTATTTTTTTGTAACATGATACTGAAGTACATAGATGACGTGTTGCTTTTGTGGTTTTTGTAGCATTCTATTCATGGAAAATTGTCAAAGGAGCTTCTTAATCGTTTGATGAGCATTCTTGGTCATCTGATACAGATCAGATCCTTAAAGGTTTTGCCTTATCCATTAAATTGCAATATATATTGTTTAAATTTTTTGAAGCCTTATCTGACTGTTTGATATCTTGTAACAGAGAAATCTTCAAAACATGGTTGTTACGGGATTGTCTGCGAAAGAAGAGAAAGATGGCAAGTTGCAGCAGTTAAAGAAAGAAGTAGATGAGATGGTTAAGATACGAGCTACCTTGATGAAGCCGGCGGTACAAATTATTTCTAGACCGCATATTAATAGATTGACATGTTGAATTCCTTTCCATAGGTATCATTTAAACTCCAACAGTTGATATGGTTTGTTTTTAATACAGGCAATTGAGCAGCAGGCTGGGTCATCTGATGATTTTCAAGAACCTAGTACTAAAGAAAAAGTTAAAAGCATATTTACCATAGATGATGTTTTAGAGGACAAAATTTGTGACCTTTATGACTTATTTGTTGATGTACTCTACTCTGACTTTATATCTAAAAATCCTTTCTTCCTCTAAATCTTCCTTATTCAGAGCATCTTACTTTGTATTTTTTATTTTTTCATTAGGGGCTCGATGAAGATGCAGGCCCCCAAGTTAGGAAGCTTTATGCAGAGGTAAGCTCATCAATAGAATTGTTTTTTATTTTACATTTCATGAATCTGGAAGTACTTTATTGCATGTATTTGCCGATTAATTCATGGTATGCACTGTGATGAAACTGTGCAAACTGCTAGAGGTGGCAATATGGACGGGTTGGGTAAGTGGTTCGGGCTAAAACAGGTGGGTTCGGCCGACACACCTTTTCTAACCATTTTTTAATTTTATAGTCATAGATATTAATGTGTATAACAGGAATAGTTTAAATAAAAAAAGGAGTAAAATGCCATTTTCGTCCCTGAGGTTTGGTCAGTTTTGCGACTTTCGTCCGAAGATTTGTTTTTTGAATCTGAATTCAAAAGGTTTGAAATCTTGCCATTTTCATCCGGCTTGTTAACTCCATCCATTTTTTTCGTTAAGTCAGGGTTTTTTGTTAACTTAAAGGGCAATTCGGTCTTTTTCAGGGGTATTCGGTCTTTTTACATAAAGTGAAAGACCGAATTGCCTTTTAAGTTAACAAAAAGAGGGAAACACCCTTGGCTTAATGGAAAAATCTGGATGGAGTTAATGAGCTGGATGAAAATGGCAAGATGTCAAACCTTTTGGATCCAGATGCGGAAAACTGACCAAACCTCAGGGACGAAAATGGCATTTTACTCTAAAAAAGGAATAGAAGGTTTTATGTATTTGATACCACTCTTTGAGGATTTCAAGTTTCAACCTGCTTGACCCTTTTTATTTTCAGTGAAATCTTCGTTTAACCCATAACGCAAAAACCAATCGCTTTGTATGTAAAAGAGTAACAAATTGCCACCTCTACAAACTACCATTGTAATATGAGGATATGTTATGATTTTTCTTCCCCTTGTGTTCTAGACTTTAAACAATCATATATGTAATGGAAAGATAATTTACAAATTTTGTGCCCATGTTGCAGCTTGCTGAACTGTTTCCAAAAGGCTGTATGGACAACCATGGGATCAAACGAGCAATTTGTCGGGCAAAGGATAGGAAAAAATCATTATACAAGCGCAAGGTATTGACCGTATGTATATATAAAGAAAAATGCTACCTTTTGTCTCTTCTGTTATTTTTATAACTAGTATACAGTCTTAGTAGAGGTTCTGGAGTCTTTTTGATAGAAAAATGGACGGGTCGGGTGAGCTGGTAACGGGTCAAAACATGTGATTTTTTTTTGGTTTGGGTTGGTTTGACCTGGATGCTTTTTTGTCCAATAAAATTATCTTTCTATATATAGTTAGCTTTTAAAAAATGATTTTATTTTTACTAAAAACAGATATTTTTCAGTAAAATGATTTTTGAAATTTTTGTGCATTAAAGTTAACACCTTCGGCGTGCCTTTACTTTTTTTGACCTGTTTGACCCTTATACCTTTAACTTCTAAGTTAATTATCTGATTTGACCCTTCTGACACATACCCATATGACACATAGAGATAAACACAATGAATCAGGCCATGCATAAGTTGGTTATTTATTTCACTAAAAGTCCGAGTTTTTTAGTAAAATGATTTTGACCCTCTTTGACCTTTTAGTTAATCTTTTTATTCGACATTTAGGGACAAAACATGATTTGAATTGGGCGTAGCGTAAGTAAATGGGTCAAAATTTTAATTTTTTTTTATTTCATGTTGAAGGATCAAGAGAACGTGAAGAGGAAAAAAATAGTTCCCACCAAAACAGAGACCGTTACTGTTGATGCTGGATCTACGGGTCAGGTGCATCACACGCCTGATAAGCAAGATTCAAGTGCACCTGTGAGGTCAATATCCACCACACTGGTGGCTGCAACTGCCGCCACTGCACGACCGTCAGCTCCGACCACCGACAAGCCAAAACAAGAGAAACTTAAAGGTAATGCTAACATTCAGAGTACCACAACGGTTTCAGAAGTTGCGAAGAAGATTGCAAAAAGGAAACCAGAGTCGGAACTGCATGATGGTCAAACTCAAGTTCAACTCTCAGAGAAGTTAAGCTTAGCACAAGGGAAGCAAATGATTGGTGGTGTTGTGAAGCCCGCCACTCAGCCACCACCGGCTGCTTCTACCATTGATGTCGGTCAACCAAAGGTGGTGAATAGCTCAGTTGACATGGTTTAACTTGAGCGTACTGACCAAATCCCGAGCAACAATTTAAATCAATCTGTCTGATGGTTGTGCTATGGATTTGGCACTTTGAGGTCTAACTTAATATCAAAGTTTATAGGTGTAGGATGTTTGAATAGCCAACCTTTTGTTTTGCCAGCCCTCCTTCGTGGATACATGCAGCTGTTTTGAAGTTTTTAAACTCAGTTTGCGGTCACTTTTTTTTAAAGAGTTTTATAGTTAAAGTTTTTGTTTTTAATTTTTTATTATAGATGTATATGGGATTTTATTCTTCTATTTTAACTAAAAATGTTGGATAAACATAAAATTCCAAAATAGAAAAAAATCATTTTCAAATATACAAAAATAGTAGATATATGCTTTAATCCACAAAATCCAGGCAAAATTGCTTTAGATAACCCTGTTGAACCAAATGCTAGGTGAATCCTTAATGGGTTTCATACCCTCATACCATACCCGCAAAATTTTTATTTTTTATTGATATTTTTATTCGTTTTTTGATAGTAGAGAAATCTAAAAACTTAAATAGTAAAAGATATATTTAAAAATTCAATGGGCATTTTCTAGCAAACTAAGTGGTATACCCTATACCAATTATTACTCGACAGATACCCGATGGGTATTAGATTGAGTATGACAATATTTGAAGAAACACGTAACTAATTATGGGACTAATCAGTTTGGTTTATGTTCCTATCATAGTGGTTAATCTTCTTTATGGCTTTCTGAGCTCCTTAATGACTGGGTTATCCTGCAAAACAGAACACCGTTACTCGTTAAGAGGGGAATGTGGGGGTTTCCCTCTTAACCGGGCTCCAGCGTGAGAATAAGCGACTGCTTTGGAGAGATAATTAAGTATTAAGAGTGAGAGTAGAGTGAATGAAATGTTTAACCTGTGGACTGAGGTCTCTATTTATAGCCGGAGAGGTGTAAGAGGGTGTGGGTTGATGGGCCTTGGGCCAGAAGGCGACAACTTAGAGGATATGCTCTTTGTCTCACTGGTGTCGACCGTTAGTGGCTTCTGAGAGTTCGTTGGTGCTGGTGCACCGTGATTGGAGCCACGTGTCAAGGTTGTCGGCCTGGCCGCCCTTCTGCCATCAACAGGTAAGTGGAGATCGTGGGGCAGTTGTCTCTGCCCTGTGATTGGTGCCACGTAGGCGTCCTTAAGTACTTTTTGTCTCCTGCATTTCAGACGATCGTGGAGCACGATTGAGCAGGGCCAGAAGGACGCTGATTGGCTCTTTTCTTGTGCCACTTGTACCTTGTGTACTATCCGAAACAGCCTTGCGCTGCTGCCCTGCGCGATTCTTGCTGGGCACGTAACTATCTCACGCAGGGTTTGGTTGACTGAGTGCTCTTTTAGAATGCTAAGTGTTGTAATTGTAGCTTCCTATTGTCCAGGCCTCGCGCCGGTTAAAATAGAATGTGCTGTAGCCCGCGCGAGGTTGCCAATAAGAAATTTGTTGAATAAGGAATGTGGTCCCGCACGCGACCTTGACGGAGGTTTGCGCGGCTTTTTTGGGACCATACCCCTTCAAGTCCCCCCAGTCCAGTGCTGCACCATTCGCGAGACAAGTGGTTGGAGCTCTGGACTTAGAAAAATAAAGTTGTAGAAAATACTTCCTTGACTTGGGTAGACGGCGCGCGTGTAAGCTGTTGTTGGTTACTACGGCGCGGCTACTAGGTTTGGCTCCAGGTGGTTCACTGTCTTTGGGTGTAGGCGCGCAGGGTTATTGAGTCATTGTTAATACTGCGCGACCCTAATAGCTTCTATATGAAGTTTGTAGTAATTTTGGGCGGGAAAACCCTCGAAATTTGAATTCTGACACGTTGGTGAGAAACGTCGTTGATGGTGACGTTTGAGTTGACCACTTACACGGCTGTCATCAAGGTTTCTCTGACGGTTGGTCATTCCGTCAGGAGAGTGAGCTCCACGCGCGCGTGGTAACCGTCACTCTGGGATTCTCGCCTTACGTGTTGTCTTCTGATTGGTCACGTGCGCGGCGATTTCGGCACGTTTACCCATCGCATTAAATGCGATGAGGGATGAGAGCAAGTCACTTTTCATCTTCTGTTGTCTTCTTTCTTTCCTATTTGCTCTCGAATTCACTTTGAATCTTCAAACCTTTGAAGAACATAGTAGCAGATCTTCAAGTTTCTTGAGAAAATATTCAAACTTTCTGCTTTATCATCAATGGCTGAAGAACATCAAGAGGAGAATCCCGGTGAGGAAGGCCCAGTTCCCGTCCTTAGGTGGGACTTGGGGCTGTTCGAGCAAATCACGAGGAGTTTCCGGTTTCCACCGGAATGGGATGCCAAGTACCCCGGTCAGAATCAGACGGCTGCCGACGCACCACCGGGGTACATCACGTTGTTTGAAGACTTCTTTCATCAAGGCAACTTCCGGTTGCCGGCTACGAACTTCATGGCCCACATTCTTCAGTTTTATGGGTTCCATATTTCACAAATGAGCCCTCCTGGAATGGTCAGGGTTCGGCATTTCGAGTTCCTTTGCCGATCTTATGATATTGAGCCGACTGTTGAAAGATTCAGAGCTTTTTACCAATTGATCAGGAATATGGGATTCTATTCATTTGCCAGTCGAGGGGCCGCAAAGAAGATACTTCTGAATCCTCCTAAAAGTTTCCATGACTGGAAACCGAAATTCTTTTTTATTCGCGAAGAAGTGATACCGATTGCCATTACCTTCCGCGCATGGTCTGAACCGATCTTGAAGGAAGATTTGCCGATCCCCAAGAATGAGCCTTGGTATCAGAAGCTTACTACCACCCCAAACCGAGTGTTTGGTGAGAACGTCTTGGTAGCGGCGCGGATGAGTGATCAGTGACCGGCAGATTATCGCAAGGACGTTCCAATTTTAAAATTTGACGATAGAGGTTAGTTACTTCAATCCCTTTAATTTCTCGTTTTGTAACCTATGTTTAATTAGATGATTTCGCGTGTAGAGGTGCATTTGTGGCAAGCTGCCTTCCCCACCTTTGGTGGGTCTATGGGCGTGCGCCAGTTGAAGGCTGGAGAAGAATATTGGTATGAACAGATTAAGGGTCATTTTATGTACCCTGTTGCTGATGCTTTCGCCGATCCACCTACTGCAACCGAAGGTGCGCATATACCTAACCCTCGTCCCTTGCGCGCTTTGACTTCTGCTGGGAAAGAGATTGTCTATCTTTCCAGCGAGGAGTCTGTGGGATCATCAAATGGAGAGCTAAGTTCGTGGTCTAACATCTTTGCAGGTGTGTTGCGCGGCCTGGGTATCGACCCTAAAGAGAAGAAGAAGAAGAAGAAACCTTCTAGGAAGAAGAAGGTGATCAACCTTGAACCTGAAGTGACTAGCAAGAAGGGTGGGCCTAGCCGCGCAGCTTCTGGTGTTGCTGACAAAGGTACTCTTCGCTTTCGCCAGAGTAACTTGGAAGATTATGTGATTATCAGTGACTCACTTGAAGGTTTGTCTCATATAGGCGAGAAAAAGACTGGAGCTGGTGGCTCAAAAAGTTCAGGTAGCGCGGGCTCTCGCAACCCGGATGCTATGGCGACTCCATCCTCTGTTGCGCATGATGAGGAGGAAGAGGAGGAGGCTGCTGCCAAGTTAATCAGTAGGAAGAGAAGTAGAAGTGAGACCACAACTAGTGTGTCTGCTGCGCCAAAGGCTGGTGCGGTTCCCTTGATTGGGAAGCAGAGCAACTTGCGCTCTCTTTACAAGTTCTCTCCTGGTAAGTTCTTGGTTTCTCTTCCTTTTGTTGCTTTTCTTTTCTTAATTATTTTGCTTCTGCAGAGGCCAAGAAGAAGACCCCTGAGAAGAAGGGTGTAGTGTTCACAGATCCCACAGAGCCGGCGCAGAAGAGGCCTAAGGTTACCATCAAACCTTTCAAAACTGTGGTGGAGTTTGATAAGGACAAACAGGCTGTCGGGGTCGAGAAGGAGAAAGCTGCTGAGACAGAGAAGAGTAAGTCTGAGGAAGACAGGAAGAAAGCTGATGAGGAGCGTAGGAAGAAGGCTGATGAAGACCAACGGAAGAAGGCTGAGGAGGAGAAGAAAAAGGCCGAGGATGAGAAAAGGAAGAGGGCTGCTGAAAGAGAGAAGGAGAGAGAGAAAAATAAGGAGAAGGAAAAAACGGTTGCCGACAAGGCTGTTGAAATAACTTCTACTGCTGAGGGATCGGGCTCTGGTGCTCATCGAGACAAATCTGCTGTTGCAGGAGGCGCGAGTGCTGGTTTTGCAGCTGGCCAAGCTGGTGTGGGAAAACACGGCGCGCCGCCACGCTCTCCAATAGGCCCCCGGGATACTTTGGGGGATATTTATTATAAGTCTTATACATAGGAGAGTCGTGGTGACGCTCCGCACCAACCGCCATGGGGTTTAAACCAAAAAGATACTTTTCTTGAGTTCGCGCCTTGCCGTGACTGGTTTCTGAATTCCTTTCCTCCTGGTGAGGTTGACCGTCAAAGGGCGCGAACCCACAATGGGTTGTATCACGCCTATGTTGTTGGTGAGGCCAACACCCGTGCTGCTAACCATCAAATTGTTCGCGAGTGGCGAACAATGGTTAGGGAAAGGGAGGATTGGGAGAAATACCGCTAGCGGATATTAAGGCGTGTTACTGACTTCGAAAGGTCGAAAGCTTCCTTTGATGAAGAGAAGGCCAAATTCGAAGCTGATAGGAAATCAGAGGAGTGGGGCCGTGAAGGCCTTAAGGGCAAACTCCGTGCTGCTGAAGACCTCTTAGCAAAGGAGAAAGCTGAGTTTAAGAGGTTATGCGAGAAGGATAACCAACGTGCGTTCGTAGCGCGCAATAAGATTACTGAGCTTGAAGGCAAGGTTACTGAGCTGACAGCGAAGGTTGAGGATGCGCAAGCTGCTAAAGAACAGGCTGAGGTTCGAGAAACTTCTCTTTCAGTTTATGCTTTTGTTGGCAGAATTAACTGAGCCCTTTATTCCTTGTAGGTTGAGCTGGCCGAGGTGAAGGCGCAGCTATCAAGTAGAGACAAGGATTTGATTGCCAAGGACGTCGAGATTGCTGATTTGAAACGACGCTTGCAAGAGCAGGTTGACAGAAGCGAGTCCTTGGAAATCGACCTGGAAGCTGAGAAGGTTAAGGCTGCCACTGCTGACGAGGCTAAACAGAAAGCTGAGGAGGCGCGTGACATTAGCACATCTGCTCTCAATGTGGCGCAAAACAACTACTCCGAAGCTCAAGGCATCGTTGATACTTTGGTCTCTGAGGCTGAGTGGCTGCGTGGCAGGGGCTTAGTTTTGGTATGATTTTCTTACTTTGCTTTACTCATCAAAACCTAGTGTTTTATGAATTGCGTTTGTTGTAGATGGCAAATTATATCTTAAATGCTGGAGAGCTGGATAAAGCTATTGCTGTTTTAATAGATGCTTCGCGCGCGGTTGGTCATCGGGGTGGTTATTTGGAGTGTGCGCAACATGCTACAGAGGTTTTTTGTCAAGAGTTTGACGCTAGTCACTGCTCAGTGACTGACCAAGCTGATGCTGAGTTAACGCGCTGAACATGCTTATGACCATTTATCACTGCCTCTGATGGACTTGGTCACAGATGCACTGAAGCATGACGATTGGTGTCAACGGTTAAAGACCATCCTTGATCCACCAGAGACTGTTGAGTTATCGGATGAAGAAGAAACTGCTGGCGATGATGGCGACGGTGAAGGCGATGGTGATGGTGATGGTGATAAGCACGATGATGATGATGCTGGTGACGGCTTTGAATAGATAGTGTTTCTAGGCTTTGTGCCTTGTAACTTTTAGGTTTTGATAGTTTCTATTTGCGCGGTCGCGCCTGTTTTGAATCAGATGAATGATAGTTGGTTTTTATGTGACTGCTGCGTAATTGCGCTTATTAAATATGATGTTTATGCTTATTCTGTCTCGTTACAATTATTGCACTGTTGTTAGAGACTTTGGTTAAGTTAGCGCGAATAAATGTAAGTGTGGCTCTTGTGCGAGTGTAACTGCTCGGTCTCGCACTATGTTCGCGGAGGACCTTGGAGGCATAACTCAAGAGCTCGTAATTCACTGAAGTATTTTCGTGCTAATCAAAAGTTTAACATGCATTTGTAACTCAAGAAGCATTATGATAAAAGAGCATGTCGTATGCTTTCATTAATTGGGAAACAGGCGCTTAGGCCAATCATACATTGGAGATAAGTAACGTAAGGGGCGTTTAGCCAACATAGGAAATTGAAAAGGCGCGCGGCCAACATGAGTAAGCAAAGGCGCAAGGCCTTACATAGTTACATATAACATTTACGCAGTTGTTGCGCATTCCATGTGCGCGGGATTATGTGTCCATCCAGTGTGCGCAATTTGTATGCCCCCTTTCCTAGCACTTCGTGAACCAAGTATGGGCCTTCCCATTTGGGTGCTAGTTTCCCAGGGCGTTCAGTGTTTGAAGCTTCGTTGTCTCTGAAGACATATTCTCCTGGATTGAAGGTACAAATGCGCACTCTCGCGTTGTAGTACCTTTCCAGTTGCGACTTGTACTTTGCTTCTTTAATACGCGCAATCTCGCGTCTTTCTTCCAGTAAATCCAAATCGAGACGACGCTCTGCTTCATTATCGACCGTGTTGACTGCTGTCAAGCGCGGTGAGGGGAGTCCAACTTCCGCCGGGATAACAGCCTTCGAGCCGTATACTAGGCTAAAAGGAGTTTCGCCGGTGCTTGTCTTCGGCATGGTTCGGTGAGCCCACGGGATGCTTGGGAGCTCATCTACCCAGCCTCTTCTCTTTGTGCCCAGTCGGGCTTTTATCCCCTCGACGATGCTTTTGTTAACACTTTCCACTTGACCGTTGCCTTGAGGATGCGCAACGGAAAAGAAGGTGTGTTCAATTTTCATCTCTTTCATCCACTTCTGGAGATCCTCAGAAGCAAAATTGGTACCGTTGTCTGTGACGATTTTGAGTGGAAGACCAAATCTGCAGATGATGTGCTCTCAAATAAACTTGCGCACCATCATTGCAGTTGTTGAGGATAGAGCTTTGGCCTCAACCCACTTAGTGAAATAATCAACGGCTACGATTATGAACTTGACAGCGCTAGGAGCTTCTGGGAAGGGTCCCACCATATCAATTCCCCACTGTTGGAAAGACCAAGCAGTGGATACAGGGATAAGATCGTTCTTTGGGCGCAGGGTTTTAGGAGAATGTCGCTGACAGGATTCGCATTTGCGCAGCTCCTTCAGGGCGTCAACATGCATCCCTGGCCAATAATATCCAGCATTCATAATCTTCGCGACAACCATGTGTGGTCCTGCATGGATGCCACAGATCCCTTCGTGAATCTCCCTGATCAAGTAATTCGCATCTTGGGGGTCCACGCAGCGCAACAGTGGCCCCAAGAAGGACTTGCGGTATAAGATACCAACATTCATCTCATAATGCAGAGCTTTGTTTTGAATCTTTCTTGCCTCTGCTTTACTCTCAGAGAGTATTCCTTCTTACAAATACTGAATTATAATGGTCATCCAAGATGGCTGCCCTACTTCGATCACATTTACCTGGCGTAGCAGGACTGATGGATTTTTGAGTACCTCAATCCTGGCATCTTTGGCGAGATGTTGAAAAGAGGTTGAAGCAAGCTTGCTCAAGGCGTCTGCTGGTTTGTTTTCGGAGCGATTGATGTGTACTACCTTATATGATTTGAATTTCTGAAGCAGTTCTTTCGCCTGATCCAAATATAAGGCCATAACTTCGCCTTTTGCATCATAGATTCTGTTGATTTGACTGGCGATCAAAAGTGAATCAACATGCGCTTGCAGATTTTTAGCTCCCATTTTTATGGCGAGGCGTAAGCCTGCCAGAAACGCCTCGTACTCCGCCTCGTTGTTGGTATTCTTGAAATCCAACTTGATGGCGTAAGTAAATTCGTGCTTTTCAGGGCTCACAAGGCGCAATCCGGCTCCTGCGCCATCTTCGTTTGAGGCCCCATTAGTGTACAACTTCCATAACTCATTTGATATGTCTTTTATGGGAGCTTCGACAATGTCGCAGTCTTTGATTTTATCAACTGGGACTTCCGTGATGAAGTCCGCTAGAACTTGACCTTTGATGGCTGGGCGCGGCCTGTACAAGATGTTGTGGCCCCCAGCTCGATCGCCCATTTTGCTAACCGCCCAGATGTTTCTGGCTTTTGCAATATCGTGCCAATGTGGAAATTGGTAAGTACGGTGATCACATGCCCTGTAAAGTATCTGCGCAGCCTCCGAGAGGCGTGTAGCAGCGCAAGCACCAATTTCTCCATTGTGGAGTATCTTGTTTCTGGATCGGTAAGCACCCTACTGACGTAATAAATTGGAGTCTGTACTCCGTTTCTCTCCACAAGTAATACCGACCCTACTGCCTTATCCGAAGAAGATAAGTACAGTACGACTGGTTCTTTTTCGAACGGCGCGGTCAGGGTAGGGAGTTCGATGAAACACTCCTTCATTTGTTGAAAAACGGCCTCTGCTTCAGGCGTCCATCTGAATTCTTGCTTCTTCACACAATTGTGCAAAGTGCTGATAAAAGGATATGACTTTGCGGCGTGGTTTGACAGAAAACGGTTAAGCGCGGCTAGGCGGCCGGCCAACCTTTGCATCTCTTTGATTGTTCGTGGTGATGGTATTCGCTCTATTGCCTGGACCTTTTCTGGGTTCACCTTAAATCCGCCATTTGTGACTATGAAGCCTAAGAATTTCCCTTCTTCCATACCAAAAGAACATTTGGATGGATTCAATTTCATATTCACGCTGCGCAACGAGTTGAATGTTTTTTCGATGTCTTTCAACATTTGGTCCTCTTCGGGACTTTTGATCACCAGATCGTCGATGTAAACCTCGATATGCTTCCCAATATCTCCAGCGAAGGTCTTATCCATCAGGCGTTGATATGTGGCGTCAGCGTTTTTGAGGCCGAATGGCATCTTTGTATAACAAAAGATCCCAAGATCGGTTCGAAAAGCTGTCTTGTCTTCGTCTTCAAGCTTCATTTGAACCTGATGGTATCCCTTGTAGCAATCTAAGAAGCATTTCCATCTGTATGGTGCGAGAGAGTCTATCTTTTTGTCGATCTCAGGCAAAGAGTAGCAATCTTTAGGGCATGCCTTGTTGAGATCAGTATAATCAACGCACATTCGCCATCCTCCACTAGACTTCTCCACCATCACTGGGTTCGCGACCCAACTTTGATAACGTACTTCTCGCAAGATTCCATCTTTGAGTAGTTCGCATACTTGCTCATTCATTGCTTTGGTTTTGTCTGCCCCTAAGCTGCGCCTTCGTTGGACCTTCGGCTCAACAGAGGGGTAGGTGTTTAAACAATGCTCGGTAATGTCGCGCGAGACACCGGTCATGTCGGCCGGAGTCCAGGGGAAGATATCCATATTCTTGAACAGGAGTTGCTTGAGATGTGTTCTGATGTTTGGTGAGATTGCGTG
Source organism: Helianthus tuberosus (assembly GCA_030545235.1). Taxonomy (NCBI): domain Eukaryota; kingdom Viridiplantae; phylum Streptophyta; class Magnoliopsida; order Asterales; family Asteraceae; genus Helianthus; species Helianthus tuberosus. Next base: position 59,693,785 of record CM060380.1, read on the forward strand.
ACCTATCGTCACCGTTTGCTCCGGGTACTTGCGGTTTAACACCCATTTCTCTGGCTCGGTTGTTAAAACCTTCGCCGCTTTTGTTGGGCGCATCTCTTCTGTCGACATTACTTCTTTCTTGGCATAGATAATCGCCACCCCCGTCTTGGTTGGAAACCCTATCGCTGAGTGGGGCGTGGAAGTTACCATGTTCAGTTCGCCTTGGGTTTCTCTCCCAATCAACACATCATGCCTCGATTTGACAGGCATCACCATGAAGTTTACATTTGTTGTTCTTGAATGCTTCCCGTCAGAGAGCGTGACGGGGAAGCTGATTTGGCCTAGCAGGAAGACCATTTCGTTGCAAAATCCAGACAGTGGATAATCAACTAGCTCAAGTCTCGCTTTATCATCCTCATCAAACTGATTAAAACATTGCTCATAGATGATATCAGTCGTACTTCCTGGGTCAATGAAGACATACTCCGTTTCATAATGGCCGATAATACCGGTAATGACGACGGGTCGAGTGGCGCGAAGGCCGCCGCGCACTACCGGGAAAATGACCTGTTGCTCTTGCCATGAGGGTTCGTAAGGGCGCTTGCCTTTCTCCTTTGCGCTGTATCTTGGTCCATTGACCATATGGGTTTCTAGGCGTCGGACTTTCTTGTGATTCCCCTCATCATGGCGTTGGATCTGTCGAGTTTCTTTGCGCATGTTTTTCACCAAGTGGCTTAGCTTCCCGCTTTTTAGCGCTTTCTCAATCTCTTGACGTAAACTGATACAGTCATCCGTCAGGTGCCCTGTATCTTTATGGAAGTCGCAGTACAGTTTGGGGTCTTGCCCCTTCTTGTTTGTCATAGGCCTTGGAGCCTTGAAATCAAGATTCTCCGTCATCAGCACCTCTTTTGGTGTTTTTATGAGCGGGGTCCAGTGTTTTCGATAGCCAATTCTATCAATTGTGTCACGCGCATCTTCTCTATAGCACGGCCTCTCTTCATGGCCCCTTGATCTTCCCGATTTCCAATCGTTACTTTTGTACTTGTTGCGCTTGTTGTGATCGCGCGAGTTTCCCTTGGAAAATCGATCTTCAGTATAATAATTCTTGTTTCCGGCGAGTGACTCTTCAGTTTGCGCGACTATTTTCGCGGCTTCCATGAGCTTATCCCATTCTTTGGGCATTCCATCTTTCCCAGTGATAGTTCTGATGAGACTATCACAGCGAATGGCTTTCTTGAAGTGGCAACGCATGAGTTGTTCACTTACGCCACCGATTTCCAAGCACTCCTTGTTGAAGCGAGTGATGAAGTCTTCCAGACCCTCGTTATCTCTGCGCCAGATGTCCTCTACCTCGGCTGTGTCGCGCTGGTAACGTCTCTGTTGACTGAAGTGATTCAAAAACTGTGTCCTGAAATCCACCCATGACTTGATCTTTCCCGGAGGAAGGCTGTCGAACCAGGCACGAGCAGCCCCTGTAAGCGTTTGAATAAACAGATGGCACCACATGGGCATATTCCATCCTCCCATGCAACCAACGCTTGTGAAAACTCTGACGTGATCATCGGGATCAGTCAATCCGTTAAACTTTCCAACTGTCGGAGGTAACTTCTCTCTTGAAAGTGGCGCCAGCGCGATCTTTGGAATGAACTTTGAATGTTCCGTAGCTTCAGCTGGTCGATAGGCGAGGCGAAAGTCTCGCTCTGCCTCTTCGGTGTACCCTACGTGTTGTCTTGGTTTGTAGTATTCATGGTTCATCTGTAACCGATTGAAGATTGACGAACCCTCATCATCCTGCCTAGTTGGATCATTCGGGTCAGTATCTTCCCATTCATTGTTCATGTTATGCGGCGTGAGCCGGCTATGAACTGGGCCTCTTTGGACGTGTGACGGATAGTCATAATAGCTTTCTGTTTCTCCCCGTGTATCGCGCGTGTCATACACGCTTAGTCTTCTGGTAGGGGGAGGTCTGTTAGCTCGTCCTTGGATGTTTTGCTGTGGTAGTATCTGGCGCGGCCCGTGACTGGGGCCTGCTGGTGTAACCATGGACGGTTCTGCCGTTAAGACTGCTTGTTGTGCGCTCAAAGATTGATACGCCTCATTAATGGTGGCAAGTTGTTTGGCGTACCATGAGGCTGGAGTTTCGCCCTCTGGTAGCCCTAGTAGCGCCGAAATGTTTTGAGGTGGAGCTGGGTTTGAAGGTCCAGCGCCGTTGTTTCCTGGGGTTACCGTTTGAGTGATGCGGGTGATGCTCCCGCGCGGTCCCCCAGTGTTGGTTACTTCGACTTCGCCAATTTCTTCAATGTGTTGGGGTTGGACGTTTTGATTGCCCTCGCCCAACACCGCATTAGAGTTTGCTCCGAAACCAAACTCGGGAATGATTCCTTGACCAGCCATGATCGAAGGAAGAAAAAACAATGGAAACTCAGAAAAAAGAAGATGAAAGTGATTTGTAGAAAACCGGTGGGCGCCAATGAAGAAACACGTAACTAATTATAGGACTAATCAGTTTGGTTTATGTTCCTATCATAGTGGTTAATCTTCTTTATGGCTTTCTGAGCTCCTTAATGACTGGGTTATCCTGCAAAAAAGAACACCGTTACTCGTTAAGAGGGGAATGTGGGGGTTTCCCTCTTAACCGGGCTCCGGCGTGAGAATAAGCGACTGCTTTGGAGAGATAATTAAGTATTAAGAGTGAAAGTAGAGGGAATGGAATGTTTAACCTGTGGACTGAGGTCTCTATTTATAGCCGGTGAGGTGTAAGAGGGTGTGGGCTGATGGGCCTTGGGCCAGAAGGCGACAACTTAGAGGATATGCTCTCTGTCTCACTGGTGTCGACCGTTAGTGGCTTCTGAGAGTTCGTTGGTGCTGGCGCACCGTGATTGGAGCCACGTGTCAAGGTTGTCGGCCTGGCCGCCCTTCTGCCATCAGCAGGTAAGTGGAGATCGTGGGGCAGTTGTCTCTGCCCTGTGATTGGTGCCACGTAGGCGTCCTTAAGTACTTTTTGTCTCCTGCATGTCAGACGATCGTGGAGCACGATTGAGCAGGGCCAGAAGGACGTTGATTGGCTCTTTTCTTGTGCCACTTGTACCTTGTGTACTATCCGAAACAGCCTTGCGCTGCTGCCCTGCGCGATTCTTGCTGGGCACGTAACTATCTCGCGCAGGGTTTGGATGGCTGAGTGCTCTTTCAGAATGCTAAGTGTTGTAATTGTAGCTTCCTATTGTCCAGGCCTCGCGCCGGTTAAAATAGAATGTGCTGTAGCCCGCGCGAGGTTGCAAATAAGAAATTTGTTGAATAAGGAGTATGGTCCTGCGCGCGACCTTGACGGAGGTTTGCGCGGCTTTTTTGGGACCATACCCCTTCAATATTACAATCAAGCGTGGGACTGAAATTACCGATATTTGTTCTAGCCTATTTCATTGCTATCCCTGGCTTTAATTGGGCGATGATTGATAGAGGAGTCACTATTGACTTTGATATTTCCTTCTTATTGATAGGGTTTGCAACATCGTACACATGATTAATATATAATAAAAGCTATGCATGTAGCAAATTAGTAAATTTTTCTGGTTTCAGTGGCGTCGAAACGTAAAGTAACTGGAATTTATACCGTCTAATGAAAACGTAATATATTTGCCCCAACTTGTTTCCGAGCAAAATTTACATCGAAATATAAACCAACTGAAAATGTGCATAAAAATAAGTACGAAAATGTATTATATTTGACTTGACTTATTTGCGAAAGAAATTTACATCGAAACGGTAACCAACTTGAATTTATTCCGAAACGCACATAAAAACAAACACTTAAAAATTGAATACAAAGTCTTTAGAAAATTGAGTGGTTGTAAATAGCATTGCTGAAAGTTGAAGGATAAAGATAAAAGACAAAAAGACATCAAAAGACAATAAAAGGGTCAACATGCCTTGCGTATTTATATGTATGTTTCATACGACACTCACTTGTGCACCGGAAAGGCTACAATCGTACCATTTCGGACTTACACACCTCTCGACCCAGAGAAGATCGCCATTCGGATAGAACGTACGCCATTACCGAAAAAGACGACAATTTTTACTAGCCGTTGATATTCTTGGAGACTTATATCTCATTGATGATAATTACAATTAGGGTTGATCAAAAACAGAATTACCTGACCCGTAACCAAATTAACAAAATAACCGAACCAAAGCAAAAAACCCGATGGTTTGGGTTTTTGTATTTAAAAAAATACAATAATAACTATTCTATGGAGGCTCAAAACCGAACATTTTAGTTTCGATTAAGAGGATACAGTAACTAAACATTTCGGTTTCAGTGGAGGCTCAAACCCAAAGTGAACTGTCCGTGCAGACCGTTAAGTACAATAAATCATCGTTAATGAGCCTTATTATATGTTAATATTAGGTTAAACTAAGCTATTTTACATTATAAGGCTGGAGGGTGTGGTATAAAGCCTCTAGGGGCTATATCACGTCACATCAGCGCCATGTCACATAGGAGGCTTTGAAGACACTCTCTTTAACTTGCATGCAATGGTTTAAAGCTCTCTATCAAACAAAATACAAAAAAAAAAAATTAAAGAGAAAAAAAATTGATTGGTTGAAAAGAATGGGCCCCACCTGCTTTTCCCTTTAACGCTAGTTACTGCAATGGCAGAGCATCAATTGCGCCCACCCCCTTTGGCGCGCAGGGGATGGGGTGGGGGCGCTATACTACACCACATCGCCTAACAAGTCATATTAGGTGTCAATAACTCATGCTTGATGAGACATGCCAATGATGCCATGTCATTCATATGAACCAAACTCGACCGCTGGGTCTTTATATTTATTTTCTTCCAAGTTTTTCACCTACTAAGGACGTTAACAACCACATTTTCCTTGCTAGAATGATAAAAATTCACATTAAAGATCTTCATGCTTAAAGAATAGACTTTTGTGGTTTGTGTAAATGGTATATTCAGCACACCACATAAGTAATGTCTCCAAACTTTCAATACAAAGACCACAACTGCGACTTGATATCATAAGATAAACTAGTAATAAGACCCGGAGTGTTATGTGATGTGTTAACCATATGAAAACACAAGTTTTAACGTACCCGATTGAACTCAATGTATCCTATAGTTGCATTGCGATTGTATCTATTGTTTTACTATATTTTAAAGTGCTTTAGGGGTAATGTTAGATAACATTAGTAATCATAACCCAAATCAAGGTGACTGATCTTAAGTGTCACCTGCCCTAGCCACGATTCATGCTTAAAGACCCAAGAAAGAGAGTTTTAGATAAAACATCCGTTGAAGACCGACTGTTACAGAACAATATCATAAAAGTTTCCAAGTCAAAAGCACAAAAACACCTTCGGAAATAACAAGCTACCGGACACCAAAGTACAATAACACTAATTGAATGCCGAAGCTTACCCCCTTCAATCCCAAAGCCAAGGCTAAATAACTTTTTGTAGATCAATCCATTCTCCCTTTCAAGATTCTTTCGGTCACTTCAGTCGGTGTGCTGCAGCAAAAGCATATATAATAACGTATTAATATCTTCAATAATAAGCAAATGATGCCAAGATGATGATGACTTTTTGACCATTACAAATCGAATGTTAATTCAAACAGGCAATAGCAAAAATGATACGATTCCAGAGGGTGTTTGGATGAGCGTCTAGAAAGTGATTACATGATATTGAGTAATCGGAATCAATGTCTTTTGTTGTTTGAAGTTGTAATATGCTTATCCATTATTGCTATTTAGAATAATTAGTTCCAAACACTCCGGTTATATACACCAAAAGAAACTTACACAATGTAGACATGTCCTCCCCAACCACTTAAGCAATCACGGTCAATTGATGATATAAGTGCTTGGGAGATGGTTTCAAACAGCTCCTCATGATCCTGCATACACAATAACAAGTAGAGATTATATATTTATATAACACATTTGGTTGTACAGGTGAGAAAATCAAAACACACATCACTTCTAAAAATTTAAAACTACACGTGGCAAAACGGTCAAATGGGTTGGTTCTATATTCATATTGTTATCGTATTTTTTCATCTCATGCCGGCAAAACAGGTCGCTGCCCGTTGGGTGAGATGTTGTGGTAACAGGTCACTTCTAAGATTGGGTTGACCACTTGACCCGTCAGTACATTTTTTAAATAAATCAGCACATTTTTATATTCTATATATAAATACTGTAATGGTAAACATAATTACAAAAGCTATATTATTAAACAATAATCTCATTGTTTTAAATTAATAAAAAAAATTTAAAGGTAATAAGCATCGACCAATTTGACCAATTGACCCGGTTCCTTTACAGTAACCCTTTTGAATTGTTATCAATAAATACGAGACAAATTGGTCCATTATCATTTAAATGGGTTGAACATGCAACCTCTGGATTTAAGGGGGACTTTTAAAAGATGCATTGCTGATTTTTCAAAGACTAAATATTTAATGGCTAATAGATATACCTATAATTATACAAGGTCAGTTGCAAATGATATTAAAAAAATTGAAACGCTAAAAGGAGTGGAATATAGAAGGTACCATGTCTGGCTTGAACATCGACTCACAGGCACCATAAAGAGACTCTGATGCAGTACCAGCCACCACAAAATCTTTTGCAAGCTCCCTATGATTATTGATATATTAAGAGGAAAGATAAAAAGTTAATGCCAGCGGTAAATCAAGCGACTCTTTTGATTGCAAGTGCATACTAGCATACCTAATGAAACTAAAATTTTAAATTATCATATACATACTAGATAAGATTTTCAGTTACGCATTTGAATAAAACTTGATGATCGACTTCAATTTGCACATATATTCATGCCAAAAAGAGAGTTAATATAACATGTTTATAAGTGATTCTAAAAGTATAAGCTTTTTGAAAAACACAAACACATGTCTTGAGAATTTGGTCTTTTACATTTATGTGTTTTTTAAATAGTAAAGAAACATTTAAAAAAGTCTGGTTTTCATACAAGTATGAGTAACAACAAAAGCATAAAAAAGTAGACATACTTTGCTCCAATTGAGTCCATTGTGCAAATAAATGGCTTGTCGTCCTCTCCCAATCCAGCAATCACAGGTTGGCAGAAGTAAGGACCAAACCTACAAAATATTAGTAACTTCTATTAATCTAAACAGTAATACAATTTGATGAAACGACATGAACTCCGTATGTTGTGAAATACACACCCTTCCTTAATATGCATTGCAATGTTGTTACATCACATTATAAAACATTATATAACAGGATGCGGCTAATTATTTAGATTTTTTTTATATTACATATTAAGAGATACAAAGCGGGTTAATCATGTATATGTACTGTACACAGGCACATCGTTAATGCGTCAAGAATCACGATGTAGTGGCATGACATTCAGAATCTAAGGGTTACTAACGCTCATTCGAGGACTATGATTTGCACAGTTCGACACCTATAACTTTTGTACCTATCACATTCCTATTTTTCAAATTTTAAGTAGTGACCCTCTTCAGTGTTATAGAAGTATAGAACTATACTTGAAAGACATGTTGATTATAGGCGTCTTGGTTTAAAAAAGCGCGAGGCGCTCCGAAGCGTTTTGGTTCCAAAAGCTTTAAAGCAAAGCTTCAAGCGCGAAGCGAGAGCTTCACGTAGACGAAGCGCTCAAAATAAAAAAAAATATTTGTACACATCAATATGACATATTCTACTTGTTAATCAATAATAAACACAAAAACATGATTGAAAAACATAAATTAAAGTCGAAACACACTTAAAACATAAACATAAAAATAGTCTTTAATCAATAATTATCATAATCAAGTACGTATTCTTCTCCATCATCACTGACCTGATTGGGCCTCAATTAAACCCTATTAGAGACTATTGGGCCTAAATAAAAACCCAAATCTGACCTGATTGGGCTGAAGCGTCGCTTCAAACCAATGGTGCTTCGGGCTTAAAGCGCGCTTCAAAACGCTTCATGTGATTTGTCGCCTCAGAGCAAAAAAAGCGACATCCCTAGCGCTTCATCGCCTCACGCTTTAAGCTCGCTTTTTTAAACCAAGATAGACGTTATAGTGTTATACAATCAATTTACTTAAGCTCCAAGAACCTGAGCGAACGTATCTACTTGATCAAGTTGTTAGGAATAGTTAGGACGTGTGTATCAATCTTTCAATCACATTTCTATATGTTACTTATTGTTCTTAAAAGAGTAACATTTGAAGACTATGTATTTCACCCTTTCTGCAAAACCGTTTGTACTCTGATTCATTGCTACTCGAGGTCAAATTCACGGGACAGCCACAAATACAGAAAGTAAGTTTCATTCTAACCTTTTCTCATACAGCATAGCAGAGACAAGGCTAGCAAAAGTTTCAGGCTTCATGTCTCTTTCTTCCCTCAGCTGATACAGCTTGTGGCGAAACACAAGCCGCTGATGACTAAATAACACAAAAAACAAACAAAAAACACATTTCAATTAACACAAACAACACACCAGATATACAAGATACACATACAAACACAACTACTTTATTATATCATAAAACCCTAAATGAAAATCAGTGACTATCAACACTTACAGTGTCTGAGCATCGGAACCAAGACCAGATAGACCGAGGAAAAGCTTATCATGAATCTTGAAAATACGTTGGAAATCGGTAGCAATAGTTTGAAGCTGAACACCAAGCCTCCTATCACTAGCAATTGCAAAGCAATTCTTACCTACCATCGCCACCAAGGCACTTCCATTATACTCAAAAATCTGTGCACAAAAATCATATCAATCTAATCATTAATACGTTCCTAATTAGGCTCATAACCCTACAACCAAACGCTAACATGAAAAACTAGAACTTGGAACCCTAATTTCACACATAAAATGCCCTAACGCATTCAAAATCTGTTTACACACTTCATATTAATCTTTTTATATCAATCTAATCACTGATACGTTCCTAAAGAGGCTCATAATCATACAACCAAAGGCCTAACATGAACAATTAGAACTGTAACCCTAATTTCACAAATAAAACTGACCTAATACATTAAAATTGAATACATTCGAATTGTAGAGAGAGTATTTACCGACATCTAGAGAGCAAAGTAATCGAATCGGTGAGGTTGAATGGAGATCGGAGCTTTTTTGTTCGATTTGTTTGTTCAGAGGCTTTATGAATGGGGTAGTAGCTTGGAGAATCGGTTACCTGTGATGAAAATATAATTATTTATATAAACATGTCTTATGATTTGTATATTTGTATTTCTAGTCCATCAAGTTTTTTATTTTTTTTAGGGTAAATTACTGTTTTGGCTCATGTGGTTTAGTCAGTTTAACTCTTTCAGTCCAAAAAGAAATATTTTAACATATCAGACATCGAGTTTGCATTTTATAACGGTTTTGGCCCCTAACACTAACTTTGTTATTTTTTTGCATTTAAGTGTAAGGGTAATTAGATAATTATATACCTTAAGGGTTGTTTTTTATTATTACAAAGTTCTTTTAATATTTAAGAGATTATTAATGCAATTACTAAAGGTTTTTTATTATTTCATTATTTTCATGATTATTATTTAACAAAATACGTTTTAAATATACAAATAAATATGTATTTCATTAACCGTTTGTTTATAAATATCGTTTTAAAAAATAATTTGTTTTTTTAACATTTTGTTTAAACCACCTGTCGTTCTTAAAATTGTTCCTTTTTAAACCGTTTGCTTTTCTTAAAATCGTTCTTTTTAAAGTCTTTTGTCTTTTAAAGTAATTTTAAACACTTCATTTCATACAATTCTTTTTAAAATCATTTGTTTTTTAAACATTTTGAAACAACTTACTTTTTTAAGTTGTTCGTTTTTAAAGTTTTACAAAACGACATGTATAAAAAAACAAAAGAAATATAATATTTGAAAAAAGATGAAACATTCTAATAAAAATTTGCAAAAGATCGTTCATTTTTCAAACTTTTTTTAGAGTGATTTATTTCTTTTCCAAATCTTCCATTTCTTTGAACCATTTGTTTATTCAAAATTCGTTATTTTTTAACTTTTCGTTTATTAAATTCGTATTTTTTTTAAAACCTTACACTTGTTAATTTATTTTTAAGGTTTTCATTTTTTATAAACGTCCTTTTTAATCTTCGTTTTTAAACCACTCGTTTGTTTAAAATCGAACGTATTTAAATTCCTTCAATTTTTGAAAACGTTCATTTTCTGAAGTTCATTTTTCCTAACGGCTATAACTAAACTGAATACAAAGTTTAAAAAATGAACGGTTTCAAAAACGGTTCTAAAAGGAACGGTTTAAAAAGAAACGCATTTAATAATTAACAACTTAAAAAACGAGTTGTTTAAAAAAGTAAAAAAAAAATTAAAAAGAACAATGATAAATGAATTATTTAAAAAATTTTAAAAGACAAACAACTTAAAAAACGATTTAAAAAGAAATAATTTTACAAACGATATACGGTTTAAAGAAGGTTAAAAAACAAATGATTTTTAAAAGGACGTTTATAAAAAACAAACGCTTAAAGAAAAAACATATTTATTTGTATATATAAAACATATTTTATTAAATAATGATCGTGAAAATAACGAAATAATAAAAAAAAAACTTGATTAGTTGCATTAATAATCTCTTAAATATTAAAAGAACTTTGTAATTATCAAAAACAACCCCTAAGGTATATAATGACCTAATTACCCTTACACTTAACTAAAAAACAGTAACAAAGTTAGTGTCAGGGGCCAAAACTGTTATAAAACGCAACATCGGGGTCTGATATGTTAAAATATTCATTTTTAGGCTGAAATGGTTAAACTGGCTAAACCACAGGGGCCAAATAGTAATTTACTTATTTTTTTATTTGTTTGATGGGGAGATAGACAAGGATGGAGGATGTCGCATCCAGGCTGGCTAGGTGGAGAGCTTCAGGGGTATTGTGTGACAGGAGATTCTCAACTAAATAAAGGAGAAATATTATAGAGTTACAGTTAGATATGCCATGTTATGTTATGTGGGACGGATTGTTGGGCTATCAAGAAGACACAAGTGCGTAAAATGGAGGTAGCGGGCAGTGGCGGATCCAGCCGGAGAAATCACTGGGTTCCTTTTTCCAAATCATACAAGGTTTACACTACAAAAAAACGTTTTTTTTTTTCAAATCATACAAGATTTACACTACAAAAAAACGTTTTTTTTTTCCAAAAAGACTGGGTTCCTGGGAACCCGGTGTTTCCCTCTAAATCCGCCCCTGGTAGTGGAGATGAGGATGCTGAGGTGGGTGTGTGGGCAAACAAGGTTAGACCAGATTAGAAATGAAGTTTTTAGGCAGTGGTGGAGCTTGACCAAAAATTCTGTGGGAGCGAAAAGTCATGGGACCCAACTAAAGCTATCAATTTTTAGATATCATCATATATGTTGGACACAATTTGGTTTTTGATTAGTTTTATCCTCTTTTTAATGTTCATTCCTAGTATCTATCTCTAAAAATTTAAAAAAGGGCTAATTGGGTGTGATTTGCAAAGTCGCTACCATGAATACCACTATGCAATGGACGCATAAGCTTCTTTTGACCCCTTCGAACTCACATATATAAATCTTGGCCAGCTGAAATCCGCATCGTGGTCCAAGAAGACACAAGCCATTACCTTCAAACTCACATGTATAAACCTTTCCTAGCTAGACTATCAGCATTGTAGTCCAAGACATAGACATTGCCTTCAAGTGGAGATTTACAACTCCAAGACTACCTAGTCCATCTTCTACCGGTGTCGTATATTATGGTGTCTAGATTCTCGAGACATAAGAGTCCTTGTATATTATGGTGTCTAGATTCTCGACACATAAGAGTCCTTTATTCGCCCTTTTAACTTAATCTTCAATGTATACACTTAAATATCATATTAGTGTAAATTTAGTTAAATATTTCTTCATCAAGACAATTATTATATATTTGTGGATGCGGGAGTACACTAAACTGGTCTTTGCAAAGCATGAATATAGAAGACGAAAGAGAAGAAAAGTAATTTGATGCTAACCTAAACAACAAGCCGTTGAGAGATATTGACAGCAACAATGGTTGCAAGATGGCGAGAGTAAGCAAGATCGAGATAGTGAGAGCAGAATGATGAAAGGGCTGGAAGAAAACCCTGAAGCAAGATCGAGTTAGTGAGAGCAGAATGATGAAAGATCTGGAAGAAAACCCTGGCCACACACTTGTCTAAAGCGTACGACTTCTCTGTTGAAGGGGCATTATTGTCTTTTGGTCGGTGCAACGACCTTTCTCTTTAAGAATAAGGGTAATATCAAATACCATCGCCCCGTTGCGCAAGGAACCACTCTTGACTTTGTTTTTTGGCCACCAAAGTTTCTTCGGTGGTCAAAAGTGGTCCCTCATTTTTTTTTCTTTTTTAGTGTAAGTTTTTCCCTTCCCCTCAAATTTCAAAGTTGTCACTTTTGCTCCTGTTTTCTAAAAACTCCATACAATATCACTTTGACAACCTTAACTTTTTAATAGGTGTTCGTATACGTTTTACGTTAAGTGAGTCACTTGGTGATATAAATTCATGTTTTTGTTTTACATTTTCCTCGGTTTGGTCGTTTTTTGGCTTGCCACCTAACACGGTTTTACGCCTCATCCCCACCAATGATAGCACGGTTTTATGCCCCCTGTCTCGCAATACGGGGGCTCAATACTAGTTAAGATAGTGCAAAACATTTATGTGTAACACTATAGATTCAACTATTTCAACGCTTTTACTTAATATTTATCTCTGTATAATATTTACTGAAGAAACACTAGATAAATGGTCGGAACCGAGATATCTAGGGGGTTTGGATCTGCATAAAAATGGTTGTTCTCTCTCGTTTGATTCTGTTACGATTGATCTCCTTCTCCGATAACTCTGCAAAAAAGAAGCACCGTTAGCCTCGTCAAGGGGAGAAGGGGAGTTCTCCCCTTGACCCGACTCCGGCGTGAGAATAAGTATGTGTTTATGGAGAAGAAGAAGTATTGATGAAGTGTGTGTAACTTGAATTTCATACCTGAATAGTTCTCATATTTATAGCCGGGAGTCTTTGGGCGGGAAAACCCGTTAGTGAAAGTTTGACGGAAGATGCTAACCCTGTAAGCGGTTGCGTTTCCTTCCGTCTAGTGAGAGCACACGGATCGTGGTTTAGATCGATGGCTGGGGATTTGCCACGTGTAAAGTGACCAAGTGGGGATTACTCTCCAATTACATGCTATTATTGTGATCTCAGAGATGCCTGAGGTGTTGACACATGTCCAGACGGTTATAACCGTCTTAGTGGTGCTCGATTGGATTCTTTCTAGAAGATTACTGCTGTAATCTGGTGTGACTCCTTTATAGTGTAGAATCAGCTGAATAAATAAATCCCAAGTCTGGGCATTATTTAAGCGGGAGTGCTGATTGGGATTTTTTATCCCTGTCTGTTATGAGAGAGGCGCAAGGATTTATTAATCTCCTTTTGGCGCGCATGTGTTGCTTGTCTTTCTTCCGTGTCCTCTTTGTTGGACCAGTGCGCGGCCGCGCAAGGTCTAAAGAGGATTAAAGATGAAGTTGTGGTTTTTAAGTATTCTTTATTGGACCAGTGCGCGGCCGCGCAAGGTCTAAAGAAGGTTAGAAAATCGAGGTTGTGGTATGGTCCAAACACTTGGAACGAGGTTTTTGGGACCTTACCCCTTCAAGTCCCCCCAGTCTAGTGTTGCTCTTATGCAAATAAGTGGAGCACTGGACTATGAGAGAGATATGCTTTTTCTGCAGGGTTTTGGCACGAAGGTGGAGAATTTTTTATGAGAAAATATACTTTCGCATTGTTTTGTTTTTCGATAGATCTTTGAAGAAAACTTGTGAGGTTTCTTCCTTGTTCTGACCTGCTTCGTCATGATCTGACGTTTATGACGTTGTTTGAAAAATAAAACATGAATACATGTAGTACTTTTTCATCTTCTTCTTTTTGTTTTTGGATATGTGCAGACGTTGTCATAATTCATTTAGTGAGATATGACTTTTTTCTGGTAGTGCCGTTTAGAGGAAGATGAAACACTTGTTCTTCAGATCCTTCCTCTGGGAAGGAAAGGGTATCAGCTGTTGATGGGGAGATTGAGCTGGCTGTTGTTCCCCCTTGTTAGGGTGTTCGGGGAAGTACTGTATACCTCTGATGAGGCTTCAGTCATGTTTTTTGGTGTTTGATGTTCTGCTGCTGTAAATGCTGCCAAAGGTGCCTTGCTGCACTAGTAACTTGCCTTTGTTGATGCAATGTTATGCATTCATGTTTTTGTGTTTGTTGATTTACGTTTGAATTACAATATGTTGCATGTGTATAATTACTTTGAACAGGTAGAGCGAATGAGAAATGACATTGTGCTCATGTGTGAACGTTTGTCTATCATATGCGCTTATGTTGCGCCTTTTTCAGACTGTTCATAAGGTGTACAATGTTTACCATATTGTTTTCGCGTGAACCAAAGGAATTACATGCAATTTGTAACAAACAGTAACATGTAAAGATAATTTTTACATTAATAGGTCGCAGGGCCAATAAAGTGAAATGGAAAAAATACCTTGCCTGTATAAGTCGGACTTATTGAATAGCTTGGCTATTTATAACACCTGCGCATTCCTGGTGTGAGGAATAATTGTTGATCACGCTAGTTGTGTCCATCTTTATCTGTGAGTAGGGATGTAGAGATAGGGAATAGTACTTGATTGCTCATCGTGGGACTTGGTTGTGCAACACTTGGTGCTCGTTGATTGGTTGCAGCAGTTGCCATTTGTACTATCGTATTGCCATGGGTTGTCAGGGTTGTGCGTATGTAAGGGAGCAAGTGTATGTGTGCTCGCTCGTAAGTAAAGGAGTATGCGCGTATGGCGACTTTAAAGGAGTATGCGCGGATAGCGACTTACGTGCTCAAATAGAAGCATGCGCGTATGGCGACTTACGTGCTTGTTTGTAAGGAAGCATGCGCGTATGGCGACTTACGTGCTTGTATGTAAAGGAGCATGCGCGTATGGCGACTTACGTGCTTGTTTGTAAGGAAGCATGCGCGTATGGCGACTTACGTGCTTGTATGTAAAGGAGCATGCGCGTATGGCGACTTACGTGCTTGTTTGTAAGGAAGCATGCGCGTATGGCGACTTACGTGCTTGTATGTAAAGGAGCATGCGCGTATGGCGACTTACGTGCTTGTTTGTAAGGAAGCATGCGCGTATGGCGACTTACGTGCTTGTATGTAAAGGAGCATGCGCATATGGCGACTTACGTGCTTGTTTGTAAGGAAGCATGCGCGTATGGCGACTTACGTGCTTGTATGTAAAGGAGCATGCGCGTATGGCGACTTACGTGCTTGTTTGTAAGGAAGCATGAGCGTATGGCGACTTTCGTGCTTGTATGTAAGGGAGCAAGCGCGGGTGGCGACTTACGTGTGACAACCCTCAAATTTACATGTAACCGTACAGCTTATTAATAAAAATTAATGCGCTTAACGACTGTGTGGAATTACTTAACTACTTTCTGATATCTGTGTTATGCTTACACGTATTTGTTAACATACTAGTAGTATGCAGAAAAGTCACTAAATAGTCCGTTATAATTTCCTAAGTGTTAGAAATTAAAAGTGTTACAAAAATATATATGTAGGACACTTTACGGATTAATTAAGCACTTAAACGGAACAGTGTCAAACCGAACAACCGGACATTACCCGGAACACGAAAATATTGTCAATGACATTGTTTTTCTTTTTCTGAGCTAGTTAGGGTCCCCGGACACCCTAACACTCGCTACAAAACACAACTCACTAGTAGTTAGATTAAACTCCTAAATTAACTAACTAAACTCTAACTATTAGTTCAAATCAAACTATACCCCTTAACCCCCCCCCCCCCTGACCGAATTTTCCCACATGGGGGACACATCCTTACACACTTGATTATTTTATTTAGACATGTTTAATATCTTGGGAGCACAAGATCCAATGGTTAATTAAGATAAATGGTCTATAAGTAAACCCATAAGTTCATATTTCATTCAAACACTTCACAAGAAAACTTGGCACTATCTCTCTCTCTCTCTTTCTTTGGTTCGGCCAGCCACAAGTAGCACCATCACCACCATCATTTGATCATCTTCAAGCAATCCAAGAACATCCATAGGTGTAAGAAGGTGAACAACGAAGCTTGGTGCGCTCGGAAGTTGAAGGACCTTCTCCATTCGCTATTAACCACCTAGTTTTCGCCTTGAATCTTCCCTAGCCTCGAGCTAGTAGTAAGTGACTCTAAACATCTTCTTGATCTATTCTAAAGTGGTTAATAAGAGTTTCGTCGGTTGAAAATCACTAACATATAAGATCACCAACTAAAAGTCTACTAAAGTGATGAACAAGGTGGTTAATGGATGAATATTAGTGTAAATCATGTAGATCTTGTGTGATTATGATTATTGGTTGATTATTTGATGTTTTACTGATTAATATTAATGTGTCATGTTGTTGTGGTCACTAAACTTGTTAACGGAATCGATCGAACACGATTTAGAAGGTTAAACACTGAAAATCAGAATCTGTCCAACTTTTACAGCCAACTTCAGTTGGCTGTAAACAGGCCATAAACTCAACGAAAAACCGATATTTTGAATCTAAAATATGTTATTATGAAATACGGTTCTAATGGCACCGGAATCGTAATTTTTGGACTTCATTTACTATTTTTAAAGTATTAATTTGTAACAGCAACTTAAGCTGAATTTTGACAGCAATAAATGGGTGTCATACTTTCAGTCATAACCTGAGTTTTGTGATGAATCGGACCATGAAATTTGTACAGTAGATGACAACCGATGCATTTGTAATTACCCCACTGGAATTTCGTAAATCGGACACTTGATGAATTTTTAATAAATTGTTCCGTGGACTGTGGTCAGAAATACATAAATCTGAGTTCAGTCCGGAATATGAATTTTTATAAAATATTGGTAATGAACCGGACCCCGATATTTTACACAATAAAATATGGAACGTTTAAGACATCCTGTAAAAATTTGGGAATTTTTGGAATAATTTAACTATTTTATTTAAATGTCCGAAAACAGCCGGTTTTGAATATTAATGCTGAATTGACATAAGTTGTGACTTGCGTGTCTAAATGTCGAGTATGCTATCGGTGAATGATCTAACATGTTATATGTGTTACGTGCAATATCGTATGTTTGTTTATGAGTGGGGAATGGATGGGAAGTTTATATATGCATAAATCGTTAAAGTGTGTACCTGTTATGTGGTAGAAGTAATGCGCAAATAAACCATACGTAGGATACGTGTTATGCAGGAGAAACTGATCGTTATCCGTACCTTATTAGGACGTGATTGACCGACCTTGACTGTTAACTATATTTGAGAATCTAACCGAGCAAACCGAGGTGAGTTCACACTTTTCTACAAAGCATGGTAAATTCCCGGTGGGAATGGGAATGGGTACAGGAATAGGGATTCCTCGTCCTTTGGGACACGTTCAGGAATGTGAATTCCTCGTCCTTGAGACGTGTTCAGGAATGTAAATTCCTCGTCCTATTGGGACGTATTAGACTTACTGGACTAGAACTCTATCAGCGAAGTCCCTCCCTTTTTGTATCGACTTAATCGCCGAGGCTATGGCGAGCGGGTCATTAGTTAATAGCGCTATTAGGTTTAACAAACCTCACACCGTGCCAGTTGGACGGGTGTGTACTAATGGACTATGGCACGTCGGTGGTGATAGAACACCGACGCTAGGGCACAATTGATTTCTTTTGTTAGTAGTCGATATGATAAACGAGTCCGGTAGTTTAAAATACTGGGGCAGCTCCCCACGGCCAAAGTGCCGGGCTGGATAGCCAGGGAAGGTGAACATGGGATGGTTAACTAATAAACGTTTTCGAACTATGGGGTAACCCCCACGGCTGGATAGCCGAATGAGATTAAACTATGTTTTTGGAAACAACTCTAAAATGGACAACCAACCGTGAACTCACTCAGCTTTGTTGTTGACTCGTTATTACATGCTTTGCAGGTCATTAGATGCTATGGAGCTTGCATATGGAGGTGGTCGTTGTGGGATGCGAACTGATATGTCCCGTACTTAATGAATAAACTTTATGAACTTATTAAACCTACGTTTTGGACTTTAAACTTATGAACTATGGACTTGTGTTTCGAACTTATGTTTTATGCTTCCGCTGTTAACCTAAAATCGGTTTACTTCCTTTTGGTCACCAATCGTATTGTGTTTAGGTTTTATTTACTTAATTATGTTGTTCAAAATGATTGGTGGCTCGATCCTGGTCATGTCACGCCTCCAAGCGGTGATACTCCGCATGGTGGATTTTGGGGGGTGTGACATTACGTGCTCAAATGTAAAGAAGCATGCACGTATGGCGACTTACGTGCTTGTATGTAAGGGAGCAAGCGCGGGTGGCGACTTACGTGCTCAAATGTAAAGAAGCATGTGCGTATGGCGACTTACGTGCTTGTATGTAAGGGAGCAAGCGCGGGTGGCGACTTACGTGCTCAAATGTAAAGAAGCATGCACGTATGGCGACTTACGTGCTTGTACGTAAGGGAGCAAGCGCGGATGGCGACTTACGTGCTCAAATGTAAAGAAACATGCGCGTATGGCGACTTACGTGCTTGTATGTAAAGGAGCAAGCGCGGATGGCGACTTACGTGCTCAAATGTAAAGAAGCATGCGCGTATGGCGACTTACGTGCTCAAATATAAAGAAGTATGCGCGTATGGCGACTTACGTGCTTGTATCCTTAAATAAGGAGTATAAGTTTTGCCACAATTTTTGATGTGATTTTTCAATCGGCGGTATTATACCGCAACAATAGGATTTATATTGTTCCCATCATCTTGAAAAGATAACGGATTGCGTATGTATTTTTTAATGATTTCTTTCATCCATCAAATTTTAAATACCAGTTGTATAGATATAAACGCTCTAATTATGCTAGTCAATATAAATGCTTGTGCATATATATCCGTTATAGCGTAGATAAGTGTCAGATTGTAATATGTTCATGTTGAAAAGTCATGGCACTTGAATTAGTATAAGTGTCAGTTTAAATGTTTATAAGTGATAGCACCAACTGTTTAGTGTATGCTAGAAGGTGCTCGCGTTATGTAAAAGAATTTGTTCTCCTTCCCTCATTTTGTTTAAGGAACAAGATATTTCAGAGGAATTTGTAGTACCTAGGTTTTGACGAAAACCGTATTAGTCAAGGCTTATAGCCCAACGAAGCAAAGCTCCGGAAGTTATACGTTGTGCGACTTCAGATCTGCAGCTTGTTGATCATAGAATTTAAATGAAACCCCCAAATCTGGAGTGTTTGTGGAAAATTTGGTTCCTGGCGATCTGGAACCTGTTGAACCAGTACTCTGGAGTTTTTTCTCCATGAATAGATCTGAACGGTTATGAACTCCCGTTTGCATTAGGGAAGTAATTCCTCCCGAATGATTGTTGTTGCTTTCTTGTCGAATATCAGGTCTGATGTTTGGGGACTCAGGTCTGATAATTTGCGTGGAATTTTGGTTCAAAGCTTTCTGGAATCTGCCGATCCAGTATTCTGGAGCTCTTCTCTATGAGTTGATCTGAGGAGTCCTTTTCGTCTAAGTGATTGTTACTTGTATTGATTCCCATGATTCCGTCGATTTGAGTATTTAGGGTTGTAGAACCCTTGAATTCAGACCGAGGATCTGATGGGTGAGGTGATGAATTCTCTGCCATATGAAAACAGAGAATGAGGAAACTGAATCAAAACGAGATAAAACTGAAAAAACAGAGAAATCGGTGGGCGCCAATGAAGAAACACTAGATAAATGGTCGGAACCGAGATATCTAGGGTGTTTGGATCTGCATAAAAATGGTTGTTCTCTCTCGTTTGATTCTGTTACGATTGATCTCCTTCTCCGATAACTCTGCAAAAAAGAAGCACCGTTAGCCTCGTCAAGGGGAGAAGGGGAGTTCTCCCCTTGACCCGACTCCGGCGTGAGAATAAGTATGTGTTTATGGAGAAGAAAAAGGATTGATGAAGTGTGTGTAACTTGAATTTCATACCTGAATAGTTCTCATATTTATAGCCGGGAGTCTTTGGGCGGGAAAACCCGTTAGTGAAAGTTTGACGGAAGATGCTAACCCCGTAAGCGGTTGCGTTTCCTTCCGTCTAGTGAGAGCACACGGATCGTGGTTTAGATCGATGGCTGGGGATTTGCCACGTGTAAAGTGACCAAGTGGAGATTACTCTCCAATTACATGCTATTATTGTGATCTCAGAGATGCCTGAGGTGTTGACACGTGTCCAGATGGTTATAACCGTCTTAGTGGTGCTCGATTGGATTCTTTATAGAAGATTACTGCTGTAATCTGGTGTGACTCCTTTATAGTGTAGAATCAGCTGAATAAATAAATCCCAACTCTGGGCATTATTTAAGCGGGAGTGCTGATTGGGATTTTTTATCCCTGTCAGTTATGAGAGAGGCACAAGGATTTATTAATCTCCTTTTGGCGCGCAGGTGTTGTTTGTCTTTCTTCCGTGTCCTCTTTGTTGGACCAGTGCGTGGCCGCGCAAGGTCTAAAGAGGATTAAAGATGAAGTTGTGGTTTTTAAGTATTCTTTATTGGACCAGTGCGCGGCCGCGCAAGGTCTAAAGAAGGTTAGAAAATCGAGGTTGTGGTATGGTCCAAACACTTGGAACGATGTTTTTTGAACCTTACCCCTTCATTTACTTTATACTGTTATATATACTTAAGATGATAAATAAAAAGTACTTTAAAAATATCTCATTGAGCCCTTTTGAACTAGTCCTACCAATAAATAAATAAATAAATGTAGTACTCAACTTTTAAATATATATATGTAAATACATAACTAATTACATTGAATAAACATAATAAATATGTATATACAAAACTAATTACACAAACATAAAATAGTTTATTTTTAGTTTTACACGAACATAATAAATATGTATATACAAGGTCAATTTTTAACATTTGACGATAGTAATTTGTACCCTGGTCCACACTTGGGTCAATAATTTTCTAACTAAATTCATTTTAGAGTTAAATGCCATTTTAGTCCCTATGGTTTGGGCCATTTTGACAATTTAGTCCAAATGTTTCATTTTTTACCTGTGGGTCCAAAAAGGTTTCACCATTGCCATTTTAGTCCACTAGGTTAACTTCATCCATTTTGTCTGTTAACGAGGAGGGCAATTCGGTCATTTTATATGTATTTCTGTTAACTAGAAGGACAATTCGGCCATATAAAAAAGTTAAAGTGACTGAATTTCCCTTCTCGTTAACAGAAAAAATGGATGAAGCTAACCAAGTGGACTAAAATGGCAACGGTGAAACCTTTTTTGACCCATAAGCGAAAAATGAAACATTTGGACTAAACTGACAAAATGACCCCAATCACAGGGACTAAAATGACATTTAACTCTTAATTTTATTATAAGGAAATTGAAACTAATTACAAAGTACAAACAATTTCGTGTAAATATTATGATTATAAAGAGTAAGAAACTTACATTTTTTTTTTGAAACGTGAACTTCATTAGAGCAAAAACGACACACCTCAAAACGAGGGGCCAACCAACTACAACAACCAACTACAACCGAACCTACATAATTACAAATTTACACCAGTCTCCCCACTCAATATTTTTACATTTGCTTCTATTCTTGAACCATAAAAAACCTATCACTTTAACTTCATTAACGATTTCTCCTATTCTAGCCGCCTTGTTCTCGAACCTCACCTTGTTTCTGGCTTTCCAAAGACACCAAACCGCAATCCTCACGATACCTTTAAAAGCCTCCTTTTTAATACCACTTAAACCCACAAAATCATGAATCTTTGTTATGTCGCTGAAATCAAAGAAGAAGAGGTTCTGAACATTGCACCATCTACTAATGTGGTGCCAAATCACTGACGCCACATAGCAAGACGGAAAGATATGCGAGACCGAATCCACACCTTCATTACATAAACCGCACACGTCATTTTGTACCTCTATATGTCTTTTCCTCAAGGCTTCCACCGTGGCGCCTATTGAGATTGGCTCCCCACATGAAAATATTTATCTTATTCGGAATCCACCTGCATTCGTCCACCAAATACTGCTGATCGACTTCCTGATCACCACTACTGATGAGCAGTTTTTTAACCGCCCGGACACTGAACACTTTATCTTCTGCACCGATCCACTCCCATTTGTCCGAATTTTCATTGAGCGAAACATGGATGAGCCTGCCACAAAGTTCAGCCAGTTCGTTTACTACAACCTGTGAAGATAAGGATCTACTCCAATTCCAGCTGAAGACCGAAGCAATACCGCCTCCCACCTCCCTCGGCTTGATTCTGTCCACCACCAAACACTCATTTTCCTTTTCTAGTTTAAACAATTCTGGATACTTACTTTTAAGAGGTTCGTTACTTAACCACGGGTCCAACCAGAAAGCTGTACTTTCTCCGTTTCCGACTTCACTTCTGAAGAAGGATCTTAATGGCAAACCATCCACCGACGTCTTTGACAGGGTCTTTGCTATGTTACACCACACTCCTCCAATCGACGGTCTGAAAGGGATGAAATTCCAGCTGCGCTTAGACTTATGAATGGCTTCCACAACCTTCACCCACAGTTTATTCTTCTCCACTTTAAGTCCCCACCCCCGTTTAGAAAGCAAAGACACGTTAATGTTTTTAAGACTATTTAAACCCAATCCACCTTGGTTCTTCGGCCGTGTCACCTTTTTCCATGCCACCCAATGAGTTTTTTTTGTTCACTTCATCACCTCCCCAAAGGAACCATTTGATCTTGGCCTCCAAATCTTCTATAACTTTGCCTGGAGCTTTAAACAAGGAGAAATAGTAGTTCGGGAGGCTTTCAAGCACCGATTTGATTAACATAATTCTACCCCCAATAGAGAGAAGAGACGCCTTCCACTTAGACAAACGAGCGTCAAAGATGTCGTAAACCGGCCTCCAGTTGACCACCCGATTCATGTTAGCTCCGACCTTAATCCCCAAGTAACTAAAAGGAAACGAGCCCGGATTGCACCCAATACACGATGCCATATCCCCAGTATCCTCCGTGCTCACCCCCATATAAGAAACTTACATAACTGTTTAAAGCTCTCACTTTCTCTCTCATCCACCCACCCACCCACCCACCCACCCAAAGGTAAAACCCCACACATACACTCACCGGCCATTTCATCTCAACAGTTGTCAATCTAGCGTTTTGTTCCCGAGTTAACTTAACGAGGGATAAGAAAAGAAAGTAAAAGTGAGAAAGGAAAGGCCGAGAAAAGGAAAATAAAATATGTCTTTCCCACCATTTCCTCCCAAATCGGAAGGAAAGAAAAACTAAAGAATTTAGCCTAGTTTTCCTTTCATTTCCTATCTTTTCCTTCCTTAAATGAAACTCGGAAACACGACATGTTTTATTTTCCTTTCTTAAATGAAACTCTGGAACACAAAATATTTTTACTTTCTTTTTGTTTCTTTTCCTTTCATTCCATTAGTAAACTCTGTAACAGAGTGTACTATCTTCTTTCACCACTGTTTCCGATGCGTGAATGACTCCTCCTAATCTACTTCAATCTCGTTCTGCTTTTCAATGATGGAGAGTCAAAATTCGGTAGCTGAAAGTCAAAATTCGGATAGGATTCAACCGATTGCCGATGGTGTAAACACGGTGGTTGCTGCTGTGGTTGTTGCCGGTGGTTTGACGGTGGCGGAGGTAGGTAAAGGTGGAAAGGAGGCGGTGAAGCGGAAGCGAGGGCGGCCGCCTAAGGCTCACGTTAGGAAGGTTGCTAAACCTGTGCCGGTTAAGAAGGTGAAGGAAGTGGTGGGGGATGAGGATGTTTGTTTTATTTGCTTTGACGGTGGGAGTCTCGTGCTTTGTGATCACCGGTACGTGTGGTTTTTGTGCTTGATTGATGGTTTTGATAATCATTTCATTGGTGAAGTATTGAATTATGTGTTTGGGATTATTGTTTGGTGTAGGGGATGTCCAAAGGCGTATCATCCAGCTTGTATACGGCGGGATGAGGAGTTTTTCGAATCTGCGGTGAAATGGAATTGTGGTATGTTCTATGATTATATTTGTGTAATTACAAAACCTAAGAAGTTTAGAGTGCATGGAGAAAATTGAGAGTAGACACTTTGTAAGTTTGATGTTTGGAGCCTTGTAGCTAAGCAGTTAGAGATAATGCATGGAAGTTTTAGGGTTTCGCTGTATATATCGTTGAGCTAGGGCGTTGTAATAAGAAATGCTGGCTATGTTTTACAAATTTAGGGTGGATGGGGAAATATTGTTGTACATTTGTGCCCTTGTAACCCGGGGAGTTTAAGTTAATTATGAACGGATCACCGAGATATGTACATGGTAATGACCAGTCATTAATTTTATCTATAGCGTTAAATCGTGAATCTTGAACTACTGTTTTTGCAACTTCACTAATGTCAAATCTCAAAAGTTTAGATTGAGAAGTTGCCCGTTTCTGGTTTTGTATGTGACTCTATATGATATGCCATCAAAGATGCGATTTTTGGATAAAATGATAGACAGTTGCAAGTGGATCCAATCATTTGGTGTATTAATGCGGCGAATAACTAGGAGCAAAGGAGGGATAGCTGAATGCGAAGTTCACTGAGAGAGTAAATAAGGAACTTAATAAAGTTAAATTTATGAAGGATGAGAAGCAGATTAATAGTAAAAGAGGTCTTGTTAAGGAGATGTGCAAAGACTTTTGATAACTTATTTGAGTCATAAACGAGGGTGTGTAGGTAAACTTCATGGCCTTGTGTTTACTTTAAAATTGAATTTTCTATGTAATTTTAGAGTATTTAAGGTGTAGAAAGCTTTTAGAAAGACAACTACAAGCAAGATTCTTGGACCTAATAGTATTCCTAATCTAACCGGTTCTTGTGAACAAATTAAGAAATTGACGGAACTGTCTCTTGTTATATTTTTAAGCGGCACTTGCACCTTTACGTTATGTGTAGATATAATCTTATGAATCAAATGTTCCAATCTAGTTGAGAATTTTGATTTTTAACAGTCTGGAATTCTATCCACTTTGTTACTAAGCATAATTTGTCTGTATCTATTTACTCGCGTAGCGAATATAAATACGCAGGATCTATAGTTTTCTAATATCTTGTTATTTATACGAATCCCAGGTTGGCATATATGTAGCATATGCCAGAAGACAGCACATCATATGTGCTATACCTGTACATATTCATTGTGCAAAGGTTGTATTAGAAAAGCTGATTATGTGTGTGTCAGAGGTGATAAAGGCTTTTGCACTATATGCATGAAAACCATCATGCTGATTGAAAATAATGGTCAGGGTGAGGACGGAAAGGTATGCGTTTTTTATACCGTAATATAAAAATGAGTAAAATGCCATTTTCGTCCCTGAGGTTTGGCCAGTTTTGCGACTTTCATCCAAAGGTTTGTTTTTCTGCATCTGGATCCAAAAGGTTTGAAATCTTGCCATTTTCATTTGGCTTGTTAACTCCATACATTTTTCTCCGTCAAGTCAGGGGTATTTTCGTCTTTTTTGTTAATTTAAAGGGCAATTTGGTCTTTTTCACTTTATGTACAAGCATTTAGTATAATGTACAAGGTATTCAAAAAACCGAATTGCCCTTTAAGTTAACAAAAAGACGAAAATACCCCTGACTTAACGGAGAAAAATGGATGGAGTTAACGAGCTGGATGAAAATGACAAGATTTTAAACCTTTTGGATCCAGATGCCAAAAAACAAACCTTTGGATGAAAATCGCAAAACTGGCTAGACTTCAGGAACGAAAATGGCATTTTACTCTATAAAAATTTTGTTAGTTAGCTTAGATTTTTCTACAATTTGCATATTTATATGCTCTTCTACTAAACTATTAAGTTACACGGTTTCTGATATGTACTTGCTTTTTAAATGATCTTTTACGTTTCAGGTTCAAGTTGATTTTGACGACAAACTTAGTTGGGAGTATCTTTTTAAGGTGTATTGGGTCTACTTAAAAGGAAAGTTATCGTTTGGATGTGAGGAGTGGGCGAGCAAAGAGCTATTGGATTTCGTTGCACATATGAAGAACGGAGATACAGCTGTATTATCGCGGTTTGATGTCCACGCACTTATGATAGACTACATAAACAAAAATAATCTCGGTGATCCTAAAAATAAAAATAAAATCATATGTGACTCGAGGTTAAAAAGTCTCTTTGGAAAACCACGAGTTGGTCATATCCAAATGTTGAAGCTTCTAGAACACCATTTTGCAGTAAAGAAGGACTCTAAGAAGAGACAGGTGTCACCGGTCAACCGTACTGCCGTACAGATTGACCCTGATTGGAATAGTGGTAAAATGGTGACAGTGGGTAAAGATAAAAAACGTAAAAATCGTAGTAAAGTTGAAGAGTGTGCAGTACATAATAAACTGGATGAATTTGCTGCGGTTGATGTTTACAACATGAATTTAATATATTTACGGCGTGATTTGATGGAAAATCTTTTGGAAGATAGTGATAGTTTTCATGCTAAAGTGGTTGGGTCAATTGTGAGGATACGGATATCTGGTTGTGATTTAAAGCATGATATGTACAGACTTGTACAAGTTATAGGTAATGCATGCTTTGATTCATTAAAGGTATATATTATATCAACTTTTGATGGTATATTAACTAATTTTACAAAGAATTTTTGCAGGTACAAGTAAGGTGGATGTACCATATAAGGTTAACAGCAAATTAACAGACATTATGCTTGAAGTGTTGAATTTAGACAAGAAGGAGACTATATCTATCGATGCAGTTTCAGATCAAGAGTTTTCTGAGGTGAATAATTAGCCTTTATATTTCCTTCTACTTTTTTGTTTATTTGTTTTGTTGCCGCCGCTACTTACAAAGAAACTTCAAGATTCCAAAAAAGAATGTTAAAAATTGAGTTAATTACACAGACAGTTCTTGTGGTTTATTGAAAGTAACACCTTTGATTACTAACTTTTTTTTATAACAAGTTCAGGTTCTATGGTTTCAATTTTATAACACCTTTGAGTAATAAGGCTAACTACTGATAATTTTTATGTTAAATTTGTGTAAAATGACTAAAACACCCTTCTATAATTAAAGAGAACCTGAACCTGTTACAAAAAAAGTTAGTTTCCAAGGTGATACTTCCAATAAACCACAATAACTATCTGTGTAATTAACTCCAAAAAAATATAAAAACTCATTATATTTGTTAAAAAAATATGGTAAATAAAAATAATGTAATAATTATATTCCCAAAATTAATATATACACTTACCAAACGTCACTCATTCGCGTAGTTATGGACTCTTAAAATACATGATTTTGCTCCTAGGCTCATAATGGCGACTACTTATTGATTAGCGCTCGCGTTTTCTTTGTTATATTTGACATTTTAACCATTAGGTTGAAAGAAACAAAGATTAAGGCATGAGTTTTTCCTAGATAATAATTAGAGTGGTTTTTTTTATGGTGGCGGTTGGCATGGTGCTTCTAGGCTTGTGGTGGTCGTGCATGGTTTTACCTATTCTTTACTTAATTACTTTCTTACGTTGTGTTTGGTACAAAGGAAATGTGAAGCTAGGTATAAGTATAACTATTAAAATTCTAAAATGTTAGAAGATGTTATACTTTGGAAAAAGTGTGATGAGAAAGTAGAAAGTCATTAGAGGATTGTATAACCCTGAACAAAGCAGGTTTTTAAAACTCATGTATGTTATCCATTTAATCTTCCTACTAGCCACTCTTCTTTCTCTCATGTTTTGTTTACTTCGACGAATAAAAAATAGGGAAGAAAACAGACACATTCGGGTCAAGGAACAAGTCGGATTTTGGGGACGAGTTTCGGTTAATTTAAAACTGAATTAATGGCTGCAAATTTGGGATGATATTAGGTGATCCTCAACTTGATTACTCAGATATAAAACTCATTTGACTGTACCTTCTCTAGCTAGCTACATGCTGCTGCCATGCTGGTGTTAAATCAAGAAAATAACTTATTGTACGTTGTTAAAAAAATTGATTGTACTGGAAATGACTATTAATATATTATACATATTTAGTATTTAAGTAGATATTAAAATTTAAAAATAACTTCAACATAAAAATGTATTTTTGTCTCTTTTAATTAGGACTTCGATGTAACCTGTCGTAGTTATGTCATGTTTAGATTTTTTACAGTGAATTGTTGATGTGTATATGCATGTAATATATATATGTGTATGTATATGGGGAAAGTGAATACGGTGCTGTTAGACGTCTAACCTTACACGAAACACCAATCAAAACTACGTCGTTTTGATTAAAAATGCCTTTTAATCCAATTAGAATCACTTCGATACTGATATAGATATTTAAAAGATCACATCCCTTTAGTGTTGTTAGTCTGCTATTCAAATTTACAAAACTACTTCTCCACTGGCACTTCCATCTTCATCGTCTTTTTAAACATAACAAAGTAAACATTCTGTCTGTGGCATTGTTTAAAAAGACGATGAAGATGGAAGTGCCAGTGGAGAAGTAGTTTTGTAAATTTGAATAGCAGACTAACAACACTAAAGGGATGTGATCTTTTAAATATCTATATCAGTATCGAAGTGATTCTAATTGGATTAAAAGGCATTTTTAATCAAAACGACGTAGTTTTGATTGGTGTTTCGTGTAAGGTTAGACGTCTGACAGCACCGTATTCACTTTCCCCATATCTATATCAGTATCGAAGTGATTCTAATTAGATTAAAGCATTTTTAATCAAAACGACGTAGTTTTGATTGGTTTTTCGTGTAAGGTTAGGCGCCTAACTACACTGTATTCACTTCCCCCCCCCCCTCTCTCTCTCTATATATATATATATGTTTTACACTTTTTGGATTTATTAAAAATTTAGAATTATTAGAATTTGTAGATAAGTTAATTACACAAATAGTCCTTTGTGGTTTATTGAAAGTAACACCTTTCAGTACTAACTTTTCTTGTAACAGGTTTAGGTTCCCTCTAATTATATAAGGGTATTTTCGTCATTTTACACTGATTTAACAAAAAATTAACGGCAGTTAGCCTTAATACTCAAAGGTGTTACAAAATCGAAACCATAGAATATGAGCCTGTTACAAAAAAAAGTTAGTACTCAAAGGTGTTACTTTCAGTAAACCACAAGGACTATCTGTGTAATTAACTCTTAAAATTTTGTATGCAAAATACCTATCATTAGGTCTTGGAAGTAGCATATCTTATATAGTTGCCTAGGTTACCAAATAATAATAGTTTAATCATGTGCACTGTTGCTGCTTACTTGCTTAAGTTGTTTTATCTGGCTCATTTTAAACTGTTTCATGATGTCTTTTTTAGGAAGAATGCAGACGCCTGCAACGAAGTATAAGATGTGGGCTTGTAAAACACTTTACAGTTGTAAGTTTGCATTCCTATCCCTTTTTGGGTGGTGGTGGTGTCAGGTGTGGGGGGTTTAGGTTTTTTTTTTTGGGGGGGGGGGGGGGGGGGGCGGGGTTACGTTTGTTTTTTATACATTAAAAATAGCGATTTTTAATAAAAAAATGGAAAAAAATTTGGTGTGTTTTTAGCCTTTTTTTGGTAGTTTTTAGTTTTCTTATATAATTTAGTTTTCTCATGATCCATCCCCTATGTATGTATATTTTTTTTGTTGGGGGGGGGGGGGGGGGGGGGGGTCATTTCAGAAGAGTGTTTTAATGTGAGAAGAAACCTAAATCGTTAAATTATTTATTAGCGGTTCATATACGATAAAAGTTTTTACTTTTTACATACAAATGTGCATGTTGTATACATAAAAATCCATTATATTAATTTGTTTATATGTTTTTTTAACATTTAACTTTTTCTACATTTGTTAGGTTATGTGTAGGTAATATTCCTATTTCCTACACAAAACTTGCACATGTGTAGGTTGTATAAAGAAACAAAATTTATCCATATATTTTGTTTTTTGAATTTCAAGATTGATGAATAGACAATGCATCCCAACAGTTTTCTTATATTTAATTTCTTTTTCAGATTGA
Organism: Helianthus tuberosus; assembly: GCA_030545235.1. NCBI lineage: Eukaryota > Viridiplantae > Streptophyta > Magnoliopsida > Asterales > Asteraceae > Helianthus > Helianthus tuberosus. The sequence continues at coordinate 59,723,918 of CM060380.1, forward strand.
AACATGAATTATTTATCTCGCATTAATGTGTCTTCTGAAATGAACCTTCATCTATATATGTTTTCTGCTTTTCCCGGTGTTGAGTCTTTCTTTTGCTTTAGGGTGAAATACAAGAAAAGGCGGTGGCACTGCAGTCAGTAAAGTTAAATGATGTGAGTTATTTCACCTTTTTAATAGTTTCTTAACCACCATAGATTTCAGTTAGCTTTTCTATTTGGCTTAAAATACTAAATCTTTTTTTATGTGATTCAGTGGATGGAAAAGGAAATATTGCGGCTCACTCATCTTCGCGACACGGCAAGTGAAAAAGGGCATAAGAAAGGATATCCTTTTCCAACACCATATATTATTACAATATATATTCTATTTATATAATTGATTGCCGAGTAAAATGGCATTTTTGTCCCCGAGGTTTGGCCAGTTTTGCGACTTTCGTCTAAAGGTTTGTTTTTCCGCATCTGGATCCGAAAGGCCTGAAAATCTTTGCCATTTTTATCCAGCATTCAGGCTCGTTAACTCCATCCATTTTTCGCTGTTAAGTCAGGGGTATTTTAGTCTTTTTGTTAACTTAAAGGGCAATTTGTTTTTTTGAATAGTTGTACATTATGCTAAATGCTTGTACATAAAGTGAAAAAGACCAAATTGCTCTTTTCAGTTAACAAAAAGACTGAAATACCCCTGACTTAACGAAGAAAAATAGACGGAGTTAACGAGCCGGATGAAAAATGGCAAGATTTCATTCAAGCCCTTTGGTTCCAGATGCAAAAAAAAACCTTTGCACGAAAGTTGCAAAACTGGCCAAACCTCAGGGACAATAATGACATTTTACTCTTGATTGCCTGATAACTCAAAAGTAGATTTTTTTTTGAATTTCTTAACTTACCCCACTTATAAAGAATGCGTGGAGAAGCTCCAACTTCTGAAGACGCCCGATGAGCGAGAACGCAGATTAAACAAAATTCCGCAGGTTCATTCTGATCCAAAAATGAATCCAGATTATGGATCAGATGATACCGAGGAGTATTTCAACAAAGAACATGGTTTGTTTGTTTCCCTTTTACTGTTTATCTTCTACACTGTACGTTTTAGATTCCTTTATAATATGGATTTGACACTTCAGGAGATCAAATGGAGTCAAAATATTCAGGCAAAAATTTACGCCGATCACGAAAAGATGAAAGACCCGTGAGCCAAACCGCCACAACTAATTTCTCCAAACCAGATGTTGAAACTGGATCTACAATGCAAATTGAAAAAGACTCATCGGAGAAATCACAACATGAAGTTGATTGTAACGGTTCAACAATCACCAAATTGGATCACCAAACCACCACATTAAGCTCATCTGTATCCGACAGTGCACCAGAAACAATACCTTCATTTTCTAACGACACAGTGTGGCATTACCGGGATCCAAACGGAAAAGTTCAAGGCCCGTTTTCTCTCGTACTGCTTCAGAGATGGAGTACAAGCGGATACTTCCCGCCAGATATGCGGATATGGGCTACCCATGAAGACAAATCATTACTTTTGACTGATGTACTGAAACCGCATCTTCACAACTATGCGAATACAACTGTCGCCGACAAGGTTGTTAATCAAACCGACTCTTTCAATGCATCAACGGTTGATGTGACTGGTCAATCTTTTGGACAAAGCTGGAGTGCTAATAATAACGATGATAATAATAACTTGAATTATAATCCTCCAAGTGTCGAGTCAACTGTACATCCCGATACCTCAAATACTACTCAAGAAACGGTGAAAATCGAAGCTGATATTAAGCATGCACCTACAGCGCCAGCTGTCATTGATTTGCCGGGCCCTACACCAAAAAAGATGCAATCTGAGTTGGATTCAAAAGTATCGGTACAGGATTCAGGGAACAACAACCCGCTTAGCTGTAGTGCTTCAAGTCTAGTAGTTGGTGAGCCCAGACATCCAGTTTCTGGTAATTCGATTCCGGTCAAACGCGAGGAATGGGACTCGGGGATTGTGTTAGAGGTGGCTGGAGATCATGTTGCTACACCAACTTCCATTATATCGTGTGCCACGTGTACAACCATGATCCGTTCTCACCATTTTCACACTTTTAGGTGTTTTCTCATGATCCTGTTTCTATATATATGTGTGTGTGTGTGTGTGTATATATATATATATATTAACACATAACTCCACATAATACCAGTATCCCATCCCGAAACCTTACTTAACTTTCTATGTCAACACACAACCAAACCGATTTATAAATTATATTTCCTTCAAAAATAATATATTAATTCTGTGAAATAACATTTCACGAACCACATAAATCGAACACAACCAAGAAATTATGTTTATTCTTAAAATAAATATATACTTTTCAATTCATGATAAGTAGCCGAAAAAAAGAGTTAATTGCCCGGATAGTCCCTGTGGTTTCAAGTTTTTTCATGTTTAGTCCCCAACTTTTCTAAATAGCAGCTGTGCTCCCTGTGGTTTGTTGGTTTATTACTCGGATAGTCCCTGCACCTAACTGAAGTTTGTTTTAAAGGTTAAGTCCCCTCACGTGAGGGTATTTTCGTCATTTCCTTTGCTTATTTAATATTTTATTATTATTTGCCCTATTAATACATACCTAATTATCATCTTCATTTTAACAACAGTTCAGAAGATCATCATCTTCAACCTCCCAACCTCTGGTATCTTCAACCTTCCAACCTCTTGTCATCGTTCAACCTCCCAACAATGGTGCTTTGCACATGTGGTCAAGATGCAACCATACGTACATCTTGGACAGATATCAACCCAGGACGCCGTTTCTATGCATGCCCTAACATGGTAATTTCTCTAAATCCTTTATTCCACTTCAGAATTTAGGGAATTAGTGTACTGACCTTCGTTCTAATTTACAGAACACCAGATGTGCAAGGTTCTTAGGTTGGGTGGACCCCCCAATGTGTCCGCGTGCAATTGCAATCATTCCAGGTCTTCTAAGATACAGGAACCAGATGGAGCTTGAAGTTGCTCAGCTGCAAGAAAAAAATCGATTGAAGAACAAGATAATATTGGTGTTGTTGATGATTTTAGGGTTTGTTTGTTTATTGTTACTGGATATTTGAATTAGGGTTAGGTTAGTTTATCAGTGTAGGTTTATGTAATATCTTTGTAAATTATGAATCAATGAAGTGTGTTAGTTGACTGTGCAAAACATGTCTGTGCCGAAATGGTGTTGTGCCGAAACAAGTTTGTGCCAAAACAAGTTTGTGCCGAAACAAGTTTGTGCGATAAAAAGTGTCCGAAACACCAAACCTGTTTATGTCGAAACAAGTTTGTGCCGAAACAAGTTTGTGCGATAAAAAGTGTCCGAAACACCAAACCTGTTTATGCCGAAACAAGTTTGTGCCGAAACAAGTTTGTGTCGAAACCTGTTTTACCAAAACTGTTTTACCAAAACTGTTTGTGCCGAAACAAGTTTGTGCCGAAACCTGTTTTACCGAAACCTGTTTATGTGCATAATCAAACATAAATCTGCCAACCCATGTGCAGAATCAAATATAAAGCTCCCAAACATGTGCAGAATCAAACATAAATCTGCCAAACATGTGCAGAATCAAATATAAGTGTCCCAAACATGTGCAGAATCTGCAGACTGTGCAGAATCAAGCTTAAAGCTCCCAAACATGTGCAGAATCAAACATAAATCTGCCAAACATGTGCAGAATCTGCAGACTGTGCAGAATCAAGCTTAAAGCTCCCAAACATGTGCAGAATCAAACATAAATATGCCAAACATGTGCAGAATCAAACATAAGTGTCCCAAACATGTGCAGAATCAAACATAAATGTCCCAAACATGTGCGGAATCTGTTTTGTGCCAAAAAGTGTGCAGAATCAAACATAAAGACATCCAACACATTTAAATAACTTCAAACATCCTAACATAAACATCCATAACAAAACATGAAGCATAAGTGGTAGCAATTGTTTTAGGGACAAGCCCTCAAAAAACATTGTCTTAACAACTAATTATAAAAGTTGGTAGCAACTGTTTTAGGGACAAGCCCTCAAAAAACCACCAGACCAAAATGAGCTTTCCACCTGCATTGATCCTATTCAAACACTTGTACCTTCTTGATTCCCAGCATTGCCTTGGTCACTTTTCTTTGGTTGTTTCCCTTTCTTCACTTTCCCACAAGTCCTTATATTATGACCTTTACCCCCCACATTTCTTGCAGTTAACTGATTTCCACTTTCTTGTAAGCTTTCCACTTTGATTCTCAACTTCCTTCCCCTTCCTTTGTCCTGCCTTTCCAGTTCATCCTGCAATTCAACTTGATCCTTTCTCCTTTTCTTCTTGGGCCTGCCAACTGACTTGTGGTGCAATGGAGGGGTCAAAGTGGTTGGGACATTGGATTTTGGCCAAAGGTCTCTGCCATTAATGGGCTCTATTCTGTGTGAGTAGACAGCTTTCCAAGTGTCCAACCAGTAGCATTGATTTACCCATGATTCAGGGGGCCCAACTTGCTGCCCATGTAGAGCCATGTCCCAGTTAACTGCAACTGCATGTCTACATGGGATCCCAGTAATCTCCCACTGCCTGCAACTACAAACCATCTCTACAACATCAACAACCCTTTGTGAAATTTGTCCACCTCTACTAACCTGGTACTTAGGCCCACCAGACCATTTAACAGTGTACCTTGATGCATCTTTTTTGTTTTCTGTTAGTATTTTGGTAGCACTAGGTGTTAGTGGGCCATTACACCTACCTATCTTTCTGATCACATTCACAATCCTCTGCATTAAATACTCTCTCATAAACTCCAAAGCTGAAATTATTGGCTTATCTCTACCCTCAACTGTTTTAGCATTTAACACCTCACACATATTGTTCAGAAGCACATCAGATATGGCCCTTCCTGCATAGTGTTTATAAGGAAATTATGCTATGAATCAAATATAGAGTGTGTTGTAAATCAAATGACATGTAAAATGTCTACTAGTGAAGTGGGATCTGGCCCAGTGTTGTGGTGGGATCTCTCTCAACCAGTTATATGCATCAAGGTTATTTTTTTTGAACTCCTCCATCTTCTCTTCAAACTCAGGGACAGTAGTTGCACTTGCAGCATTTCTGATCAAGTGTTTGAAAGCCAAGCCTCTCCATTGTAGCTTCATGTTCTGGTGAATATGTCTAAGGCAAAAGCGATGCTCAGCTGCTGGAAAAACTTGACTGATTGCAGGTATAATTCCCTGATCAAAACAGAATTAAATATGAAGTAAATGTGAAGCAATAAATGTGAAGTTTGCATGTATACCTTCTGCCTGTCAGAAATAAAAGTGAAGTTTGCATTTGATGGAAGATCTAAGTCATCTTGGATATTTTGCAAGAACCATGTCCATGAGTCCTTGTTTTCAGTCTCCACAATGCCATAAGCCAATGGGTAGATGCCATTGTTTGGATCTAACCCAACTGCAGTTAACATTTGACCGGGGTGGGGGCCTTTCATAAATGCCCCATCTAACCCCAACAACTCCCTTCTACATGCTTTGAATCCCTCTTTTAATGGTCCCAAACAAACATAGATCCTTTTGAAGATCCTAGTAGGTGCACTAGGGTTACATTCTGGCTCAACCATAAACTTAACAGTTGTGCCTGGATTTGTGTTGGTCAACTCTATAACATAGTCCCTCAACTTAACATATTGATCTTTAAAATTCCCCTGAATTTGCTTTGTAGCTTTTAATCTTGCCCTAAATGCCTTCAACAAACATCACCACAATATTAGCAAGTAAATGTAATAACAATAAACAGAAACTGTAATAACAATAAACCAGATATGCACCTTCATGGTTGAAACACCAAGCTCATACCGCCTTCCAAGCTCATCTTGAATGCTTTTAACTGGAACATTAGGGTTTGCCTGCACTTGGTTAATTATCCAGTCTTCTTTTGCCATGAATGTTGATGTGAATGCTTGAATCTTCCTGGATGGTAAGCACTTGTGTTCCGGATTGTATGTTTTAACTACCAATGTTTCTTCATTAGCATTAAGTCTTGAAATGTAAAGCAACCAAGGACAAGATACACTATTTAACCTACTCTTTCTTGGGTCATTACATGTCCCTGCACTTTTTTTTGGGCCACTTGACCCACTTGCACATGTTGGCCCAGTCTGACTAAACCCAGTGGAAAAAACAGGTACATTCCCTTCACACACTACTCTAATCCTCCTTTTATCATTTCTCAAAAATGAAAGTTCCCTCTTTGTTTCAATAGAATGCCTATTAATACTTTCCTTTGCTTCTTTAGCAGTTCCAAACATTTGCCCAATATAGAACCTCACTTCTGCTACAGAAGTAGCATCCCTCATCTTTCTTTTAATTTCTTTCAATTTCATACTTCTTCTAGTTTCAAAGTCTTCCATTGAATCTTCAGTTAGACTATCAAATGATTCCCAACTTAGATTTTCACCAGCTAATACCTCATCACTATCATCCCCTTCATGGTTGCCTACAAATTGATGATATGATCCTATATACTCCTCCCCATGGTCAACATGTTCATGGAATTCCCTATTGTCAACACCAGAATCTTCCTCATCTACATAATCTTTATCAACCTCATAATCACTATCTTCAGAGTCATCATTGTCACTTGTTGTGTGATCAGCAACATTTGATTCATTATCTTCATTTGATGCCTCATTACCATCAGCCTCCTTATCAGTTTGAACCTCCTTATCAGTTTGAACCTCCTTATCATTTTGAACCTCCTTATCAGTTTGAACCTCCTTATCATTTTGAACCTCCTTATCAGTTTCACATTCCTTATCAGTTTGACCTTCCTTATCAGCCTCACTACCTTTCACAACCCCCTTATCAGACTCACCACCTTTCACAACCCCCTTATCAGACTCACCACCTTCCACACTATCCTGCACACTATCCTTAACAGCCTCACTAGAACCCTCACCAGATTTTTCCTATTCCAGAAGCAATTTTTTTGCAACCCTAATCTTCTGTCTAGGTTTAACCAGTGCAAGGGTATTACCAGAATTCTCTACATCATCTAATTCCTGAATAACAACTTTAGAAGCTTGTGGAGATGTAAAGTAAGTTGAAAGGTAAGTAACACCATGTTCTATGAACAAATTAACTACCTTATTTTGTGCAACATACTTCCCCAAATGTATAACATCATCATCATTACCTAAAGGTGCTAACCCAAAGTCTAAGTCTTTTCCAGGAATTTGAAAGTGGTAGTATAATTTGACATTTTCAGTTTCAATCTTTAGGTCTTTCACCATATAATCTATTTCGTGAACTGAGAACTCTTCCATGTACAAAAGTCAACGAAATTATACCTCCCATAGGTGTATCTCCTTCCAGGAAAGTTTCTAAATGTTCCACTATGATGAATCTTTAATGTGAACCAGCTTTCAAAACCCTCTGTTGCAAAAAAAAAAAAAAAAAAACAGTACACACAACACTGAGGCATCTTTATAAACAATTTCCTGTTCTTCAACAACATCAAGTTAGGGTTTAAAAACTTACCATATACTTCCTCTGGAATGAATGGGGCATCGCCTTCTTCAGTAAACCTTATTTCCCAACTCTGACCTGGCCGCCGACGAGGAATTGGTCGGTCATCTTCATCCATTCTGATCGATTTTAGGGTTAGAAGAGAGAGAATTACAGGGAAGGTGAACTGGGTTTTTTTGGGAGGGAAGATACAACTGACATGACAATAATGAAGAGCTGCATGCCTTTAATGGGTGAACAGGGTTTTGGGAGCAAAGGAAATGACGAAAATACCCTCACGTGAGGGACACGTGAGGGGACTTAACCTTTAAAACAAACTTCAGTTAGGTGCAGGGACTATCCGAGTAATAAACCAACAAACCACAGGGAGCACAACTGCTATTTAGAAAGTTGGGGACTAAACATGAAAAAACTTGAAACCACAGGGACTGTCCGTGCAATTAACTCCGAAAAAAATATATCTTATATTATTTTATATTTATAAAAAATGTTTGTTGACGTAAACATCACCAAACGTATGCATATATGTACATACATACATACATACACCAAACATGTAATATGCAAGATATATATAACATACATATCATATACAAGTTCACCAAATCAACTTGACATGTTAAAATATATATCTACATATATATCACTAACACTCAACGCTTAGCACGTTTCATGAAATCATGCAAACCATGCATCTTTCTATAGTTCGGCACTTAGTCAAAATGTCCATATATTACACCAAGTATGAACATACATACACCTATCATCAGTTATCCACGAATTGACGATTTCCACCTATATACACTAAACGATTAAATAGTTGTCTTTCCGGTAAAATTAATTTCTACAATTATATATATACTTATAAGGTTTGAAAACATAGATTTTATATCTTAAGTACTTTCTAAGTATCCAAAGTACGTGATGACCGAATCATGACGCATGTCATTCTTTTATTTTCACTCCCAAGGGCAAATCAGACATTTCCCTTCAACACCAAATTACGAGTTCGTTACACCATGATCTCGGTATTTATGATTAGGACTGATTTCAATTATTTCAGAAATTTTAAAACTATACAGTGCGGTTAAATCTCGGCGATTAGGGTTACAATTAAATTCAATTACAATGGATCCAGAGTGTAGTGCCAGACGAAATACATATGATGTTGAAATGGAAGATGATCATGATTCAATTGAAGACGTTTGAAATCTGAATTCAAACAATGTCGAAATAGGGGATTCGTCCGGCATGCGTATTTACATGTTTTGTGTTTTCCAACATGTGTGATTAACTTTTCTATAATATACGTGATTAGCAAAACACATTATTACTAGATTTATATAACATGCTTCATTACATAATTATAACATAATTTATTACATAATTATAACATGCGTGATTAGCAAAACACATTATTACTAGATCTATACAACATGCATGATTAGCAAAACACATAATTACTAGATTTCTATAACATGCTTCATTACATAATTATAACATGCGTAATTAGGAAAACACATTATTACTAGATTTATATAACATACTTCATTACATAATTATAACATGCTTCACTACATAATTATATCATGTGTGATTAGCAAAAACACATTATTGCTAGATTTATGCAACATGCGTGATTAGCAAACATGTTGAGCGGAGTCAAAAATGACCCTGGTAAGTTGAAGTGGAGTGCTGCAGTAGTCTATGAGGTTCTGTGGCAATGGGAGGTTTATGACTTAATTGTGTGTAGAATCGGAAGCGAGAAGTTGTGTGTTGAATTGAAATCAATAAATGAGAGATTTTAGGGCTATAATTTCGCCCCAATTTGGTATTCAGTTTCCGAATCTCATATGATAAATGATAGAGTGAATTTGACAATTATGTCCTTTTCTCCTAAATTTCTATGAGAATGTTTGCTTATTACGATCGTGCCACTGTGTCTAATAAAAAACAAATTGTATCTAATCGCGTGGTTGTCGCGTAAGCAACGCACGATAACCAATATTGTACGTTAACCGGTGTGTGTATATATATAGTGGAGAGTTCAAATAAGAAGAATTTTTTTTGTAAGAAGAAAAAAGAAGAAATTTCAATCAATAAGAATATTTTATTTTGCTTCAGTTAATATTGGTATTTAATTTATTATAAGAGTATGTTGGTGAACTTACAAAGATCATTAATTTGTAGTCGTTATCTTTAATAACTAACTACATTAAATTTTTAACTTATTTCCAAAGTATATATATTTTTCAAAAAAAAATTAATTTAGAGTGTATGATTAATTATAAGGCGTGTATGATAAATTACGATCTGTGTAGGATAAATTCTGATATGTTTAAGATATATTTTGATGTGTGTAGGCGAAAAAATTAATGTGCAGTATGATAGTCTTTATTAACTAATTAATTAGTCAAAGATAATAATAAATGAGATTAGAGAAAAACTGTTTAATGTTTTACAATTGTACCTTTTATTCTTTTTCTTCTCAATTAAATTTCTTCTCAAATGAATCCCATATATATATATATATATATATATATATAATATTTCATAAAATTTCTAAGACTTGGTTTTTTATAATAAAACCCAATTTCACATAAAATGATAACTTTTTTTATATAAAATACTTATATGTTTTGAAAACCATATGTTATATAAAGAATCATTTTCATCCAAAGTTTATCAAGTCTTATTTTTACTTAAAATAAAAATACCCATAAAACACGTGATAATCATCCCATGATCATTTTAATATAACATTACTATACTTGGTGATTCTTATGCCAAAATACACATTTTAATCCGTCATTTTATCGTTTTTCACATGTTAAGCTATTAAACACTAACAATACACTTAACATGCAAAATCATGTATAAACATACCCTTGACATCATCCAAATATCAACATACAAGATTTACCATAAAACATACTTATCTTTTATTATACTAATCAAGCACACAACATGATCAAACCCACTACCTACCCACACCTCGCGCCATTTGGTCAGGATGATTTTTCATTTTATAACTAGAAAATAGAACCGCGCGCGTTGCGGCGCGGGCAACGAATGTCAAAACATCGCCAACATGCGTTATAGCATATGACATCAAGCGAAGTTTTTAACTTCATGGTTGCTTTGTTGTTTTGACCCATTGCTGCTACTCAACTTTTGTAGCCAACTTAGGAACTTGAGCTAGTGGAAGTTCAAAAACATTATCCTCTCCTGCAACCGTAGTTAATCCTACAATTACAATTGTTTTGTACCAGTTAAACAATGCTATCATCAAGCACCATTATTTGAGTTCATTAAAAGTAAACCATAATTTGCTCAACCTTAAATTGTATATTTATATGCACTGTACAATGAGATACAATGCAGAATAAACAGACCTAAAATTAAGACCCAATTTGATAATGACTATTACGGGTCAAACATAACTATACAATAGGATAACCTATAAAGCCTATCTACATAATTTAATATGCTATTATACCTATATATGATCTCCACTTTTATACATAAGCAACTTCCATGGAATGATATTTCTTTTCTTTTCCCATTTGATATAATCACCCTCAAACATCAAGCTTTATGATAACGTAGGCGACATCCTTCCTACACACCATGGTTGAATCGTGATATGAAAAGCAATCCCGAAAATTCCCTACATTTTTCCACAAACAACATTTCAATACATTTTATTCTTGACCCATGTATATGGATATAATCAAAATACAAAAGACATATAATACTAAACTAAAAACAAATAGATTAATTAAACAAATGGCTAATGTGTACCAAATTTCATTTTTCAATGCTGAAATCTGAAATCTTCTTGCGTCATCATTCCACATCGGAAGCTTGAATCTTCAATGAGGCTTAGCTAATTGTCTATTTAATATAATGTTTAACTCAAAAGAATTAGATTATAACGGGCTAATTCATTCAAATTGAAAAATTTAAACCGAACATATATTTAAGAATTCTAAATAGCTGTTTTGTAAGTCTAATTAAATGGATACCTTCGTGAATCATTTGTAGTCGCATGAGTCGCCCGGAGCCTTTCTTGGGTCTTGGTTGAATTTCCAAACCTAGAATCTCGAATTTAGCCACCACCCAAAATTTATTTTCACACGTGTATGAAATGTATAACAACTAACAAAAGGTAGTAAAGTACAATACAACATCAGTCTTCCCACATAGCCTCGAGGCTTACACCTCATAACGCTAACGGAAAGTGCGTCAAGGCTCGTTTCCGTTATTTACACCATGTGTAAAGTGATTTGTTTTCTAGATTTTGGGTTTTTGAAAACTTCAACCAACTTAAATAAAGAACCAAGGCGTAGTCATGTACCTTACCAAAGTGGCACCAACACAAAAGAACAATAGATTCCTTTAGCTTATTAGAACTACATGAACCCAAATTATAAGAATATATTCTCAGAACAACATTTTTGAAGAACAACATTTGGCTAGTGTGACATAAGAGTTTGATCATAAACAAATAAGCCAATTTGTCATCTTGCACCTATGCACAGACACATAATTCGTGAGTAATATAGTCAGCTACAAATTGATTGTCATTCCATACAATGGTACCAGCAAACAATGCATCTGAACTGTGTGTTTTTGTAGTATTTATTATTTATTATTCAATTGAATTAATAATTTTTAAATTTTTGTATCTTATTTTTTATTCGTAGCATTTTATTATACAAAGTGAAATTTAATACCAAGTATAACTTAATTTCATATAAAAATAAGAACAATGCCAACATCAGCACATCGTTTGCCTGCTGTTGATGAATTAAAAGGTCCTCTTAGGAAATACAAATTTGAAACACTATGTGTTAATTTCATGACTTATTTTCTTTTAAAAAAAATGAGCATTTTAACGGTCTAATAATTTGAGCACAAAAGATCAAGAGATGTGGATTCATACCTAGTGATTTGTCCAATGTTGACATGACAATCAGCTCCTAAAACTTTATTGCTCTTTATTGGTTCTGGCCAGAACTGGAACAAGGCATAAAAATCACTATAATCCCCTTTTAAAACTCAAAAATATAGAAATGAATGCAAATTTTATCTACTGCCTAAACAATCTACAACCAAAATTTGCTCCTGCAACCCATTTTGTTTCACCATAAAGTTTATTTAGGTCTTTTAATCACCTAAAAATGTAGGAGTATTAAGCATCACCTTGATGAAACGGTTTGTATATCACATGTTTTGTTCCTGGATAAAAACTAATTTAGCACACGACAAGACAAACGATATCGAGTGAAAACAAACCAAAAAGAATAGTTATTGTAAAAGGTATTGTATATTTACCAATTGCTGATGAAATTGGAAGTGGGCGCTGCCTCGAAAGCTACAGAGGAAACAAACCAAGTGAAATCAGGTTGGAAAATGCTATTCAACATGCAACAAACCAAAATCAAGAAATTAAAGCCAATAGAAAACCCTAACAAACTGCAAACGTATGAATAGAGATACCTGCCTCCTTTTGTTCTTCTGCGCCTTTCAACAGCAGATCGGTGGCAGACAAGCATTCTGATCTGTCATCCTTCTCTCTCTATTCCGGAGCCGCTACACTGTTCTCTCTCTTTGAATAGTTTCGAAGAAGGCCGGGGAGGAGGCGGAACCCTAAACCCCACCGCCTGTCTCTCTCCTTCTGTACACCGTAAGGTCTTTCTCTCTCTCTTAGTCTCTTACTCTTTGCGTATGAAAACCCTAACATGAGATTTGTGATTTCCGATCTACTGTGCCTGAACGGAGCCCAAATGGTGATCACCGGTGGCAGAACCACCGTCACGAAATAACATCTCTACATCTTCGGCTAAACCCACCGCCATCAAATAACCGCAGAATCGATTCCCCCCTTGCAATTTTTCTATCTAATCTGATAGAAGGATGAAGGATTTGATGTTTGATGGTATTCCCCTAAAACCATTAGTTTCTTATCTGACTCATGGGTAAACGTGGTATGCAAAAAGAAGAGTACAACCCATGAACCAAGAGGTACACCACAAACATGCAGGGAATACCACAACAGCAAAATGTACAACCCTTAATGCATACAAATGTTATAAATTAGAGTATACTAGAATTAGTACCCGCCGCATTTGCGGCGGGGTTCAGTACAAACGTTGACAATTTATAAACACATTTTCAAAGTTTAATTACTATGATAAAAGCCACGATAAAACTTAGTTACACAACCATGTTAACTAAGTTATACAAAAAGTTGTCAAATTGGTATATAGTTTTTCTAAAACAGCAGATCCTATGGCCACTACTGCAGAACTTGTTAAACATTACAGGCCAGGCCCATTGGACCAAAAGAATTCAATTTCAACAGCCATGGGTAGAAACAAATTACTTGATTTAGTTGAGGAGAATGGAAATATGCAATGGTTACAAATGTGTTGGCTTTACACACCGCCACTTTCATCAGTTCACTTTGACATTCTTTCCAAGACAACCCGCTAAGTCGACCACACGGTTCATCAAAGCAACAACATCGTCTTCTAGACATGTCATGCCAGATTTTTGTAAAGACCTAAACCATAACCAAATGTTACAAAATCAGCAGCAAGAACCATAAGATCAGAGTGAATTTTTAGACATATATATGAACCACCATATATCAATTACATCGAACAAAATTTAATCGCACATATTACATATTAATTAAGGATGCCTATTGTCCATTGATGTTTAGACTCTTTATTCAGGTTGACTAATTTATGTTCAGACTCTCATGGCTAGTGTAGGAAAAATTATCAAGTATGTTCCAAGTAGATATGGGGTGATATATAGTCGTCAAAGGGATCTCAACAACTTTATAATATTAATTTTATGTCAAAAATTGGCATACCATGATGAATGTGATCTGCAAGAACAATTGGGATTTGACGCCTGCTGGATGATGTCATTTAATTCAATCAATGTTGCAAAGTTACAAAGAATAAACAACCCAAATTGATCTAATCCATCATGAAATATTCATAAAGATGCAACCTTACAACACAATTAAAGACAAAAAAATCATAAGAAACAAATATAAGTGAAAGATCAAAAGAAAAAAACTAAAGTGTTACCATCTATGAAGGTGCTTGTGTAGGCTGATGGCATACTATCTGGTAACAACCTCTGCTTTTCTTCTTTTACTTTCCTCCACCATTTTTCTACTCTCGTAGCTGCACCTTACCTGCAACCACTCAATAAAAACGACACAAAATAACATAATTAGTCCTATTTAAATGCTAGAAACATCGTTAATATATAAAAAAAAGTATAAACGATTTAGGCTAATTGTGTATATGTTACAGGTTCAATTAACGTGATATGTAACTTATTTGTGAGATGAGAGATAACAGAGGGAGAAAGATTGAACGCACCTGGATCGGGAACTGAAACAGACAATGAAAACAGGGGCGTAGAAATGATGAAACAGACTTCCAAAACCCCAGATCACCGCTCACCTTAATAATTACCTTCCGCAGTTCGGTGAGGGTTGGGGTGTGCAGCCAGTTCAATGTGACAGGGACTCGGTTCACCACTGTACAACTTGAATGGATATATATACATACAAATTAATTTCTAAGTTGTATCCAAACCTACCCTAAAAACATGATAAAAAAGTCCAAATGATTACAAAATTCATCAAATTTCAGATTCCAAATCACTTGCATCCAACTGATTTTGTATAACTGTATCATATCTATACAAACAGATTAGTCTCTAAGGTGTATCTAAACCCTAAAAACATGATCAAACAATCCAAATCACTACAAAGTTCATCAAAATCACTTACATCCAGTTGATTATCTATAACCCCAGGTCTCTTCTTAGGTTTTCGCGGCAACCTTTGTTCCCCCATATCTTGAAAATCCTTCTACGTCTCCTTCCGTGAAAGACCGAGAACTTTGCCTTAACTTTCTCTCTCCTCTATTCAAGCATTCGTCCTCTTGTATCTATTTTTTTTTAAAATACGGCCTGAAAAATCTGAACCGTCAACAGCAGATAAACCAGATCAATCAAAAAGAAAGAATCATACACCAAAACTCACAAAATCAATACACATACACAAATAACCACATACACTCTCACATAATATACCTTCAAAGGAAGAGGAACACCTGTGTTAGGACCAATCCCCTTCTCACCAGTACAAAGAGCCCTAAAATTCTCAGAACAATATCTTTGTACAGTTCCACCACTAACCTCCCTTCAAGTTCTCCAACCAAATTTAAAGAAGAAATTACTTTTGGTTGAACTCTAATCTTTGACACTAAAGGTTCTTTGCATAGCCTTCATGTACCTTATAAGTTTATAACCTCAATTTGTAATTCATACCCCCACCGGATCACCGGAACCTTACACTGCCTTTTTCAGGTGGCGGTGATCTATTTAAGCAGAGGTCAAACTGATGCCAACAAACATAAAGAATGATAAGTAACTGGACCTCCGGTGACCATCACCACCGTCACACCATGACAACATCATCACCGTCACGCGCCATAACCACCGTCACTGTCACACACATTAACCACCGTCACCAACATCACAGTATACAACATACGCTCTATATCGTCGGTACAGATGTGTAACCCACTACTCGCCGCACCATCATCACCATGCAGGTGGCTTTTATGTCATCTAGCATCTCCTTGAGATTTGAGAAAAGAGTTTCTATTGTGCTTTGAAACATGGCAAGGCATAACCAACGTGTATTGATAGATGTGTGGTGTAGAACCACATAATCCATTTTTATTTTGAAAAACCCCCAAAGGCTAGGGTTGCAGAAACTTGTTGCTTATTTATAGTGTTTAATATAAATTTCTTTTATGTGTTGATATATCTATTCACAACATGTTCATGAAAATTATTCGTTCTTTATTGTTTGTTTACGGTCTTATTAAACTAATATAATCGAACACAAAAAGCTTACCGTTTTAATAAACACACCAAATGTCTTTTAAATTATTTGTTCTTATTTATTTATTTATTATATCTTCGTTTAAACTTGTACAAAAATGCAAACAAACATTTTCATATTTGCTTGGCTTATTTATTTATTTATTAACTAGAGTAAACTGCAATTTTACCCCCCTGAGGTTAGGGGTGATTGGCACCCTTACCCCCCCCCCCCCTAACGAAATAATTGCAATTTTACCCCTCACTGTTCACTGTTATGTCGCAATCTTACCCCCCGGCTTCAATTTTACCCCCCAACGTTTGCTGTTATGTTGCAACCTTACCCCCCCGGCTTCAAATTTGTTGACTGATCTGTTGACTATAACTTGAAATGACTATAATGCCCTTTCATATTACCCCCTTGTGTTTTGTGCACTCTGTGATATTACCCCCTGCCACCACTGCCACCGCCATTCACCACCACAACCACCACTGCCACCTCCAGCCACCACCACAATAAAACCCCAGAATATTAATTCTCTTATTGGGCGGCCCGACGGTCCAGAAAGCACCAGAATATTAATTACAACAAAACCCCCCTCAAACAAACCGATTTCAATTTTCACCACCGAGAAGAGATCTCCGGTGTGATCCAACGACGAACACTCTCCGTACAATCTCACCGGTGTAAACACATTCTTTTCATCAACAACTTCAGGTACTCTCTTCCTTGTTTCCGCTTCGTATTCTTCGTGTTTGGTGATAGTATCGAGGTGTTTAACTGAGAATTTTTTTTAGAAATGGTGTATTTTGAATATATTTTTAGGATAATGGGGAAGTCAAAAAAAAAAAAAAAGGTTTTTGGTGTATCCTCTATTAGGAATAGCGGATTTGGAAGGAAATTAAATTGTGTTGCAGCAATGCTCAGGTAGGTGTCAGGTGGGTGTCAGATGTTTTTCTAATCCTCTATTCTCAATAGAGGATTAGGAGGAAACACTTAACCATGGTTCAAGCCTCACCCGAGACCAAACATAAGCCAGTTAAAAACCTAAACCCAGTTACAAAACTTAACCTAGTTAACTTTTTAAGTTATACTTCCAGCTATACCTTGGATTCCTCCTCTATTATTAAAGAGATTCTGGCACTTCACATGCAACCTGAGAAGTCTGTCTTCTTCTGACCATGAACATGCACCATTCACATCCATTGCAGAACATCACATGCATATGTTGAATGGTTTTAATTGAGTGCTTTAACTTTACAGCTTTTGCAGGTTGTTTGATGGGTGCTAGATGATGTTGGTGGGTTTGATGTTGAACATGGTTATGGAGGGTTGAATATGATACAGGGGGTTCTCATGTTGAACATGGTTATGGAGGGTTTAAGTGGAGGAGGGGGTTCTGATCTTGAACATGGTAATGGTAATGGAGGGTGGAGGATGAAGATGACGATGTTTTAATTTATAAAAAATATATATATGGCCTAAGCCGTTATTCAGAATAGCGGATTAGGAAATAACACAATATCTCCTAATCCTCTATTACAAATAGCGGATCACCTTATACCCAATTAAAAACCCAATTTAATAATATTGTTAAAAATATATATGGCCTAAGCCGTTAATCAGAATAGCGGATTAGGTAAAAACACAATATCTCCTAATCCTCTATTACAAATAGCGGATCACCTAAAATTAAATCCCATTTAGGTAAAATAATTTATCATTTTATTTTATTATTGTTAATTATAATATTTAGTTAGGGTTTGAAACATTAAAATAAATTAATTAGAGTTAGGTTTCGAACAATATTATTTAACAAAATATTATTAAATGGGTTTGAAACATTAAAATAAATTAATTAGAGTTAAGTTTTGTAACTGGGTTTAGGTTTTTAACTGGCTTATGTTTGGTCTCGGGTGAGGCTTGAACCATGGTTAAGTGTTTCCTCCTAATCCTCTATTGAGAATAGAGGATTAGAAAAACATCTGACACCCACCTGACACCTACCTGAGCATTGCTGCAACACAATTTAATTTCCTCCTAATCCGCTATTCCTAATAGAGGATACACCAAAAACCTTTTTTTTTTACTTCCCCGTTATCCTAAAAATATATTCAAAATACACCATTTCTAAAAAAAATTCGTTTACCTGAAGAAATAGCGATTAACGGAGCTGAATCGATGATTCAGTGTATCGAAATAGAAGAATGATTCGCTTGAGTAGCGATTGGAACGTGATTCGTTGTTTATGCTTCGTGTTTTTCGTTTTTAGTGAAGGTATTGAGGTGCTAAGCTGAAGAAATAGCGATTAACGGAGCTGAATCGGTGATTTAATGTATCGGAAATAGTAGAAGTGTATAACGATTCGTTTGAGCTTGAATAAGAATGTGATTCATTGTTTATGCTTTGTGTTTTTCGTTTTTCGTTTTAGTGAAATAATTATAAATGAGGTGGCAGTGGTGGTGGCTGGAGGTGGCAGTGTGGTTGTGGTGGTGGCTGGAGGTGGCAGAGGTGGCAGTGGGCGGCCCGAGTTGCAGGTTTCCGGTGACGGAAGTAGTGGTGGTGTTATATATGAAAGGGATATTAAGTTGTGGTGGTGGCTGGAGGTGGCAGTGGTGGTGAATGGCGGTGGCAGTGGTGGCAGCGGGTAATATCACAGAGTGCACAAAACACAGGGGGTAAATATGAAAGGGCATTATAGTCATTTCAAGTTATAGTCAACAAACCAGTCAACATTTTTTTGAAGCCGGGGGGGGGGGGGGGGTAAGGTTGCAACATAACAGCAAACGTTGGGGGGTAAAATTGAAGCCGGGGGGGGGGGGGGTAAGGTTGCGACATATCAGTGAACAGTGGGGGGTAAAATTGCAATTATTTCGTTAGGGGGGTAAGGGTGCCAATCACCCCTAACCTCAGGGGGTAAAATTGCAGTTTACTCTATTAACTATCTATATACTATATATCTAATATTTAATTTAGTTATGATGTTTTGTAAAGTTAAAATAGCTTGAAAATATGTATAAAAGTTAATCAGGGCCGTTCCTACGTTTTTTGAGACCCTAAGCGAACTATGAACTATGAAGTAGGGGCCCTAATTTCGCCGATAAACTCTCCTCCAATCCCGACGCAATGGGTAATTGCCAATGGCGGACCCAGGATTTTTTTTCCTGGGGGTGCGGAAATTTTTTAAAGATTTTAGACCCCTAACTATATAAAAAAAAATCGGTTCATAGCGGGTCGGATCGGGTCGGGTCATGTAAAACAAGTAAATACAAACAAACAAAGTTTCATAGCTGGTCGAATCAGATCAGATCGGGTCGGGTCCATTTCAATTTTCAAACAATCAAACCCTAGTTCCTAACTTCCTATCACATTAACAAACAAAAAAGCATCAACATTCAAATCATCCCTACTTCTATTTCTCTTAATCATTAAATAAAAGAACAAACAAACTTATCTAAAACATACATTGGTCTTTAATTAGAAGAATCCGACGAAAAAAAGTGGCTCAACCCCTTTCCTCTTGAGAAATCGCGACATAACTTCCCTACTCATTGATCTTTCCTAATCCTATCACATGCATTGGTTTTAATTTTTCAATTTAAAATTTTGAATTTCAAACGCTTGTATTGTTATTTACCAACCAACAATCATATAATCAATAAAACCACCAACGATTTGGGTTTTTTTTTATTACGTGGACTGATTTTTTTTAACAAAACTAGTAGTTGGAATGGGGCTTGAATGGGTATTAAGTTATTGGGCTTGATGGATTGAATTTAAGTTTTATTAAAGGGGTTAGTGGGCTATACTTGTTTACATGATTTGATCGGGTTTCAATCTGTGTTCACAATTTTTTTATATAAATTCCTAACATTTTTTTCTAAGGGGTGCGAACGAAAATTTCCAAGGGGTGCGGTCAGGATTTTTCACGAAAAATACCACTAAATTTTGTTTTTTCAAGGGGTGCGGCCGCCCACCCACCCCATAAAGTAGGTCCGCCCATGGTAATTGCCCTTACTTTTTTCGTCTAGTGATAGCCGATAGCCTAGAAATTGAAAGCAGGTTGCGATGAGAAGTGAGAATGATGATTGCGGCTGTATTTAGGGGCTTTAGGCCGCTAAATAGTGATGATTAGGTTGATGGTCGTTGTGTTGTAATAGTTGGAAATCAAGGCGAAATGGGTTTTGAAACTTGACCTTTGTTTGCTAAACAATATTTATTTTGGACTCCTTGAATGAAAAATAAGTTTAGTTTTGAAATAAACGTATTTATTTGAGCCTAATACATATAGTATATTTAAAAAATTTCTAAAAATTTGGAGGCTCTTATTTTTTGGTGGCCCAAAGCCCGTGCCTAAGTTACCAAACCTATGATACCGGCCCTGAAATTAATTTTACTAAAAGTATCTCATTCGAGTTCTTGTAAACCACAATTTAATTTGTTACGTCTTTTAGTCAAAATTTTGAATGCATACTCCATAAAGTACAACTTGAAGAGACTCAATTAGCTCTGGTTTGACTTGTTTTGCACGCACGTTATAAACGACTTTTCCCATTAGCGGCGTTCTTTTTCTACTTTTTCTAAATTTTCATTTATAACCTTTGTACTAAATTGATAAATTAGTTGAAATGAATTAATGCCTTTCAAAAAAAAAAAAAGTTCAAATGAATTAATGTGTACATATTGGGTGGCTTTGAATGGTTTCCACACAATATTCTTAAATGGGTTGTTAGGGTTGTGTTCACACTTAAGGATAGAATAAGACATGAAATTAACTGAACACACACGAATAATACTTATGAACTCGAACACGAATGAGTTGTGTTTGGATTGATATGAACACGATTTTTATTATTTCATATTAATACCTTGTATTTTTTTTTTGAAAGGTAAACTTCATTAAAAACACAAACCGACACCCTCAAATCGAGGGGCCCAAATACCTTGTATTTAAAAAATTACCACAAAAGTACAAATTTACATAAATAATTATGTTTATACTACAGATAGGAAGGGTTTGAGGCAGAACCCTTTTTTGAGAACACACAAAACAAGACAAATATTTAACTTTTTAAAAATAATATTTTTAAAATTAATATTAATATATTTTAAATATAAGAAGATGACAGAAATGTAATAATTATTTATCTCTAATCAAATTCAAAAAATAATTATTTATTTATAGAACCTACGAATGTCATGTATACAGTGGCGGATCTAGAAAACCTTCATAGGGGTAACGCCTTAAAAGAAAGGGGTAACGAAATCGAAAAAAGCGTTAAAAAATGTCAATTTTTTTCAAAATTTACACTACCGCCGGAGTGCCAAGGGGCGCTACCGCTTCTCATAAGGTACATCCGCCCCTGCATGTATAGATATTAAAAATTAAGAAGACAAATGAACAAATTAATTTAGTAGTTTTTCATGTACATGACATATGCATTTGTATCTAAGAAGTAAAACTTTTTTCTAAAAAAATTTACTATTATAAAAAAACATAAACGATTTAGGTTTATTCTTCTTATTTCTTGCACTAACTTAGTGGTTTGTGATTAACCTTATCCTACTATAACGTTATGCTTATTTATCTTTTACATTTAAAAAATCCACATTATTCTTCTTATTTCTTGGACTAACTTAGTGGTTTGTGATTAACCTTATCCTACTATAACGTTATGCTTATTTATCTTTTACATTTAAAAAATCCACATAAAATAAACAATCAGTTCAAGTTATAACATAAAACTATAAACACATTCTTACAACATAATTGTGTTAAACAAGTCATTCAGGTTAGCTTAACATGTTCATTGGTTCAACCCAAATCTAACTCTAATTTGCTTAAACAAAACCCAAACGTCCAAACTCATAAATTTCACGTTAAGTTCATAGCCTGTATTCATGATACGTAGAAATTCACACTCCTAGAATAATCAATTAGCAAAAAAACACAAATAAAACCAACTTATGTATGCAATATTATTAAGAGCAAACTACTCTCTGACTCCTTATATTTTAATGCTTTTAACCATTTGAGTCCAAAACTAAAATGTTTAACGTCTGAGTCCCTAGACGCTTTTTTATAACCTTTTGAGTCTTTTTGGGTCCATTTTTTAACCTTTTGAGTCCAATTTTTTAAAACAAAAATAGATACAAAACGTTATAAAATGAACAAAATTAGACTCAAAACGTTATAAATTGAGTGGTCAGGGACTCAGAGTGTTAATTTTTTTGATTTTGAACTCAAGTTGTTAAAAACCACTAAAACACAAGGACTCAAAAATTAATTTACTCCATTATTAATTCTTCTGATTCCAACCTAATCAAAGTTTAAAATCTCAAAACTATTTTCATCTAATAATAAAAATGTTAGCTTTCAGAAAAGAGAAGTTAAACATGAGATATAAATGCAACACATGAGATCGGTACTGTATTAGTATCGATATCCAAATTTTGGAAAGGTGGATACCAAATATCGGATCGAACCTATAGGTTCAGTACGGTACTTGTTATAAAATACGCTCTCTATATGGTATTGGTACTGAAAATACCGCTAATGAGTTTATGGAAAAGTGATTATCGAATAGTGTACCGAATTCAGTAAATGAAATAATAACAAGAGGGTCAACTTTGGCTTTTTTTTTAAGCATAGGGAGTTTACATTGAGAAAAGAGTAAATTACGATTTTGACCATGTGAATATCACTTTTACTCTTTTAGCTCAAAAAATAATTTTTTAACATCTGAGCTACCAACGTCTTTCTTTTTTCTAACCTTTTTGTCCCCAACGTCTTTTTTTTTTCTAACCCTTTTGGCCCCTAACACTTGTTAGTTAGGGGCCAAAAGGGTTAGAAAAAAAGACGTTGGGGACAAAAAGGTTAGAAAACATTTTTTAAACTAAAAAGGTAAAAATGATATAACCACAGGGGCACTAAGCGTAATTTACTCTTGAGAAATAGAAGAAAAATAGAAACAGATCACGTGTTAAGAAGGAATCGACAGGGGCCGCGTTCGCTCAGATTAATCTATCATGAAAAAACTCATGAATATGAAGCACAATTAAAGGCAGTTCATTGCAACTTTGATGGTAAACAGTATGATATATATCATTCCATAACCATTTTTCAGAAACAAAAAATATGAACTTCCTTTAATAGAGTTGATGGACTAATATTTGACTCTGGTGCCTGCCAAGATTATTAATTTGTCTATAGGTCCCTGGTTCTTTGCCTTAACTCGTTTAGCTCGTTCTCAATGTCCGAGTCAGGAAACGGATATGCTGCTTTTGAGTTTGTTCTCCCCGGCGGTAGATCTCCTTTCTGTTCACAATATTTTTCCATCAGTGATTGCCATATTTCCGAGATGCCATTATAGACAAAAATAATATTTTGAAAAACTTGAATACGTAAGTGAAGTTGTTAATCGAGTCGTTTGTTTTTTGTTGACGGCGAGAACCCATTACCGGGATATTCACTCACCCCAAACAAACAAAGAATTGGGATCAGGCAAAACACACAGTGTTGCCGCTGAACAGGTGACCAACATTTCAAATCAACTAGAACTGAGAAGCTCCTCAATGTAATAAGACACCTGATTAGAATATTCCTAAAACCTAGAATAAAAAAAATATACATATATATAGGGTTAGGGTCGTGTGAGAAGCACTAGACTAATTGAGAAACATTATGGATGGACCACACATTTTCCCTAAGCTTTTCGTAATATACACATATGTATAGTTTAAATTTGACTATATACATATGTGTATAATTCAAGATTTGACAATATACATATATGTATATAGTCAATTTTAAACGATACATATGTGTATATTACGAAAAGCTTAGGGAAATGTGTGGTCCAGAATGCTTCTCAAGTTTCTCAAATAGGGTGGACTTCTCTTAGGATCACTATCATATATATATATATGTATAGGAGAAGGAACCGTTAGGAACCACCCTTTATTGCGAGAACCGCGAGAACCAATGTGAACACAACCAAAAATACCTAAAAAAATCTAAAAACACACAAAAGTTTTTATTTATTTTTTAATATATTTTTTTAAAAATCGCTGTTTTTCGTCAATAATTTTTTTTTAAATTTTTTTGGAGACGAAAATTAGCGATTTTTTATAAAAAAAATATTAATTTTTTTGTGTGTTTTTTAGATTTTTTTTTTGGGGGGGGGGGGGGGGGGGGGGGGGGGGGGTGATATAAAATACAGGGAATGAAAAAAAAAAACAGAAGATACCTTTGTGCTTCCAGAAAGTTCCTTCTTCAAGCTTGCAAGATCATCATCGACGGATGAGCTCTCGAGCATTGCAAACTGCAAAAAGTACACGAGAAAACAGATTTCTTTCTTTCAAATAACATCACTATAGAAATCCCTACTTGAAAGCTGCCTTTTTTTTGGCTAAAGTTGCAAAAATAAATGTGAATTAATCAACTTAGATGCAGCTAATCAGGTTTATCCTATTAATGGTTGTAGTTGTTAAGCCAACTGAAATAAATTAATCGGATTCAAATCAAAACTTATATTAAAACATCAAGAATAATGTATTAATGTGGCGTTCTGGAAGAATCAGCATGTTGCAATGAGTTACTAAGAAGTAAAATACTTAATTTGAAGAGCAAAATTGGTGAGGATAAGAGTGTACCTTTCCATCAAGATCATCAGTGGTTAGCTGATTTAGTGCGTCTGCTTGGAACTCCATGCTCATAACTAACACACGACGACATATAATTGAAGTTAGCCAAAATTGAAATTTGTATATCAAAATTGTTAATACTAAGTTATAGGTAAGGTAACTAACTACCACATCAAACTATGCACTATGATAAAAATGACCTATACCATTGTCATTGTTTGTGGTTTTGGTTCACAAGATTCAATATTCAAGGGTAGTTTAGAGAATAGAGGTCCGATTAAACTTAATAGTTAAACACTACTCCATAGTTGTCAATAGCAAGCGTAGCGATCGCAATAGCGCGCTACGTGGCGTATAGGTCTAGGCTCGCTATTAGGGTTGTAGCAATAGATAGCGATAATAGCGACAGTTTATTATTTTTTTAATATAAATAACAATTAAATATAGCTATAAAATAGTTGGATTTTAGGTTTTTGTTAAATATACATGTAAAATAGCATATATACCAGGGTATTTTGATATAATATACATATAAATATTTATAAAAAAAATTGCTAGTGTATCGCTATTTATAAAATAGCGGCCGCTATTTATCGCTATTAGCCATGTAGCATATAGGTACCGTATCGCTTCACATGAGAAAAAAAAAAAAGAGATCGAGATATACATCATCATCGTACTCAGTATATCCCACCTATAGCAAAGCTAAGGTAGGGTCTGAGGAGGGTGGGATGTAGACAGCCTTACCTCTACCCCGTAGGAATAGAGAGGCTGCTTCCAATGAGACCCCCGGCTCGATTGTGGTTTTGCATCAAGCCTTGGACATAAGGCACATAACACTCAGCAATTGAGACAAACGCCAATTGGTGCATGTACCCCCTTGTCTTTCGGCTATCAACGCCACCACATGATGCCTGATTAACGATCCCCTCTTTTTAACGTTATTTTCACGAAATTAGTAAAATAACGTTAAAAATTAGTGCACTTTTGCTTTTGCCCCCCCCGATGATGATGATCGCTTCACATGAGAAAAAAAAAAAAGAGATCGAGATATACATACGAAAAGGATAAGTATTGATTTATCGTTTTAAGTGTTGGGGGATAACTGTTACGAGTTTATTTATTGATACACTGAGCATTTTTAGTAATTAGAGTAGGCGTACGATGCAAGTAATTTGTTGGTATATACAGAGGGTTTAGGGTCACTGTAATTTGTGGTTTTTGGCCAATAAAATACAGAAAGAGTCGTGACTGTGGTTTAGTCACAAAACCGGTTGACCATTGTGAATTACTCGATTCAATTGTTCCAACATTTTATTAAGTGATTAAAATTGTTTGTACAATAATCTTGTTTTGTAACCATAATTAAAAGACTCATAATCTTGGTTATAATTAGTAGGATTAGAGGAGGGTGTGTCACTTAGCCATTCTAAAAATGATAATTTAGAAACATTTTATAAGAATGAGCAAAAAAAGTGTTAGCAGGTCAACCCAATCCTCTGCTTGTTTTGACCCAGACTAAAAAATGACCAGTTACAATCCAAACCCGTTTTGACCCATTACGTGGCCCTCCCATCTTGCCACCTCTATTCCTTAGTAAAAAAAAGTTATGCGTTTTGCAACTAAATTTTTATTTATGATCATTAGACAAGAAGGGAACCTTTTTCCTCCATCTTCTCAAATGCTGAAAGAGCACTGCTTGTGTTGACATTACCCAACATTTCGTTTACTTTTGTTGCAGTCCTGGAGATTTAAAAAAGAAGGCCCCACAAACATTAATTCAAGATAACTCAACATAATTTAGAGGTGCCAACTTTGACCCACTTATGGCTTACAGGTATTCTGCCTCTTAACAGGCCGAATCAGTAAAATATTAAAAAATGGTTAAATTAGAAAAGGGTTGTATAAACCGAGTGGATCATATGGCTTTAAACTTGAAAGTAGGGGTGTTTATCGAATCGAATAACGAATTTTCGAATTATTCGTATCGAATTTTTCGAATTATTATTTTTTTTACCTGAATTCGTATTCGATTCGATTAATATTTGGAACTCGAATTCGAATATATTCAATTTAATTCAAATTCACCCTAAACAATAAATTATTTTACCTTCATTTTTTAAAAGTACTACAAACTAATATATTCAACATAAAATATAATAATCTGCAAAATTAATTAACTATCAATATGTCAAAACACCAAAAATTAGAAGATTAGTTGGTTATTGGTAGCGATTAAAGTTAGGTAAAAATTTAGAAATAAGTAGCACGGGCTATTTGTCAGTAGGTTTGGTAATGTTATGAATAATATACTTATCACTTATGGAGGTAGTTCATACTTTGGCCAAGTTTAGAAGTTATATGTGTGTGTATATATGTTTGTGTGTGTATATACATATATTTAAAAATTATATATAAATTAAATTCAAATTTCGAATCGAATCGAACTCAAAATCATAAATTCGTATTCGATTCTAATTCGATTACTGGACTCGAATACGAATCAACTCGAATTCGAACCTTTTTAATAGAATTCGAATCGAATCGAGTCGAATTTCGAATTTTTCGAATCCGAATCGAATTCTGAACACCCCTACTTGAAAGTCACCAAAAAATTGTACTCAAAATGAATGAAACCTCCTAAATCAATAAATCAACTTATTTCAAAACATCGATTTTCATTGTATATGATAAAAGTTTTTTTAGAATTTAGACCATATTAAAAACATGAAGTAATCGTAAAACTCATAAAAATTAAAAAGTTGATGGCAAAGGGAATGAGAACAAACTTCGCAGATTGTGCTCGTGCTTTTAGAGTATCTTTCTTTGACTTAGCCTCTTGTATCTTGCTTTCAAGAAGCTGTTAAGAAAAGGCAATGCAAATGTAGTAGGAAATACTGAAAGAATGATGAATAAATGTGCAAAGAAAATAATTCAAATATTAAAATTGAAGAAAAGTAAACAATGTATTGGAAAGAAATACACACCCGTGTATTGTTAACAAGATTATCCACAACGCCTTTCTGCTGTTCAAGCTGAGTCTTCAAAGAAGCTGCATTGTCCTATAAAATAATTTAGGGTGTTAATAAAGAACTTAAGATTTAAAGTTATATGATTGCATCGAAACACAACTCATAAGGCCTGGTGATGGTTCATAGAGGTGACAATTTTTTTCCCATTAAAGTTGGTTTGGTTTGGTTTGATTTTCATATCATGGGTCAAACGGATTATGTTAACTGATTTAACTTTAAAGGAAACAGGCCGACCATATTAGAAGTCATCGGCAGGGTACTTAAATGCACAGAACCTCCTAAAGTGCTTTATTAAAATATGTTAGATTATTTATAAATAAAAAAAATGATAAAAAATAGTTGGTGGGACGACTGGACCCAATCTGCTACCATACACCTCCATATTGCCACCTCAACTAAAAGAATATGATATTCATATCCCTTTTCAATAAACGTAATCATGCAAAGGCATACTGCAATATATAAAATAACCCAATGGATAATATAAACAAGCTTGATTAAGGATGTACAAGGTAAAACATACTTCTGTTCTATTCTATGTGTAGAAAAAGTGGAATCTAATTACAAACATCTAAAGGAAAGACACCAAAAATGAAAACGATGCATACAATCTTCATAGGATTTGTTATTTATTAAAAATCTACATAAGGCTGACATAGGCTGCCTCAAGTATAGAATTCAAGAATGTTGACCATGGTATGAACGGATGAACCACCATAACATTTATTTTTCGGAAGCAGTATGATAATCATAACACTAATCTATATCTTTTTTGTTTTTACACAATGAAACCTGCAAAAGCGCGTCAGTTTATGCATGCAGTGTGTATCAGTGTATGAGCGTATAATCTAAATAACACGTAGACATCACAATTTCAGAGTTCATTTTCATCACCATAATGATATGCATATTTTCATAAAAATACCAAAGCATTATAAGTTATGGCTTAGACAATTGCTTCCAATAGGTAAACTGAAATCTTACAGCATAAGATTTACGTCGCTTTAACGCTTCACGTGCAAGGTCCTCATCTCCCTTACTAAGAGCAAGTTGTGCTCTTTTGTACCTATAAAATTTGATTAATAACCATGTTATTTGCAAAAATATAAATTTCTAATCATATAAAAAACCATAATTATTTGCAAAAATACAAAAACTGTGTGTGTCGAGTCACTCACCAATCCTCAGAAGCTTGCTCAGCAGCTTTATATTTGTTCTCCAACCGCTTTTGAGATGCTAAAACCTTTCTAAGTAGAAAAAGAGGGACATGATAGTCGATTTACCTTTCATAATGTTGTTGTACCAAAACCAATCATGTGAAACGATTTATTTTTAACATTTAAATGTCACAATAAAATCAAGAATGCATACTTGGGCTGTAGCTTGCCGCATCTTTATTAAATCATCATTCATTTCGGTAACGGCTTGCTCTAAGATCTTTTCTGGGTCTTCAAAGGTGCTAATGAGTGCACTTGCATATGACTGTGCTTGTAAATGATAGAAAAAGAATATAGGTTCACACGTTTAGAAGTACGCTATGTATGAAAATGAAAGTAAAAACACACACAAAAAAAAAAAAAAAAAATCATTTGACATTATGTCTTGATAACCTTGACAACTCGTGAAAAACGGTCAAAAAGATTCATCCGGATGCTGTTACAGCGTGTAGTACTCGGGTGAGCTAGCCTTATTCCTCTAACCTTCAAAGCTCCAACTAAAATACATACAAAAAAAAGAAAATAACTAAACAGACGATTATAGCTCATATCTATACCCAATAAATAAGTAGCTGGTGGCGCCACGTGTTACAATTCTACGACCCCAAGATTCTTTTTTCCTACTTCTCACATATCACCCCTTCGTATTCTATCTCTTATTTTTGTAAATATATTATTATCTAAAAATATCATTTTATAATTTCTGAAATTTTAATTACTAACTATTTAATATTTCTTTTATTCAACCTGTGTAATAAACGGGTTCCAAACCTAGTTAAGACTAATATATAAGAATACATGAATGAGGAAGTACACTGTACACAGATAGGAGATGCACACATTTGTCACAGTGCATAAAACAAGAAAGTTAGACCATCTGTGTACATTAAACCAGTCTACCGGGACATTCGGATGTGTGTTTAATCTGATTATTACCAAACTAAGTTGCAATTAAGTACTTGATAGTGTTGGTGTGGAATGATCATGATTCCAACTGGGTAATTTACAAATCATCGGTGTCAATATAATCAGATTTTGAGAGAGTAAAACATTGATTGAGAAAACCAATTACTGAGATAAGCCTATGTGTTATGTTGTAGTTTATGTGAAATGTGAAAAAAAAAGTGTGCCACGTAGGCACAAGGGCTTTCACATTTCACACCTCCAACCTATGTTGCGGTGAACCACACCCCCTAGCACCCCCACCCCCATAGTTGTTAATGGCGAATAGCGACAATTAGCAATAAGGTACCTATATGCTACATAGCGAATAGCGATAAATAGCGGGCGTCTATTTTATAAATGGCGATACACTAGAAAAGTTTTAATTTTTTTTTATATGTATATTATATCAAAATACCCTGATATATATATGCTATTTTACATGTATATTTAACAAAAACCTAAAATCCAGATATTTT
The DNA here is from genome assembly GCA_030545235.1 of Helianthus tuberosus. Lineage (NCBI taxonomy): Eukaryota > Viridiplantae > Streptophyta > Magnoliopsida > Asterales > Asteraceae > Helianthus > Helianthus tuberosus. The sequence continues at coordinate 59,754,690 of CM060380.1, forward strand.
ATAGCTATATTTAATTGCTATTTATATTAAAAAAAAAACTGTCACTGTTATCGGTATCTATCGCTACAACCCTGATAGCGAGTCCACACCTATACGCTACTTAGCGCGCTATAGCGATCGCTACGCTGGCTATTGACAACTATGTCCACCCCTTGCAGCCGATCGTTCGCCAACCAACCAGCTCTCACCTTCTCCGCCCCACGGTCGCGCCCCGCCGTGCTGATGTTCCCTGCCCGCCCCCGTGACCTGGCATCCCCTCCGCGCCCACAACACACGGTCTAAATATAGAATTGTACACTTATCTATAGTTTTATTATATGCACATCCAAACAATGCATTCCAACACAAACTCTTAAGTATTCTTAAAACAATCAACCTCACAGATAATACCGAAAACTAGGGTTTATATTAACACCCCAGAACAGAATGTTGACTTGTAATGGGTATGTTGGAATTAATGAGTAGGTTACCTCCAGAACCCAAGAAGGAAGTTGTGTAAGTTGGAAAGGTGCAGAATCCTAATTTGGAAGAAGAATCCTGCAATGAAGCTGATGTGGTGGAAGCCATACTTAACCCTGCAAAAGGTGCTCTTATTGCCATTGTAATCTCTCTCCGATCAGTTCAAACAAAAATCCCCCTTTTTGTGACAGAAAAATCCGTAATTGCAAACAGGATACAGAAAGAGAATTGATAGCAGGTGTGATTGGGGATTCTACTTGTGGTGGTGATTACTTGAAAACAAAATTATGTGATTTTAATAAAATATTTTATTTCTCCATATATTATTATTATATAATATAATAATAATAATAATTTAGATTTTTAGGGCATGTTTGGGATTGCTTGACCTTGTTAACTTGTTAACTTTTACAAGTTAAAAAGGTGTTTGGTGTACCGATGGGGTGGTGGTTCATTAGTAAAGATAAAACCTTTAAAACACCTAGGTTGAGAAGGGAAAAGTCTTGGGTTCAAGTCCAACAGACGACAGAGGATTAAAGAAATTAGCCATTAAAAAAAAAGGCGTTTGGTGTAGTGACTTTTGCCCTTGTTAGGACTTTTTGAAGATATTAAAAAGGAATTTTTGAGAAGTTAGGCGAATATGACTTTTTGCAAACTCCTTGTAACTTTTTGCAAAGAGTTAAATGTCATTTTAGTCCATGTGGTTTGGGTTATTTTGCCAGTTTAGTCCAAAGGTTTCATTTTTCGCATCTGGGTTCAAAAAGGTTTCATCGTTGCCATTTTGGTCAAACTGACTTAACCCCCATCCATTCACCTTTGTTAAGTCAAGGGCATTTTAGTCATTTCCCTAACTATATTTTAATTAATCCTTTAATATTTCCCTCCCTATTTATATTTATATATAATAAATAAAGAAATACATAAATTATATATATATATATATATATATTATACAGACACCTGCATCACCCTCCATCTTCACCATAGCCTCACCACTACCACCATCACCACTACTGCCACCACTACCACAGCCTCACCACCACTACTACCGTCACCACCACAGCCTCACCACCACAACCATCACCACTACTGCCTCACCACCGCTTCACCACCACTGCCTCACCACAACCATCACCACCACCCGCTTAACCATCACCAACATCACCATCACTTGCACTCGACCACCAGCATCACCATCACCTGCGTTGGTGACCGAAACTAACCCCAAATCCTCAAGCACCTTAGATTTCAAATCCACCAAATTGATTGTTGAATCTCCCCTGCCATGGAAAATCGATAGAGGGGTTTTGTTTAGAATCGAAAAACAAGTGGAATGATGGAAATAATTACCGTTAATGGTGTCGGATTGGACGCCAGAGAGTTTGTCGGAGTTGGAAGTAATTGATAGCACAACAGCAACCACTGTAATAATCAACTACTGTTTGATAGCCAAATTGGATTTCTTTGCTTGCTTGAAGGTGTAATAATCAACTACTATTTGCGAAATTGTGATTACTTATGGAAGTAATTGATAGCACAACAACAACCACACTTTAATTAACTTGTTTTGTTGCCACTTTAATCAAACTTATTATAAGTCACTAGTTTTAGACTGCATATTTTCATACTGAACGTGTATTGTGATGTTGGGTTCTGGATCTGCTTCTCCGACGGTGTATCTGGAAATGTCCAATTTAGAGAGCACATGGGCTGGGTTCTTGAGTCGTAACATCCAATTTATAGAGCACATGGGTAGTCGATGAAGTAGCAGCCATAATTACACCTAAATTAGGTAGGTTTTGGAGGGATTATAGGTGGGATTTGGCCACCAAAGGAAGGAAAATCTGACATGGGGAAGGTAGTGTCGGGAGAGAGTTTTCTAGAGGGAGAAAGTAAAGAGAGAGGGAAGGTGGGCAAATGAAAATGGGAGGGAAAAAAATAAAGGTTTAATTAAATGAAAAGAGGAAATGACTAATGTCACACCCCGATATTTATAGCTCAGCCCGGTGGGGAGTATCGTGACATAAGATTGGTATCGTCATGGTCAAACATACACAGAATAGCACAGCGAAAGTCTTGGAATATAAAATATTATTACAAACCCAAATGTCTGAAAATATCAAAGTATTAATTATAGACAAGCTTGTAATATCAAATCCACATGCGGATCATTTCAGAATGTATAAAATGAAATTTAGCAGACTTTAAGGCATCTTTAAGGATTTGCAAGATCCTCTATTTCGACACCGAGCAGCCCCCAGCCTATTACGAGTAGTACCTGTCACTTAGTCTTTTGAAAATACGTCAGTTTACACTGGTAAATACAATTAACCGACTCATTTGAAAATGTTTTATGAAAATTGGTTTAGGTGCACCAGGCACGAAAATCTTTTATAACTCGGGATATTTACATTTATAATCTTGTATATTGAATTACATGTTTTCCATACATATGGGGCCCAGTACAGAGACTGAGACATGATTAACCGACACACCACTTATAAACACATAAAGGAGTTATCCCCAACTTGTGGGTAATTAATATTCTAGTATTGGCATCTTTTCGGTGTATACCTACACCTTGCGCATCGGTCGTGGCCATTAGCAGTTTTAATGAGCCGAGGATATATCCAGGACATGGTCGCATTAACCCCCAATGTTTAAATTATCAACAAAACAGTATCAAAACGGGTTATGTGGATTTACTAGCCACAATCCGGTATTTGATTGATCCCACACCGACCAAGCGGTAATAATTTACCGTATCTCAAGCCCGTATAAGGGAAAATAAGTTAAAAGTATTTACCTGAGCTAATACTTGATTCACAGCAAAATAACTCAGTCGTATCCAATCTAACTAAATGCATGTAGCTTTTACCGGGTGACTCTAGTATGGAATGATGGTAATATATAACCAATTCAGAATGCTAACGGTCTTATTTAAGTCGTAGACTTAGACCGGCTAGCTTAAAGTATCTAAAACGGTACGATACGCTAGATTAAGCGATGACCGGAATAGAATGTTATTTAGACCCAAAAAGTATGAAGACTTGTATAATATGGGTAAACTAAGTACATTCTGGATTTTGAAGTAAAAATGATAAGGTTAAACCCGTTTCGGCAAACTTACGTAAACTAGTTACGTAAGTCTAATCGTACGCGTATAAGCGATAACGAGTAACCGGATTGATCATGAACAAGTTCCATATGCCAATATACTTTAGACAAGTTATAATATCAGTGGGATATCAAATTGTATGCCCATTTAGGTTTTAAAATCAAACTATGCCTCGTAAGGGCGTTTTGGTCATTTTACGACGTATAAAAGGAACTTGAGTACAATCTGATGTTACGATCATAAAAATTCTTTGAAAATACTTTATTTATGATATAATATCAGTATGATATCAAACATATGTGTGTTTTATAGTTCAAAACCAAACTATGCTCCGTAGGGGCATTTTGGTAATTTCACACATAGTTTTGAAGGCTAATTTGGGAATCTGAGTTTTTAACATATACCTACTATAAAAATATTTAAAATGATTTTTAAAATCAGTAGGTAACAAGTCTTGATTGGTAGTTATGGTTTCAAACCATACTACGCGTCGAAACGGCGTTAAAGTCGTTAAATGACGATATTTGCGATCTTTTAGAAAAACTGATGTTATGATCAGGTTTATATAACCAAAATATGTTAATTAATATAAAATATCAGTAATAAAAAGTTTTTGTATGAAAATTGTTCTTTTAAATCATTTTAGGTGCAAAAAGGGCATTATCGTCATTTAAGGACGTAATTCAAGAACGTATGCGTAAACTCAATTTGTAAACTGAATAGACATCCCAAGTTATCCTATTTATGATATTATATCAGTAGGCAATAAGTTCGGTATGAAAAATTATGCTTAAAACCGATCTATGCGCCTAAAGGGCATTTTGGTCAATTTTAAAGCATAAATTACGATATTGCACGCAAACTTAGTTTATGATCAGGTTCGTAACATCAAAATATGTTAAACATGTTAACATATCATTAACTAAGTTGTTTTCAAGCTTATTGGTGTCTAAAACCTCATTTTCGCTAAAAAGGGCATAATAGTCAAAGTACGGCATATTAACGGAACATGCGCAAAAGCTCAGATTTCTAGTATGATCGTGTAATATAACCTTATAGGGTTATGCTACATTATATAAAGATCATAACGGAACCTAAAATCAGTAGCAAACTAATCTAATTCGGTTCATAATCGAAAGTCAACGTAGAAGTCAAACTTCGCGACTTTCGGTTGCGAACCGACCCTATTACTAGAATTGACGAGCCGAACATGTTTACACATGTTCTAATAATTATTACCAAGTTGTTTAAATGATAAAACGTATTTTAGAATACTTCTAAACGCATATCGCACTTATTTCAAAAATTGCCCCGTTGACTTTTTAAAACAATATTACGTTGACTCGTCAATTGACCAAGCAAACGTGATTCTTAGGAGGTGCCCTTTTGAGGGTTTAACACCTACCTAATTACGATAGCGTAGCCATGTTCGTTGCGAACAATGTCTTGACCGTTTACGGTCTAACTAAAAGTCAAAGCGTTTATCATAAACGCTTGACTTTTCGGCTTTTTAAGCCAAATAAAAGAACTAGTCGCGAAAGGAACACTTAAAAGTGATCCTAGGGACTGAAAATAACTCAGAGGATGCTCCCAATATGCTCAGGAACTTCCAAGTTGAGAGAATAGGAAGAATGAAGAAGAGGTGCAAGTGAATTATGGTGAAGAACACCTCTATATATAGTAATTGGAAAGTTGTAGATGATTGCCAAGTGTTTAGGGGATTCACTAGGATCATTACAGGTGTATTTTAGGTTTTAGAATCAGTATACGAGCCCCTAGTTTAAATTAAATGGTTTAGAAGTCTTTGTGTGGAGAATAAGGAAATAAAGAAACAAAAACAAAATAAAAAAAATATAAATTGTTGCTGCTGTTGTTTGCTGCTGTAGCGGCCCGCGAGAGCAGACCCAGGCCGTGTCGCGGCTCGCGAGGGTGTCCGGCCCAGCCTTACAGGTTTGGCAGATTGACAGTTCTCTGTTGTCTTTATGCATATATTTAACTTTCAAAAGTGTCATTTTTGGCACAATACTTTATGTATCCATTATATTATGTTAATATAAGGTACATAAACTTCTAATGGCCCATCTGGAACATCCGGTAGAATGACCGAGCATCACGGAGTTCCCCTTAATTTGCGAACTCGCGCGCATTATCGTGAAACGACATAAAAGTCTTACATGGCCAGTATTAGACACTCCCGAGGGTATGACCGAACATCTCGGAGTTTCTAGTTCGCTTAAATGGTCACTCAAAGGTGCAGTTTTAGACGTTAACGCTTTTGGCCCCTTTAATGTGCAAACTTGCATGTATTATCGTTTAATAGCATCAAAGCCCTATGTAGCCCATATTAGGCATTCCCGAGAGTATGACTGCACGTCATGATGCTTCGAGTTCATTAAAAGGTCACTCAGAGGTATAATTAAACATGTTGACGCTTTTAACCCCTTTAACTTGCAAACTTGCGCGTAACATCACTTATTGGCATAAAAGCCTTAGATGGCCAATATTAGGCATTCCCGAGAGTATGATCAAACATCATGAAGCTCTCGGTTTGTTAAAAAGGTCACTCAGAGGTAAGAATTAACATGTTAATGCTTTTAATCCTTCGTCGCGCAAACTTTCAATTAATTACGCAAACGGCTCCTCTCGACCAACGAGTGGCTGATTTGCGAATATGAATACCGTGTAAGGTCATTCAGAGGCTTAGTTTAAGCATGTTGACACTTTCAGTCCTTCCACATTCAATTTTTTGATTTTTTTCGCAAAATTAGTCTTTCTTAGTCAACGTTTGACTTCATTAGGGTTTAGTACACGTGTCAACACATCATTGAACATGATTTTACGAGGTGTTACAACTAAAATGCCCTTGACTTAACAAAGGTGAATGGATGGGCTTAAGTCAGTTGGACAAAAATGGCAATGATGAAACCTTTTTGGACCCAGATGCGAAAAATACAACCCTTGGACTAAACTGGAAAAATGGCCCAAACCACAGAGACTAAAATGACATTTAACTCTTTTGCAAAAGTCAATAAAGAGGCTTGAAATGGAATCCCAAACACCCAGTTAGTCCTTTATATTTATATTAATTTTTAGCGGTTATCATTTGTCTAAGGTTATGACAAAAATTGTACTTTATGTTTAGAATTTGTTTATTTTTTTCGTACTTTGCATTAATAGATGTTAAGTCTGGTCATTTGCAATGCATATGAGGGTATTTTCATACTTTAAACCTTCTAGGGGCAATTTGTGTAGTTAACTTAAAGATTTGACATGATCTATAAATGAATATGTACCATGGTTACCATTTAAAACTTATCATCTCCTTATATTTCTTTCCTAAAATGTCATCTTCATTTTTGGTGTAAGAAGGGGCCACCAAAATTAACATCAGGCAAACATGGAATCAACATACGCCACACCATACCTTTATTTGACACATCTTCATCATCCCTTGTGAATTTTTCTGAGAGGTACCATTGGAATTGAGGGAGATAAAAGATGGTCCATGATTGAACGATGATTATATAATTGATTTGAGGCGATTGTGGACCCCTGAAAAGTCGAGACTTGAGACGGCTATGGAGCCAAGCCCTTTGGCGCCCTCTTCATCCGGAGGAATTTGATTGGGCTAACAAGGCTTCAACATTGGGTCCACAATTGGAGCCATTTAATCCCCGCCATTGCACTCACAGTAGCACCATTGGCACCCCGAGGTAATGTTAAGGCGTTATCAAGCTGATGTGGAGAGAGGGCACCATTCCACACCACCCATCCTAAGAGGGGTAACATATTATTTTTGTATAGACATCTTTTATCATGTTACATGACATTTACATATCATTTATTAGTTGAAATGAAACTATATTATTTTATGGACCGGTTAGATCACACCTACATGCTTGATTATTTTACTTACTAGACCATACCTTTCCATCCATACCCCCTTTCTATACTTATGTTGAGCCGAAGGACTACATGGTTGTTTTGACTAATGTGATGAACTAGTATTAGAGCCTGCGCTCCGTGGTGGGGCTGTATAAGGGTGCCGATAAGGATGTATATGTGTTATATTATATATCGATTGTTATTATAGATTATGAAGGCTTTAATCTAAACGACGGTAAAAATAAGCAATCAACATGATTAAGTAAATATGTCTAAAGTTAAAAGTTCGTTTTAACTATAATAAGGTAAATAATAAAATAATTAAATTTGTTACCAGATATATTGAAGGGTTAATTTAGACCATGTAGGTTTTAATCTAAACACCAGTAAAAATAAGCAAGCAACACGATTAAATAACATGTCTCGAGTTAAAAGTTAGTTTTAGTTATAATGAGTTAAATAAATAAGAAGTAAAATAAAAACGATAAAAGAACAAATATTTGTTAAAAAAAAGAAAAAAAAATTATCTTTATTAAACTTCAAGTGTCGTATCACACATGATAAGTTTGGGGGTCGAAATCGTTTAAAGAAAAAAAAATACTTTTTTAAACTTTCGTATGATAAATCTATTAAAGTTCATGTATATTAACAGAAATCCTTTATAAAAAATTTTATTAGAGTTTAGGGGCCATATGATAACTATTAAAACTTAGGGCTAGAAACATAAATTAATTAAAGAAAACAAATAATAATAATAGTATATCCATACAAATTTACATTGTCTAATAATTAGGGATGGCAAAAAAGCCCAAGCCCGACGGGTATACTCGAAACCCGAAACATACGGGTCGGGTATACCCGAAGCCCAATGGGTATGGGTCGGGTACGGGCTTAAAAAAATCGGGTACGGGTATGGGATTTAGTGATACCCGCCCGATACCCGGCCCATTTACCCGAATAATACCCGAAAGCATCATATTATAGATTTCCATATATATAAACTTAGTACATGTACTTATTACTTTCTCTATAGTCATATGTGGATATGTATTTGGCAGGTGCTTAGTGAACAAATAACTTATTTTGGAGCATGTATATTGGATATGGAAGCTATCACCCTTTATTATGTGGATGTTTATGCAATTAGGTGGTCCTGATACAATTACTTAATTAAGTAATCGTTTTGATTTAGTTTGGTATATGTGGCCTGAATATGATATGTAAGTTATTAATCACATTTTCATTTGTTATAGTCATTAAAATTGTAAATTATATAAACATCAAAGTAAAAATTGCACATTTGCCCCCAACGGGTATTTTTATGAAATTAACGGGTATACCTGATACCCGCAGGTATGCCCGATACCCGACGGGTAATTACCCGATAAATACCCGACGGGTAACGGGCCGGGTATGGGACAAAGAATTACAACCGGGTATGGGCTTGGGATTACCAATACCAGGCCCAAGCCCGGCCCATTGCCATTCCTACTAATAATGAATTAATATTGTATAGAATTAGAAATGTTATAATATAGAATAACCAAGGAGGTGTGGGCCCTAAGATCTTTTGGATGTGTTAATGTTTAAATGTACACCCCTATCATTTTATTTTGACATCCTGACATGTATACGATCCCGTATATGTGTATACGAGTTGTATACTAGTAAGGAAATGTCAAAGAGTGTGTTTGGTTGCGCAAGTATACGACCCGCATACATGTATATGAGTGTCACACCCTAACCGATGGCGGAAACATCGGAGTGACGAAAACGAGATTGCTCATTACACACAACACTAAAAGTGACAATAGAATTTAGATAAACCGATTTCATTTCACAACAAGTGTCATATTACAATACAAGGAAATTCAAATAAAACATGTTCAAATACAACAAAGCAAATTGCAATATAACATAGTACAAAATTTGATACACCATTTTAATCTAAATATTTTTAGATGTGTATCTAAAGCATCGTTGCTACGCCCATTTTAATATCATCATCATCCTGCAATACGTTAAAAAAACATGGTTCAATACAACGTATTGGTGAGCATACAAGTTTTGATACATAGCATAAATAATAAAGTTTAAACGAATCCACATGGCAAACTAGTTATTCAAGAAAAACATTAAACTGGCATGTGGACAAACAAGTCAACCCAAAGTTTAACCCAAGTAAAAGACTTAACATGACCCCACGTTCACAGGCGGTGCATTACTCCTTTAGCGCTATACATGTTAAGGGTAGGCTCGTACGAAGTTCATGACAAGTTCAACACAAAACGTATAAACCCATATTAAAGTATCAAGTACAACGTATGCATGCATGTATTGGATTGTTTGTGGATTTGATAAAGTCTAAGTGTAACTGTGTAGGTTTATAAGTTAACATATTGCACCCAAAGTGTGAAATTGAAAGAGGGAATGCGAGTATACTCACGGTTTTGCTAAATCTTCAGTAGAAATCCCGTGAGCGTAGTTTTGGCAGGAGTAGGTAGGCATAGTACAGGAACGCCAATGTTATGATGGGATTAGTACAGGAACACCAAGGTCACCCTACAGGGTAAACGAAGGCGTGAGTCGGAGTTGGAGGATTTAGTTACATAATTTAAAGTACTTAGTGTAATATGAAATTAATAAATAAAAATAAATAGAAAGTGTATTCTGTTCGTACACTTGTCCCGACACTGAGTTTCTGTGTTTTTACGGGTCCTAGTTTGCCCGACAGAATCAGTTACAAGGAACACGAAATCAGAATAACAGAAACGCAAATACGAATTGTTCGGACGAGAGATTCTACAACGATTGTGCTATTCGTACGAATGTGCCATTCGTACAAAAGGGACACTTCGTACGAGAGGGACTGTTTGTGGCAGATTCTCGTCTTGAACGTTTTAACTAATTAAACAGTTATGTTTGTGATTTCTGTTAGGTTTATTAGTTATAATAATAGTATATTAACAGTCCAATATGTTTATATGGTTTATAGAAGTCATGCATGGAGGTTTAACCTCATTAATGATCACCAAAGCACAAATTAGTTGACTTGGTTAACTGATCGGTTGGTCATGATTACAGAATTTAAAAGACAGAATATAAAGGTTTAACTAAACAACCGAACAATGTACAACCCAGGTGTGCCAACACGACATAGAAAGAATTAACTAAGTGTCGGAGGCCGGACGTGGTTCACTTGTTTTAGGTCTAGGAGATTGTTTGGGTGTTCGTTACACGAGTTAAGTGAGGTGGTGGATCTAGATTGGAAACCAAGGTTCCCATAGAACACACACTAATGTTCCAGAATCAACTATATTGAAAATAGAGGTCTGGACAATCATCCAACACTTAAAATCGTCGGAAATTGGAGAAACAGTTGTGTTCGTCCGAACTGGGAGTCCCCTTCGTACTAGAGGGATGTCCCTCTCAGATGAGTGAGCCTGCCTTTTGGACGAACTGGGCAGTTTATAGGTAAAATCAGTTCGTTTTTGTTTGAACTGATTACCTACTCGGCTGAAATTGGTTCTAACTTGAATCCTGTCACACCCCGATATTTCCACATGAACCGGTGGACCCGGTGGGGAGTATGGTGACGTAGTTGATATCATCATAGACAACTAAACACATATATAGCACAACGGAAGGATTGGAAGTTTAATTACTATTACAACCCAAAATGTTCAAAGTACGAAATGAAAGAATATACAGGCGGTTGTAAAAGAGATCCACAGGCGGACCATTAAATAAATACATAAAACAGAGTTCGACAAACTTTAGGCATCTAGGGATTTGCAAGATCCACTTATTTAATGCCAAGTAGCTCCAGCCTATTTCGTGAGGTACCTGTCACTTAGTCTTTGGAAAATACGTCAGTGTACACTGGTAAATACAATTAACTGACTCATTTGAAAACATTTATATAAAATTGGTTTAAGTGGTTGAAGCACTAAAATTCTTTTATAACTTGGGACAATTTCATTTAAAATCTTGTATACAGATTTACATGTTTGTCATACTTTTGGGGAGGTTTGAAAGCTGGTCATGATTAACTGACTCACCACTTATAAAACCCACAAAGGAGTTATCCTCAACTTGTGGGTAATTTAATATTTAGCATTTGCATCTGTCGGGTGTATGCCTACACCCCGTGCATAGGTCATGGCCATTAATAATTTAAATGAGCCGAGGATATCCAGGACACGGTCGTTAACCCCCAAAATTTATGTTATCAAACAAAACAGATTAAAACGGGTTATGCGGATTTATTAAATCACAATCCGACTAAATGATCTCATACCCGACCAAGCAGTAATAATTTACCGTATCCCAAGCTCGTATAAGGGAAAATAAGTTAAAAGTATTTACCTGAGTTTAAAATGTAAGAAAGTTCTACTCAGCCGTATGTTACTAAGACTTTATGCAGGTATCTTCTACCGAGGTTACTTAATCTGAAATGAAGGTTTTATTAACCTATATGAGGATACTAACGGGTCTTATTTAAGTCGAGAACTTAGACCAGTTAGTTTTATGGATGCTTTACGGTATGAAATGCTAGATTAAGCGGAGACCGGAATGGAATGCAATTTAGACCCGACAAGTATGAAGACTTGTGTAACATGGGTAAACTAAATACATTCTAGTTACATAAACCGAACCGAAGGCGTATAAGCATAAACGGGTAACCAAATGAGTCATATACAAGTTCCATATATTATTATTCTTAAAATATGTTATGACATCAATAGGATATCAACATGTATGCCCAAAAAGGTTTAAAAACCGAATTAGGCCCCATAAGGGTATTTTGGTCATTTTGAAGTTTATAAAAGGGGTTTAAAGATAAACTGAAGTTCTGGTAAAAAACATTCTGTAAAAATATTTAATTTATGATGTTATATCAGTAGGATATCATACATATGTGTGGTTTACCATTTATGGCCAAACTATGTCCCGAAAGGGCATTTTGGTCATTTTACATATACCTTTAGGGACTTAATTGGGATTCTGAGTTCAAGACTTATACCTACTGTAAAAATATTTAAAATCATTTATGAATTCAGTAGGTAACAAGTCTTGGGTGCTAAATATGGTTTTAAACCATACTATGCACCTAATTAGCGTAAAAGTCGATATTTGACGATAATTCCAAAGTTTAAGCGATTCTGAGATTTTGACCAACTTTAATTGGTCAAAATATTTTATTTTTCATAACACATCAGTAGCAAAAGGTTTTGCATGTTAATTATATGTAAAACTCATTTTATTTGTGAAAAAGGGTATTATCGTCATTTATAGACTTATGCAAGAACTCAATGTAAAGGTTAGTATATAATCTGACCCAACATCCCAATAATTCCTAAAAATGATATCACAACAGTAGATAAAGAGTTTTGTGTCAAATTTTATGTTAGAACTTGATATACATGCCAAAGGGCATTTTAGTCTTTATAAAAGCACAATTTTTGATTATTTGCATAACATTAGTTTATGACCAGAATGTAAATGCCAAAATATTTTAAATATGTTTACTAATCAGTACCTAATCCATTTGCATGTTTGTTTATAATAAAAATCTCATTTTTAGACCAAAGGGCATACTAGTCTAAAATAAGCATAATATCGGAAACATGCATATAATTCAGATTACTAAGTGACCATGTAACATAACCTCAGAGGGATTTGCTACCACATAATATGGTCACAAAGGAACCTTAAGACATAGAGAAAATAAGCTAGTTCGGGTCAGAACTGAAAGTCAAAGAAAAAGTCAAGCTTTTGCGACTTTCGGTTGCGAACCGAGCTTAAACTTAGAATTGTCGGGTTGCACATGTTTAGATATGTTCTATTAATGTTTACAAAGTTATTAAAGTTACAAATCATGTTTTATAATCTCTACATTATCAGATTTGATTTTTATTTTAAAATCTGACTAGTTTGACTTTTTATTTAATTACTTTGACCCGACAATTAACTAAGTAAACGTGGTAATTAGGAGGTGCCCTTTTGAGGGATTAACACCTACCTAATTACAATCACGTAGCCATATTCGTCTCTAAAAATGACTGGACCGTTTAGGTCTAAACCGAAGGTCAAAGCCGTTTTGCGACAACTTTGACTTTCGATCTTTAAACGCATAAAAACCAAACAAGAGTGACTAAGGACACTTACAAAGGGTCCTAGCTCGAAGATTAAACTAGAAGGAGCTTCCTTTTTGATCAGGAACCTCAGAGAAAGTGAGAATAGATGATTTTGAAAGGTGCAAGTTCAAGTGAAGCAACAAGACACCTATTTATACTAATTCATGGAGTTCTAGGATCAGTCCAGGTGTTTTTTAATCATTCTCAGATCATTCCAAGTGTCCTAGTGTCAGTAAATACCATCAAACAACCCCTGGTTTCGAGTTTCAGGCATGCAATGTCGGTTTGTGTGGGCTGCAAGTCTGAAACATGCAGCTATCCTTATTTATATTACTGGGCAGTCTCTCACGGCCCGCGAAGAAGATAAGGGTAAGCTTACGCGGCCCGCGACTCTCCTTCGAACAGGTAAAACAAGTTTCCACTTTGGCAGTTTCAGTCCCTGGTCCTTTATAACTTTATTTAACTTTCATTTTTGGCATTCTTGGCCCCTAAAGTTAGTTTTAATGATCTTGAAGGTTTAAATAAACACCGTTAAGCTTTTGTTCGGTTAAAGGTCACCCGAATACACTAGTTTCTCTTGTTGATGCTTTTAACCCTTATTCTTGAAATCTTTTATAATTATCACCAAATGATACCGAAACCCTGTAAATTTATTATCATGTATTCTCGGGAGTATAAACGAACATTACGAAGCCCCGGGTTCATTAAAAGGCCACTCAGAGGTAAGAATTAACATGTTGACACGTTTAACCACTTTATCTTGTAAACTTTCGATTTCTTTTACAAACGGTTTCTCATGTCCAATTATTTACTTGTTTGAGACTATGAACATCGTGTAAGGTCAATCAGAGGCATGAGTTTAGCATGTTGACACTTTTAGTCCCTCCGCATACATATTTTCACTGTTTGTCAACTTTAGTCCTTCTAACTTAAACTTTTACACGTTTAGAGTTTTGGACACGTGTCTTCACATAATTGGACACGATTTTACGAGGTGTTACAAATCCACAGTTACTGACTTAGCTTATGAGCTCGAAGAACCTCAGATCCAACTGAGTTTGAAGTTAGAAGTTTGTTCAAAAATGATTTTGTAAGATCTACTTCACCTTCTACTTGGTCCTCAACTGATTTTGAAAGTTCATCCAGTTGCCATAGCAGATTTGGAAAACCAAGTGAAGATTCGTGAATAATCTTGTAAAAAGTTTGATAAAACAGAAGAAGAGTAGAAGAATCAAGGAAGAAATCAGTTGATTACGAGCTAAATACTCACTTAGAAGTGACTAAGATGAGTTCTAAGTGATCTACTCAATGTTAGCTCGAGAGAGAATTTCAGGTGTTGAAGGTTTGGAAGTGAAAGAATGGACTTGTATTTATAGACTGGAGTGGCAGGTTGGGACGGATGCACCTCGGATGAATGGGCCAGGCCCATTCGCACGAAAGTGCCAGGCTCAAAGGCCCAATGTCCAATTTTGTTTGATCTTGTCGGTTTTAAGCGTTTTAAGCGTATAAGTGCATTGTATAAGTGTTGTGCATAAATAAAGGAATGTATACATGTATTTTGCATGTATAAAAAGTATGAATACGGATGAATTTGTGTGTAAATGACATCAAGTTTGTACGTAACACGAATAATCGACAAGTATTTATGAATGATGATCAGCACAAGTATATATAAAAGATAGAATTTTCATTATGATCCAAGTCTTGGATTATGTAACACCTCATAAAATCGTGTCCAATAATGCATTGACACGTGTCCCCAATCCTAATGATGCCTAATGATGGCTAGGAGGGACTATTTTTGCCAAAAATGAAAACTATGAATGTGGAGGGACTAAAAGTGTCAACATGATGAAACTACGCCTCTGAGTGACCTTACACAGTGTCCGTATTCTCAAATGAGCCACTTGTTGGACGAGAGGAACCGTTTGTGAAATCGTTTGAAAGTTTGTACATTAAGGGGTTAAAAGCGTCAACATGTTAATTTATACCTCTGAGTGACCTTTTAACGAACCGGGAGCTTTATGATGTTCGGGCATACTCTTGGGTGTGCCTAATATTGGCCATGGATGGTATTTTTATACCTTTAATAACAATACATAAGCATATGAAAGTTTAGGGGCTAGAAGTTGTTGGTGCCTACGTCTGTCGACTTCGTCTTGTATCGAGTCTTGTACTAGAATTGTTAGATCAGGGCACGTTGTTCGAGAAAATAGGATTTATGTGTTGAAGGGTTAATTTCGCTTGAAAGTGGCACGTGCCATTTCAAACGAAATCAACATTGGTAATTTTGCTTGAAATGGCCTATGACACTTTCAAGCGAAATCACCATCTCTATAAATAGGGTTCATGCGAAATCATTTGTAACTTTCATGTTTCCGGTACCGAAGTGCTGCCGATGTGTCTACTGATCTGAAACCTTGTTAAATCAATAATACAAGACATTTAGGAGTGAATCAAGCTGTTTTACAAGTCTATTTCATTGTTTCCGCCTTTGAAATAGATTAGAACTCTTCTGATCGACTCGTTTGGGTCGCAAAACGATCCTACAAGTGGTATCAGAGCTCAGGAGGAAGAGTTCTTGCCAAAACAGCCATAATTTCTGACTTCTACACCTTCTTTTACAAAATTCACAAGTTTTTACGGTCAAAATGGTCTGAATTTCATACATAACATGCAAAACAGTGTTTTAATGAATCCTTGAGAGTATTGGACCTTAATTCAGTTTAAAATTGGTAAAAATCGTAATTTCGTTTGAAAATCAGATCGAATATGATGACGTCAGTAGCATTTCACACAAAATTAGCACTTGATTCCGCTTGAAACTGCTATTTCGCTTGAAAAGTACATTTGTTTTCACACGATATTACCTGATTTCGCTTCAGGGTGTGATTCCGTTTGAGTCATTTCACACGAAATTAGTAATTTCGCTCCAAGTAGTAATTCCGTTTGATAATTTTGTTTGAATCAGCTATTCCGTTTGAATAGGGTTATTCCGTTTCAAAGTGATTCCGTGTGAAAGGGATATTCCGCTTCAAAAGTGATTTCGGTTGAGACTTAATTCCGTTTGAGTTTGGTATTTTGTGTGAAACTGTGTTTTTGAGACTTGTGTTTGTGAAAACAATTTGCCTAATCATGGAAGAAGAATTTTACAATGCGTTTGCCACTCCAGTTGCACTAGTTACAGCTGCTGAAACATTGTACAGTGAGAATGAAACTGGAACTCATCAAAAACCGCCAAAACTTATGTACATTGAAGATTTTAAAGGATGGCAGAATCGATTTGAGAACTGGGTGCAAGCTTATAAGTTTGACGCATGGTGTTCATTAGAGAAAGATTATGAGAAACCGAAAAATGAACGTAGGCTTGAAAAAGCATTTTGTGATTTTTCTGAGAATGATAAATTGAAATATACAAGTGAAAAAATGATGATTAGTATTCTTCAACAAGCGATTAAAGAAGATATCTTTGTTTTACTCCAACATGAGGGTACTGCTAGGTCAATTTGGAATGCGTTAATTCAAAAGTTTAAAGGAAGTGCAGATATGATCAAGAACAAAAAGGCTTTACTTAAAAAATCATTTGACATGTTTGTAGCTTTTGACCATGAAACAACAAAAATGACCATTGATAGATATTGTCATCTTGTTTTGGAAATGGGAAGATTGGATATAAAGAAAGATGATGATGAATGGGTTGATAAACTTGCTGATGCATTACCACAGCAAAAATGGGGAACTTATTTGTTGATCCTTAAACACATGAGAAAATCTGAAAATATGAATCTGGCACAGTTTATACAGAAGATTGAAGAGCACGAGTTGGATATTCAGAAAACAGCAATCATGAAGAATCCAAATGCTCAACAAGATGTCAGTTTATACTACAGAGGAAATAAATTTGAAGCTACTCCCAGCCCAAAAATCCAAACAGGTTTCAGTGCTGATAGTTCTTCTGGAATGAAAGGTAGTACTGTGACTCAGAGTGGTGACATTCATCTTCGTATTCAAGATTTGATCCAAATCATACAACTCCAAGTTCTCAACAGCAGAATTCTACAAATCTGCAGTGCAATGTTACTTTAAACATTCAAAATGGTCAAAATTTGTCTCCAGAAATAGCTAAGCAACACATGGCATCACTCGTTGCTATGTTGGAATCATATGAAAGTTTGATTGCTGGCAAAATTGGAAATCCGATGCTTACAAAAGAAGATTATGACCAAATTGATGTAGAGAAACTTGAGTTGATGGATGTCAAATGGTGTATGGCTAGTGCTGTTAGAAGGGCAGACAAATTTCAACAAATCACAGGTAGAGATAAGTTTCGGGGATTGGCTACATCTCCGTTAGCATTCGACAAGTCAAAAGTTACCTGTTTTCGTTGCAAAGGAAAAGGACACTTTAAACGAGAGTGTAAAAATCAAGAAGCAACAAGAGGATCAGAAAAGAATGATTATTATCAGAAATCAAATTTTCATCAGATTGAACAACAACCATCATCATCTCATACTCTGGAATATGGAAAGAAGAAAGCTTTACTTATTCATCAAGATGATGAAAAAGTTGCAAAGGGATTTAGTTGGGACAAATACATCCCACCTGGTTCAGGTCTTGTTGCCAGAATTCTGGAAGAAGATGAAATCAGATTTAGTTCGAAAAGAATACCGATTTTTCCAGATCTTGGAAGTGATGTTGATACTGATGATGAAGAAGAATACATTAAAAGAACCAGAAAATGTATAGATCCTGATAGTTTTAATTTATTTTTTGCAGATAAAGTTGAGATGCTGAATGAGAAGAAGATTGCCAGACCGAAAAGCGAGCTGGAAGCAATAAGAAAAATAGCTGATGAAAAGGTAAAGATGGAAGCTGAAGGAGTAAATGTTGAACCAGTAACTGAGAAAGTGATAGAAAAAATCGTCGAAGTGGAGAAAATCGTCAAGGTAGAAAAAATTGTTGAAGTTGAGAAGATTGTCGAGATTGAAAAGATAGTTGAGGTCATTAAACCTTGTCTGAAATGTTTGGAGTCTTGCAAACATTGTGAGGAGAAAGACAAGAAGATTCTTGAACTGGAAGAACTGAAAGAAAATTTGTTGTCTGATGTGAAGTACGTGAAAGAATCATATGATGTTTTGAACAAAACAGTTGATGGTTTGAACAAGACAAACAAAGAAGTTGATGCTGCTATGACAATGATGAGTTCTACATTAATGACAAAGCAGAAGGTCATAAATGAGTATATTGAAGATTGTGCAAAGCTAAAGCAGGATTTGGAACTTGAAAAGATTGAGAGTGAAAGAATCAAACGTTTGTTGTTGAGTTATACAACTTGTGATTATTTGATTGATAGAGTTTATCCTACTGTTGCAGGTCTTGAAGCTTTCCAAGATAAGGAGAATGAAGAGGATACTGGTAAGAAACAAAGTGTCAAATATAACAAGTGTCCGCCCCCGATTTGGAATAGTTATTCTCCCAGAAAACCAAATGAGGAAAGATTAAATAAGGCCCTCAACATCAAGTTAAAGTCTGAAATCATTGATGAGTTACCAGACAATATTGATGTCACATTCACAGCGTCTGACACTGATCATGAGTCTGAGTTGTTAAAGAAAGTGGTTGATTAGGTGTTGGATATGGATGAAGAGTCAAAGTCGGAGTCTAAGTCTGAAAGTTCGAGTTCATCAGAAAAGAGTCCGAGTTCACCAGTCAAGAGGGTTTACAATAAAGAATTCCTGTTATCAAAATCTAATTTGAATAACGGACCAATCAAAGTGGCATATACTTTGAATGATTCAGACAAATTATATTCTGATGAGGAATTTCCAATAAGAAGTGTCAAATATAAAATGATCAAACAGGTTTTCAAATTAATAGAAATTAATATTTCTGAAATAAAAGATTTAAATCTTACTGAAAAACCTAAAAAGTACACTTCAAGAGTTCAACAGAGATTGAACAAGAAAAAGGGTTACAGTTCTGGTTCAGGTTATCGAAAGAAACCAAACCATAACGGTAATTTCAAAAAGAATGGCTTAGGTTTTAATTCTTCAGAAAATTATAAAAATGAGAAAAATTATAAATAAAAAACAAAATTTGTTGCAGGAGGAAGCTCAGAAGAAGAACAGAAGAAACCATTCTGGAAACAATCAAATCAAGAGTTTCTCGTTGAGAAGAAAAAGAATATGATGATGAGAAATGATCAAAGAGTTGAGAGAAGAACATGCTTCAAATGTCACAAGATTGGACACATTGCTTGGAATTGCCAACAGTCCAACAACACAAAACAGGGAGTTTCTTTTAACTCAAAATTGAAAGAGAAACAGGTTGATGAAAAGAAACAACTAACTGAGAAATCTAAGATGTTTGAAAATTCAACTTTCGAAACTGGTGAAGTTTCAAAACGTTTTTACAAAAGAAAAGTTGATTTGAACAAACAAAGATGGGTTATAAAATCCGAGAGTAGTTCTGACAGTGAATCTGATTCCATAAAATCAGAGAAGTCATTTGTTGAGAAAAAGGTTGAGAATTTCGTTCCTGAGTTAAACGATGAAAATTTTCCACCTTTGAGAAAGGAAAATCTGAAATAAAAAAGTAGGTTTGAGATTTCAGGTAAATTTTTCTCTGGTAAAGAAGAATTTGATGCTGATAAGGTGTTTAATGAAAATGTTAAACATATTTTTGGAAAAATGGTAGATGGAAAAGTGAAAGGTGCAAAAGAATTTTATCAATCAAAACGTTGGTGGGATAGATGTGTACCAAAATCACCCAAGGATGGTCAGGCTTGGGTGACTGCATTTTCAAACTAAAATTCTGACTTGCCGGAGCTTCCAAGTAGGTAATCGCTGAGCATGAATCGGCATCATTCTTGAAAAATTGTTTTTGAAAAGGTTGACTTGCCGGAGCTTCCAGGTTGGTAAGTGTGGAGCAGGTATCGGCATTTTTTTTGAGAAATTCATGAAAGTGATTTCGGCTTACAAGTGGTTATTGGTTTGTTACTTACAAGTGGTAAATCAGGGACATTAAGTTGTATCTGATTTTCTACAAGTGGTGATATTGTTTGATTTTTAAACTGTTAAAATTTTCAAGTGGCAAAAGAAGAACAATGTGATGAATCCCCTAACCTACAAATGGTTTATTAAATCAACAAAACTTATTTTCCGGAAAAACCATTTGATTAAAACAAACTTAAGTGTTTTGAAATCACAATGGGAAAATAGTTTGTTGTGAGGGGGAGTTCTGATTGTTTATGCCAAGAGGATGGCGAATTGAAGTGATTCGATATCAGTTGTCACTTTACTTGTACAGTTTGTTTTCAAAATTTTTTAAATGATTTTGAATTTTAGGGGGAGTAAGAATTTTCAGAAAATCCAAAAACATTAGAAATTTGAAAAAGTAAAAAACATGATAAAATCAAAAATGAGTTTTGTTTTATAAAAGAGGAAATGATAGTACATCAGTGGACTTTCACGGCATGCTAAAGAATTGGAAAGTCAAATGTGATAAACGGTCTCACTGATGATATGCCAGTAGGTTTTTACACATTTAGTAGATTGTGTCGAGATATAAACCTAAATTTCAAACTTGCTTATATCGTGGGGAACATCTCTCGGATATATGGGTAACCCCCGAAATATTGTTTGAAAGGTCCATCTTTCTGAGATACTAGGTCTTTATACTCAGTGATATCTGGGGTATTATCCCGGGACTTCTGATTTTGTGGAAGCAATGGCCTAGTCCCCGTATAATACTTTACGCTTGCTTGAAATATAGCATCGCCCTCAGTACAAAAAATGATGAAACATTGAAAAATGCTAATCATGTGCTGTTGAAGAAAAGATTCTCTAAAGGGAACACACCAAAAGTCGAAGCCGTCATCTCTCTGATTTTGCTGAAGCAATAGCCTGAGCTCTCACGACCCTCGCATTTAACCCTTTACAGATATCATCTGTGGTATACTCACCTGTAACACTGAATATTGGGATCTGGATACGAGAGTATATTCTGAGGTGGGACACGCGAATAAGTTTAAGTGCTTAAAACATTAATCTCGTATCTCGAAACAGTTGAACTTTGTGTGAGAATTTAAGTGGATCAGTATACTGACAATCTAAGTGAATCGTTTAGAACTTAAAATGTTTAAAGCTTAACGGTGTTGGTGATTTTTCTCAAAAACTGATATGATCCTCTTACGCAAACTCACAAAAAATATTGTTTGTAAATATTTCTTTACTGCATTTCTTTCTAATTTCAAAAATCCAAAAAGATTTTCGGAGTGTTTTAGCATAAATTTTGAAAAATTCAAAAAAATTTTAGACAACTGATGTTGAAAAGCTGATTTTCAAAATTCCGAGTGCTTGACATGATGAACAGGTTTGGAAGAGTGTGTTTGAAATGGTTTGCCTACATGTGGTCATCAGAAATTAAAATTGTTATTTCAAAAATTGATGTTTTGAACTAAGTTTATCAAGTGGTTAGCAAAGTTTAAAATTGTCAAGTTGAAAATTTGAGAAATTTACTTTTGGGTAGAGAATGTGCAGGTTATGGCTATGAGAGAGCCAGGTTGCGATTCTTGAACCTGTAAATATGTGAGCAGAGTATGAGCCAGACTACGATCCCAGCATAATTCAAGGGGGAGTCTGCTAGTAGATCAACATCCGAGGAGGAGAAGAGTTGTTGATACTAAGAGATTTGATCAAGAGAAAATAAGAGCCAACTTCAGATCCTGGTAAAAGAGAGAAAGAAGAAGAGAGAAAACTAAGGATGCTTTCTTTGTTAGATATTTTGGAAGAGCCCAAAGACTGATAAAGACTGAAGACGTTGAAGACTCGACACTGAAGACTCGTCAACATCCGAGGGGGAGTCTGTTGGTGCATACGTCTGTCGACTTCGTCTTGTATCGAGTCTTGTACTAATATTGTTAGATCAGGGCACGTTGTACTAGAAAATAGGATTAGTGTGTTAAAGAATTAATTCCGCTTGAAATGGCCTATGACACTTTCAAGCGAAATCACCATCTCTATAAATAGGGTTCATGCGAAATCATTTGTAACTTTCATGTTTCCGGTACCGAAGTGCTGCTGATGTGTCTACTGATCTGAAACCTTGTTAAATCAATAATACAAGACATTTAGGAGTGAATCAAGCTGTTTTACAAGTCTATTTCATTGTTTCCGCCTTTGAAATAGATTAGAACTCTTCTGATCGACTCGTTTGGGTCGCAAAACGATCCTACAGAAGTGTCAAAGAATGAAATTTAATTTACTGACCAGGGTCCCATACGGATCGTATGGATTGACCTTTACGGTCCGCAAGCACTTGCCCAGCTCCGAAAAAATATTTGCAGCCCACACCAAGGCTGCCAAACCCCCTAATTCGAATCTATGGGCTTGTTGGCTGTTTATGACACGTTTAGGGACACTTGTTACCATCTCATGAAGCCTCTAAACACCTGGAAACATCTGAATCATCCTCAAAAACTATAAATAGGTGCTTGATTTCTTTGTAAACTTGCACCATTTCTCAAAAATCCCTCTAACTTCTCCTATGGAGGTTCCTGAGCATTTGGGAGCTTCCCTTTGAGTTTTAATCAGTCCCTTGGATCACATGTAAGTGTTCCTTTCCTTGCTTGTTCGTTTATTAGGCTTTTAAAAGCTGAAAGTCAAGCGTTTTCGATAAACGCTTTGACTTTCGGTTTAGACCTTAATGGTCCAGCCATTGTTCGCAATGAACATGGCTACGCGATCGTAATTAGGTAGGTGTTAATACCTCAAAAGGGCACCTCCTAAGAATCACGTTTGCTTGGTCAATTGACGGGTCAACATATTATTGTTTTAAAAGTCAACGGGGCAGAATTAATAAATATTGAAATCTGAGTTTAGAAGTGTTCTAAAATATGTTTTAACACTTAAATAACTTGGTAATAATTATTAGAACCTGTGTAAACATGTTCGGCTCATCAATTCCAGTTTTAGGGTCGGTTCGCAACCGAAAGTCGTGAAGTTTGACTTCTGCTTTGACTTTCAATTCTGACCCAAATTAGATTAGTTTGCTACTGATTCAAGGTTCCGTCATGATTGTAATATGATGTAGTAACCCTCTGAGGTTATATTACACGATCATAGTAGTAATATGAGTTTTATGCAAGTTTCCGTTATTATGCCATACTTTGACTATTTTGCCCTTTTTTATTAAAAATAAGGTTTTAAACACCAATGAACTTGCAAATGAGTTGTGTACTGATATGTTAACATGTTTAACATATTTTGATGTTACTAATCTGATCATAAACCGAGTTTTTGTATAATATCGTAAATTATGTTTTAAAGTGACCAAAATGCCCTTTCGGCGCATAGAACAGTTTTAAACATAATTTCTTATACTAAAATCATTACCTACTGATGTAATATTATAAATAGAATATTTGGGATATCAAGTCAGTTTATAAACTGAGTTTACGTACAAGTTCTTGTATTATGTCCTTAAATGACGATAATGCCCTTTTGGCACTTAAAATGGTTTTTAATCATGAATGTGATACAAAACCTTTTACCTACTGATATGTTATACTAAATAACATATATTAATCATATAAACCTGATCATAACATAGGTTTTGATAAAACATCGCAAATATCGTCATTTAACGACTTAAACGCCCTTTTGGCGCATAATATGGTTTTAAACCATATTTATCAACCAAGACTTGTTACCTATTGATTTTATAACTTATTTAAAATTTTTTTACAGTAGGTACATGTTATAAACTTAGATTCCCAAATTAGCTTATAAACTATGTGTGAAATTACCAAAATGCCCCTACGACGTATAGTTTGGTCTTAAACTATAAAAAACACATATGTTTGATATCTTACTGATATTATATTATAAATAAAGTGTTTCCATAGAATGTTTATGGTCATAACATCAGATTATATGCAAGTTTCTTTTTATAGGGTCGCTAAATGACTAAAACGCCCTTACGGGGCATAGTTTGATTTTAAAATCTTAACGGGCATACAAGTTGATATCCTACTGATATTATAACTTGTTTAAAGTATATTGGCATATGGAACTTGTTCATGACTCATTCGGTTACCCGTTATCGCTTATACGCCTACGGTTAGACTTACGTAACTAGTTTACATAAGTTTACTGAAACGGGTTTAACCTTATCATTTTTATCTCAATTTCCATAATTTTAATAGTTTACTCATATTATACAAGTCTTAGTATTTGTTGGGTTTAAACTACATTCGATTCCGGTCATCGCTTAATCAAGCGTATTGTACCGTTTTTGATACTTTAAGCTAGCTGGTCTAAGTCTACGACTTAAATAAGACCCATTAGCGTTCTAATTGGTTATTTATACCATCATTTCCAGACTAGATCCTTCCGGTAAATTGTTACGTTCGCTTACTTAATTGAATACGACTGAGTTATTATAAATCTTGCATTATAAGACGAGTGTTAGCTCAGGTAAATACTCTTAACCTATTTTCCTTATACGGGCTTGGGATACGGTAAATTATTACCGCATGGTCGGGTATGGGATTTGAAGACCAATGTGTCGGGAAATTCAAATAACCCATTTTAATTCGTATTGCTTGAGTTAAACATTGGGGGTTAATACGACCGTGTCCAGGATATCCTCGGCTCAATTAATTGTAAGTGGCCACGACCTAAGCACGGGGTGTAAGCATACACTTGACAGATGCTAATGGTTTATTAAAATGATTTTATAACCCAATACAGGTTTTGCCCAATATGGGTATTCCCAATAAGGGAATAGGTGGTGTGTCGGTTAATCATGACTCAGCATAGTTTCCGAGCCCCATATGTATTGTCAAGTGTTGTAAAACTGATAACATGAGATATAGTTTGTCCCAAGTTATTTATAAAAATTATATGTACCATTGTGTACATGAAAACAATTTTGAAAATGTTTTCAAAATGTGTTGGTTGATTGTATTTACCAGTGAAAACTGACATATTTTCAAAAGACTAAGTTACAGGTACAAATACGTAAATAGGCTGGAAGCTGCTCGATAATGTTAGATGAGGATTTTGCAACTCCTTTGCATAAGCCTATTAGTCTGTTAAACTTCTTTTGTATATAATGATCCGCCTGTGGATTATTATTACAAGCTCGTCTGTAATTATTACTTTTGTATTTCCGGACAATTGAGTTTGTAATAATATTTTATATTCCAAGACTTCCGTTGTGCTATTCTGTGTATGTTTGACTATGATGATATCAACTTACGTCACGATACTCCCCACCGGGCCCACCGGATTATGGTTGAAAATTCTGGGTGTGACAGATTACCACGTTTGAAGTGAAATACTAATACAAAGGAATACAAGTTTCCATAAATGGAAAGTACAATAAACTTGCTAAATAAGGAAAATTACAAAATCGAGGCGTTACAATGAGTCAGATATACGAGCCTTATATACAACCAGTATAAATGTATACAAGCTTTATATATAACCTATATAAATGTAACGCCTCAAGAACATCGATCGGACTCCATCCGGCAAAGCCGACGGAGCCGGTGACGACATGGAGGTGGTGGTGGAACCTCACGACAATCCCTTTTCCCTGCCTCTATTACACCCCTGCGACCAGAGTTAGCACTGACCGTTTTTCTTTTTTGGAGAGATCGACGGAAGACAGAGGGTGAGATGAGAAAGTGACCGGAGAAGGAGAGGGAAAGCTGCAGAAGTGGGCGACGAGGTTGAAGATGATGATGACGGCGATGAAGGTGGTGGTGCGCCGGAAACGACGACGACGCCGGTGACGATATGTTAATGATGACGAAGATAATGAGTTGATGTTGATGACGTTGGTGGAGAAGTGACGGGGGTGGTGCGACGCGAACCGGTGATGATGATGTTGATGATAATCTTGACGGTGGGGATGGCCGATGGTGGCGGAGGCCGCCAGAGCTCCGTTCATCTGGCCGGCGATAACACAGTGGAGGTTGGATTGGTTTAGATCGGCCTTGGCTCGATGCAGTCAACAGAAGATCGGGATTCGGGTCAGATTCACATTGGGTTCATTCTGGTTCAAGTGTTTGGTTCGACTCGGTTCAAGCTCGGTTGGTTTTGGTCAACAGAAAGTCTGGTTCAGTCTCGGCTCGGGTTCGGGTCAAACCCGGTCAAAGGTGGTTAAAGGCGGTCAACAATCATATGCGGTTCGGGTCGACTCGGTCAAACCAAGTCAACTCGGTCAAACCCGATCAAACCGGTCAACTCAGTCAACCTATTCGACAATTCTACATGAAGATTGGTAAAGATTTAACGGCGCGATTATTTACGTTGTTTTTATAGTTTAGTTTTATTTCTCACGTTAAAACGAGCTCTTGAACCAAACAAATTAATGAAACTGTTACATAAATTTTGCGGATTCGTATATTATCTTGTTCATATAACTTGATTATACATATATATTGTTGAATAATTATTGAGTTTTGAAAAATAACGACAACTTGTGTTGTCGGGTTTATCCTAAAACAGAGGAAACTTTGCCCGTTTTTCGTAAAACCCCATAAAACGAAACACGTCTTGTTATAAAAACATACCCAATCGGATTCAAGCAACTTTTATGAAAACAAATACAAATGAATATTTTCTTCGGCGACACTTTATAACTTGTAAAAAACGCCGATAAGGCAAACTCTTTTACCAAATAAATATAATTACTTATATTTGTTTCAAACGTCAAAAAAAAAAAAAAAACTCGACAATCTTTTATAAAATAAATATAATTATTTATATTTAGGAAAAATTACACGTTTTATCCTTTATCTTAATACCACTTATCAGGCGGTGTCCTTTTCAACGAATTTTGTCACACCCCGATATTTCCACGTAATTACCGGTGGGCCCGGTGGGGAGTATCGTGACGTAGTTGATATCATCATAGTCAATTTATCACAGTTTAATGCACAACGGAAGTCTAAAGATAATAACATTACAAACCGATTGAAAGTAATATAAATTATTGTTGGTGCATATTTGTGACAACAGCTTAGATTTGGTCTTTGGATATCTTGTAATTAGTTAAACGATAAACAGTTAGCGAGTTTAGCTTTGTAATAGTTAGTTGTAATGTTTGGGCTAACCAAACCCAACGAATTGGGTGTATGGGGGCGAATTGGGCTTGTCCAATTCGCAGTCCATGAGGTTTATCCTAGCCCAAGTAGCAAACCTTGTGTTATATAAACAAGGTTATGCTTTAGGGTTTAGGTTAATCAGCCAAAACAGTGTTTGAGAGATAGAATTTCGTGAGAGCTTGTGCTTGGACGAAATTGAGTGTTGGTTAGGGTTTGATTGATTGTAATTCAGTTTGATTGATAATCAATAGAAACCCGGTTTGAAAGTGAATTGCTGATTTCTGTTCCTACACGTTTTCTGCTATATTCTGATCAAGAGGATTCCGCACTCTTGATTAGATTGACAATTCTGTGAAAGATCCATACATCAAGGGGACCTACAATTGGTATCAGAGCACTAGGCTCTTGAAGGCTCGGTTCAGAATTGTTGGCTGCAGAAACAGGAAGTTTTTCGAAATTTTTGAAACCTGAAAAATTAGGGTTTCGAAATTTTTTGTGTGTTTGATAAAATTTTCGAAATTTGTTGGCTGTTTTGATCTTCTGGTTTGTTTGATTGTTGTTTTGCAGGTTTCAGGGTTTCCAGGACAGTTTTTGGTTGATTGTTTTGAAGAATTTTGGCTGAAAGACTTGAGGATTCGAAGACTGTTCTTCGTGTTCTTCATTAAGTTCATCAAAATTTTGTCAAAACTTTGCTGATTTGCTTGTTTGATTCTGCAGATTTGTGTTGGAGAAGAGAAAGAATCATCAGAATTTTTGAAAACATTAAGTTTCCAGATATACCGTCCAGCGAAATTATAAGACCTGCAAATTTAACAGATCTGGGAACTAATCGGCGAAATAAATCCAAAGGCGACTTTGGTAACCGTATAATTTTCCTCAGCGAAATTATTACTGTTTTCAGCGACTTTACAAGTCATCGTAATAGCGAAATACCCAGCGAAATTGACCTGTCTGTTCAGCGAACTAGATATGCGAAATTAACAGCATAATTACCAGCTAAATTAAAGGGTAGCGAAATTAACAGGCCAGCGAAATTAAACCTGCGAAATTAGTTAAAGTGGTGGAATTTCTGTTGGCAAGCGTCGATAAAATTTCAGTGTTTTGCAAATAGAAATTGATCCGTAGCCCGTTTGACATAACCGTTTGGACCGTTAAATTCCTTGCATTTTTAGGACAAAAAAAAAAAAAAAAAAAAAACTCTGGAAAATCCCAAATTCGGTTTTTGACATTAGATATCATTGGATTCGTCTTTTCGAGACGATTCTAACGGTGTAATTTGGTAACCACTGTTTTCGGAACTATTTTGTACGGTTTTAACAGTCTGCAACGTTTAAAATATCGAACATGTCTACTTTGAATGAGCTGTTGAAAATGGAGCATGAGGTTGGCACTACCAACAAACCACCTAAGATGATGGAGGTGGAAAATTATTTGACATGGAAGGATCGTTTTCAATCCTTCATTGAATATCAGGACACTCGCATGTGGATATGCATTGAAGATGGGTACACAAACCAAACACACGACTTTGAAGGCAGACCACGTAGAACTGCCTATGTGAACATGGAAGATGCTGATAAAAAGATGTATGAGGCTGAAAAGAGAGCCCTGGCTGCAATAAAGATGTCGTTACCTGATAGCATCAAGCATACCTTCAAGAAGTACACAAATTCAAAGGATATGTGGGATGCATTGGAAAAGAGATATGCGGGAAATGCAGATGTCAAGAAAAACAAAGTTGATCTACTGAAGAAGCAGTTTGCTGTTTTCAAGTACATGAAACATGAGTCACTTGAGGACATCATCACTCGTTACTACCATCTGATGTCAGAAATGGAAAATTATGAGATCGATTGCTATACTGACGTAGAGAAGAATGACAAGCTGCTCGATGCCTTACCTACTAAATGGGATATCTACACTCTCATGATCAAGGGAGAAGCAGATTATGAGACAAAGGAGCTGGAATAAGTAGTTGGCAAGCTGAGAGCTTATGAGCTCAGTATGAAGAAGAATGGATATGATCAGGTTCAAGATCCAGCGATTTACAATGGGCTTACATCTTCTTTATCTCACAACGCTTCTAGCGACTCTGCTACTGCATTTCTATCGTGTGAGAATGAGCAGGTCACAGTGAATGAGGATGGTGATATTTTTTTTGTAGCTGCTTCAGGAGGATCAACAGGAGCCAAGAGAACATCAGCTTCTAAGCAGAGTAGTAGTGCTAAGTCGATGCCTATGAGTGTGAAGTCTGCTGAAGAACATCTTGCTCTTCTTGCATCATTCGTTGCTTCTTATGAGAACTACATTCAGGGGAAAATATCTGATCCTGCCACTTTAGATGAAGATTATGATCAGATTGACCCTGATGACTTGGAAGAGATGGATTTGCAATGGCAAATGGCCATGATTTCTAGGCGAGTGAAGAGATTCATGAACAGAACAGGAAGGAAGTTTGTAGGGAGGAGTGTTGGTTTTGACAAGACCAAAGTGAGGTGCTTTAACTGTCAAAGTTATGGGCATTTCGCTAGGGAGTGTCAAAAACAAAAGCAAGAGACTTCGAGTCAGAGTTCAAACAACAGGAATGCATCAAACAATTCTAGCTCAAAGGCTTTGATCTCTACAGCACGAGAAGGTTCTTATGATTGGAGTATTCATCTAGAAGATAATGAGAATGCCACTCAGGCATTCATGGCAGAGATAGTGCCAGTTGGTGATGATGAAGCTACTGTGGGAGATGCTGAAGCAAAAGTGGATGCTGAGCCTGAGGTCAAGATAGAGAGTAAAGCTGAAGAAGAGAAGGGTGATCAGACAAAAGATGCTGAAGAGGAAAAGCAAAAGTCTGACCATGAAAAGGAAGCTGAAGAAAAGGAAGCTGAATACAACAGAGTGAAAGCTCAGCTTGCGGCTCTCATGGCCAACCTTGACAAACAAACAGGATAGGTAAAGTCTAATTCTGTGTGTTTAAAATGTCGTGAACTACAGGGTGAGGTAGACAGGTTGTTAACACAAAACCAAAGTCTGGTGGGCGAGATGTCTAACATTAAAGAATCTAACTTTTTTGCTAAAAGAAACGAATCTTCATACTTGAAGAAGATAAAAGGTTATGAAAGTAAAATTGAAGCTGTAACCTGCAAATTAAATGAAAAACTTCAAGTCATAGACTTAGCTCATGAAATGATGGCTGAGAAAACAAAAGAGATTTCTGATAAAGGCAAAGAGTTGTCAGATGCACAACTCAAAATTGTTGAACTTGAAAAGAAATTAGGTCAATTCAGGGACTCTACTTTTGTTATGAAACACATGATGGGTGGCTTAAAGAAAAGTAATGACAAAACCAGTGTGGGATTCCATGGTTTCAATGAAGTTCCACCTCCTGTTAGTCATGACTATTCTTTCTTGCCTGATGAAGAAGAGCTCATAGACTTTGTGTCAACATCACCAAGTAGTTCCACATTAAGTCAAGGAAATGTGTCAGAGAGTGATGATGCTAAGAAGGATAATAACAGCAAACCTGTTTTGAAAAAGAAAACTTCACATCCTAAGAATAAGAATCCAAATTTTGTTAAAAAGATTAATTTTGTTCAAGGAAGTGACATGAAAAACGAAACAACTGTTATTGAAAATGAATCTAATGTAGAGTTTGCTAAAAACAAGAACAAACAAAATTATGAAACTAAGCAAACTGAACCAAATCCTTCTAAGGCATCATCATCAAATCCCGAATCTAGTTCAAAGGCTTCTGAGAAGAAGTCTTCGAAAAAGAGATCGTGCTTCAAATGTCACACCAAGGGACATGTAGCTAGCTGCTGTCCTAACAAAAAGAATGAAGCACAAG
This sequence comes from Helianthus tuberosus, assembly GCA_030545235.1. Taxonomy (NCBI): domain Eukaryota; kingdom Viridiplantae; phylum Streptophyta; class Magnoliopsida; order Asterales; family Asteraceae; genus Helianthus; species Helianthus tuberosus. The sequence continues at coordinate 59,786,249 of CM060380.1, forward strand.
TTAGTGAGAGGAAGAGAGAGAAGTCACCAGAGAATAGTGGTGATAAACAGGAGAAGGAGTCTAACTCTCCAAAGAAATCTGCTCCTAAGCAACCAGAGAATGTTGCTGTTGGTGTAGATAAGACTGAAAAAGGAACTCCACAAGTTCCACGTTTTCAAAGAAATCAACCAAGATTTCAGCCTAGATCTCCACCAGGCAGATATGAGAGACCTAGAAGCAGTTCACCAAGAATGAACAATTATAATTCTAATAATTTCAGAAGTCAAGGTCAATATCAAAATCGATACCAAAATGATGGTGGTCGAACTTTTTATAACAATGGCTTTAGAAAGTACAACAATAATGCTTCTTGGAATCAAAATTCAAAGTACCAAAATCAAAATTTCCAAAGGTCAAATAGTCCAAACACATATAGGAACCCTTAGGACCATAGACCTAGTGGAAATCAAAATCAAATTCCATCAACAGGTCTGAGATCCAAGACTCCAGTTAGGAGTAATGGATATTGGATGGATGTTCAAGTAGTTGGTGAATTTGGACGACCCAAGACCATTAAGGCTTGGGTCCCCCAATCTAACTAATCTTTTGATTGGTGTGTGCAGGAGCTGATAAGGAGGATTATCAACTTATGGTATGTTGATAGTGGCTGCTCCAGGCACATGACGGGGGATGCGAGATTGTTGACTGAATTTGAAGATTATGATGGTGGAAATGTGAATTTTGCGGGTGCTGAAGGTGGTAGAATTACAGGACGAGGAAAAGTGACCAATGGGAAGATCACATTGGACAAAGTGAACTATGTTGAGCAGCTTAAACACAATCTGATGAGCGTGTCACAAGTCTGCGACAAGGGTCACTCGGTCCATTTTACCAAGAATGAAGCATTAGTGTTGAAACCAGGTTTGGTGATTCCGGACGATTGGATAGTGACGAGAGCGCCAAGGAGAAATGACACTTATGTCATGGACATGGGTGCTAAGGATCCAACTGCTGTGGTGGCGTGTTTACTATCAAAAGCATCTGAAGCTGAATCGATGTTGTGGCACAGACGCATGGCCCATATTCACTATCGAAAAATGAATTACCTTGTTAAAAATGAGCTAGTGAAAGGGGTTCCAATACAGAGGTTTCACGTGGAAGATAAATGTCTTCCATGTCAAAAGGGAAAACAACACAAGAAACCTCACAAGTCTAAAACAGTAAATTCCATAGATGCCCCTTATGAATTACTTCACATGGATTTATTCGGTCCAGTGAACGTGAGGAGCATAGGTGGAAAGTACTATTGTCTTGTTGTTACTGATGATTACTCACGATATTCATGGGTTTTCTTTTTAGGTACAAAAGATGAGACAACGGAGATGCTGATAGATCTTTTTACGAAATTGGAAAACGTTCATGATGCAAAGATCAAGAGGATACGGAGTGATAATGGCACGGAGTTCAAGAATCAAATTCTGGATCTCTACTGTCTTCGAAAGGGAATTGAACATCAATATTCTGATCCTTATACACCTCAACAAAATGGAGTTGCTGAGAGGAAAAACAGGACGTTGATTGAAGCTGCTAGGACTATGCTTTCAGATTCAAAGCTACTAGTTCTTTTCTGGGGAGAAGCTGTGAATACAGATTGCTACGTCCTAAACAAAGTTTTGACTGTTAAACGTTTTAATAAAACTTGTCATGAATTGATGTTTAACAAGAAACCAAACTTAGAAGGCTTTGAACCATTTGGATTACCCTGCACCATTGTGCGAAATAAAGATAAACAAAAATTCGGTGAGGTGGCTGACGATGGCTACTTTCTAGGTTATGTGCCTGGCACACCGAATAAAAGGGTTTTTAATCTAAAAACTGGTAAAATTGAGGTTGTTTACAATGTTGAAATTACTACATACAAGCCTCAACAATCAACGAGTGGACCTGCTATATTATATGATTATGAAAGCACGTTTAAATCATTTAATATTCCTGAGTTTTCTGATGCAGATGAATCTCAGCTGATTCAAACAGTAATAAATGAAGACGATGAAGGCGAGTTCATGCCTAGATCGAACGTTGATATGACAGATGCTCCGAAAACTTCCAAAGGTGCTGCTGATCCTGATTCAAGCGATAGTGACTCTGAACCCATTCAGGGGGAGGAGTTTGTTAATCCGTTTGCAAATCAGAATATTCAGCGGGAGGTTGGATCAAACCTGGGTAATAATCTAGAAGTTGATGCTGTTGCTACTACACGAGCAAATAGAGATCATCCAGTTGACATGATACTTGGAGATCCTACTGCAGGTGTTTAGACAAGGAGAAGCATAACAACGAATTCTGGTTTATTTGTTTCAATTGAGAAGACTGGGATTGTAAATGAGTGCTTGTATAGTTGTTTTATTTCCCAAGAGGAGCCGAAGAACATTCATATGGCTCTTAAAGACAATTCATGGGTTGAGGCTACGCAAGAGGAATTGGCCCAGTTTACGAAGTTGAAGGTTTGGGAGTTAGTTGACCTTCCTAAAGGTGAAAGAGAAATTGGCACTAAATGGGTATTAGGTGCAAGAAGGATGAAAGAGGAATAGTAACGCGAAACAAGGCTCGATTGGTGGTAAAAGGTTTCAATCAGCGAGAAGGAATATATTACAATGAAGTGTTTGCACCAGTGGCAAGGTTGGAAGTAATTCGTTTGTTCCTAGCTTTCGCTTCATTCAAGGGCTTCAAAGTTTACCAACTAAACGTGAAGAGTGCATTTCTTTAGGGGAAAGTCCAAGAAGTGGTGCATGTCTCACAACCAGATGGGTTCGTTGATCCTGATTATCCAGATCGAGTTTACAAACTTGATAAGGCTTTGTATGGATTACATCAAGCTCCCAGGGCGTGGTACGAGACACTATCTATACATCTGATCAAGAATGGTTTTGAAAGAGGTCAGATTGACAGTACACTGTTCATCAAGAGGAAGAAGGAAGATTTCCTACTGGTACAGGTATACGTGGATGACATCATCTTTGGGTCATCAGATGAAGATATGTGTAAAGAGTTCGAGCAGGTGATGAAGAGCAAGTTCGAAATGAGCGCTATGGGTGAGCTATCTTACTTTCTGGGATTACAAGTTGAACAGAAGGAGGATGGGATGTTTATTCATCAAACAAAGTATGTGTATGATATTTTGGATCGGTTCAAAATGAATGATTGCTCTACTTTCAACACACCCATTTGCGAAAATCATAATCTTGGCCCAGATTATGAAAGTACTGAAGACGTTGATCCAACTCAATACAGGGCAATGATTGGTTCTCTAATGTACTTGACTGCTTCAAGACCCGACATCATGTTTACCGTATGCTTATGTGCCAGATATCAGGCTAATCCAAAAGAGTCACACATGAAAGCAGTGAAGCGTATTCTTCGTTACTTGAAGGGGAAACCTAAACTTGGGTTGTGGTATCCAGCTGATAGTGATATGAATTTTGTTGCTTACACTGACTCAGACTTTGGAGGATGCAAGTCAAATAGAAAGTCTACAACAGGTGGTTGTCAGTTCTTAGGAGGCAGGATTATCTCTTGGCAATGCAAGAAGCAATCTTGTGTGTCTACTTCTACGTGTGAAGCTGAATATATTGCTGCGGGTAGCTGCTGCTCTCAGGTTCTCTGGATTCAACAGCAAATGCGCGATTACGGTTTGGATTTCACTCGTACTCCTATTATGATAGACAATAATGCCACAATTTCTATAACAAATAATCCCGTGAAACACAGTCGCACAAAACATATTGACATACGTCATCATTTTATACGGGATTGTGCTGAAAAGAGACTAATTGAATTACATCGAGTCGACACACTAGATAACCTGGCAGATCTTTATACTAAAGCTTTTAACAGGGCTCACTTTGAACATTTAGTCGAACTCAACGGGATGAGGAATCCTGAATAACTGGTTTTTCATAAGAATTTTGTAAATAGTTTACTGCTTTTCTTAAAAAAAAAAAACAAAAATACAAAAACATTGAAAAATTGAAAAACATAAAAAAAAAAAAAAATAGAAAATCAAAAATGAGTTATCACTGTGTGAAAAAGAAGAAATGATAGTACATCAGCAAGTTAGACTGTCACACTGAAAATGAAATTAAATTGCTTAAGTGTGATAGCAGCTTCATCATATAATGTACCAGTAGGCAAAAAGCATGAAATAATCAACTTACCAATGTGATATAAACCTAAACGAATTGAGTATGAGTGGGGAACACATCAGTGGTGTATGGTTTAATGACCTTAAATCTTGCGTTGATAGATTGCCAAAATCTGAAGTTTTGGGTCTTTATACTGTTATTTCATCTGGGGATATCAGGGTTGTCCTTCTGCTGCATCCAGATACATGCTGACCTAGGCACAACCAGGATATCTTAAAAGAGCAAAAAAAATGCCAAATCCCATAAATGAAGAAGCTCTCATAGAGAGTCATTCAAAATGTGCAAAATGCATAAATCGTACCAAAATGGTATTTGTCATAGCCCTCGTTAGATATTTTGGTCTCTTTGCTGTACGGAAGTACTGACCTGTTCACCAATTATCTAAACGTTGAAAAATAAAACGGATGAATTCAGTATACTCACCTACTACGATGAATCTTTGTGCATACCTTGATCGCGGGGGTATATCCTGAAGTGGGACACACTAGTATATCAGTAATAAAATTACCTTAACGTATCATACGGTAATGGTACTTGAAATGTTCAGGCATTTTGTTTAAGTGGACAAACATACTGGTAATCGTCTTGGACTGCTTTTCACGAAAAATTACATAAAGAATAAACTGCTTGTGTGAAACAGTTTGATTGTGCTGATATGATCTTCTTACCAGTGATTCTCACAAAAATAGAGTGTTTATTGCTTTTGTTATTTACTTGCTTTCAGAAAATATAAAAATCCAAAAATAGTTTCATTTTCTGTTAAAAATTCTTAACGTACGGAAAACTGTTATTCTTGGAGAAATTGTTACTGATAGGGGGAGACGGTGTTGGAAAGTGAGTTCAAAATTTTAAATCATGCGGGTTATAGGGTGTGTGATTAGAAAGTTTTGCGTGTTGGTGATAAATTGAAAATGCTTAATCTGTAATATAGTTTAACTATCTCTTGAAAAATAATAATTTATTTAACTTTGTTGAAAAATTCTTATGGTTTCTCGAGATGTTTGTTTTATAGTATACAGGTTGAAGCAGTGTGTTGCTAAGAAGTTAAAGTGATGAGTTGCTGTGAAGAGATGAGAGTTTGATTGGATGCATGGTAGAACCTCCTTTCTACATTGCAAACAAGTTGAAGAGTTTGAAGATTGCTATACATATGCTGAACTGGAGTTTACTCAAACGCTAAAGTTTTTGAAGATTTGGTGATTGGATGCATCATCTTAGGGGGAGTCTGTTGCTGACAGAAGCTGTTAAAGCTGAAGCTATCCAAAGACCAAAGACAGTGCAAGCTTACATGAAGATTGCAAGAAAACTGAAGACAAAGTTATTTTATGAAGCTATTGTCAAGGGGGAGTTTGTTGGTGCATATTTGAGACAACAACTTAGATTTGGTCTTTAGATATCTTGTAATTAGTTAAACGATAAACAGTTAGCGGGTTTAGCTTTGTAATAGTTAGTTGTAATGTTTGGGCTAACCAAACCCAACGAATTGGGTGTATGGGGGCGAATTGGGCTTGTCCAATTCACAGTCCATGAGGTTTATCCTAGCCCAAGTAGCAAACCTTGTGTTATATAAACAAGGTTATGCTTTAGGGTTTAGGTTAATCAGCCAAAACAGTGTTTGAGAGATAGAATTTTGTGAGAGCTTGTGCTTGGACGAAATTGAGTGTTGGTTAGGGTTTGATTGATTGTAATTCAGTTTGATTGATAATCAATAGAAACCCGGTTTGAAAGTGAATTGCTGATTTCTGTTCCTACACGTTTTCTGCTATATTCTGATCAAGAGGATTCCGCACTCTTGATTAGATTGACAATTCTGTGAAAGATCCATACATCAAGGGGACCTACAATTATTCAACAGATTTTTAAACATCAAAGCTTACAAGACTCTTTAGTGCTGCTAGGAGTAGCCAGCCCATTTCGCTTCGTACCTGCACTTAACCTCTTTGGAAAATACGCCAGTTTTCACTGGTAAATACAATTAACCGACTCATTTTGAAAATGTTTAAGAAAATTGATTTAAATGCACAAGGCACAAATAATCTTTTATAACTTGGGATAATTATTTAAAAATAATCTTGTAAAATAATTATATGTTTGTTATACGTTCAGTAGCCCGGGTTGAATACCAGGTTAAAGATTAATAGACACACCACATAATATATCCCACGGCGAGTTATTCTCGAACAAGCGGGTATATCAATTTACATACGCACCGGCAGGTGTATGCCTACACCCTGTGCTTAAGTCGTGGCCATTTCAATGAATGAGCCGAGGATATCCAGGACATGGTCATTAACCCCCCAAAGGCTTAAAACAAACAAAACAGATTAAACGGGTTATCTCAACGATTTAACCTTCATACGATTAAAAATTCAATACCCGACCAAGCGGTATTTTATATACCGTAACCCAAGCCCGTATAAGGGAAAATAAGTTAAAAGTAATTACCTGAGCAAATTATACAAATTTATCCCAACCGTTTACAATCAGCAAGTGCAAATATCTTTTACTAGGCTCCTAAATCTGGAACGAAGGTTTTAATAACCTATTAGATTCCTAACGGGTCTTACTTAAGTTTAAACTTAGACCGGTTAGTTTTAACGAAAGGTTTACGGTTCAAAACGCAAGATTAAGCGAGGACCGGATTAGAATGTGATTTAGACCCAACAAGTATGAAGACTTGTATAATATGGGTAAACTAAACACATTCTGGATTTTGAAGCAAAAATGATAAGGTTTGACCCGTTTCAGTCAATTTATGCAAACTAGTCACATAAACCGCACCGAACGCGAAAAATGCATAACGGGTAACCAAATGAGTCATGAACAAGTTTCCTAAGTTAATATGCCTTAAATATGTTGTGATATCAGTAGGATACCTTCCATTATGCCCAAAACGGATTTAAAATCAATTTAAGCCCCGTAGGGGTATTTTGGTCATTTTAAATATTATAAAAGAGGTTAAATAATAATCTGAGGTTCTGGTCTAAACTGATCAGTAAAAATATTTATTTTAGTTGGTTATATCAGTAGGGTATTGCATATATGTGAAATTTATCATTTATAACCAAACTATGTGCCGTAGGGACATTTTGGTCATTTCACATAAGCTTTAAAGGTCAAATTTGGAAATCTGAGTTCAAAACTTTTACTTACTGTTAAAGTATAAAAAATTACTTAAAAAATCAGTAGGTATTGAGTCTTATGTGCCAAAAATAGTTTTAACCCATACTATGCGTTTAAAACGTGTAAAAAGTCGATTTTAAGCGATTTTCGGGTTATATAAGGAAATCTGAGTTTTTGAAAAGTTTATGAAGTTCAAAATATTTTATTTATCATATAAAATCAGTAGCAAAAGATTTGGTATCAAAATGTTATGTAAACTCATTTTATTAGTAAAAAGGGTATAACCGTCATTTACCGAATCTAAGCAAGAACTCCATGTTATGATCAGTTTAAAAATTAATAAAAATCTTCAAAAATCCCAAAATATTATATTACATCAGTGGGTAAAAAGTTTGGTGTCAAAATTTGGGTTTAGATAGGCTTTATGCTAAAAATGCCGTTTAATTAATAAAAAAGCTTTCAAATTACGATATTGAGCATAACTCCTAATTTAGACCTCAAACTGATGTCAAATTTTTAGGACATGTTTACAATTCAGAAATAAAGGTTTATTCCTCTCACATTTTCAAAAATCTCGTTTTAATATCAAAAGGGCATAATGGTCAACATTTAAGCAATTAACGGAAACATGCAAATGAATCAGATTAATTAGGAACCAAGTTGTATAACCTCAGAGGGTCATACTAACCTATAGCCTGGTCCTAATGGAACTCTAAAGCATATCTAAACTAAGCTAAATCATGTCAGAACTGAAAGTCAAAGCAAAAGTCTACTTTTGCGACTTTCGGTTCCGAACCGAGCCCAAACTCAAAATTGTCGGGTTCAACATGCTTAGACATGTTCTTACATTAATTACCAAGTTATTTAAGTGTTAAAATAGGTTTCATAACTTCTACATTGTTAGTTATGAGTTTATTTGCAAAATAGCTTTCTGTTGACTTTTTAATATTAAGTTTGACCCGACAATTGACCAAGTTAGAATGGAAATCAGAGGGTGCCCTTTTAAGAGTTTATTACCCACATAATTACCAACTCATAGCCACTTTCAATTCGAAAAAAGACTGGACCATTAGTGATTAATCACTAAGTCAAAGCTTAATTATGACGACTTTGACTTTTGGTCATTAGACTAATAAAACTTGAACTAGGAGGGCTAAGAATGCTTACCAAGGCTCTTAGCACGAATTAGGAACTTGAGAAAACTTGCTTGAAGTCCAGAGAGCTCCAGAGAGTGTGTTTGAATAATTTTTTTGAAAGGTGCAAGTGAACTATCAAACAAGAAGCTCTTATATAGGAATTTAAACTTCACAAGATCCTTCCACACAAGCCTACAAATGTTTTCTGATCATCCCAGGTGTCCCCTATGCATGAAATACCATTGGTACAGTCCCTGAATTCGAAAACCAGCCTTCTAAGGCGGTGGAACTGGCTGGACTCGCAGCTGTCAACATGTTTCTGTATCTGATGCTTTTACGCGGCCCGCGTAAGCCTAGGCATTGGCTTACGCGGCTCGCGACAACATGCTAAACCGGGAAAAATGTTTTAAGCTTTGCAGTTTCAGTCCCTGGTCCATTTTAACTTTGTTTTACTTTCATTTATTGCATTTTGGACCCCCATGGTTAACTTTTAAGGACCTTGGGTCATATACTAACTCCGTTAAGCTCCCGGTTAGTCGTATGATCATCCGAAAAGTCTTGATTTCTTCGTAACTCCACAAAATAAATATCTAATATTCTTGTGAGTGAAAAATTAAATTATTTACAATGTTTTTGGGTTCGATAATGGTCACTCATAGGTATCTTTAACATGTTGACACTTTTAACCCTTATGTTTCATAAGATCCTTATTTTTAACACAAACGACTTCTATAGTTCGATAAATTATTCATTAAAGAATACGAACGTCGTGTGAGGTCAATCAGAGGCACAAGTTGGGCATGTTGACACTTTGGATCCCTTTATTCACATATTTACATCGTTTGACAACTTTAGTCCTTCCAGATCATTCCAGTACACGTTTAAAGTCCATGACACGTGTCTTTATTACATTGGTCGTGATTTTACGAGGTGTTACATCCTCACCCCCTTAAAAGAAATCTCGACCTCTAGATTTATTGAAATAAATGAGGGTACTTCTGTTTCATTGTGGACTCAACCTCCCACGTATACTCGGGTCCTCTACGGGCATCCCATTTAACCTTCACAATCGGTACGTGCTTCTTTCGAAGCTTCTTAACCTGTCGATCCTCAATTGACAAAGGTTTTTCTACAAATTTTAAGCTCTCATCGATATGCACATCTTTATGTGACATGGCTAGCGATTCATCAGCTAGACACTTCTTTAGATTGCGGATGTGGAACACATTATGAATTCCACTGAGCTCTTCAGGCAGGTTTAACTTGTAAGCCACTATTCCGACACATTCGATGATCTCGAATGGTCCTATGTATCTTGGGCTTAACTTGCCTTTCTTTCCAAAACGCATTACTCCTTTCCAGGGTGATACCTTAAGTAACACTTTGTCACCTTTCTCAAATTTTAGAGGTTTACGCCTTTTATCTGCGTAGCTTTTCTGCCTATCCCTAGCAGCTTTGAGACGATCACGTATCTGCACAATCTTGTCTGTCGTCTCTAGGACTATATCAGGTCTTGTTAGTTGGACATCTCCAACTTCCGCCCAACAAACTGGAGTCCTCCACTTTCTTCCATACAAAGCTTCGAAAGGTGCAGCTTGAATACTCGAATGATAGCTATTATTGTATGAAAATTCAATTAACAGAAGATGATCATCCCAACTTCCACCTAAATTAATAACACAAGCCCTTAGCATGTCTTCCAGTGTTTGAATTGTACGCTCGCTCTGACCATCCGTCTGAGGATGATATGCAGTGCTAAAGTTTAATCGAGTGCCTAGGGATTGCTGAAAGTTTTTCCAAAAATGCGATGTATATCTCGTATCCCTATCAGAGATGATAGACACTGGTACTCCGTGAAGAGATACAATCTCGTCCACGTATAGCTGAGCTAACTTATCTGAGCTGTGTGTTTCCTTAATTGGTAAGAAGTGGGCTGACTTGGTCAATCTGTCGACTATAACCCAAATAGTATCATTTCCTCGCTTTGTTTTCGGTAACTTAGTGATAAAATCCATAGTTACCATTTCCCACTTCCAGGTGGGAGGTTCAGGCTGTTGCAGCAAACCTGACGGCTTCTAGTGTTCGGCTTTAACTTGCATGCACGTCAAACATTTGGCCACATAAGTGGCTATAGATTTCTTCAAACCTATCCACCAATAATTTGCCTTTAAATCCTGGTACATCTAGTCACTGCCTGGATGAACAAAATACTTGGAACTATGGGCTTCTTGAAGGATCACGTCCCGAAGTCCTCCATAGATTGGAACCCATATTTGTCCATTCAATCTTAGGATTCCATCCTTGCCATATGATAACTATTCAGCAGTTACGCCCAATTTTTCATTTGGATAGTTAGCTTCTAATATAGCTTCCTTCTGAGTGGTTAACAATCTTTCATTTAGGTTGTTCTTTAATTCAATGCTCTTGGCATTGATTCTAATGGGCTTAACCCTCTCATTTCTGCTCAAGGCATCGGCGACCACATTCGCCTTGTCTGGATGATATCGGATTTCACAATCATAGTCGTTCAGTGTCTCCATCCATCGATGTTGTCTCATGTTCAGATCCTTCTGGTTGAACAAGTGTTGAAGGCTTTTATGATCAGAATAGATCACACACTTGGTACCATATAAATAATGCCTCCAAAGTTTTAGTGCAAACACAACAGCACCCAATTCCAAGTCATGGGTGGTGTAATTCTTTTCGTGCACCTTTAATTGTCTTGAGGCGTAGGAAATGACCTTGCCCCTTTGCATGAGTACACAACCCATTCCAGTGTGCGATGCGTCGCAATATACCACAAACTCTTCAATTCCTTCAGGCAATGTCAATATAGGAGCATTGCTCAACTTCTGTTTAAGAATATCAAAGGATTCTTGTTGCTCAGGACCCCAATCAAACTTGATATTCTTACGAGTTAATGAAGTTAGGGGTGCTGCAATCCTTGAGAAATTTTCAATAAAACACCTATAGTATCCTGCCAGGCCTAAGAAGCTACGAATCTCTGTGGGCGTCTTCGGTTCTTGCCAATTTATGATGGCTTCAATCTTAGCGGGATCCACCTGGATACCACGCTCGCTAACCACATGTCCAAGAAATTGGACTTCACGAAGCCAAAACTCACATTTTGAAAACTTGGCGTAGAGCTTCTCTTGCTGAAGAAGTTTAAGAATACAACGAAGATGTTTCTCATGATCAGCCTGATTCTTCGAATAAATAAGAATGTCATCAATGAATACAATGACAAACTTGTCCAAGTAGGGTTTGCAAACACGATTCATGAGGTCCATGAACGCTGCTGGTGCATTAGTGAGCCTGAACGGCATCACCAAGAACTCGTAATGACCATAACGAGTTCTGAATGCAGTCTTATGCACATCTTCATCTCTGACCTTCAGTTGATGGTATCCCGACCTTAAATCAATCTTGGAGAAATAACTTGCTCCTTGAAGCTGATCGAATAGATCGTCGATCCTGGGCAATGGATATCTGTTCTTGATTGTAACCTTGTCCAGCTCTCGATAATCAATGCATAAACGCATTGATCCATCCTTTTTCTTCACAAACAGAATCGGTGCTCCCCAAGGAGATGAGCTAGGTCTAATAAAACCTTTGGCCAACAAATCGTCCAGTTGAGTTCTTAATTCTTTCATCTCAGTCGGTGCTAACCTGTAAGGTGCTCTTACAACAGGTGCTGCTCCAGGAATAATGTCAATTCTGAACTCCACTTGCCTATCTGGAGTTAAACCAGGTAGTTCTTCAGGGAATACATCAGGGTAATCAGAAATAATGGGGATGTCTTCGATCTTGGGCTTTGGTTCATCAATGGTCACTTGTGCCATATAGATGACACAACCTTTCTTCATACACCTTGATGCCTTAAGCATATACACTTGCTTAGGCAACCCGTGCTGAGTATCTCCTTGAATTGTTAACGGCTCACCATATGGAGTTTTAATAACCACTTGCTTCTTATCACAAAGGATCTGAGCTTGGTTATGAGATAACCAATCCATGCCTATTACTATGTCGAATCCAGCTAATTTCAAAGGAAGCAAAGACAAAGGAAAAGAGTGGTTCCTAATGGATATAAAACATCCATCTAGCACGGTTGAAGCAGCTTCTATGGTACCATCGGCCAATTCTACTTCGTACTTTATGCTTAGGGTTTTAACAGGCAAATTTAATAACTTACAAAACTTATTATCTACAAATAACTTATCTGCACCCGAATCAAACAATACCCTTGCATAAACATCATTGATAAGAAAGGTATCTGTTATCACGTTGTCATTCTAGATTGCTTCTTGAGCATTCATTTGAAAGACCCGAGCATTGGTCTTCTTGCCTTCTTCAGGTTTCTTCGCATACTTTGGGCATTTGGACTTGATATGCCCCTTCTCGTTACAGTTGTAACAAGTCGCATCCTTTATCTTCTTACAATCCAACGTCTTATGCTCACTAGATTTACAGATCCCACAAGCCCAAGGCTGCGATTGGGATTTTGATTTATACCTGCACTTTCCCAGATGGCGCTTCTTGCAGGTCTTGCATTTGGGCTTCTCACCCGACTGTTGGTCATCCTTCTTGAACCCTGAACTCTTCTTGTGATCAGAGTTCCCTTTATGCTTCTTATCTGAACGGTGTGAGTTATCATCCTCATGTTTCCTCTTCCCCGCATCAGAATTCCTAAGCGATCTCTGCCTGACCGCATCAAGGGTAAGAGATAATGACAAATCAGCTACTGACCTAAAGGCAGTAGGTCTTGATGCTTTCACACTAGCTTTAATCTCTGGGGCTAAACCCCCAATGAAACGGGCTATACGTTTTGGTTCCGGTGTCACCAAGTAAGGAACCAATCGAGACATGGTGTTAAAACTCGTGAGATATGCCTGACAGTCTAAGTTCTTCATAACCAATGTCAGAAAGTCAGTCTCGATCTTCTCAACTTCATGTTGAGGACATAAATTCTCTTTGATCAAAGCAACTAACTGAGCCCATGTTAAGTTGTATAACGGAATCTTTCCAGTAGCTTGGATTAAGGACCTCCACCAAGCTAGGGCTTCTCCCTTGAACGACTGTGAAACATACTTCACAATATCTTTCTCGGCACATCCACTAATATCAACCACCGTATCCATCTCATCTAGCCACGTCATGCAATCAATGGCTCTTTTTTCCCCAGTGAAATCCCTGGGCTTGTAGGAGACGAAATACTTATATGAACAAGTCTTTGTACATGGCTCTCGATCGAATACAATCTTCTTAGATGGGATACTGTGCTGATTTGATGAGTGTTGGGCATCATCCTTCTTTGACTCATGAGATTTAGAAGGTGGCTTACTGTGAGCCACAGAGTGAGTCTTAGAGTGTGTACCACTAGACTCTCTAAATTGCCTGTCCATGGCTTTAGAAACAGCATTGTCAATCAATGCTTGAAGTTCCGCACCAGTTACGTTGATTCTGGTAGTATCATGATTCTCTATAGGGTGACTATTGATTTTTTCTGATTCTGCCATGTAGCTTGATTGCTACACAAAATAATGATAATGATTCATTCAGAAGTCTATAACAAAATTGTCATCTTGATAATTTTTTTTATTAGCCATGGTATTAACAAACCATATTGGTTAATTTATTAAGTATTTTCATTCAGGATTTTTCTTTATAATTATCCTCAGTCATAATTTATTAATATCTTATAATGGCACAAAAGGCTAAGTCACAGGGACAATTTAATTTATAAGCCATGATCTTATAGGATCGAGGCATTAAGGCTTGAATCGTAGTTCATTACCTTTTCTTGACAGAGAGTAGTAGACTACAGCTGTCTTTTGTCTTATATGACAATGAATATGGCTCGTAGGCCCTACATCACAAATGGATGTTTAAATAATAAAGAAAGGAATTGGAAGAATCCAATATAAGGATGACTTACGTGATTTTATCGAATCACATTTGCCAGGAGTGTTAACATGTTTTCAGATGTTAACAAGGATTTTAATCTTAAAAAGGAACTACCATCATGGTCCTGTCTCAATATGACACATGGACTAGGTTTTGCGTTTAAGATTTTCTTTAATATAGAATGGCAGATTAATCTTTAAAAGCAATGATATTTTATTTTATTTCATATATTATATTCATTCATATAATGATAATTGAAATTTTAAATCCAACAAATTCCATAAATAAATAAAGAAGAGTACATAGATGCCCTAAACGGGACTTTTACGTAAATAACTTGCCCACGCAGGGGCTAAAATGAAAATACAAGTCCTCACAGGGACTGAATACATAAATAGATGTCCACGCGGGGACTTGATTGAAATAAGGAAATTACAATACAAATAAATAAGGAATCTTCAAAAATCCCTTTTCTTCTTTCCCTTGATTAGATTCGCCAGACCTTTAAGAAATCCCCGGTGGCTTCTACGCTCTTCTTGAACCTCCCATTCTACCTGGCTCAACCTCTGAAGAATCTCCTGTTGTTGCGGTGGTGGTATCAGTGGCGGCTGCGGCGGCTGCTGCTGCGGAGGTTTAGGAGGTGGCGGGTATGGATACCCAAAAGCTTGGTACCCAGATTGGTACGAAGCTGCATAGGGCACTTCAGGGTGAAGATTATTGTAGTTGGCCGCCTCTACGTATGGGTCGACGGCTGGGGCATTGTAGTAGTTGTACCCCGGGTAGGCTGGCTGCTCAAATGGGTTATACGCCGCTGCACCGACGTATGAAGGAATCGGGTTATCAAAACCCATTGGTGGTGGTGCGATTGGCGCAGAGTCCACCTCAGAGACGGGGTTTGAAGGCCCACCCATCTGCGGGTCTTCATATAGTGGCGGGTAGTGACTGCCACTTGAATGTTTAGGGGTGCTGAAATGGAATCCCCCTCGCACAGACATCCGTGCTCCTGATCTCCTACGCCTCGGTGGTTCTGGAGGCGGCTGCTGCTCTGGCGGTGGCGGTGGAGTAACGGCCTGGAATCGTGAATCCTCGGAGGGATCCTGCTGCTGCTGATGAGGTGATGGGTTAAAAGGGGGAGTGAACTCCCAAGGGTATGAGGTAAACCTTGCTTCATAGCTGTCTGGACCACGATAAGGTGATCCATGAAAAGATGACCCATCTGAAATCTCGATGGGGTGAGTGGGTGTCCCAGATGGTGGTTCGGCAGGATCCGGATCTTCGCCCATATCCATGTCTTGATCACCGGAAAAATGATCTTCTGGTCCCAATGGGTTAAAACCCACTGGTTCTTGCACCTGATTCACCGGATTGAACCGGCTCTGGAAATACGGGGTCGGGTCTTGAAATGCCCGATGTGACCCCGATCGCTGCAGTGGTAGGTAGGAGTGGTGTGAATCATTGGGCTCGTTCTCCGATTGTGGCCCAAAGGAATGATGGTAAGAGGGTGAAGAACTAAGCAAGACAGATCGCCTCGCGGGTTCCAAATACGTCCTCCAGTCTTCTTGAGGACTAGTGCTCATGGTTGCAGACGAAGTTCACCGGTGTGAAGGCACGGCCTCATGATCGTTGGGGGCGGTGAATGGCCCCTTGCCTCATCCTCCTCTTCGGAATCTTGGCGGCATTTTTGTTGACCCTGTTAAAACAAAACAAAAGAAACACAAAGGAAAAACAATAAAGGACAAAATAAAATAAATTAGGATTAGTCCTAAGTTCTTTGCCTAGACTCGGAAGTCGAGGAATGTGCAACTGTGTCATTGAGATTAAACACAAAAGGCTAGTATTTAATTCACTCAATGTTGGCTCTGATACCAACCTGTCACACCCCGATATTTCCACGTAATTACCGGTGGGCCCGGTGGGGAGTATCGTGACGTAGTTGATATCATCATAGTCAATTTATCACAGTTTAATGCACAGCGGAAGTCTAAAGATAATAACACTACAAACCGATTGAAAGTAATATCAATTATTACAAAACGCTTGTAAAGGGATCCACAGGCGGATCAAAGATAAAAGAAACACTGTTCAACATATTTTTAAACATCAAAGCTTGCAAGACTCTTTAGTGATGCTAGGAGTAGCCAACCCATTTCGCTTAGTACCTGCACTTAACCTTTTTGGAAAATACGTCAGTTTTCAATGGTAAATACAATTAACCGACTCATTTTGAAAATGTTTAAGAAAATTGATTTAAATGCACAAGGCACAAATAATCTTTTATAACTTGGGATAATTATTTAAAAATAATCTTGAAAAAGAATTATATGTTTGTTATACGTTCAATAGCCCGGGTTGAATACCGGGATAAAGATTAGTAGACACACCACATAATATATCCCACGACGAGTTATTCTCGAACAAGCGGGTATATAATTTACATACGCACCGGCAGGTGTATGCCTACACCCCGTGCTTAAGTCGTGGCCATTTCAATGAATGAGCCGAGGATATCCAGTACATGGTCATTAACCCCCCAAAGGCTTAAAACAAACAATACAGATTAAACGGGTTATCTCAATGATTTAACCTTCATACGATTAAAAATTCAATACCCGACCAAACGGTATTTTATATACCGTACCCCAAACCCGTATAAGGGAAAATACGTTAAAAGTATTAACCTGAGCAAATTATACAAATTTATCCCAGCTGTTTACAATCAGCAAGTGCAAATATCTTTTACTGGGCTCCTAAATCTGGAACGAAGGTTTTAATAACCTATTAGATTCCTAATGGGTCTTACTTAAGTTTAAACTTAGACCGGTTAGTTTTAACGAAAGGTTTACGGTTCAAAACGCAAGATTAAGCGAGGACCGGATTAGAATTTGATTTAGACCCAACAAGTATGAAGACTTGTATAATATGGGTAAACTAAACACATTCTGGATTTTGAAGCAAAAATGATAAGGTTTGACCCGTTTCGGTCAATTTATGCAAACTAGTCACATAAACCGCATCGAACGCGAAAAATGCATAACGGGTAACCAAATGAGTCATGAACAGGTTTCCTAAGTTAATATGCCTTAAATATGTTGTGACACCAGTAGGATACCTTCCATTATGCCCAAAACGGATTTAAAATCAATTTAAGCCCCGTAGGGGTATTTTGGTCATTTTATAGATTATAAAAGAGGTTAAATAATAATCTGAGGTTCTGGTGTAAACTGATCAGTAAAAATATTTATTTTAGTAGGTTATATCAGTAGGGTATTGCAAATATGTGAAATTTATCATTTATAACCAAACTATGTGCCGTAGGGACATTTTGGTCATTTCACATAAGCTTTAAAGGTCAAATTTGGAAATATGAGTTCAAAACTTTTACTTACTATTAAAGTATAAAAATTTACTTAAAACATCAGTAGGTATTGAGTCTTATGTGCCAAAAATAGTTTTAACCCATACTATGCGTTTAGAACGTGTAAAAAGTCGATTTAAGCGATTTTCGGGTTATATAAGGAAATCTGAGTTTTTGATCAGTTTATGAAGTTCAAAATATTTTATTTATCATATTAAATCAGTAGCAAAAGATTTGGTATCAAAATGTTATGTAAACTCATTTTATTAGTAAAATGGGTATAACCGTCATTTATCGAATCTAAGCAAGAATTCCTTGTTATGATCAGTTTAAAAATTAATAAAAATCTTCAAAAATCTCAAAATATTATATTACATTAGTGAGTAAAAAGTTTGGTGTCAAAATTTGGGTTTAGATAGGCTTTATGCTAAAAATGCCGTTTAATTAATAAAAAAGCTTTCAAATTACGATATTGAGCATAACTCCTAATTTAGACCTCAAACTGATGTCAAATTTTTAGGACATGTTTATAATTCAGAAATAAAGGTTTTTGTCCTCTCACATTTTCAAAAATCTCGTTTTAATATCAAAAGGACATAATGGTCAACATTTAAGCAATTAACGGAAACATGCAAATGAATCAGATTAATTAGGAACCAAGTTGTATAACCCCCGAGGGTCATACTAACCTATAACTTGGTCCTAATGGAACTCTAAAGCATATCTAAACTAAGCTAAATCGGGACAGAACTGAAAGTCAAAGCAAAAGTCTACTTTTGCGACTTTTGGTTCCGAACCGAGCCCAAACTCAAAATTGTCGGGTTGAACATGCTTAGACATGTTCTTACATTAATTACCAAGTTATTTAAGTATTAAAACAGGTTTCATAACTTCTACATTGTTAGTTATGAGTTTATTTGCAAAATAGCTTTCTGTTGACTTTTTAATATTAAGTTTGACCCGACAATTGACCAAGTTAGAATGGATATCAGAGGGTGCCCTTTTAAGGGTTTATTACCCACATAATTAGCAACTCATAGCCACTTTCAATTCGAAAAAAGACTGGACCATTAGTGATTAATCACTAAGTCAAAGCTTAATTACGACGGCTTTGACTTTTGGTCATTAGACTAATAAAACTTGAACTAGGAGGGCTAAGAATGCTTACAAAGGCTCTTAGCACGAATTAGGAACTTGAGAAAACTTGCTTGAAGTCCAGAGAGCTCCAAAGAGTGTGTTTGAATAATTTTTTTGAAAGGTGCAAGTGAACTATCAAACAAGAAGCTCTTATATAGGAATTTAAACTTCACAAGATCCTTCCACACAAGCCTACAAATGTTTTCTGTTCATCCCAGGTGTCCCCTGTTGGTGCATACGTCTGTCGACTTCGTCTTGTATCGAGTCTTGTATGTAGAATGATAGATTAGGACACGTTATACGAGGAAAATAGGAGAGTTTACATATGTTTGAGCTAATTTCGTTTGAACATGTCAGTTGACACTTTCAAACGAAATTAGGTTGTTTAATTTCGTTTGAACATGTCAAGTGTCACATTCAAACGAAATTACATCTCCTATATATACCTCATGTGTCATTTCATTTGTAACGGTTCCGGTCAATGTAACGAAGTGCTGCCGAAGTGTCCACAGGCTTGTAATTGATCTGAAATCAATATACGGACAGTTTAAAGTGTGAATCTAGCTGAATTGAACTCGATACGTTTGTTTCCGCCACTCGTATTGAGATAAACTCTTTTGATCGACTCGTTCGGGTCTGAAAACGATCCTACAAGTGGTATCAGAGCTCAGGAGGAAGAGTTCATACCAATTCAGCCGCAAATTCTGATTTTCTACATCTTCTTTCAAAATTGAACTAGTTTTCACGGTTAAAAACGTCTGATTTTCATATATCATGTGCGTTATGTTATGTTAACAAACCCTAGAAAGTTTCAGAATCAAATTCGACCATTTGCTTGATCAATTGAACAAAAATCAGACCGAAAGTGTGACATCACACTGATTTCGTTTGAAAGAACTAGCTGATTTCGTTTGAGATTGAACATTGGGACTGTTTTCGTTTGAAGAAACTTGCTTATTTCGTTTGAAAGTGCATAAATTGTCTGATTTCGTTTGAAGACAACTGTTGATTTCGTTTGAATACGGTATCTCGTTTGAAAAGTTGTGGAATCTCGTTTGAAACTACAATTCCGTTTGAGGGTTTCAATTGAACATTGTGATTCCGTTTCAAGAGTGTAATATCGTTTGAAACTTCAAACGAAATAGGAGATTTCGTTTGAAAGTGGTCATATCATTTGAAAGTTAGCTATTTCGTTTGAAAAGGGATCTTGTTTGTTTTTGGTATTCCGTTTGAAACAGTCTGTTTGTGAACTTTTAAATAACGAAACATGGAGAACGAGTTTTACAATGCTTTTGCTAGTCCGATATCAATTACGCAGAACACGATGCTTGAAAATGAAACTGGAACAACTCAAAAACCGCATAAGCTTTTGGATATTGATGATTTTAGTGGATGGGCTGAACGATTTGGTAACTGGGTTGAAGCTTATCATTTAGATGCATGGGAACATACTGAAGTTCAATATTTTAGACCAGTTGGTAGCGATCGAGAGAAAATACCAGTTAGAGATTTGAGTGCTGAAGAGAAAAAGAAATACAAAGATGAGAAGTTGATGGTTAGTTTGTTGCAGCAGGCGATTAAAGAAGATATTTTGATTTTACTTCAACATAATCGAACTGCACATTCGATATGGACAGAATTAGAAGCAAAGTTTCTTGGTAGTGATGACATGCTTAAGAACAAAAAGTCGTTGATGAAGAAGGAATTCGATTTGTTCCGAGGTTTAAGAAATGAAAGCACCAAACAGATCATTGAAAGATACTGCAATTTATTGAAAAACATGAACAGATTGAGTATCAGAAATGATAAAGATGAGTTGATTGAAAAGTTAGCCGATGCGTTGCCACATGATGAGTGGGGCACGTATCTTATGATGTTGAAAAACAAACCAGGTTTTAATGATCTAACATTGAGTGATTTTATTAAACAACTTGAAGCTCAAGAAATGGAGCAACGAAAGATAACAAGAATGAAGAATTATGATGGAGAGCAAGACATTGGTTTGTACTACAAAAGTGGTGTTAATGACAAAACCAAATTTTCGCCAAAAGTTGAAATTGCTTTCAATACAACGGGATCTTCTGAAAAGACATCTCAAGGGTCAAGTAACAAGATGGGATTTTCTTCATTTCCATCATTTGATCCACACTTTTCTACAACAAAGAGTGGCAAAGTACTTCAATGCAACATTGCTTTAAACCTTGAAAATGATCAGAATTATAACGAGGAAGTTGCTAAAAGCCACATGTCTTTGTTGGTAACTGTGCTTGAATCCTATGGAGGTTTAGTTGCAGGAAAGATCGGAAATCCAATGCTAACAAAAGAAGATTACGATCAGATTGATGCTGAAGAGATGGAATTGATGGATATAAAATGGTGCATGGCTAGTGTATTGAGACGAGCTGAAAAGTTTAAAGAAATTATAGGCAGAGATGATTTTCGCGATGCACATGTTTCAGCTTTAGGATTTGATAAGTCTAAAGTTACTTGTTTTCGATGCAGGGAAAAAGGGCATTTTAAGAGAGAATGCACAAATCGTGAAGCAAGTGGAGCTCAAAATCCCTTTGGAAACAATGATTACTATCGAAAAGCGTTATATCATCAAGTTGCTCAACAGCCACATCAACAACAACAGCCACAAACAACTCATGGTAGGAAAGAGATTGAAGATTCAAAGAGAGCATGTCTTGGTAATCAAGAAAATGGAAAAGGTTTCAGTTGGGATAAATACATTCCAACAAATAGTAAAGTATGTGTGGCAGAACAAGAAGATGAAAAATTGGCAGAAGGTTTCAGTTGGGACGATTATTGTCCAGACAAAGAATTTCTGGTTAAAGGATTTGTTGCTCAGGTTATCAATGATTATACTGATGATTATTGGGCAGAAAAAGTCAGAAAACGTTTAAATGGTGAAGTTGAGAAAAAGAAATAAGTTGTCGAAGAAGTTCAAGTGAGAGTAGTTAAAGAAGTTCCAGCATTTGAAATCAAAACAGATGATAAGGTAGTCAAGGTTGTCGAGAAGTGTATGAATTGTGATTCTCTGATAATGCAGAACAATGAATTGTTGCACAACATAAAAAGACTGAAAGAATCATATGATACTTTGAACAGAGAGATGAATAAGTACAACGAGTCAAGCAGTGAACAAGCTGTAGCAATGAATACACTCAAAGGAGCTTACATGAGACAGCTTGACGATGTCAACTATTACACAGAGAAGTGTGCTGAGCTTGAATTGAAGTTGGCAACACAAAGAATTGAAACTGAAAGAGTTAACAATTTATTAAAAAGTTACTCTTGTTCTACTTTTGTTGTTGACAGGATTTACCCTATAATGGAAAAATTGAAGACATTCGAAGAAGAGAAGATTTCGAAAGAAGAAAAATCTGTGACAAAAGAAGATGATGAAGTGAATACATATGGTAAGAAATCAAGTGTGGTTTATAACAAATGTCCGCCACCTGTTGAAAATGCATATTCTCCGCGAAATGCTAATTCTGAAAGAGTAAAAAAGGCAACGAACTTACAGTGGGAGTCTAAGTCGTCAGATAATTTGCCAGAAAGTATAGATGTCACTTTCACGTCGTCCGATACTGATCATGAGTCCAAGTTAATAAAAAAGGTGGTCGATCAGGTGTTGGGTAAGGATGAATCAGAGGAGTCATTGTCGGAGTCGAAATCAGAGTCCAAGTCAAAGTCCAACATGTCAAGTCAAAAATCTAAACAGGGAAAACGAGTGTATAATAAAGAGTTTTTGTTATCAAAATCTAATTTGGATGACGAACCGATCAAAGTAGCATATACTTTGAAAGATTCTGACAAATTATATTCTGATGAGGTTTTTCCAATAAGAGGTGTTAAACCGGAAATGATTAAAAAGGTTTTCAAACTGACAGAAATTAATATTTCTGAAATAAAGGATGCAAATCTTTCTGAAAAACCTAAACCTTACACCTCAAGAGTTCAACAACATTTAAACAAGAAAATGGGTTACAATTATGGTTACAGTTTTCAAAAGAAATCAAACCATAATGGTAATTTTAAAAAGAAAGGACTTGGTTTTATTCCACCGAAAAATTATAAAAATGAGAAAATTTATAAACCTAAAACTGTTTTTGTTTCAGGAACAAGTGCTGAAAAAGAACAGAAGAGTTCATTCTGGAAGCAAACGAACAAAGAATTCCTTGCAAAGAAGCAAGAAGAGATGAAGAAAAGTGTTATTCAGAAGAAGACCGAGACAAGAACTTGTTTTCAATGTAAAACAGTTGGTCACATTGCCAGAAATTGTCCAAAGACAATCAACAAACAACAAGAAGTCTCTGGTAAACTGAAAGAAAAAGTTGTTGACGAAACTGAACTTCCAACCAAAAAATTTAATGGTTTTGAAAATTCAATATTTGAGGTTGGAGAGTGTTCAAAGAATGTTTTAAAAAGAAAAGAAAACTTGAAAAATCAAAAGTGGGTGGTTAAAGGTTCAGGGAATAGTTCTGGTGATGAATTTGATTCCACAAAATCAGAGGAGCCAAAAGTTGTTATGAAAGAAAAGAATTCAGTTCCGACTGTGGATGATGCAAATTTTCCACCACTGCGGGCTGAAAATTTTAAGAAGAAAGTTGGAAAAGTCGAAATCTCAAATCAATTCTATTCTGAAAAGAAATAATTTGATGTTGAGAAAGTGTTTAATGGAAATGTTAAAAAGATATTTGGTAAAATGGTTGATGGGAAGGTAAAAGGGGTGAAAGAATTTTATGAAACAAAAAGAAGTGTTCAAACCCCTGAAGAAGTTGAGAAGGTTACACCTAAAGCTGGTCAGGCTTGGGTGTCTGTATTCTTTACTTAAAATCCTGACTTGCCGGAGCTCCCAAGTTGGTAATTGTGGAGCAGGAATCGGCATCATTCTTATATTGTTTTTGGTAAATTGAAATTTAGTCACTAGTATGACTTGCCGAAACTCCCAGGTTGGTAAGTAAGGAGTAGGAATCGGCATTCTGAGAATTCAACCTATAAATGGTATTGGTTGGTAAGCCATGTGGTTGAAAAAGAGTTTGTGATAATTGAAGGTTAATCAAGGTCATTAGTTTGAACTTGATTGAACTATTCTTACAAGGGGTAAATCAGGGACATTAAGTTGTATCTGATTTCCTACAATTGGTTGATAAACAAAATGATGAGTTTATCCCCTAACCTACAAATGGTTAAAATCAATCAACAAAAATTATTTTCCGGAAAAACCATTTGATTAAAACAAACTTAAGTGTTTTGAAATCATAATGGGAAAATAGTTTGTTGTGAGGGGGAGTTCTGATTGTTTATTCCAAGTGGATGGCGATTTGAAGTGATTTGATATCAGTTGTCAATTTACTTTTACAGTTTGTTTTCAAATTTCTTTCATATGTGTTTGCATTTTAGGGGGAGTAAGAATTTCAGAAAATCCAAAAACATTTGAAAATTTGAAAAAGCCAAAAACATTGAAAAATGAAAAAAATGAGTTTTGTTGTCAAAAAGAGGAAATGACAGTGGACTGTCACGACATGCTAAAGAAATGGAAAGATAAAATGTGATAAACGGTCTCACTAAAGATGTGACGGTAGGCTCAGCTAGACTAGTAGATTTGCGAGAACGATACAAACTTAAAAGAAAAAGCCTAGTTCTAGTGGGAAACATGGTCGAAAGCATAGTACTTAGTTTTGTCCTTCTTGATTGTGTGCCTACTCGGTAATCGCTGATTGTCGAAAGACATAAAACTGGTTAAGTTTGTGAACTTTCACATCTTTGCTGAAAAGTCGCTGTGATTGTGCATTTTATTTTGCAAAGACTTAAACTTGTTTTATTTTTTTATTTTGTTTAAGCATTGGACATCCTCTGTGTATACGTGAGTATCGACCTGAATGTTATTGCCTAAACGTTCTGCTTTATTTTCTTTGGTGTTTCGTTTAAGCTTTGGATCACCTCTGCGTATACGTGAGTATCGAACTGGTGGTTAAAGCCGAAACAATTGCAACTTGTTTTATTTTTTTTCTTATTTTGTTTAAACATTGGACTTTCTCTGCGTATCGAAAGATCGACCTGATTGTTAATGTTTAAACATTCTGAGTTGTTTTCGCACAAATCACAGTTGATAAAAGTTTAAAGGCATTACTTGAGTCAGTGTATTGCATGATGAGGGGATATGCTGAGATCGTGGGGTCCATAAGAACTTAGTGCAAAATTAATATATCTTAACGTATCGGTAAGCATTTCGAAAGTTTTTATTTTGAGTTTAAGTGGATAACAATATCGTCAATCTACGTGAATCATTTAGAACTTATAATGTTTAAAGCTTAACGGTGTTGGTGATTTGTCTCATAAACTGATATGATCCTCTTACACAAACTCACAAAAATAGTGTCTGTATATATTTCATTCAAAAATCCAAAAAGATTTTCAGTGTGTTTTAGCATAACTTTTGAAAAATTCAAAAAGATTTTCGACAACTGATGTTGGAGAGCTGATTTTCAAAATTCCGAGTGCTAAACTTGATGAACAGGTTTGGGAAAGAATGAATGAAAAAGTTGTGTTTTCAAGAGGTTATCAAAGATTAAATCATTTTTGAATGATACTTGCAAATGGTTTTTAAATTTGCAAAATTTTAAATTTGTGAAACTTATTTTTGGGTAGAGTCATGCAGGATAAACAGGTTCCAAAACCTGAGTAAGATGAGTGCCAGGTTGCGATCTAAGAACTTGTGAAAATAAATTCCAGACTGCGATCCCTGTTTAGCGAAAGGGGGAGTCTGAAGACATCAAGAGAGATTTTGAATATTGTAGAGACAAATTCAGATCCTGAAGATTACGAGAAAGAGAAAGAGATTGATTGTGGATGCTTACAATGGAGAATTTTGAAGAAAGTGAGCAGACTGATAAAGACTGAAGGTTTGACAACCGAAGACTCGACACTGAAGACTCGTCAACATTCGAGGGGGAGTCTGTTGGTGTATATGTCTGTCGACTTCATCTTGTATCGAGTCTTGTATGTAGAATGATAGATTAGGACACGTTATATGAGGAAAATAGGAGAGTTTACATATGTTTGAGCTAATTTCGTTTGAACATGTCAGTTGACACTTTCAAACGAAATTAGGTTGTTTAATTTCGTTTGAACATGTCAAGTGTCACATTCAAACGAAATTACATCTCCTATATATACCTCATGTGTCATTTCATTTGTAACGGTTCTGGTCAATGTAACGAAGTGCTGCCGAAGTGTCCACAGGCTTGTAATTGATCTGAAATCAATATACGGACAGTTTAAAGTGTGAATCTAGCTGAATTGAACTCGATACGTTTGTTTCCGCCACTCGTATTGAGATAAACTCTTCTGATCGACTCGTTCGGGTCTGAAAACGATCCTACATCCCCTATGCATGAAATACCATTGGTACAGTCCCTAAATTAAAAAACCAGCCTTCTAAGGCGGTGGAACTGGCTGGACTCGCAGCTGTCAACATGTTTCTGTATCTGATGCTTTTACGTGGCCCGCGTAAGCCTAGGCCTTGGCTTACGCGGCCCGCGACAACCTGCTAAACCGGGAAAAATGTTTTAAGCTTTGCACTTTCAGTCCCTGGTCCATTTTAACTTTGTTTTACTTTCATTTATTGCATTTTGAACCCCCATGGTTAACTTTTAAGGACCTTGGGTCATATACTAACTCCGTTAAGCTCCCGGTTAGTCGTATGATCATCCGAAAAGTCTTGATTTCTTCGTAACTCCTCAAAATAAATATCTAATATTCTTATGAGTGAAAAATTAAATTATTTACAATGTTTTTGGGTTCGATAATGGTCACTCAGAGGTAACTTTAACATGTTGACACTTTTAACCCTTAAGTTTCATAAGATCCTTATTTTTAACACAAACGACTTCTATTGTTCGATAAATTATTCATTAAAGAATACGAACGTCGTATGAGGTCAATCAGAGGCACAAGTTAGGCATGTTGACACTTTGGATCCCTTTATTCACATATTTACATCGTTTCACAACTTTAGTCCTTCCAGATCATTCCAGTACACGTTTAAAGTCCATGGCATGTGTCTTTATTACATTGGTCGTGATTTTACGAGGTGTTACAAATTTTGACAAGTTTTACCCTTTATAGGGAATTTTGTTACATGTCTTGACCTTCAACCCTAACACAGTTAGATTTTCTTGTTAAATCTAGTCATGTGACTTGCACATGAGGGTAATTTTGTCAATTTAATCAATTTATATTGTTTTTGTTTAAATAAAAATAAAAGAAAAGGCAGATCCTTCACTCTACTCATCTCTTTCTCTATTATATCTCCTTCCCCCTCTCTCTCTCCCAAATTTATCAAACATCAAAACTGAAGAAAAACAAACCCACAAATTCATCCCCATTGATTGTTCATCATCACCATCATTTCTAGGAGCCTGTTTTTTTCGATCTTCAAATCCTTTGAATCTGATTTAAAGCTTTGAATCTGATTTAAAAGGTGAAGCATAAAACCCACAAATTAGATGGTTTTGAATATGAGATCCAAAGCTTTGAATTTGATTTAAAAGATGAAGGGTGGAACATTATGATGATTTTCTGTAAATAGGGATGAAGGATGGGTCTTCAGGTGCGGCTTGGGTGGAGGTGAACGGAGGGGTAGTGAGTGGTTGCTATGGCGGCGCTAAGGCGGTGAAGATGGTAGTGAAGTGCCGTCGTTTTTTCTGGTCTTCAGGTGCGGCGGCCACCGTAGATACGTGATAATGTTGTTGAATTTTGCTGCAAGAAAGAGTTTAATTTTGTTTCTGATGATAATGTCTCGGCATTTGAAAGAAAATTAATTAATGTTAATTTTCACCAAATTTAGGAATATAAGTTTATTATCAGAATCTGATTGATTCTCTTCATGTCAAGCTGGCATCGGTTTCTTGTATCTCCATGGGTTGCCAGATATTTTTTCAATTTATCTTGATCCTTACGGAACTTCGAATAGCGTCATTTTGCATATTCTAGAATATACCTTAACAAGTTGTTCAACTGAAAATTGGGGGGAATTGGAGATTGATGAAATTGAAAAAGTGTTTGACTGGAAATTGGGTTGAAAATGGCCGAATCTTAAACCAAGTTGTTCAATTGTTTGTTATGATATCACTGTGAGGTTTGTTTTGGGAAGACTAGGTTAAACATGGAAGGTTGGGGATTAATTGGAAACTTGCAGGTGGTGGTGGTTGCAGAACTATAAAGAGAGTGAATGAAGAAGTGAGAGAGTTGTACATATATATATATATATAGAGGCCGGTTATCATACAATATGCCTAATCGTACTTTATGTACGCTACAACCACAACCATCAGATCATCTCATTTAAACCCCATGCTTAACTATTAAATAATCAAATTAAAATAAATAAATGAATCCACCAAGGTTAAAATCGTCCATTGCGAAATCAAAACCCATGATAATCAGCAAACAATAACTCACAATCATACCGTAAACCCAAAATCAACATTGCATTCTCCTTCCCCCAAGTTCCCTACTACTTACCGTTGCGATTCAACGAAGATTCATGAGTTTTGAGAAAAGGAGCAAAGCCAACAACGACAGACCACATGCGAAGAAGATGAATCCAGGTATCGATTGACATTTGCGATTTTATAATGATATTTACAGGGACTTTGAATGACATATGCGATTTTGTTTGTTTAGTATGGTTTTGGTCTGAAACCTATAGTTTTATAAGATTACATATTGTTCATAACTACGATTTTGTTAGGGTTTATGACTGGTATGGTTTTTTTATTAGGTTTTGTATGATTATGTAGGTTTGTTAATGATAAGCTGATTCATGTGCGATATTATAGAGGGTTTTGTGAGGGTTATGTATGACAAATGCGATTTTATATGTTCAGTTTTGTTTGTTGAGGTTTTTGTCTTAGGCATGCGATTTTATATGATTAGTTAGATTTGGTATAGAATTAAATGATACATGCGATTTTATAAATGTTTTTTGTCTGAAGCATGCGATTTATAAGATTAGCTAGTTTCGGTAATGCTTAACTGATACATGCGAAATGATAACTGATTCATGCGATTTTATCAACTTAATGAGTTTTGGTAAATGGTTAACTGATACATGCGATGTTATAAGGTTTTTGTCTGATGGCATGCGATTTTGTAGAAATAGATTCTGATGATGACTTTGAAGACCCCATATCAACATTGAAAAAAGCGAACAAAAATAGAAAAAGAAGGGTTGTGGAAGAAAGTTCTGAGGATGATGAATTTGTTAAGCCACTTCCAAAAAAGAAGAAAGATGACAAGAAATCTAAGATACAAACCAAAAAACCTTCAAAAAAGGTGGAACCACCTAGACCAGAAACAAGAGCTTTCTTCGAATACAGCAACGAAGCAATACTGTTGAGATGCCAACCTAACTCGTATATGGATACTGTGAAAAAAATTAAAAAAAAAAACAGATTGATGAGGTGAAAAATATAGGATTTGGGGCTGTTCTAGATATGAATATCAACCATATTTCGACACGTTTGGCATATTGGCTAGCCAGAAACTTTGACGAGAAGTTCGATAAGCTAAACGTAGGTAAACACCAAATAAAAATTACATCGGACACGGTTTATGAGGTATTTGGAATACCAAAGGGGCCAAAGCCAGTTGAAATAATAGTGGATAAAAGAAAACTTAAAAAGGCGGAGAAAATTGAAAAGAGTAAAGAACCGGGAAATACTGTCATGGATACATTCATCAGCCAATGGGGGGAAAACGCGAGAATTATCCATGGCTTAATTGCAACTGCAATGGATAATCAAAGAGATGGGGGGAGCCTGTTTAGATTAAATTTCTTGGTGTACTGGATGGCGTTTTTTGCGGAGATTACAAAGGCCACAACTGCAAAAGATAGATGTTTGCTTGGTGTAGAGGCTGTTGAGGTGTAACACCTCGTAAAATCACGACCAATGATGTGTTGACACGTGTACTAAACTCTAATGAAGTCAAACGTTGACTATTAGGGACTAATTTTACGAAAAATCAAAAACCTTGAATATGAAAGGACTGAAAGTGTCAACATGCTTAAACTAAGCCTCTGAATAACCTTACACGGTATTCATATTCACAAATGAGCCACATGTTGGTCGAGAGGAGCCATTTGCATAATTATTTGAAAGTTTGCGCGTCGAAGGGTTAAAAGCGTCAACATGTTAATTCTTACCTCTGAGTGACCTTTTAACAAACCGAGAGCTTCATGATGTTTGATTATACTCTCGGGAATGCCTAATATTGGCCATCTAAGGCCTTTACGCCAATAAGTGATGTTACGCGCAAGTTTGCAAGTTAAAGGGGTTAAAAGCGTCAACATGTTTAATTATACCTCTGAGTGACCTTTTAACGAACCCAAAACATCATGACGTGCAATCATACTCTTGGGAATGCCTATTATGAGCTACATAGGGCTTTGATGCTATTAAACAATAATACACGCAAGTTTGTGCGTTAAAGGGACCAAAAGCGTCAACATTTAAAACTACACCTTTGAGTGACCATATAAGCGAACTGGAGTGTCGTAATGTTCAGTTATACTCTCGGGAATGCTTAATTAGGCCATGAAAGGCTTTGATATCGTTAAACGATATTACGCACAACTTTTTGCGTTAAAAGAACAAAAAGCGTCAATGTGTGAAACTACGCCTTTGAGAGACCTTTTAATCGAATTGGGAACTCCGTGATGTTCGGTCATACTCTTGGGTGTGCCTAATATTGGCCAAGGAGGGCTTCTTGTACTAATTATAACAAAACATGCAAGTATGGAAGTCAAGGGGCCTATAATGACAAAGTTTGAAAGTTGTTGTGTGTGTATGATATGTGCAGGCCGTAGCCTACGCCCCCTGCAGCGTAGCCTACGCCCAGGTTTGGGCAACTTCATTTTTTTTGGCTTGTAGCCCACTCCAAGCCATTCTAAACCACTAAAATCAATTCTAGGGGCTCTTAGATGGTTTTTAAACCTGGTATTACACCTGTAATAATCTTATAATTCCCCTCAAACACTTGGCAATCATCCATGGCATTCCAAACACTATAAATAGGTGGGTTTTTTCACCACCTTCATTTGCACATCCATTCAATCTTGCTATCTTTCTCAATCATAGAGGATCCTGATCATTTTGGAACCTCTTTTGAGTTCTATTCAGTCCATAGGATCATTTGTAAGTGTCCGTTCGTGACTAGTCTGTTTTATTTGGCTTTTAAAGCCGAAAAGTCAAGCGTTTTCGATAAACGCTTTGACTTTTAGTAAGACCGTAAACGGTCAAGCCATTGTTTGCAACGAACATGGCTACGTGATTGTAATTAGGTAGGTGTTAAACCCTCAAAAGGGCACCTCCTAATTATTACGTTTGCTTAGTTAATTGTCAGGTCAAAGTAATTAAAATAAAAGTCAAACGGGTCAGTTTTTAAATAAAATTCATAACTGATAATGTAGAAGCTATAAAATCAGTTTTGTCACATTAATAACTTGGTAAATATTAATTGAACATGTCTAGGCATGTTCAACCCGACAATTCTGAGTTTAGGCTCGGTTTGCAACCAAAAGTAACAAAAGTTGACTTTTGCTTTGACTTTGAGTTCTGACCCGAATTAGCTTAAGTTTAGTTATGCCTTAAGGTTCCTTTGTGACCATATTATATGTTAGCATAACCCTCCGAGGTTATACTACATGGTCCCATAGAAATATGAGTTATTTGCATGATTCCGTTAATATGCTTAAAAGTTGACTATTATGCCCTTATGTTATATGTGACAACTGGCACTTTTCCGTACATTTCGTACAATAATTAGACAGTAATCTGTGCTTTAATGACTGTGCATGATCTAGTTTATAAGACGAATGAATTTCTGATTTCTATTATATACATACAATGGCATTTCATGTTGCAAGACTTTATCATTACTGCATGCAACAAAATATAGTTCTATTAATGCACAGAACGGAGTTGGCATAGTTATTAGACAAACTAGAAGTACTGATGGGAGTTCAGTACTTAGATAGACATGATGTTAAGACATAAAATAAGCCGCAGGACCAAGTGTTACACTAGTATAGTGTGTAGGAAAGTAGGGATCACAAAACTGCCTTCCTAGTGATGACATAGGTACCGGAAAGTGCCAGAAACACACTGAAACTGCAGAATTCTGCAGAAAATAAACAAATTCAGCAATAAATCAGCTTTTAACATCTAAATATCATGCAGAAACAAGCTTAAATGGTCCTGAATACTTTCCTAAGTGTCGGGAATCAAAAGTGTCACAAAAAGTAACATAAAGCACACTAAACTGCGCAATTTAGCACTTTAACGAACAGTAACGAACTGAACAACCGGACACTACCCAAAACATCAAATTTACACTAAAAGCACTGTTTTAACATTACCAAGCTAGTTATGGTCCCCGAACATCATAACACCTCCTAAAAATATCTAATAACTGAAACACGTAACTAATACTTGGAATTCAACTAGTAAGTAACTAGTTTGGTTAAAGCCTACTCTAGACCCCCCACCTATTGGCGGATTCTAGTGGCCCCACATGAAGATTTTAATTGCTTATTAAAATAGATTATGTTAGATCTTGTTTCCTCATAATAGACATAAGAACCAATGGAAATGAGAAGTTAGAGTGTTATAAGTATGCCCACAAGGATCATAACTGTCATTTCTCTAAACATCACACCACACACTTTCTTCTTTTCCTCCTCCCCATAGCTACGGTCGAACACCCACACTTGTACACACCCCTCTTCATTCAAGTTCCATACAATCTACATACATACAAGGGTGTTAGAAGGTGCACTAGGAAGCTTGGAGCTCTCGGAAGCTAAAGGACCTTCACCGTTTGCTTTTATCCACTTGTTTTCCTCACTTGATCATCCCTAGCCTTGTGCTAGTGGTAAGAACCTTGATCTTGCTATATTACTTCTATCCTAAGTGGTTAAAGAAGAATCATAATCAAAATCTTAAAAGAACACTAAAGAACACAATAAGTAAACTTGAACATAAGCATGTTTAATGAAGTAATCTTGATGAATATGAGTTGTTATGCTTGTTGATCATTGATTGCTTGTAGAAATGATGTTGATCATCATAAGATCTTGCTAGATCATGATTAAAAACATAATCTAGCAAGATGAGAAAGTAAAAATGTTGTAGGATGATAGATCATCTACACATGAAGCATGAACTTGAAATAAGAAAGTGGTTTCTTGAAAAATAATGATCAAAGTGAGTAGTAACATTTGTAGATCTAAAGATTTATGAATGGTATTTCAAAGAAACCAAGTCAAAAATATAAGTTTTATTAAATCTTGGTTTTTACATAAACAGGTTTTATTTTTAGTGGTTAAACAAGTGTAGAAACACTTGTGAAACAAGAAAATTTCATAAAGAAACATTTTTAGAAAATGTGACAAGAAGTTGTAAACATCTAACTTTTTTAAAAATGAAGTTTTTTTAAAGAACTAATCACATTTTAAAGGGGTAACAAGACTTACTAAGAACACTAGTAAGTTACTACAAATTTTTACAAATATTCAAGTTCATGAAGTAGTAGAAAATGCATGATTGTGGCAAAATTGGTAAGTAAAGGTTGTTTGTTGACGATTGTGATGATTTCTACAAAAGAAAATGTTATGCTTGAAAGCATGGAAACCTCCATTTTTAGGGGAAACTATGGCAAAATTTTCTAAAAATATAAACACTTAGAAAAATATTTTTAAACAAATATTTACAAGTGTATTTTAAACCATGAGTTTCCTACAAAAACTTTGCCATAATTTTTTATACAAAAATACAAATATTGGAGGTTGGTTTTCATAAATAAAAGTGACTAAATATGTATTTAGGAAGTATATATTTAGAAGACACATGTGTGTGATTATTTGTATATTTTGTGTATTAGTTATATTATTTTAGGACATGAAATAATATAACACATCAAAATACCAAGAAATTACAATCCAAAATATTACCAAAATTCCAAGAATATGAATATACAAGTTATACACAAAATATTGGTGAAACCGAACTAGAGAATATAACTTACAAAATACTCCGGAAATAATATCCATATGTATATTTTGGTAAATAATATTTTAGACACCAAGTGAATAAAAATACGATTTTTACAATTACTACAAGAATATATCATATTTTTTACAAGAGAAAAATATATTATTTTTGGCAAGTATAAATATATATTTTTCTGGAAATTTTTAGAAGATATTATTTTTTGAAAGAAATATATATCTTCTCAGCAAACATGAAATACAATATTTTTGGGTGAAATATATATTTTCTCAATTAAATATGAAATATATCGTTTTTGGAGAAAGATAAGTTTATATATATTTTCTAATTTAGACTTGAAAATATATTACTTTTGGAACTTATATGAAAATACAAATATTTTGCCAAAGGAAAATTATAAATAAATTTCCTAAGTAATATTTATTGAAATATATATTTTGGAAATATATATTGGTGAAATTTTATTGAAGATAATATTCCGGAATAATTAATACGAAATTAAGTATAAGAATACTTAATAAATACAATAAAGATACGTATTCTCGTACGTATAAATACACACCGGAATACGACCCCAAATACATGTAAAAAATATACAAGTATAAGATACCCTCATCCTTGGGAAGGAAATTACAAGTATAAATACTTGAAAAGTATTTAGTTAAAATATATTGCTATAACAATTATTCCAAAATCTAATGAATATAATTTAAGTTAAAATATTTATTATTTTAACAAATAATTATATAACTTGGAATAATGTTGAAGACACAAAGAAACCTAACTCAAAGACACTAATTAATACTAAGTCAAGGCACGACCCGCTCGTCTGATAGACCGTAGTACGTTGTAGGTAGTCGTGCACACTAGTAGCAGCGTGAGTTACGTCGGATTGAAGAACGCAAAACTGTGAGTTCATGTCCCCCTTTTCTCTTAACTGTTTTCGGTTTTATAACTCTCTGGGGGTGGAATACATGTTACGAATGTTTAAACGGTATGAATTGACTATGAAATGAACTATTAGATCATGTGAGCATAGATTAAATTTGAAATGCCATTAATTCTTAATTAGGGACGAAGGTTAGATCTAACGGGTACGACCGAACCCCACTCATGGTACTTATGTGACCACTTGAGTGCTTCGGTGTCCCAGTCGAGGTGAATCGACATTAGTCAAGGTGAATTGACAAAGTCAAGGGAAATTGACATAGTCGAAGGGGAATTCGTCATAGTCGAAGGGGAATTCGACATAGTCGAGGGAATCGACAAGGGTATAAGCCTACTCATTTCGAGTGCTCCCTATGTCTTCACATGTTTTAATGTCCTTGCAAAACTTTAATTTAATTTGTTCATAAATGCTTTTCATACATGTTTTCAAAGGAGTTTCTCAAAGGTTTACAAGTTTTTCAGTTCTCATGCAAAACGCATTAACTCGCTCAACTTTTGTTGATGTTTTTCCAAAATTACATGTATTTCAGGTAACAACTTGGATCTTGGGCGCGGGTGTTGTTTCTAGAAGTAGATTCCAAGTTTAGATGTCATCCACTTTTGTTGATCTGTAACTTAGTCGAAGGTTGTGCTGTTTGAAATTTAAATAAATGGTGTTTGTAATACTTTAAACTTAATGAATGGATGAACATCATTTTGATCATATAGTTGTTTATTATAATTGAATGCAATGGTATTAAACAAGTCACACATCATACGCTTCCGTAAAAGTCAGGGTGTGACAGTTTGGTATCAGAGCTTCGATTTTAGTGAACTTGGATTCCTTCTCGAGTCTAGACTACAATCACTAGGACTCTTCCACGAAAACATTTTACAAAAGGTTTTTCATTGCATTCACGTAAGCGTCAAGATCCATGAGTCAAACATTTTTCAAAGAAAAGACAAGGCAAGGACATTAGTAGGGAGGAGAATACCCCAAATTAAGGTGCCAATTAAGGCATAGTCTGTGTGGGATAGACTTGCCAAAGACAAAATGACCCCCCCCCCCAAAGGACAAATGAGAGTTATATGTGATATGATGCATCTATTTGCCTGTTTATGCTAATAACATATTTATTTATTGATATATATATATATATATACGTATAAGTGTACATAATAGTTATTGACGTGAACGTGATACCTTCGACTCCGAATTCTATTATTGTTCTTGACTCGCACGATGAAGCTATCGACGTCGCGTTTACTGCAAAGCTCATAGCTGGAGTGATTACCAGACGAGATTCTGAGCTTGTTTCCGTAGGAGATGGCCGTTCTTCCCTCTCGAATGCGAAGGTGCCTGATTACGGTAGTGACAACGAGGCGGAGGAGGCTACCTTGGACAACAACCTTATCAGCAGGATGAGGTCCCTGTGGCTTTTGTGAAACCAGATTGACGACACACTTGACCAGACAAGGAAGATGAAGTACTCATCTTGAAGGTGCCCCTCCAACTATTAGGAAATTCTCCTTATTCCTATTAAGTTTAATCATCGTGCCTATTCGCGCGTAACGATGACGAATGTTAGCGCGTGGACCACCACAATGGTCCTTTCCATATCAGAGGTATAAGGACAATAGTGTCCCCTCTTTGGTTGATCATCTGCTAGAACGAGGGAAATTTGGGGTGACCGTGCAAGACAATTTATTATTACGGGGGCCCACGTAATAACGACTTGTAGTGCATGGAAATCCTGGTGGACTCTGCGGGTCGAGCTAATGATCACCATCCCTCCAAAAATAATATCTAGGTGTTCACGCCTTCATCTGGTAGAACAATACCTAGACAATTACCTTAGCACTTTACAAAGTAGGAAACCTGTCTTTGCCTACTACGTGTCTGACACTTCTACCCGCCTACGAGTCGTTTGGAGACCGATAGCTAAGCAAGTGAAGATGGCTAACACGCGGGAAGGATTCAGTGACGTTACACTCTCTATCACCCCTACATGAACAACCCCCATCTCTTGGAAAGTATACCTGTCTTGTGGAGCTAAAGACCTGAGAAAACCAAAGTAGAAGGAAAATAACTACCACTTTCGTATTATGAAACTTGTATGACTGAGGTGATGTAGCCTCGAGTTCATTTTGTTTTTCCCATCACAAACAATAAGTCAAGTTGTCAAGCCTATATGAAAGCTCAGTGGTTGTTTCCTTACTTATGCATTGTTGATTATATATGCATGTGATATTGGGTGATTACATGCTTGCTTGTGGTAATATGTACCTCATAGACAATTATGGAATGTTGTCTAACCTACCCCGTACCTTTTTGCCAGAAGGAATGCCGCCTAGACGTGACACAGACATCAGTACGTTACCAAGAACTGAGGCCGAACTCAATGAGCGCATTTCCCAAGCTATAGCGCAACATGAAGCCCTCCGCTCTAAACGCAGTGGTGGCACTTCCGGAAGTAACCCTCCAACTGGCTGCACTTATAAACAGTTCCTAGACTGCAAGCCATTGAACTTTGACGGCACAGGAGGCGCCGTTGCATTTGTTCGTTGGGGAGAAAAGATTGACTCCGTTCTGAGAATGAGTAAATGTTCGCCCCAGCGGAGTGTTACCTTTATCTCAGGGTTGTTTTTGTACGGCGCACTCTCCTGGTGGAACCTTCAGGTTCAGACCCTTGGTGAAGATGCTGCTTATGCACTGAGCTAGGACGAGCTCAAGGAAATGATGGAGAAGAAATACTGTTCTAGGGCCGAAATCCAGAAGCTTGAGACTGAGTTCTGGAATTTGAAAATGGACGGGCCGAAGATCGTTGAGTACGTCCAACGCTTTCATGACTTGTCTAGGGTCGTTCCCTACTTAGTCAAGCCGGAATTCAAGAGGATTGAGCGATTCATTTATGGGCTTGCACCGCAAATCATGAGCATGGTTACTGCCTCAAAGCCTCAAACCCTCAAACCATCACAAAGGCTATTGATTTAAGTGTCACACTTACTGAAGAAGCTCTACGTACGGGAAAGTTTTTGGAATCTGAGACAAACAAGAAGGAGACTCATGTGGAGTCTTCGGGCAATAAGAAAAGGAAGTATTCGAACCTAAAGATAGGCACCCAAGTCCGCTATGGAAGCTCTAAAGCAAACAAAAGAAGGGAAGTGAACCCGCCCCGTGGCAGGAAGGCTTATGGAGCCACTAATAAGGACGGTGGTAAGGTATACTTGGGGAATAAGCCGAGATGCGAGGAATGCAATTTTTACCATGAAGGCCGATGTCTGAAGCCTAAGTGTGGAAGGTGTGGAAAATAAGGGCACAACAAGGATGCCTGTTGGGCGAAGGATCCAGACGGAAGAGATAATGGTAAAGTTCCAGGTTGCTACAGATGTGGTGAAGTAGGACACTTTAGGAAAGATTGCCCTAGGAAGAACCAAGCGAGGAAAGGTCTTCACGATCGAAGCTCGTAAAGCACGCCAGGATCCAGATGCGGTTATGGGTACGTTCCCTATTAACCAACTCTATGCATCTATTTATGGATTAATACTGGCACCGACTTTAACCTTGTATGCTTAGAACTTAAGAAACTACTTGGCCTAGTTTCAAGTAGAATAGACGCCCCGTATTCCATAGAATTGGCATATAGAAGGTTAGTTAAAGCGAATGAGATAATTAAAGATTGTCCTTCGGAACTTAGGAGGTAGGAACCTTCCACTACCGTTAACTTGGGAAGTCACGATATTGTAGTTAGCTTGGAATGGATATCCAAGGTTAGAGCTAAAGTTGTTCGACATGAGGAAAATCATTCGCATCCCTCTTGCGAATAATGAAACACTTATAGTACACAATCTTCTTACAATAGATGCGAGGGCACTAGGCCCCATAAGGCAGTGGATTTGCGACATCTCACATTGGTCATAGAGACACATGAGCGCCTCCGAATAGACTGCATAGCTTTCCCTGCTCATGTTGTCGATAAGGAGACCATGAAGCCAAAGCCTGGAGACATCCCCGTGGTGGAGGAATTTCCAGGAGCCTTTCCAGAAGACTTACCTGAGTTACCTCCACAACGACAAGAGGAGTTTAGGATAAATCTCGTGCCAGGAGCAACACCAGTGACAGATGATGCCTAACCGACTAGCTTTGTCCAAGATACATGAGCCTCCGATGCAACTGCAAGAGCTGCTAGATAGAGGAAACCAACCAGGCCGAACCTCTCATCATGGGAAGCCCCTGGTGATGTTCATTAGGAAGTAGGACGACAGTTTTTACACGCGTACACTGTCTAATCTGAGAGGGACTCAGAAGAACTAATGTAGAAAAAGTGTTACGCATAGGTTACATGGAGATAGACGACTAACCATCAAGGATCGGTACCCCTTACCGAGAATTGATGACTTGTCGACCAACTACAAGGTCCCAGCTACTATTCCAAGATGGAATTAAGGACATGACATCCGTAGATAAGGACACGAGAAGAAAGTTGGCAGTTTCCAATTGGCATCCACTTCAGAGAATTGGATATCGAGGACCGGTATCCATTGCCAAGGATTGATGACTTGTTCAACCAATTGAAAGGTTCTAGTTACTATTGGAAGATCGAATTGAGGTCAGGATGTCCTCAACTACAAATGCAGGAAGAAAATATCCCTAAAACGACCTTTAGGACTCGCTTCAAGCATTACGAGTTCCTTGTCGTGCCGTTTGGCTTAACACATGCATCGGCAGTATTCGTGGACCTCATGAATCGAATGTGTAAGCCATACCTGCATAGATCATGATTATATTTATTGACTGCATCCTCATATGCTCAACGTGTTGGTGCATTTAGTGTCTGTTAACTACGTCTTAATCGAGTCTTATGTCTAGATAGATAAACGAGTGCACAACAGGGATTGATTTAGGGTTTGTTATTGTTATTGCATGTAATTTCGTTTAAATGAGGCATAGACATGTTCAAACGAAATCATAACATGTAATTTCGTTTGAACATGTATGTGTCAAGTTCAAACGAAATAGCAACATCTATATATAGGGTTGTGCATGTTGTCATTTGTAACGAAATAGTGTGTGTGTGAGCTGAGGTGCTGCCGGATTTTTGTCAGAGTTATACTTGTAAAAGCTCAGGAAATCATCAATAGATAAAGATTAAAAGGAAGCAAGCTGTGTGACATTGTTTACTTTGATTCTGCCTTAGTAAATGATGATGAACTGCCTTTACTAACTGTTTAGGGTCACGGAACCGATCCAACAAGTGGTATCAGAGCTCAGGACGAGGAGTTCATACCAAATTCAGCTTGATTTTACCGGATTCTCTCACTTCTACCTTTCTTTTCTGATTTGAATAAGTTTTCATGGTTGAAATGGCCTGAAAATCTCACATATCAAGCGAAACACAGTGTTAACTAATCCTTGAAAGTTTTAGACTAAAATTCGGCTTAAAACTTGATCAAAACCTTAATCTCGTTTGAAAATGTTCGTAAAATGATGACATCATCTTGATCTCGTTTGAAATAACTTGGTTATTTCGTTTGAAAACACATATAATTCTTAATTTCGTTTGAAAGTTATGGTCAATTTCGTTTGAAAGTAGTTGGGTGATTTCGTTTGAAGAGTGAATATCTTACAATTTCATTTGAAAGTAGTTGGGTGATTTCGTTTGAAGAGTGAATATCTTACAATTTCGTTTGAAAGTTACATATAACATTGATTTCGTTTGAACCAGGTGTTGTCTCAAACGAAATTAAGGATTTCGTTTGAGATAGCTATTTCGTTTGAAACATCAACTTTTCAAAAACTTAAAAATTTTCTAAGTGTTTGCTGATTTTTCAGGCACGTGAAGATGGATGATTTCAATCCGTTTTATGATGCCTTTGCCTTTGCTGGAAACGGTGGAGATGATAATTCGAACGACACAACAAACAACACCAATGAGAACACGCCGAATACAAAGAAAAGCTTATCGGATGCTTTAGGAGTTAAAAGTGCTTTTGGAACATATAACAAACCCCCGAAGTTGATGGCTATCGAAGAGTACAGTCGGTGGGCCAAGAAGTTTGACGAATGGTTGAAGGCCTTTGCGTATCCTAGCTGGAAGAGTCTAAAGAACGGATATATTGATGGAGGCAAAACTGGTGAAAGTTTGACATCATCTGAAGAAATAGAAACGTTTGTTGCTGAGGAAAAATGCATCGCACTGCTATTTCAGTTTGTCCGAGAAGATATAATATCTTTGATAGAATACACTAATGCTAAAGATCTCTGGCAAAAGCTGAAAGTTAAATGTTTAGGAAGTGAAGAAATAGTGAAAAACAAAAAGAAACTACTAAGAAAAGAGTTTGATTTGTTTGGGTGTTTAAAGAATGAATCAGTTTGTAAAATGATTGAGAGGTTTGGGCACCTGAAGCTGGAGCTGGCGAGACATGAAATTTTCTATTCTCAAGAAGAGCTAATCGACAAATTGTTTGATTCATTGCCAGATGAGATGGATTGGCAATATTATGCGTTGATGTTGAAGAATACGATTAAGCCTGAAGTTCTTACGGTGGATCTGTTGATTGAAAGACTAGAGAGTCACGAGCTGGAGATAAAGAAAACGCATAAAGTCAATCACTCGTCATATCAACAGAACTTGGATTTGTATTATCCAAAAAGCATGATGCCAAAGAATACATCTCCCAAGACTG
Organism: Helianthus tuberosus; assembly: GCA_030545235.1. Lineage (NCBI taxonomy): Eukaryota > Viridiplantae > Streptophyta > Magnoliopsida > Asterales > Asteraceae > Helianthus > Helianthus tuberosus. The sequence continues at coordinate 59,827,785 of CM060380.1, forward strand.
CATTTTCTGCTGAAAATTCCTACACATCAAGCAAAGAAAGTCAAAGCAGTGGATTTCATAGTGGTTCTTCATCACATTCAAGTCAGTCTGATGCAAAGAACCTATTTCAATGCAATATCGCTGTAGACTTAAAGAACGCTCAAAACTTCAGCGAGGAGTCGGCAAAGCAACAGATGGTTTTTCTCGCGTCTGTTCTAGAATCATATGAAAGTCTAGTGGCAGGGAAGATTGGCAACACCAACCTGACAAAAGAAGATTACGATCAGATAGATCCTGAGCAGATGGAATTGATCGACATAAGGTGGTGCATGGCCAGTGCAGTTCGTCGAGCACAGCGTTTCATGGAGATAACCGGGAGAAAGTCTATTGGTGGACCATCTACCAAGTTGGGCTTTGACAAGTCTAAAGTGACATGCTTCAAGTGTAAACAGAAAGGTCACTTTAAGCGTGAATGTCGATATTCTTATGCTGATGAGTCTGAAAACCCGTTCAGAGAAGATTACTACAAGAAAGCAATTTATCATCAGAATAAATCAGAACCACCAAGAATGAAGCAACTTGAGGATAACAAAGAGAAATCTAGAGCTCTTGCTGTGATTCACGATGATGAAGGTTTCGACTGGAGCGAGTTGTTACCTGAGGAGGATGCGGTTGGTTATGCTTTCATGGCAAAATCTGCTGAACCTGTTCCTTGGAAAGACAACAGAACTGAAGAACAGAAGTATGGTTACAGAAAGATGATAGCTCAGCAAAGAATGATCAGAATATCTGGTATCTATCTTGAAGCAAAAAGAGCGAGGAGATGGGATCCAGACAGAGAATGTTATCTTGACCCCGAGGGAAACATTGCTATTGACCATAACACTCTTGATCTTGAAACCATAATTAAAGAAATGGCTGATGAAGATGAGTATTGGCAAAGAAAATGTGGGGAAGTGGAGAAGAGAAAGAGAAAGAGAAAGAAGAAGAGTCAAAGAAGGTTGATAATGGAATCATTGACACGACTCAAGAGTTGAATGCTGAAAACATGGGAAAGATGGCTGACAAGGTGCTGGCTGCTAAAGCACTTGAGGTAGACTCTAAGTCTGTATCTGAGTCTAAAAGCCAGGTCAGTACAAATGCGTCAACGACTGAGTCAGGTAAGAAAGTCAATGGTGATGCTGACTGCAAAAATTGCATCAAAGAATGCAAAGTTTGTAGTACAATCACCTATCTCAATGGTAAAAAGGTTGATGATCTAACTGCTAGAGTCAGAAGTGTTGAGGATCAGATCCTTGACCATGATAAAATGTTGAAAGCTTCAACTGACAGATTAAAAGAATTAACTAACAAAATTGAAAATGATAAAATTGACCAAGAAAAGGTTAGGAAAGAAAATGAGAAGTTAGTTCTTGAAAATCGTCAGCTTACTGAAAAATTTGAGAAGCTTAAAAGAACAGTTAAAGATAATGATGACATAAATGGTAAAACATATAAAGAAAATGTGCATTTGTCGGGAGTGCTTCGGGTAAAAGAAGAGTTAATCAATAAGCAACTTGATGAGATTGCTAAGTTGAAGCTTCAATTTGAAGAAGCTAAGATTGAGAATGAACGAATCCAGTTGAAATTAAAAAGTTACAACTCTGCAAGCTTTGTTTTGCAACACATTGTTCCAAAACCTATAGGCAAAAACAAAGCTGGCGAAGATGTCTTTTCGGATGGAACCGGGGTGGGTTTTCATCAAGTTCCACCACCAGTTCTAGACAATTATTCGAAAAAACAGTCTGGGTTGGTTGATGTTGAGGATGATAATGAAGTGAAACTTCCGGATACAATTGATGTCACATTCACTTTATCTTCTGATGAAGATAGTGTCCAAACTGACGTGATAAAAAGTGTGGTTGAGAATGTTTTAAAATCTGAAAGTGACACTACTGAGGAAGATGAATGTTTCTTGGACAAATACATTCCAAAATCAAAGTCCAAAAACAACTTAAATGAAGGACCGACACTTGTCATGTACAGGTTGTCAGGATCGGATAAGTTGTATTCGGATTCTGATTTTCCAATTGAGAATGTGAATGTTGCTAAACTGACAAATGTATTAAAAATGATTGAAATCGAGTTGTCTGAAGTAAAAAGTTCAAAACAAACAAAAAGGCAAATGAATTTTGAGAAAGATAAAGCTTACTACAAAAAGCCTGTTGTTCCATCGCGTTTTTATAACAACAATCGAAACAATTGGTCGGGTGGTTATCATGGTGGTAAGAATTATCAGAAAAGGAATGTTTAAAACAAAAGGTTTGATGAAAAGAAGGTGTTTGTGAACGGTTCAAGTTCACTTTCTGATGAAGAATCTGAGATTTTTTCGAAGTCAAATGAAGAATTTTTTGCAAAGAAGGCTTCACAATCTCAGACTGAAGGCACAAGTCGAGTTGTTGATACTCGTACATGCTTCAGATGCAACAAAGTTGGACATATTGCACGAAAGTGTACCAATTTCAAGCCTAAGTCTGAAATTGTTGAGAGTCAAAAGAAGAAAGTTGATGTGAAGGGAAAAGCTCCATTGGTTGTTGAGAAAAAGGTTTTGAAAAATGACAACACCAAGATCAAAACTGAACCTGTTAAGAAAATGGTAACTAAAAATGACAAATTTTATAAACGGGTTGCGTCATCTTAACAAACATGGAAGCCAAAAAGTTCATCTAAACCAAAGGTTTCAGAGTCAGAAAAACAATCGTCTTCTACCACAACGGTAAAGATGGATGTTCCTTTGGATTATTATGAACAATTGGAGAAACAATCTTCTACTCCACCAGAGAAGAAGAATGTTCAAAAGAAAGATCAACCAACTTGTCAATCTAAGAAAGATGAGTTTGTCTTATACAAAAAGGTTGAGGTTGGATCTGAGGAAAGCTTGAAGATGAACGACAAGAATTTTCCACCACTTTATATTGCAAAAACTCACCTTAATGTCAAGTTAGCTGAGTCAAAAAAGGCTTGGGTGGCTTCTACTTCTAACTAAGTGTTTTGTGATATGTGCAGGAGCTTCCAAGATCTGTTTCACAGTGGATTATGGATAGTGGAGCTTCTCGGCACATGACAGGGAAAACAGCCCTGCTGTACGATGTTAGAAATTTCAATGGTGGTTATGTGGGTTTTGCGGGCAATCAAGGTGGTAGAATAGTCGGTGAAGGAACGTTATCCAATGGAATTGTAACGTTTGAAAGAGTTAACTACATCACCGAGCTTGAAAATAATCTTCTAAGTATCTCTCAGATTTGTGATCATATGTATACAACTCACTTTACTGACAAAGAATGTTTGATCTTGAAACCAGGATTTGTTGTTCCTGAAGAATGGATTATCATGAGAGCGCCTAGAGTGAATGATCTGTATGTATTGGACATGAGTGTAGCAACTACTACAACGGGTCAGGCACACTGTTTTATGTCAAAAGCAACAGAGAAGGAATCGAAGTTATGGCATCGAAAGATGGGCCATATTCACTTGAGGAAAATGAATCACCTGGTGCATAACGACTTAGTTACTGGTGTTCATGTGAAAGGTTTTCATCTTGAAGGGGAGTGCATTAGCTGCATCAAAGGTAAGCAGAAAAAGAAATCACATCCTCAAAAGAAAGTCAACTCAGTATCAAAACCTTTAGAGAGACTTCATATGGATCTTTTTGGTCCAGTGAACGTCAAAAGCATCACTAGTGATTACTATTGTTTGGTTGTCACGGATGATTTTTCGAGGTTTTCATGGGTTTCATTTCTGAAGACGAAAGATGAGACGTTTGATAGTTTGATGGCTTGTTCAGAAAAATTGAAAACTTGTACCAAAGGCGTATCAAAAGAATCAGAAGTGATAATGGTACTGAGTTCAAGAACAACAAGATGGAAGAATATTGTGATGAAAGAGGTATATTGCATGAATTTAGTGCTCCTTACACTCCGCAGCAGAATGGAGTAGCTGAAAGAAAGAACAGGACGCTAATTGAAACGGCTAGGACGATGCTTACTGATTCAAAGCTACCAGTTAATTTTTGGGCAGAAGCAGTATCCGCCGCATGCTATACACTCAATCGGGTTCTCACTGTCAAGAAATTTAACAAGACGTGTTTCTAGCTGATCAATAACCGCAAACCGAATCTGAAGTATTTAGAACCGTTTGGGTCTCCCTATACAGTTCTAGAACCTTTTGGAAAGTTTGGCGCAAAGTGCATTGAAGGAATATTTGTGGGATATTCAAGTCCTCAGAAACGAGTCTTTGTTCCAAGCTTGAAGCGGATTATTGAAGCACAGAATGTTGAGTGTCAAGGTTACACAATGCCACCGCAGAATCCTGGAGATTCATGGCATTTTCATTATGACACTTTGTGGGATTCGTTTGACATGGAAAAAGAAAAGGAAGAAGAAGATTTCTTTGACGAGTTGGATATTCTGAGAGAGTATGAAGAATCGCAGGAAATGTTTCCAGCTGAGTATTCAAGACGACCGCGACAAGCTTCGAATGATGATGAAGCAGGTCCGAGTAATGCTGGCGAACATGATGATATTCAACAAAATGAAGTTGCTCATGATAATCAGATGGCACAGAATGATAATCAAGAATCTGAGAACATGCCAGTATTTGATCATGGTGATTCAGATTCTGAGGGGGAGCAAATTCAGATTTCAAGTCAAACAAACCCAGTCAGTGAACAAGGTGCAAATCAGAATGTTACTAATCTGGAAGGCGAGGTAGATGTTTTAGGCGAGGTGATTCCAAGAACTCTTTCATACCATCCAGAGGAGCTGATCATTGGAGAATTGCAAACAGGCGTTCGCACTAGACGTCAAATTGACCAAGGCCTTACTTGTTTTTATTCTACAGTAGCACCTTTACAAACTGAGTTTTCACTAAGTTGTTTTATTTCGCAGATCGAACCGCGAACATACAAAGAGGCGCTAACTGAAGATTCTTGGGTCAATGCTATGCAAGAAGAGTTGAGTCAGTTTGAGAAGTTGGGAGTGTGGAAGTTAGTAGACTTGCCTGATGGTCAGAGGAAGATAAACACCAAGTGGGTGTTCAAGTGTAAGAGAGACGATAGAGGAGTTGTGGTTCGTAACAAAGCTCGACTCGTATTCCAGGGTTTCAGTCAGCAGGAGGGTATAGATTTCACTGAAGTGTATGCTCCGGTTGCTCGACTAGAAGCAATCAGAATCTTCCTGGCATTTGCATCTTGGAAAAACTTCAAAGTATATCAGTTAGATGTTAAATCTGCGTTTCTCTATGGGAAGGTAAAAGAGGAGGTATATGTCGGACAGCCACTGGGCTTCACCGATCCAATCCACAAAGACAAGGTCTACTTGTTAGACAAAGCGCTGTATGGTTTACACCAGGCCCCGAGAGCTTGGTATGAGACTTTGTCTCAACACCTACTAGCCAACAGCTTCATTCGTGGAAAAGTGGATGCCACTCTCTTCACCAAAGAGGTCGACGGACATCTTCTGATTGTTCAGATATATGTGGACGACATCATATTTGGGTCAACAAATGAAAATTTGTGCAAAGATTTAGAAAAAGTTATGAAGCAAAAATTCAAAATGTCATCGATGGGTGAGATGAAATTCTTTTTGGGACTTCAGGTTGATCAACTGCCTAAAGGAATTTTCATACATCAAACGAAGTACGTTCATGATATCTTGGAGAAATTCGGGATGTCAGGTTCTACTCCAGCCTCCACCCCATTAGCAACGAATCATGGGATAAACCCTGATCTCACCGGAGAGAAGGTAGATGAAACGTTATATCATTCTATGATCGGTTCGCTAATGTATTTGACAGCTTCAAGACCCGATATTATGTATCCAACCTGCCTCGCAGCAAGATTTCAGTTAATCCTAGAGCTTCGCATATGGTGATTGTGAAAAGGATATTACGCTACCTGAAAGGAACTCCATCATTGGGGTTATGGTATCCAAAAGATGGCGACTTTATGCTCGAAGGATATTCCGATTCAGATTTAGGATGCTGCAAAGTTAACGCTAAATCAACAACAGCGGGGTGCCAGTTTTTCGGACCAAGATTGGTTACCTGGCAGTGCAAAAAGCAAACCTCTGTGGCTTTATCCACATGTGAAACGGAGTATGTATCTGCTAGCAGTTGCTGCTCTCAGATCTTGTGGATCCAGCAACAGATGCGCGACTACGGTTTGAAATTTCTTAACACCCCTATCTTTGTTGATAATGAGGCAGCGATTAACATTACTAAAAATCCTGTTCATCATGCTAAAACTAAACACATTGAGATTCGTCATCACTTCATCCGAGATTGTTTCGAGAAGAAGTTGATACGAATTGAGAAAATCCACACTGACGAGCAAAAAGCTGATTTACATACCAAAGCATTTGATAAAACTCGTTTTCAATATTTGCTAAAATTGAACGGTATGAAGCTTTTATCGGTGTTGGAAGAGATTCTTGGCGTTGATGAAGGAGACATTATAGATGATGTTGAGAAGCAATCTGCAATGGTTTGTCGGTTTTTTACTTGTTTTGGTATTTAGGGGGAGAGTATAGGGTAATATTTTAAGAAAATACAAAAACAGTAAAAAATTTCAAAAATCCAAAAACATGAGATATTTTCAAAATCCAAAAACAATAGAAAATGAAAAAGAGCTTGTGTAAAAAGGGAAAATGATAGTACATCGGCTTGACAGTTACAGTATGCTAAAGAATTGTAATGTTTAAATGTGATTAAATAGTCTCGCTGATGATGTGCCGATAGGTTTTTACACATTTAGTAGGTTTGTTCGGGATATAAACCTAAAATCTTTACTTACTTATTTCGTGGGGAACACTACTTGGATATATAGGTAACCCCTGAAATCTCGTTTGAAAAATCCCTCTTTCTGAAATACTAGGTCTTTATACTCAGTGATATCTGGGGTATTATTCCGGGACTTCTGATAATGCGGAAGCAATGGCCTAGTCCCCGAATAATACTTTCTGCATGCTTGAAACATAGCGCTGCCCTCAGCATAAATGATGAGACAATAAAATTGCTAATCAATGCTGTTGTAAAAAAAGATCCTCTAAAGGGGACACACCAAAGTCGAAGCCGTCATCTCTCTGCTGAACGGAAGTTCTGACCTGAGCTCTCACGGTTCTTCGCAATTTAACCTCTTACAGATATCATCTGTGGTATACTCACCTGTAAGACTGAATATTTGGATTTGGATACGGGAGTATATTCAAGAGGTGGGACACACGTATAAGTTTAAGTCTCTAAAACACTAAATCCGTATCCTGGACAGATTGAAATGTGTGTGAGAATTTAAGTAGATCAGTATATCGACGATCTAAGCGAATTGTTTAATTCTGAGTATGAAATTAAAGCTTAACGGTACTTGTGACTTGTCGAATAGCTGATATGATTCTCTAACAAGCTTACCAAAAATATGTTTGTAAATAGTTTACATTTACTGCATTTTATTTCTGTATTTTATTTCTAGTTTAGAAATTTTATTAAAAATCCAAAAAGATTTTACATTTCTGCTTTATTTTTGACAAACCAAAGTGGAGAGTTGATCTTCGGATTCGAATTGAAGTAGATGCAGGAAGTTTCTGGACTGGAGGATGAGTCGTGAGCTTAACTTGATAAGTTTGTGAAAGTTGGAAAGTTAAAGCAAGTTCATTAACTTGAATCTTGTAATTTTTCAGAAAATGTTTGATCAAAATGTCAGTGTAAATTGTCTCTGATCAACCAAGGCCATTAAGTTGGACTTGGTAGATTAATTGAGTAATCAGGGTCATTAGTTTGGACCTGAATACTTAAGTGGATTGCTTAACACTGAGAGTGAATAGTAAGTTTGATAGAAATTGTTATCGTCATATGTCTTATATTTGGGTAGAGTATATGCAGGTAACAGGTTTAAGTTTAAGAAAGCAGCTAAGCAAAATCCCAGCCTACTGATAGGGGGAGTCTGAAGACTTAAAGTCAAAAGCAGTTCCTGAATCTATATTCAAGGGGGAGTTTGAAGGTTTTTAAAGATTCAGAGTCTGTGCTTTATGCTAGCTGTTGATAGAAGATGAAAAGATTGAAGAGAGCTTCTACAATGTCAATATAATTTGGAGAAAGACAAAGACTAAAGACTCGACGCCGAAGACTTCGTCAACATCCAAGGGGGAGTCTGTTGGTGCATTTAGTGTCTGTTAACTACGTCTTAATCGAGTCCTATGTCTAGATAGATAAACGAGTGCACAACAAGGATTGATTTAGAGTTTGTTATTTTTATTGCATGTAATTTCGTTTGAATGAGGCATAGACATGTTCAAACGAAATCATAACATGTAATTTCGTTTGAACATGTATGTGTCAAGTTCAAACGAAATAGCAACATCTATATATAGGGTTGTGTATGTTGTCATTTGTAACGAAATAGTGTGTGTGTGAGCTGAGGTGCTGCCGGATTTTTGTCAAAGTTATACTTGTAAAAGCTCAGGAAATCATCAATAGATAAAGATTAAAAGGAAGCAAGCTGTGTGACGTTGTTTACTTTGATTCCGCCTTAGTAAATGATGATGAACTGCCTTTACTGACTGTTTAGGGTCACGTAACCGATCCAACACAACGACCAAGGAAGGTCATGAGCAACCTCTACACTTTATCTTGCAACTCCTAGAGAAAGAACAGTTGTGTGTTAGGATGTCTAAGTGCGAACCTGGGATTCGCGAGGTAAGATTTTTAGGATACGTGGTGGATAAGAATGAGATTCATGTCGACCCTGCAATCAAGGACTGAGGAGTCCCAAAGACGCAACTAAGGATTTTTGAGAATTGTAGGCTGTATCCGATGTAACACCCTGACCAGAGGCGGAAAAGCCAAGGGCATCACGAAACATGGCAGAATGCATTTGAGCACATGATGATTAAATTAAGTTGAAATATAGTTTAGATTTAATTAAAGAGATTGCATTCACATCCGAGTAAATAAGAGTACATAAACAAAATACATCATAACAAATTGTTTCACAAATGATAGATATGGATTTAATCTAAGGCATAAATCTTGATCAATCCTATATGAAATATTCTTGCAAATCATAGCATCAAACTGTCACACCCCTATTTTCCACGTGTCACCGGTGGGCCCGGTGGGGAGTATAGTGACGTAGTTGGTATCCTCATAGACAAACAACACAATATATATAGATGCACAGCGGAAGCTAAGATAGATTCATTTCAACTTTAAAAATGTAATATTAAATATCACTAATAGTTGAAACGGATCCACAGGCGTATCAAAATAAAATAAGATATTGTTCAACAGTTTATTGTCGTCCAAGCTTGCGAGACTTATTGTGGACGCTCTAGAAGACAGCCAGCCTATTGCGTGTAGTACCTGCACTTAACCTTTTTGGGAAAAATACGTCAGTTTACACTGGTAAATACAATTTAACTGACTCATTTTGAAAAGAGTTGAAAATTGATTTGAATGCACGTGGCACAAAATATTTTTATAACTTGGGATAATTATGCAATATAATCTTGTAAGGGATTTACATGTTACTTATGCGTTCAGTAGCCCGATCCGTAGACCGGGTTAAAGATTAATAGACACACCACAATTATTGAGTTATACACTGACGGGTGTACGCCTACACCCCGTGCTCAGGTCGTGGCTATCTCGTAAGATAATGCCAAGGATATCCGGGACATGGTCATTAATCCCCCAAAGGCTTTAAGCAAACAATACACGTTCAAAACATAATATATCAATAAATTTAACCACAATTGGATTAAAGAATTCAATGCCGGACCAAGCGGTATTCTATATACCGTACCCCAAGCCCGTATAGGGAAAATAAGTCAAAAAGTATTTACCTTGGTAAGTATTAATTCACGATAAGCAAGTGAAGGTAGCTTTTACCGGGGCTCCTAATCTGGAACGAAGGTTTATAATAACCTATTAGATTTCTAACGGGTCTTTATTTAAGCTTAAGCTTAGACCGGTTAGTTTTTAAGGACGAAACGGTTCAAACGCACGATTAAGCGAAGACCGGATAGAATGTGATTTAGACCCGACAAGTTTGAATACTTGTATATTATGGGTATACTAAATACATTCTGGATTTTGAGACAAAAATGATAATGTTTGACCCGTCTCGGTCAATTTATGCAAACTAGTTACATAAACCGAATCGATCGCGAAAAGAGCGTTACGGGTAACCGTGGGAGTCATATGCAAGTTCCCTGAGTTGAAATGCTCTAAATATGTTATAATATCAGTAAGTTGTCTTCTAATATGCCCCAAATGAATTTAAACACAATTTATGCCTCATAAGGGCATTTTGGTCATTTAAAAGATTATAAAAGAGTTAAATTAGAAATCTGAGTTACAGGTCTGGTTTATACAGAAAATATACTTAATTTAATATGTTATAACAGTAGGGTATGACCCATAAGTGAAAATCATCATTTAAAACCAAACTATGCACCTTAGGGGTATTTTGGTAATTTCACAAGGGCTTAAAAGATCAAAATTGGAAACCTGAGTTCAAAAACTTGTACTTACTGTTATTTTATAAAAATATACTAAAAACATCAGTAGGTATCACTCTTATATGTTTAATATGGTTATAGTGCATACTATGCGATAAAAACGCTTAAAAAGGCGATTTAGAGCCGTTTCCGGGTTTTTAAAAGAAAGCTGAGATTTTTATATTTCCAGAATGCTCAAAATATTTTATTTATCAAATAAAATCAGTAGAAAAAGGTTTGGGGTCAAAAGGATTTATAAAACTCATTTTATGGCTTAAAAGGGCAAAATCGGTATTTACCGAATTAAACTTAGAGACCTATGATATGATCAGCCAAAAATTAAATAAAAATCTCTAAAAATCCCAAAATATTATATAACATCAGTGGGTAAAAAGTTTGGTATCAAAAAGTGGGTTTAAATAGGTTATATGCTAATTACGCCAATTAATTAACATAAAGCTTTCAAATTATGATAATGAGCATAACTCTTAATCTAGACCTCAAACTGATATCAAATTTTCGGTGCAAGTTTATAAATCAGTAACAAATGTTTCTACTCTTTCACTTTTTCAAAAATCACGTTTTATAGCCAAAAGGGCAAAATGGTCATATTTAAGCATAAACCGGAAACATGCATATGATTCGGATAAGTGTTGAACCAAGTTGTAAAATCTTAGAGAATTAAACTTTTATGAAAGTTGGTCCAAAATAAGCTCTAATTCAGATCTCAAAGATGCATGTACGGATCAGAACTGATAGTCAAAGAAAAGTCAATTTATGTGACTTTCGGTTCCGATTCGGGTTTAAACTGAAAATTGTCGAGTTGATCAAGTTGAAACATGTTCTTACATTAATTACAAAGTTATTTTGATGATCAAACAGGTTGCATGTAGCCTACATTGTTAATCATGCTTAAATTTGCAAAAACACATTCTGTTGACTTTTTAAGAAAAGCTTTGACTCGACAATTAACATGCTTAGAGTGTGAATCTGAAGATACCCTTTTAGGGGTTTGTTACACACATAAATACCAACATGTAGGTACTTTCAATTTGAGAAATGACAGAGCCAATCTCGTTTAAACTCAAAGTCAAGTTTAATTTACGATAGTTTGACTTTCGGTTAATACACTAAGCTAGAACGAATTAGAGAATGATATGAACACTTACAATGGTCCTAAACAAGCTTAGAGATCACTATGAGGCTGCCTTGTCGTCCAGAAAGCTCCAGGAAATGCTCTTGTGAATTTTGAAAGTTCAAGTGTTCATATGTTTACTAACTCAAGACCCTTATATGCAGATTTTAATCAGTTTTGGAGCTGCCATGTGAGTCTAGGAGTGATATGAGAAGCATACAAGTGTCCCTAGCTGCATGAAATTCGATTGGTGAGGCCCTGAAGTCGACAACAGCTGTTTACAACTCGAACAGAACAAGAACTGGCAGCTGCAGGTTGCTGTTGTCGCTGGCAGGTCGCAGGCGGGCCGCGAGAAGCTGTACGCGGGCCGCGTACAAGTGTCGACCAGCAAAACAAGTTTCCAGCAATTTACATTTCAGTCCCTGATCTTTGTAACGTGTTTTTGGCTGTTTATTTAGCACTCTAGACCCTCGAATCAGACTTTTAAGGACCTTGGGACTTTTATAAACATGGTAAAGTCCTCGGTTAACTTTCTGCTTACCCGAAAAGTCACGAAATCAACGTTAACGTATTTAACCTTTCGTGTACGGTTTTGATCATAACTTTCTCATACGTTCACGAACTTCATGAAATTTTTATCACAAACTCTAGTGAGTATATTTTATCATTACAAAACTTCGGGTTTGCCAAAAGATCACTCAGAGGTATAAATTCAACATGTTGACACGTTTAGCCCCTGTAGTTTGTAATTCCTCACTTTCTTTCATATTTTGCTTCGTATGATCCATGATTTATCCGTCTAAGATTATAAACACTATGTAGGGTTATTGTAGGGCCTATTTATCATTTGTTGACACTTTGGACCCTTATAATCACATAGTTTCACTGTTTGTCAACTTTAGTCCCTCTAAAGTATGTTTTCACATATTCAAAGCCCATGACACGTGTCAGTACATTATTGGACGTAAATTTTCGAGGTGTTACACAAACATTGTCACCTGAAACATATGTTAGAAAAATATTGGGTCAACAAACGGTTGAGTGAATTCATAGGTTTTGTTAGGCAAAAATAACAATGTGATATGAAAATGGTTTAACACTGTGGCATGTGATATGTCTTTAAGCAAAAGAGTAATACAAGTAGTCACTTGGTGGTACATTCAAACCTTCGTTATGACGTAACACGGATCTATCACCACACTTCCAAAAAGTTTCACATGAGTATCAACAACAACAATTGCAACAAATAGTTTCACTGGAAGTGAGATGGGGCGTCACACCTATAGCGCTATAATATAACCGTTGGGATTTTGCAAGTTAATGAACGTAAACGCGTTAAAGCAACAACAACAAGTATTAAGCAAATGCAAGGACAATCGGGATATCCACAAATAGCAAATAAGTTTGTATCACATTGTATCATATATTTCATCCCAAAAATAATGTAAAAAGGGACTATGAACTCACCTTGATTGCGAGTAAGTCCAAACACGTATGTTATTGTAAGAGTTTTGGGAACAAGATTCCAACGTCACTCTAATTGATTGAACATGCACAAAATATAGAATTTGCATCAACAAAAGTGTTTAATTGTATTTGTAAGAGTTTTGGGAACAAGATTCCAACGTCACTCTAATTGATTGAACATGCACAAAATATAGAATTTGCATCAACAAAAGTGTTTAATTGTATTTGAACGGAAATCCTAAATCTATAGGATTTGGTAGGGTTTTGGCTAAACGGTAATTGTGTGGTTTGGATAACCTAATTGGGGACTCGGAAAATGAATATGATATAAGGGAATTATTTATGAAAAATATTTATTTTACATAAATAATTTAATTGTAAAATATATAATTGATTTAATATAAACTTTTGTAATAATAATTCAAATATATGTAATTTGCATAATTAATTAATATAATTAAATAAAATGAGCAAACTAATATATAGTATAAGTGATATAATTAATCTATAAAAATTATAAATTAATTCAGATGGTCAAAAATATATAATTAATTGATAAATGATAATTATATAGTTTAAAAGAAATAATGTGATAATTATATAACTAATTATAAAAAATAATCAATTTAAATCAGAATAATTAAAAATGACATTTTTAATTATTGAACTTGAATATTACTGGTTTAAAATAATTATTATGGCCTTGGAATCATTTTAAAAAAATAAGATGAAATAAAAATGTTAAAATATCAATAAATAAGTTTATAAGATTTATTATCCAAATAAATAAGCAATATAAATAAATTTAGTTTCTGAATTTTAATAAAGTCAAAATAATGCATATTTTTTTATAAAAAAATAACTTTGGATAAAAATTATATAGTTATATAATTTAAACTTAATTAAATTTAACTATATAAATAAATGAGTGAACTGATTTAATCATATAAAATCATTTTTATATAAATTAACAGTAAAAATATTATTTTCAGAAAGATTTATATTTAAAATAATTATTCTGAAAATTTCAGTATTTAAATAATTTTATTTGAATTTATATGAATTATTTAGGAAATAAACTGTTTTTAATTTAAACAAATAGTTTTATAAATAAAACAATCGTTTTTATATTTTTAATAAGTGTAACAGTGTTTAATAATAATATTAAAAATAATAGCAGGTGAAAAATATCAAAAATAAAATGTTTAAAAATATTTGCACATACCCGGATTCGAACCCGGATTCGAACTAATGTTTTGAGTTAAATTCGAAATACAGGAACACTGTATACATGATAATGAAGGAATTGGTTGATTTTGGACATACCGGTATCGATTGGATCGACGGGGTGACTAATTCCGGCGACTGTAACTCCGGCGAGAGTTGCAGAGCTTCAACAGGAGAATGTTTAAGTGTTTTGGGTGTTTTGAAAGGTGCAGGAGGTTCGTATGGAGTTAATGAACTTATATAGCACTTCAATTTGATCTCAGATTCGACAAACTATAGTGTTCTTGATCCACTTTTAATTTTTTTTTATAAAAAGCCGAATGTATGTGTTGTGACACTCAATTGTGTCGAATTGAAAGTGGTTTATGGGTTGGTAATGGGTTGGGGACCCTTTACACATGTTCTGGACAGATCAAAAGTATTAAACAATCGTTTAGGATTGATTCCGGTTCCTCAGTGCGATCTATGTTTGAAATAGTATATTTAATTTCTATCGAGTGTATATAATCAATACAATCTAGAAGTTTATCAGCTCCGAGACGGAGGATAAACTGGTTAAGACGTTGGTGTTGTACAGCAGGTGTTCGGGTTCGATTCTTGTTCGTGGCCGGTTCGATTGGGTTTTAAACCCTTTTTGTTTTAAATTATAATTAATTAAATATTATTAATCCTAAATAGTGTATAAAAGGAATTAAATTTCATATCCTAACAGCTCCTAGTAGGAGGATAAACTGGTTAAGGCGTTGCGGTTCTAAACGAGAGGTCACGAGTTCGATCCTTACAAGGGCCGGTTCTTTAAACAAGAACCCCCTTTTTGACCGATTTTTGAAATATTTACACTTTGGCCTCTGAAGTTTCTGTTTTTACAAAAATAGTCCCTATAGTTTCGAAAATTGACACAAATAGTCCCTGTACTGTTCAATTAAGTATGCTAACTGAGTTAATGTTTAAAGAAGAAAACCTTTATAAAAGGACTAACACAGTTAGGGTTTTCAGTTTATATAAGTTTAAAAATAACAGTTTTGGTCCCTACAGTTTAAGTTTAAGAAAATGACCATTTGAACCCTAGACTTTTTAAAACAATTTATATATTTTTATTTCTTTTACAAAATAAGTTTCAAAAATTACAAAAAGAACCCTAAACTTGTAGTTTGAAATAATTGCACTTTAACCCTTGTATTTATATAGTTTCAAAAATGACAATTTAGCCCATGGACTTGTACTTTCAACTAATTACGGTTTTAGTCCTTGAACTTAAAAAGTAATAGATTTCAAGCAGGTTTTAAAGAATGTCAAATAGGTCCCTCAACTAGTAGTTTCACAAGTAGTCACAATAAACCTTTATAGTTTATGTAACCGTGTTTAATAGCATAAAAACTCAACAAATTTGAAATTGTTTCACGTGTTTGTATCAGTATGAGCACAAAGCAAGTAGGATCAAATAAGTTTCATTCCCGATACGGTAATTGTTACAATGCAAGTCAAAACAAATACAAGTGTGAAAACCAAGGTGGTTACAATCTCCCCTACTTTAGGGAATTTCGTCCCGAAATTTATTCGAAAGAGACCGTAGAATGTAATTGTAATGATTGAAAAGATAAGTAAGGAGTTTGTTTCTAGAGCATCTTGTGGTGTTGATAGTTTTTGAAGAATCTATGAGCATCATTGAGTGTATAGAGATTGTTTTGTATATCACTATGTTATACTAAATTTGTAATAAAAAGAAAATTTTTTTTGATAGTCTATTATGATGTGAACAATTTACATTTGAAATAAATCATGTAATGAATCAAATTCAGACTCAGAACTATAAGGTGGTGGAGGTGGTAGAGTCAGTCGCATCTGAGCAGCTAATTGTCTTAGCATGTCTTCCAACCATTTATTTATTTCTGTCAGCCATTTTATTTGTTGAGACAAATTTCGAACCTGATCGTTTAACCTAGTCACTTCGACTCCCATTGATTCTGGAGATAGGTTCATTTGAGGCACCGTACTTGGGCCTGCTATATCAGTTGGTGGCAGTTGTTGTTCTACTTCGTTTAATAGTGACTGGAAAAACTGTGGCTGTAATGGTGATTGCAAAAATGATTCTGATGCTAACTGTTCTTGGATCATCATGTTTTCATCAAACAAAGTTTCTTGCATCATTGAATCCTCCTCGAAAACTAACGGTGAGAAGCTTTGTAAGTCGTTTGGTGTTAATGGTTGGGATAGGTTAGTTGTAATATGTTCTTGTATGTGTGGCAGCTGTGGTTGCAGATCAAATCGATAAAAAGATGGTTGAGGAAGCTGCAACAATGATTGTTGTAAATTTTGTGTGGAGGTACTTTCTAAGATAACTGGAGCTCCCTCCGACTGGAATGGTTGAGTTGGTGTATAAATATGAACAGGGGTAAGCCTAACGGTGTGAAAATTTACAATCCCAGGTGCCTTTGGTGGAGATAATCCTTGGATAATCTGATCACTTAAGACACCTAATGATTTTGCTATTTTTGTAATGTAAGACCCTCCCATGAGACTTCTCAGAGGATTTGATTGTTGACTAAAAAAATATGTAGCAAGCTCGTGGGCAATATTACAAGGAACTTGCTCAAAAATACTATGCAGATGGAAAAGTTTGGTTGATCTAACCCTTTGTTGATTATACTTGCTCCCCGTGATAGTGTTGGCTAAAACACGGTGCATATATCGATAACGAGGGTCTGTGAAGTTCATAGAATTATTGTTGCCACACCATTCTTTTGATGAATGGCATCGCCAATATTCTGCCATTTCTGCGGAGGAATAAGAGGTTGATGCCTCCGTAAAAATGGGTTGTTTAACTTCTTCATCTGTATATATGCCCAGATGAACTGCGAATTCTGTTAATGACATAGTATGAGGTTGCCCACAAAGTCGAAAATGAATGGATTCATTGTTAAGACTTTTATTATATTTGTAATAGAAAGTGGACAAGAACTCATATACCAGTTCATCGTATGATGGTTCTAGGATGTCGAAGAAACGGCGCCAGGGCGTATTAGGTGGTAGTAATCCTGCCAGTAAACCACTGGAATCAAACATTCCTATTCGATGCCAATCAATACCGCTAATAGTAGAAACTTCAAGATGCTTGAGTTTTTGATACCTCTCTCGAATGGGTAAATCAATAAACCGAAGGAATGGATGAATTTCTGCTGCGTTTGAAGGTTCAACATATGCTACTGGGAAATTTGTCAAAAGGACTTAAACATGAGATAACGAGATGGAATGAGCTACTGAATGATTGCGACCATGAGATTAAGTATCCTCTGAACAAGGCAAGCGTTGTAGCAGACGCCTTGAGCTGCAAGGATCGCATAAATCCTCTAAGGGTGCGAACCTTAGAGATGACCATACAAACGAATCCCGCTACCCAGATTCGTGAAGCTGAGCAAGGAGCGCTCATACCAGAGAACCTACGAGCTAAAGCATTACATGAATGGAAGTGCAATTATTGCCTAAGGAAGACGGAACCTTGTACTTCATGGAACAACTTTGGGTTCCGCTTCGCGAAAATTTACAAACGTTTATTTTGGGGCAAGGCTCATAGGTCAAGGTACTCGATCCATCCTGGATCCGACAAGAGGTACCAAGACTTGAAGGATTAATATGAGTGGCCCAAGACGGAAGCTGATATAGCTACCTATGTGGGTAACTGTCTTACTTGTGCCGAAGTTAAGACAGAATACTAGAAACCATCAGAGCTATGGCAACAGCCTGAGGTCCCCATGTGGAAGTGGGAACAGACCTTAATGGATTTCATTACAAGCTACCAAGAACCCAAATAGGTCACGATATGAATTGGGTAATTATTGATCAACTCACCAAGCCTGTACATTTCCTACCGAGCAGTGAGGAAGACAACACAAGGGAATTAGAAGAGGTTTAGCCTAGAAGGATCGTGGCACATCATGGGATGCCTTATTCTATCATGTCCGGCCAAGATGGTCGTTTTGTGCAAAGGATATGGCAGATGATTCAAAAGGCGTTTAGGTCACGATTGGACCTTGGTACTACATTTCACCCTCAGACGGACGACCAAAGAAAACGAACGATTCAAACTTTGGCAGACTCGCTATGTGCTTATGTGATAAACTTTGATGAAAAGATGGATTACTCACTAGCCCTTAGTGGAGTTTTCCCTACCATAGTATTTATCACACCGCCGTTTAGGCTGCTTCACGTGAAGCTTTATAGGAACGTAAGTGTCGCCCCCCCTCATGTTGGGCGAGGACCGGAGACAAAAAATTTACTGACCCGAGTTGGTTCAGGAAAATTAGAGGCAAGATCGTTCAGATATGTAATCATGTCAAGATAGCACGCGGTATACAGAAAGGCTACGCTGACGAGCGGCGGAAACCGTTGGAACTTGAGATAGGAAGTATGGTTTAAATGAGGGACTCGCCTTGGGAAGGCGTGGTATGATTTGGAAAGCGTGGGAGGTTGAACCCACGGTATATTAGACCTTTCGAGATCCTGGAAAGGATCGGGACCATTGCTCACAAGCTGAAACTTCCAGAGAAGATCCGTGGTGATCGCGGCACATCCCACGTGTCTGGTCTTTAGAGGAGCCTGACTCTGGGAACAGTCATTATTCCTGCAAACAGGATTCACGTCAACGACAAACTCCAATTTATTAAAGAACCTGTTCAGGTTGCAGACTGGGAGTCCGCATGACCCGGAGAAGTCGTAATTAGTTTGTTAGAGTTCGTTGGAATTCTTATCATGACCCAGAGTTTACTTGGGAACATGAAAACCAAATTAAGCCTAAGTGACCACATTTGGTTCACAACTCCCCGGCGACCGATGGCATCGCTTGAATTTCGGGATGAAATTCTTTTAACGGGGGGAGAATATGACAACTGGCACTTTTCCGTACATTCCGTACAATAATTAGATAGTAATCTGTGCTTTAATGACTGTGCATGATCTAGTTTATAAAACGAATGAATTTTTGATTTATGTTATATACATACAATGGCATTTCATGTTGCAAGACTTTATCATTACTGCATGCAACAAAATATAGTTCTATTAATGCACAGAACTGAGTTGGCACAGTTATCAGACAAACTAGAAGTACTGACGGGAGTTCAGTACTTAGATAGACATGATGTTAAGACACAAAATAAGCCCCAGGACCAAGTGTTACACTAGTATAGTGTGTAGGAAAGTAGGGATCACAAAACTGCCTTCCTAGTGATGACATAGGTACCGGAAAGTGCCAGAAACAAACTGAAACTGTAGAATTCTTCAGAAAATAAACAAATTCAGCAATAAATCAGCTTTTAACATCTAAATATCATGCAGAAACAAGCTTAAATGGTCCTGAATACTTTCCTAAGTGTCGGGAATCAAAAGTGTCACAAAAAGTAACATAAAACACACTAAACTGCGCAATTTAGCACTTTAACGAACAATAATGAACCGAACAACCGGACACTACCAGAAACATCAAATTTACACTAAAAGCACCGTTTTAACATTACCAAGCTAGTTATAGTCCCCGAACATCATAACACCTCCTAAAAATATCTAATAACTGAAACACGTAACTAATACTTGGAATTCAACTAGTAAGTAACTAGTTTGGTTAAAGCCTACTCTAGACCCCCCCCCCCACCTATTGGCGGATTCTAGTGGCCCCACATGAAGATTTTAATTGCTTATTAAAATAGATTATGTTAGATCTTGTTTCCTCATAATAGACATAAGAACCAATGGAAATGAGAAGTTAGAGTGTTATAAGTATGCCCACAAGGATCATAACTCTCATTTCTCTAAACATCACACCACACACTTTCTTCTCTTCCTCCTCCCCATAGCTACGGCCGAACACCCACACTTGTA
This sequence comes from Helianthus tuberosus, assembly GCA_030545235.1. Taxonomy (NCBI): domain Eukaryota; kingdom Viridiplantae; phylum Streptophyta; class Magnoliopsida; order Asterales; family Asteraceae; genus Helianthus; species Helianthus tuberosus. The sequence continues at coordinate 59,847,993 of CM060380.1, forward strand.
CACACCCCTCTTCATTCAAGTTCCATACAATCTACATACATACAAGGGTGTTAGAAGGTGCACTAGGAAGCTTGGAGCTCTCGGAAGCTAAAGGACCTTCACCGTTTGCTTTTATCCACTTGTTTTCCTCACTTGATCATCCCTAGCCTTGTGCTAGTGGTAAGAACCTTGATCTTGCTATATTACTTCTATCCTAAGTGGTTAAAGAAGAATCATAATCAAAATCTTAAAAGAACACTAAAGAACACAAGAAGTAAACTTGAACATAAGCATGTTTAATGAAGTAATCTTGATGAATATGAGTTGTTATGCTTGTTGATCATTGATTGTTTGTAGAAATGATGTTGATCATCTTAAGATCTTGCTAGATCATGAGTAAAAACATAATCTAGCAAGATGAGAAAGTAAAAATGTTGTAGGATGATAGATCATCCACACATGAAGCATGAACTTGAAATAACAAAGTGGTTTCTTGAAAAATAATAATCAAAGTGGTAGTAACACTTGTAGATCTAAAGATTTATGAATGGTCTTTCAAAGAAACCAAGTAAAAAATATAAGTTTTATTAAATCTTGGTTTTTACATAAACATGTCTTATTTTTAATGGTTAAACAACTGTAGAAACACTTGTGAAACAAGAAAATTTCATAAAGAAACATTTTTAGAAAATGTGACAAGAAGTTGTAAACATCTAACTTCTTTAAAAATGAAGTTTTTTAAAGAACTAATCACATTTTAAAGGGGTAACAAGACTTACTAAGAACACTAGTAAGTTACTACAAATTTTTACAAATATTCAAGTTCATGAAGTAGTAGAAAATGCATGATTTTTGCAAAATTGGTAAGTAAAGGTTGTTTGTTGATGATTGTGAATTGATTGTGATGATTTCTACAGAAGAAAATGATATGCTTGAAAGCATGAAAACCTCCATTTTTAGGGGAAACTATGACAAAATTTTCTAAAAATATAAACACTTAGAAAAATATTTTTATACAAATATTTACAAGTGTATTTTAAACCATGAGTTTCCTACAAAAAACTTTGCCATAATTTTTGATACAAAAATACAAATATTGGAGGTTGGTATTCATAAATAAAAGTGAATAAATATGTATTTAGGAAGTATATATTTAGAAGACACATGTGTGTGATTATTTGTATATTTTGTGTATTAGTTATATTATTTTAGGACATGAAATAATATAACACATCAAAATACCAAGAAATTACAATCCAAAATATTACCAAAATTCCAAGAATATGAATATACAAGTTATACACAAAATATTGGTGAAACCGAACTAGAGAATATAACTTACAAAATACTCCGGAAATAATATCCATATGTATATTTTGGTAAATAATATTTTGGACACCAAGTGAATAAAAATACGATTTTTACAATTATTACAAGAATATATCATATTTTTTACAAGAGAAAAATATATTATTTTTGGCAAGTATAAATATATATTTTTCTGGAAATTTTTAGAAGATATTATTTTTGAAAGAAATATATATCTTCTCAGCAAACATGAAATACAATATTTTTGGGTGAAAGATATATTTTCTCAATTAAATATGAAATATATCGTTTTTGGAGAAAGATAAGTTTATATATATTTTCTAAGTTAGACTTGAAAATATATTACTTTTGGAACTTATATGAAAATACAAATATTTTGCCAAAGGAAAATTATAAATAAATTTCCTAAGTAATATTTATTGAAATATATATTTTGGAAATATATATTGGTGAACTTTTATTGAAGATAATATTCCGGAATAATTAATACGAAATTAAGTATAAGAATACTTAATAAATACAATAAAGATACGTATTCTCGTACGTATAAATACACACCGGAATACGACCCCAAATACATGGCAAAAATATACAAGTATAAGATACCCCCATCCTTGGGATGGAAATTACAAGTATAAATACTTGAAAAGTATTTAGTTAAATTATATTGCCATAACAATTATTCTAAAATCTAATGAATATAATTTAAGTTAAAATATTTATTATTTTAACAAATAATTATATAACTTGGAATAATGTTGAAGACACAAAGAAACGTAACTCAAAGAAACTAATTAATACTAAGTCAATGCACGACCCGCTCGTCTGATAGACCGTAGTACGTTGTAGGTAGTCGTGCACACTAGTAGCAGCGTGAGTTACGTCGGATTGAAGAACGCAAAACTGTGAGTTCATGTCCCCCTTTTCTCTTAACTATTTTCGGTTTTATAACTCTCGGGGGTGGAATACATGTAACGAATGTTTAAATGGTATGAATTGACTATGAAATGAACTATTAGATCATGTGAGTATAGATTAAATTTGAAATGCCATTAATTCTTAATTAGGGACGAATGTTAGATCTAACGGGTACGACCGAACCCCACTCATGGTACTTATGTGACCACTTGAGTGCTTCGGTGTCCCAGTCGAGGTGAATCGACATTAGTCAAGGGAAATTGACATAGTCGAAGGGGAATTCGACATAGTCGAAGGGGAATTCGACATAGTCGAAGGGGAATTCGACATAGTCGAGGGAATCGGCAAGGGTATAAGCCTACTCATTTCGAGTGCTCCCTATGTCTTCACATGTTTAATGTCCTTGTAAAACTTTAATTTAATTTGTTCATAAATGCTTTTCAAACCTGTTTTCAAAGGAGTTTCTCAAAGGTTTACAAGGTTTTCAGTTCTCATGCAAAACGCATGAACTCGCTCAACTTTTGTTGATGTTTTTCCAAAATTACATGTATTTCAGGTAACAAGTTGGATCTTGGGCGCGGATGTTGTTTCTAGAAGTAGATTCCAAGTTTAGATGCCATCCACTTTTGTTGATCTGTAACTTAGTCGAAGGTTGTGCTGTTTGAAATTTAAATAAATGGTGTTTGTAATACTTTAAACTTAATGAATTGATGAATATCGTTTTGATCATATAGTTGTTTATTATAATTGAATGCAATGGTATTAAACAAGTCACACATCATACGCTTCCACAAAAGTTAGGGTGTGACATTATAATAACGAGATTTTTGAAAATGTAAGAGGACAAAAAGCTTTATTACTGATATATAAGTATGTCACAAAAATTTGACATCAGTTTCTGGTCTCAAACTGAAGTTATGCAAGATATCGTAAAATGAAACTTTTTGTTAATTAAATTGCATTTTTAGCATAAATCATATTTAAGCCCAATTTTTGGCACCAAACTTATTACCCACTATTATGATATAATTTTTTGGGATTTTTGGAATTTTTGGTCAGATTTTATACTGACCGTAACATAGAGTTCTTGTGTGAATTCGGTAATTGACGATAATGGCTTTTTCATTAATAAAATGAGATTTACATATCAATAACATACCAAACCTTTTCCTACTGATGTTATATGATAAATAAAATATTTTAAATAGTTAAGGCTGATCAAAATCTCAGAATTTCATAAACATCTCGAATATCGTCAATTATCGACTTTTCCGCTAATTAGGCGCATAGTATGGTTTAAAACCATATTTAGCACCTAAGACTTGTTACTTACTGATTTTATAAATAAATTTTAATACTTTAACAGTAAGTGTAAATCTTGAAATCAGACTTCCAATTTTGTCCTTAAAATCATATGTGAAATGACAAAAATGCCCCTACGGTGCATAGTTTGGCCATAACTGATAAACTCACATATGTATGATATCTTACTAATGTAATATCATAAAATAAATATTTTTACTGAATGTTTTAGACCAGAACCTCAGTTTACTATTAAATCTCTTTTATAAACATTAAAATGACCAAAATACCCTTACAGGGCTTAAATGCATAATTGTAGATATCCTACTGATATCACAACATATTTTAAGCATAATAACTTACGGAACTTGTACTTGACTTATCCGGTTACCCGTTATGCATATACGCGTTCGGTACGGTTTATGTAACTAGTTAACATAAATTGACCGAAACGGGTCAAACCTTATCATTTTTACTTCAAAATCCAGAATATATTTAGTTTACCCATATTATACAAGTCTTCATACTTGTTGGGTCTAAATTACATTCCATTCCGGTCATCGCTTAATCTAGCGTATCGTACCGTTTTCATATTTAAAAACTAGCCGGTCAAAGTCTATGACTTAATAAAGACCCGTTAGCATTCTAATTGGTTATTTATACCATCATTCCAGACTAGATCCTTCCGGTAAATTGTACCTACGCTTACTTAATTGAATACGGCTGAGTTATTATAAATCTTGCTATTTAAGACAGGAGCTAGCTCAGGTAAATACTCTTAACCTATTTTCTCTTATACGGGCTTGGGATACGGTAATATAATTACCGCATGGTCAGGTATGGGATTCGAAGACCAATAAGTCGGGAAATTCAAATAACCTGTTTTAATTCGTATTGCTTGACTGAAACATTGGGGGTTAATGCGACCGTGTCCTGGATATCCTTAACTCATTAATTTCAAATGGCGCATGACCTAAGCATGGGGTGTAGGCATACACCCGACAAATGCGACATGGTTTATTTAATTAATTTTATACCCAATATGGGTTTCCCAATAAGGGAATAAGTGGTGTGTCGGTTAATCATGAACCGGCATAGTACCGGGCCCCGTATGTGGAGCAAGTTATGTAAAACTGATAACATGAGATGTAGTTTGTCCCAAGTATAAAATCTTTCATGCCTTGTGCACCTAAACTAATTTTCATAAACATTTTCAAATGTGTCGGTTGATTGTATTTACCAGTGAAAACTGACGTATTTTCAAAAGTCTAAGTGATAGGTACAAATACGTAAATAGGCTGGAAGCTGCTCAGGATTGTTAGATGAGGAACTTGCAACTCATTCGCATAAGCCATTAGTCTGATAAACTTCTTTTGTTATAATGATCCTCCTGTGAATTATTACAAGCTTGTCTGCACTTAATATTTTTATATTTTCAAGACATTTGGGTTTGTAATAATATTTTATATTCCAAGACTTCCGCTGTGCTATTCTGTGTATGTTTGACTATGACGATACAAATCTTACCTCACGATACTCCCCACCGGGCTGAGCTGTAAATATCGGGGTGTGACAGGTTGGTATCAGAGCCAACGTTTGAGTGAATTAAACACTAGCCTTTAGTGTTTAATCTCAAATGACACAGTAGCATATTCCTTAGACCTTCTGAGTCTAGACTTAACATAGGAATGCTCTCATCCCTATTAAGTAAACATTGCTTTCGATTTTATGTGTTTTAAATATGTCGCCAAGCAAAGAAGCTGTTGATGGAGATTCTTCCCGTCCGAAGCCTAGAAATGCCAAGCTTCGTACCACGGCTAGGATAAGCGTGCAACTGATGTGTGCAAAATGCAACATATAAATTACATCAAATGAGACATAAAACTAACCCTTTTTTAGTACTAATGTTGGAAAAAGTGTGCTTTTGTCTTCCTTTTGTATTTTCAGGGTTAAATGATCAAAAGAAGCAAAAATGCAGCCAAATCTAACAATAATACAAGAAAAGGAATAAACGTGGCATGCCCGACCCCTCGATAGCATCTCCCCAAGCAAAAACAAGAGAACAGAAGGCTGAACATGCCCCGTGCTCACTGAGCATGGGGGCGTGCCCAAGTGTCTGCAGAAAAGACAAAGTTGTAGAAGCTTCTATCACCCACCACGGGGGCGTGCCCAGCGGACACGGGGCCGTGGTCAATGCTAAGATTCGCAGAATCTAGGCAAATCTTGATAGTACAGATACGTTTTTGCACACGGGGTCGTGCCCAGCGGACACGGGGGCGTGGTCAACTAATGCAGACAAACTGCAATTAATGAAGAAAGAGAAGATGGGTGGACACGGGGCCGTCCCCCAACGGGCACGGGGCCGTGTCCGGGCTTCTGTGCAGGCTATAAATAGGGGTGCTTGGCTCACTTGCAAACCATCCCTTGGCAAACCACCTCTCTCACACTTCACCCACCCACCACCACCATCACAACCCACATCCACCACCATCATCCATCATCCATCATAGAGTGTGTGAGTAGTCTCGGGATCCAAGATTGATCGTAAGAGTTCTTGACAATCCAAGGACATGTTTGCCTAAGTCTCTTACATCACTTGGTGAAGACAATCATTTAGTGTAATACTTTTTATTTTTAATCTTTTCGCACTTTTTATTTGGTTATGTATTAATTACTTTAATAACTAGTTTCTTATGTTGAAGGTGAATCTTCTTTATCATTTGTCCGTGGTGTCTTGGCATTATTTTACTGTCTATATAAAATAAAAGATTTTCACCATTCATATCTCCATGGTCTATATGGAGATATGTTGGCTACCTGGTCCGGGGTTAAGGGAATGGTTTGGTAAGCGTCTTGCCTTGTTCAGTGTATAGATCCTGCAAGGACCTGGGTCAAGTTTAGTAAGACCTCCTTCAATACCCACTGGTATTGGATGGCGGGGGTCCGAACTCCTTGACCCCCTCATATGTAAACTACTATTAAAACTTTAACCAGGCTATTTAGGATTGTATCCCTGCTGACTCAAACTACTTAGCCGAGGGTAACGTCACCTTCAAAAGAGGGGCCTACCACATTATGCGTTAATAACTTAATTAATTATCTTTCAATAATCCAACCCTTTAGGATTGTATCCTTGCTGACTCAAACTACTGGGTTGAGGGTAACGTCACCTTCAAAAGGGGGGCCTACTACTATAACTAAGATAATCTCTTAAAAAGTGCAAAAGTGCGGAAATAATCAAAGGTTACACTAAAGGCGAGTCGGATCCAAGTGATTCATCTTGTCTATCTGTTTTATTTTTATTTTCAACATTTTTAGTTAGTTTTATTTTCTTGTTTAAAAACCTTTTTCTAAACTTTTGATTTGATTAGACATTGAGGATAAACCGGTACTAAAAGCTCTTGTGTCCTTGGACGACCTCGGTATCTTACCAACACTATACTACGCTCACGATGGGTGCACTTGCCAATATGTGTGTTTGGTGTTAGTAAATATCGTGTTTTATAAATTTAAAACTTGACTAATGTGTTAAAAAGGGCTAAAAATATACTTAAATAGTTATAACACACCGCACACACATCAGCAACCAGTTGGAGGAAAGATCTTTATGGACCTATTCCCAAAATAAAACCTATTTAAACTCTTAACCAGATTTCGGAGTCCATACCAGAAGGTCCCTGAGGCTCCCGTATTGAAGATGATACCAGCGGATGCTAGTGATCCGCATTTCCTATCTCCAAGTTTTGGAATTCCGAACTTGGGCTATATTTGTCAAAATTTCAACCCGTGATCCAATGTTAAATTTTCTAATCATTAAATCCTTGGATTCTACTTCGACAACAGATCCTGAATTGAATTGTTTACTTTATTCACTAAGATCTTCAGTGTCGCTATAGCATACGACAAACAAAGAAGAGAAACAATCGGAATGAAGCAAGGCAGGCATTAGAAAATCGATCTTTCATTATATTTCGTTTTTTTCTCTAAATCCCTGTATGGGCATTTAATTATCATAGTCCCTTCGAGGACATTAAATTTCAATAAAGTCGCTTTGAGGACATTATATTTTAATAAAGTCCCTCGGTGGGCATGCTATTTCAATACAGTCCTTTCATGGACATGTGATTTTATTAAAATCCCTTTTGTGGATACACTATTTTAAAAATAGTCCCTTCGTGGACTTGGTATTTCAGTATAGTCCTTCCATGGACATCATACTTCAAAATAGTCCTTTCATGGACATTATACTCCATTATAGTCCTTACATGGACGTGTTATTTCAATAAAACCTTTTTGTAAACATGTTATTTCATTTAAAAATCTTTTGGAGACATGTTATTTCATCAAAGCCCCTTGGCAAACATAATAATTCATCATAGTCCTCTCGAGGACATATCGTTTCACTATAGTCCTGGTGTTGACATATCTTATAGTCCCTATATGGACTTATATTTTCCTTTCAGTTCCCACGTGGTCTAGTGTCGTTTCAAAGTCTCTATTAGAACCTATCTTTTCTGTATAGTCCCTGTGCGGACGTTGGTTTATTATAATTCCCTAATGAACATATTTTTAATTTAAGTCCCTGTGAGGGCATCTGTTCAGCAAAGTCCTTTGTGCGCATGCTGTACCAATATAGTCCTTTTTATGGACACGTTATTTCATTAAAATCCCTTTGGGGATATGTTATTTCGAAGTAGTCCTTCCGTGGACACGAGATTTCATTATAGTCCCTTAGCGGACTTCATATTTCATTATAACCCCTTGGTAGACATGACATTTCATTATAGTCCCTTCATGGGCAAACTGTTTCAATATAGTCCCTATGTGGACTTATAATATTTTATAGTCCTTATACGGACTTGTATTTTCCTTTTTGCCCTCTGTGAACAAATAGGATACAAAAAGTCCTGATAAAGGCACTATTGTAGATTTCTTAATGATTTACGGAAAGTTCTGAAAATTTTATATAGGTATTCATTTCATCCTTTATCAAGCAATAGTATCAATTCTATTCAAATTTTATCGATCTGCTAAATAATTTCAAAAGATCTTCTTAATGGTATAACCTAGCCAATATGTCAACACAGACATGCTATGATGGTAAAGCCCTCTTAAGACAATTAATCCTTGTTAACATCTAAGAACATGTTAACACTCCTGGCAGTGTGACTTGAGAAACCACACCAGCCGTCAAGATATTGGACTATGTCCAAGTATACTAGTCTATATGATCAATGCGATCATGACTAATATCATCTGATATGATGATCATATTATTTAACATCCTTAATGATGTTTTGCCTACGGGCTATAACATATTGTCCGTTTGAGACACTGACATTGTGATCTTTATGATCCCCTGTCCAAGGTAGTGAGCTATGCTCAAGCCTTATAGTCTATATATGATCAATGCGAACATAACTAATATCATCTGATACGATGATCATATTATTTAAAATCCTTTAGTGATGTTTCGCCTACGGGCTGTATACTATATCGTCCATTAGTGACATTGACAAATGTGACCGTTATGGTTCACCATCAAAGATGATGAGCAATGCCCAAGCCTTATAGTCAATAAGATCGATAAGATCATGACTAATATCCTCAAATATGATAATTATATATACATATATGTATAAACGTCCATTAGTGATGTCCATTGATTGGCCTTTGTGACAAAATAAATTGTCTTTTGAGCAATGACAGATGTAGTCTATGACTCTCTGCCCAAAGGTGAAGAACTATGTTCAAACCTTAAAATCCCTGATCAAATAAGATCACGACTTATATATTAAAATGTCCTCCGTGACAGGCCTTTTGTGCCGTATCCTATATGTCCTTTGCGACAAGGCCTTCGTGCCATACGACTATTAATGTCCTTGGTGACAAGCCTATGTGCTACATTTATATGTCCTTCATAACGGACTTATGTTCCATATTTTAGAAGTCCTTGTGGCGAGCTTTCGAGCTATCCAAAATCGTCAATGTGACAAAGACAGTTGTGACATTTAAACCCCTGTAAAAAAGGTAATGGACTCGGTCCAAACCTTAAATGCCATTGATGGTCCTTTTGTGACCTAGGCTAAATGTAATCGATATACATTCAAATAACATTCATTAGGAATGTTTATACCCTATTAGCCTATATGGTTTAATGATACCATGCTTGATAATCATCAAATACGATGATTCACTATTATTTTGTAACCAAGCAATTCTTATTATTGGTGTTTAGTACCAAAGCTTCAAAATGGTGGATTCTGATGAAGCATACAGCAGTACTGGGTAAATAGAAAAAATGATGCAAATGTAAATGTTAATGGCGTTGATCTTCAGGCCATGATTGACGCAGCAGTTAATACAAAATGGGATTTCAATGGGGAAAAAGGATCGATTGATGCCATGAAATGGCTTGATGAAGACGGGTGCACATACAAATACTTCGTCTCATGAAACCCAGGGATTTCAATGGGGAAAAAGGAGCGATTGATGCCATGAAATGGCTTGATGAAATGGAAAATGTTGTGGACATCAGTAATTGTGCTGATAAGGATGTAGTGAAATTCGTTTCACAATCTTTCAAAGGCGAGGCCCTCCCATGGTGGAAGGCCATGGTACAGTCTATGGGGAAAATTCCCCTATACAAAATGGGATGGTCCAAGTTTGTGGATCTTATCAGAGAAAACTACTGTCCACACACGAACTGGAAATAGTGGAGACAGATTTTCTGACTCTCACAATGAAAAACCTAGATTGTAAACAATATGTTACCGACTTCAACTCCCTGTCTAGATTGGTACCCTATTTAATTATCCCAGAACCTAAACGCATTGCGCGTTTCATCGGTGGTTTGGCACCGGAAGTAAAAGGGAATGTTAAGGCTTCAAGGCCAATCACATTTAGATCAACTGTGGATCTATCCTTGTCTCTCACTCTAGATATAGTGAGACAAAAGTCGGTCAAGACTGAGACTAATCAGAAAAGACAGAGGGAGGAGGATAACCCCCAGAATCCTAAGAAGAAGGGCAAATCTGAGTTCGACAGGAACCAACAAGATTCCAACAAAAAGCCTACATGCAAAACCTGCAAAAGAAGACACTGGGGACAGTGTCGATCAAACCAAAAGTTAAAGCAATGTGGCATCTGTAAAAGAACTGGTCACCAGTCCCATGAATGTAGGGACATAAAGAATGCAGTCTGTTTCAGCTGTGGCGAGAAGGGCCACATCAGTACTAATTGCCCTAAAGCTGCCAAAGAAGGTACAACTAAGTCTGAAAAGGATAAGAAAGGAAACGCCTGAACTACCGGTTGAATGCCAGGGACAGTACATATCAATAATAGCATCAGGTGCATTCCTTATCATTTATCAATGATAATTTCTGCTGAGTATCTTGTTTTAATTCAGGGAATAATAAGCCTTTGGTAAACCATAAGCTTAGCAAACTTTTGATTATATTAGTAAGAACTCCAGATATTAAATATAAGGTAGAACTTACCAATGAAATCTATAAAGACCGTTCCTTCCATTCTCGACGATGATCCTTTCGTAAGAATCTAGAGTACTCTTTCCCCAGATAGAGTACGACAATATATGTTATTTTATTATTATCTCATTGATTTCTATCAACTGCGAATGCCAAACTATGTTTGATAAAAGTGCCATATGAGGATTGGCGTATCCTAATGTGTCCCATAGATTGCTTCCATGCCTGATCAGTATGGAGGTTTAATGCATGGAACCACTAAGATATTTCCAATGGTCATATTGTACCAAAGCCAGCTAGTGGTATTCAAGAAAGATATCCATTATAGAAATGCCTGAGTAGGCTTTTCTACTTAAGACATCCATGTACTCGTGAAAACAGATGTGTCATTTGCATGGCACAAGTGACAAACTACCTTGGTTACCTCCAGAGAGGCAAAGTGGAGTTAGGATTGACATCCTATTAGGAGCCGTAATCGTCACAGAAACTCTATATTAGTTAGTACCGAAGATAATGAAAGGATTGAAACCCCAATCAAAGGAGCTTTAAAAGAAAGGTTCATAAAACCTAGTTCATCATTCTGAGATCTCCGATATTATTATTTAAGAAAGACGATTCATTATGCTTATGCATTGAATACCGCAACCCTATTTAGGTAACGATTAAGAATCGCCATCAGCTGCCCAGGATCGTCGATTTGATAAACTAACCGTGAGGTTAGCTATTCTTTAAAGATTGGATAAAGCAGTAGTTGGAATGACTATCTCGCCTAAAATAAGCTTTCCTATAACTAATAGTTGGTATATAAGCATCAAGGATGCTCCTTTGGAGACCTTGTATAGATGGAAATGTCAAACGTCCGTTTGTTGGACAGAAGTTTGGTAAGTTCAACTATCAGGATATGAAGTTACCCTGGAGACAATGGATAAGATTATATACAAATCTGTGATCGTCTAAAAGCTGCTAGTAATCGGCAGAAAAATCAATGCTGATGAGAGTCGCAAACCTCTTGAGTTCCCCATAAGGAACAAGATTCAACGGAAAGTACCACCCTAGAAAGGTGTACTGCATTTTGATGTAACAGACAAGTTAAACTCTAAATATATTGGACCATTCAAGAAAATCGAATATGTCAAGATCGGTAGCCTATAAGCTGAAACTTACCTAAGGAGCTTGATAGTAATCACAATGTGTTTCACACTGGTGATTTAAGGATATGCCTTGCCGATAAGTCAATAGCATTATCACATAATGATATGCATATTAATGAAAACTTATGGTTTGATGAGAAACCAGTATCGATCAAGGATCGACATGATTAGAAGCTCTGAAAGAAAACATGTACCTATTATAAAGGTCAGCTGGGGTGCCCATAGAGGCCCCAAATATGTTGTGGAGGTTAAGTCCATTATACGACAGAAAGTACTTCCATCTTTTGAGCAAATCTCGAGGTCGAGATTTCTTTTAAGGGGGTGAGGATGTAACACCTCGTAAAATCACGACCAATGATGTGTTGACACGTGTACTAAACTCTAATGAAGTCAAACGTTGACTATTAGGGACTAATTTTGTGAAAAATCAAAAACCTTGAATATGAAAGGACTGAAAGTGTCAACATGCTTAAACTAAGCCTCTGAATAACCTTACACGGTATTCATATTCACAAATGAGCCACATGTTGGTCGAGAGGAGCCGTTTGCATAATTATTTGAAAGTTTGCGCGTCGAAGGGTTAAAAGCGTCAACATGTTAATTCTTACCTCCGAGTGACCTTTTAACAAACCGATAGCTTCATTATGTTTGATTATACTCTCGGGAATGCCTAATATTGGCCATCTAAGGCTTTTACGCCGATAAGTGATGTTACGCGCAAGTTTGCAAGTTAAAGGGGTTAAAAGCGTCAACATGTTTAATTATACCCCTGAGTGACCTTTTAACGAACCCGAAACATCATGACGTGCAATCATACTCTTGGGAATGCCTATTATGGGCTACATAGGGCTTTGATGCTATTAAACAATAATACGCGCAAGTTTGTGCGTTAAAAGGGACCAAAAGCGTCAACATTTAAAACTACACCTTTGAGTGACCCTATAAGTGAACTGGAGTGTCGTAATGTTCAGTTATACTCTCGGGAATGCTTAATTGGGCCATGAAAGGCTTTGATATCGTTAAACGATATTACGCACAACTTTGTGCGTTAAAAGGACAAAAAGCGTCAATGTGTGAAACTACGCCTTTGAGAGACCTTTTAATCGAATTGGGAACTCCGTGATGTTCGGTCATACTCTTGGGTGTGCCTAATATTGGCCAAGGAGGGCTTCTTGTACTAATTATGACAAAACATGCAAGTATGGAAGTCAAGGGGCCTATAATGACAAAGTTTGAAAGTTGTTGTGTGTGTATGATCTGTGCAGGCCGTAGCCTACGCCCCCTGTAGCGTAGCCTACGCCTAGGTCTGGGCAGCTTCGTTTTTTTTTGCTTGTAGCCCACTCCAAGCCATTCTAAACCACTAAAATCAATTCTAGGGGCTCTTAGACGGTTTTTAAACCTGGTATTACACCTGTAACAATCTTATAATTCCCCTCAAACACTTGGCAATCATCCATGGCATTCCAAACACTATAAATAGGTGGGTTTTTTACCACCTTCATTTGCACATCCATTCAATCTTGCTATCTTTCTCAATCATAGAGGATCCTAATCATTTTGGAACCTCTTTTGAGTTCTATTCAGTCCATAGGACCATTTGTAAGTGTCATTTCGTGACTAGTCTGTTTTATTTGGCTTTTTAAAGCCGAAAAGTCAAGCGTTTTCGATAAACACTTTGACTTTTAGTAAGACCGTAAACGGTCAAGCCATTGTTCGCAACGAATATGGCTACGTGATCGTAATTAGGTAGGTGTTAAACCCTCAAAAGGGCACCTCCTAATTATCACGTTTGCTTAGTTAATTGTCGGGTCAAAGTAATTAAAATAAAAGTCAAACGGGTCAGTTTTTAAATAAAATTCATAACTGATAATGTGGAAGCTATAAAATCAGTTTTGTCACATTAATAACTTGGTAAATATTAATTGAACATGTCTAGGCATGTTCAACGCGACAATTCTGAGTTTAGGCTCGGTTCGCAACCGAAAGTCGCAAAAGTTGACTTTTGCTTTGACTTTCAGTTCTGACCCGAATTATCTTAAGTTTAGTTATGCCTTAAGGTTCCTTTGTGACCATATTATATGTTAGCATAACCCTCCGAGGTTATACTACATGGTCCCATAGAAATCTGAGTTATTTGCATGATTCCGTTAATATTCTTAAAAGTTGACTATTATGCCCTTATGTTATAAAAACGAGATTTTCAAAAATGTGAGAGGACAAAAAGCTTTATTACTGATATATAAGTATGTCACAAAAATTTGACATCAGTTTCTGGTTTCAAACTGAAGTTATGCAAGATATCGTAAAATGAAACTTTTTGTTAATTAATTGCATTTTTGACACCAAACTTTTTACCCACTATTATGATATAATTTTTTGGGATTTTTGGAATTTTTGGTCAGATTTTATACTGACCGTAACATAGAGTTCTTGTGTGAATTCGGTAATTGACGATAATGGCTTTTTCATTAATAAAATGAGATTTACATATCAATAACATACCAAACCTTTTCCTACTGATGTTATATGATAAATAAAATATATTAAACAGTTAAGGCTGATCAAAATCTCAGAATTTCATAAACATCTCGAATATCGTCAATTATCGACTTTTACGCTAATTAGGCGCATAGTATGGTTTAAAACCGTATTTAGCACCTAAGACTTGTTACCTACTGATTTTATAAATAAATTTTAATACTTTAACAGTAAGTATAAGTCTTGAAATCAGACTTCCAATTTTGTCCCTAAAAGCATATGTGAAATGACCAAAATGCCCATACGGTGCATAGTTTTTCCATAAATGATAAACCTCACATATGTATGATATCTTACTAATGTAATATGATAAAATAAATATTTTTACTGAATGTTTTAGACCAGAACCTCAGTTTACTATTAAATCTCTTTTATAAACTTTAAAATGACCAAAATACCCTTACAGGGCTTAAATTGGTTTTAAATTCGTTTTGGGCATAATTGTAGATATCCTACTGATATCACAACATATTTTAAGCATAATAACTTACGGAACTTGTACTTGACTTATCCGGTTACCCGTTATGCATATACGCGTTCGGTACTGTTTATGTAACTAGTTTGCATAAATTAACCGAAACGGGTCAAACCTTATCATTTTTACTTCAAAATCCAGAATGTATTTAGTTTAACCATATTATACAAGTCTTCATACTTGTTAGGTCTAAATTACATTCCATTCCGGTCATCGCTTAATCTAGCGTATCGTACCGTTTTCATATTTAAAAACTAGCCGGTCAAAGTCTATGACTTAATAAAGACCCGTGAGCATTCTAATTGGTTATTTATACCATCATTCTAGACTAGAGCCTTCCGGTAAATTGTACCTACGCTTACTTAATTGAATACGGCTGAGTTATTATAAATCTTGCTATTTAAGACAGGAGCTAGCTCAGGTAAATACTCTTAACCTATTTTCCCTTATACGAGCATGGGATACGGTAATATAATTACCGCATGGTCAGGTATGGGATTCGAAGACCAATAAGTCAGGAAATTCAAATAACCTGTTTTAATTCGTATTGATTGACTGAAACATTGGGGGTTAATGCGACCATGTCCTGGATATCCTTGACTCATTAATTTCAAATGGCTACGACCTAAGCACGGGGTGTAGGCATACACCCGACAGATGCGACATGGTTTATTTAATTAACTTTATACCCAATATGGGTTTCCCAATAAGGGAATAAGTGCTGTGTCGGTTAATCATGAACCGGCATAGTACCGGGCCCCGTATGTAGAGCAAGTTATGTAAAACTGATAACATGAGATGTAGTTTGTCCCAAGTATAAAATCTTTCGTGCCTTGTGCACCTAAACCAATTTTCATAAACATTTTCAAATGTGTCGGTTGATTGTATTTACCAGTGAAAACTGACGTATTTTCAAAAAGTCTAAGTGACAGGTACAAATACGTAAATAGGTTGGAAGCTGCTCAGGATTGTTAGACGAGGAACTTGCAACTCCTTCGCATTAGCCATTAGTCTGATAAACTTCTTTTGTTATAATGATCCGCCTGTGAATTATTACAAGCTTGTCTGCACTTAATATTTTTATATTTTCAAGACATTTGGGTTTGTAATAATATTTTATATTCCAAGACTTCCGCAGTGCTATTCTGTGTATGTTTGACTATGACGATACAAATCTTACGTCACGATACTCCCCACCGGGCTGAGCTGTAAATATCGGGGTGTGACATGAGGACATACAGAACCTAGATTGGTGCTCATATCTACTGGACACCTTGCATCGTACACGAGCGGGCTGCAAGAACTTTAAAGTACAGTTCGTAGGACCTGTTGCCTTTCTTACGGTATGTCTTACTACATTTGATAACATATTTACAAGACTAGTTTGTTTTGTTATATAATTAACTGACACATGCGATTTTAAAAATAATTTTGATTGAGCATGCGATTTATAAGGTTAGATAATTTTAGTGATAATTAACTGATACATGCGAAATCATAACTAATTCACGCGATTTTATCAGATTAGTGATTTTGGTAAATGGATAAAGAATACATGCGATTTCATAAGGTTTTTGTCTGACAGCATGCGATTTGGTAGAAATAGAATATGATGATGACTTTGAATATAAAATAAATACACATTTTAACTGAATATCAACTCCTTTTTATATTTATGCAGCTTCTATACACGCATGAGTACAACAAGAGGCTTAAACTATTTGAGAAAGTCGTGGAGATACCGGTTATTCGTTATATCACATCTACAGAGATTGATAAAGTCGAGGAGCATATTTCGGATAACGGACCTGTGTGGACAACAAATGGGAGTGAAAATGAAAAAGAAGAGGGTCATTCAACGGAGGAGTATACACTACTACCACCCGTTGACACCACAATAAGCTACAGAAGAAGGACTGCACGTGCAGTAGAAAACGTAGAACCCGAGGAAGACGCTAACGATAACGAGAACATTGATGATATGTTGGATTTCAGTTTTGAACTCCATGAAATGTCTCAGTTGAACCTTGTGATGGGAGTTGGGACACAGACACAGAAAATGATGGACTATTGCAACACTCCTGCTCCACTTTCACCATCGGTATTCTACGATTCAGCTCATCAACGAGAACGAGAGGCTTCGAATGTCAACAAAAAGGTAAGCACAAAAAATATTAATTTCACTTAATACATTTATTTTTATCATCTGGATTGATAGTATTTTAACTCGAAAAATATTACAGAACCTGTTGAAAAAAATGAAAGCCAATGTAAAAAAATACATTAAAATGGTTCAAGATGTTCAAGGGATGAACGACTTAGTTTCAGAAGCAAAAACTAAGTGTTTTTGGGATCCGAAGATTATGGAGGTCTGTAAGCATTGGGATGAGACGCTTCGGAATAATCCCATTTGTGTGCCGCCTGATTCGGTTCAAGAGCCTAAAACTGCACCCTCTGATGTTCATCAAAATCCTGAAAATGCAGCTTCTGAAGTTCATCATGAAGATACTACAAACGAAGAAAGTAGACAGAATGAAAAAGCTCAACAAGTAATATCCAATGTTTTGGAACAAATGGCATCAGAAGGTAAACATGCGATTTCAAATTAACACATGCGACTTTATGTAAAAATCAACATTTACTATAGACATGCGATACCTAAAAAAACACATGCGATTTCATGCATACACTTGACATTTGACTTCGCATGCGATTTCATGTTAAAACATGCGATTTTGATTCTGATGTATTAAAATTAAATAATTTGTATCTATAGGGGTACTGCAGCCAGATGATGAAGGATTGGCAAATAAAGATGATGGAGGAGTGACAGATACTCTTATTGCAAACATTCAAACTGTCGAAACGGGTGTATACGCTTACAAACCACCTGTCAAAGGTAAAAAACACTTTATATTAGAAAAAAATAAAAAGAACAAAATATTATATTTCTTAACTTACTCTGGCCTGCAGAAAGTGGTGAAAACGAAATTGGTATGGAAGAACCAGTGAACTTAGCCGAATCTACACAACAAATTCAAGAAAAAGTTCAAGAAAAGGAGCCGGAAGTGGAAGCAGTTTCTTTAGGAGAAACTACATAAAAGGACCCTCAACAAAATGATTCAGGTATCGAAGTTCAGAAGGAACCAGAAGTGGAATGCCCTCAGGTGACGGCTGAGGAATTACAATCAGTTGAATCGCTTTTGAGCCTGGGACCCAGCCTGGAAGAAAAAAAGGGAAAAAAACCAGGTAGGGGGAGAAAAAACATAAAACCAAAACAAGTTATACCAAAGGGGTTAAATGAACTCCTTTATAAGACAATAGAAGCCGCCATAATTCGAAATGAGAAAAGATGTGCAGAACTTGGTGAAGCATTTTGTTCCCCTTTCTGCAACAGAGTGGTAAACATGCATGAAGCACTCTTGAATCAAGAATTGAGTGTGATCCGATACACATTTGCTACATTTGCAAACATAGAGTAAGTAAAACAATTATATCAAGTAACAAACATCTAAATATATACACACAAAATATTTAATTATTTTTATTTTTGCCTGGCAGGGATGTATTTTACCGATAAAAAACAGGGGTTTACACGGTCAAAGGTATCTTTGAAAGCTTCTACGGGGGTTAGTACGTAGCATCAAACGGAATAGATGCATTTGTGGATGTTCTCAACCTTTAAGAGAAGAAGAGGGATAGAAAATCATCACCATACAGACTCTTCTTGTTTAGCACAATGATGGTATGTTTTTCTAAGCATATTGGCATTTGAAATTAAAACAGAAAATGCATATTCAATGATTTCGCATACTACTTATAGTTAAATCGCATGTAGAATAATGGATAGTTTTCCTGTAAAAACAAAAATCACATTTCGCAAACTATTGTAATTCACATACAGTATATATACAAATCGCATGTGAAAAATTTTCACACATTATTTGCTTGTAATAAATTCGCATGTACAAATCTCCTGTAATACATAACTTAACCTTGATTCTAATTACATAACATACAGCCGGATATCATGTACAACGAGGAGAAATATACAGACAACCAACGTCTAAACGTATTTGCCTCAAATTTAGAAGACATAATACTGAAATATGAGGTAAAAAAACTTGATTCGGTTGACTTGGTGTTTATTCCGGTACTTGAAGGTGACCACTTCTATGTCTTGTGCTTCCACTTGAAAACCGGAAAAATTGAGCTGATTGACAATTCAGTAGCTGAATAAGAGTTTAAGGATAGATACAAGGGGCTTCCAGACACACTGTAATACAAAACCTTCTTCATATACATGTTATATTTTATGTAAAAGCTACTGACACAATGTTGCTATGTTACAGAGAAGGGTATTGGTTTTATACCTACAAAAGGCCTTAAAACCAACACCTGCTATAAAAGCACTTGAAACATCAGTGATAGAAAGAAAAGTGATGGAATGGAGGACAGAGAATAACGGTATAGACTGTGGAGTGTTTACGATGCATCACATGGAAACATACAAAGGAGAGAAAACACTATGGGTCACTGGGTTTGTGAAAGAAAATGAAGTAAACAACAGGCAGAATTCACAACTTCATCTCCTGAGGCACATATATCTAAGTAAAATCATTCTATCCGACCACAATGTGGAGCGTGAAAAAATAATTAAACTTTCAAATGCTTTCGATAAAAGGCCGGACATATAAAAGTATATGAAAGATTTGGACAAAATAATCCCAGATAGGTTGAGAGCATTTATTGGAAAGGACTAGTAGACTTGTTTGATGTTGAATTTCTGTTGCATATTTAGACTTGTTAGATTACATTAATGTTTTTAATTTCGCATATATTATGTATAAAATCGCATGTTTGACATTGAATTTCTTAAAATATGCAAAATGGGTAATATAAACATGCGAAATCAATCCCATGCCATAACACAACATGCGAATTATATGGAACATATAACACTTGCATGTTTTATTAAATAACGCACTAAAATAAACAAGTTCATTCAAAAGATGAAAGGAACTTCATTTTCATCTCCATCGAGCATCTTAAGATAGTTATTGCATCTGCCAACTCTTTCAACTGCTTCTCATCCCTCTCACCCAGATCAACCATGAACATTACAGCAATTTCTTGAAGACTACTCACTTGCATCTGAGAAAGCAAGTTCACAATTTCTTGTCTTCTCTTCATGTTTTCTGTTACACGAGAAATGTTGGTTTCCAGCATCTCTTGACATGATCGATCCTCTTGAATTTGTTCATGAATCCTTTTTCTTAAAGACTGTTTGATACTTGATTCAGAAGAGGATGTTGGGAGGTCTGCCATTTTTTTAATAAGATAAGATATAAGTGGTTTGAAATGGTGATAAAAAGATAAACTTTATAGTAAATTATTGATATGAATTATTGATATCAATTATTGAACTGAATTATTTGATTTGAATTATTGAACTGAATTATAAAACACACTTTGCAAAATTACATATAATTACCTTTAAAGCGTGTGAAATATTCAGCTAAATATGTTAAATACTTTTTAGTCTGCGAAATGACCAACTTAACCATGCGAAATTACATGTTAAAATTTTATTTTGTGCGAAATGGCCAAGTTAAACATGCGAAATTATTCATGTGATCAAATCTTTAATACCTGGGATATGTTAAAAACAACACATGCGATATTTAAAAACAACACATGCGATATGTTAAATTCACCAAATAAACCCAGAACCATCTTATCTTCAACCACTTTACAATATAATAACATGAAAACACCTTCAAATCAAATAAAACCCATACCTCAACAGTAACCCTATGACGAAAAACCCAAAATAAACA
Organism: Helianthus tuberosus; assembly: GCA_030545235.1. Classification (NCBI taxonomy): domain Eukaryota; kingdom Viridiplantae; phylum Streptophyta; class Magnoliopsida; order Asterales; family Asteraceae; genus Helianthus; species Helianthus tuberosus. The sequence goes on from CM060380.1 coordinate 59,869,012, forward strand.
TCCTAAATGACGAATCCAACATTTTCGGTATCGCCAATGTGTGTTCGGTATAGGAATCAATCAAAAAACCTACAAATCGAATTGATACGAACAATAATTAGATAGACAGTTTTGAAACGAACTTGTAATTTGCTTCCTTGTTGATGGAATTCCCTAATTAGCCCTCAGATGATTGAACAGAATGTTTGATATACCCTTATCTAATTAAATTCAATCAGGACACGTGTATGGCTATGGGGATCGCGTAAGTAATGTACGATTAGAGGATTTGTATCCTACACTTTGCCTATATATATATAATTTTCAAAAATATTTTGTTCTATTCTTTTAAATAATATTAAATAAATGGGTAAATAGACTAAAATACTCCTAAGCTAACAAGATTTAACAAGAAAATCTAACTGGGTTAAGCCTAAAGGACAAAACGTGCAATAAGATTCCTTGTAAAGGACAAAACTTGTCAAAATTCGTTAAAAAGGACATCGCCTGATAAGTGGTATTAAGATAAAGGACAAAACTTGTAATTTTTCCTTATATTTATTTCAAACAAAACAATAATTCGGAAATCTTATATAAAATAAATATAATTATGATTTATATTTATTTTCTTTAAACGTCCACAACTCGAAAACCTTATAAAATAGATATAACTTTTTATATTTATTTCAAACGCCGAAACGACATACAATATATCACCGTACGAATTTCACACATTATTAACCAAGTTATTGTTTTACAAATAAACGTCAAGTCGATTATAACAAACTTACAATTATATAGAATTATGTTGATAATTATATACAAGACGCAATACATTATACAAGTTTGTAATATATTATTTTCATACGAATATACGTTACATACACGAATGACCATTCGGGACGACTGATACGACACAATAAGTATATTTTATATTTTTTTATATAAATATATATAGGATAAGGATCATGTGAGAAGCACTAGGCTAATTGAGAAACTTGAGAAGCATTCTGGACCACACATTTTCTCTAAGCTTTTCGTAATATACACTTATGTATAGTTTAAAATTGACTATATACATATGTGTATAATTCAAGATTTGACAATATACATTTATGTATATAGTCAATTTTAAACTATACATATGTGCATATTACGAAAAGCTTAGGAAAATGTGTGGTCCAGAATGCTTCTCAAGTTTCTCAAATAGGGTGGACTTCTCTTAGGATCCCTACCACACACACACACACACACACACACACACATATATATATATATATATATATATAAACGGGATCAGGAGAAAACACCCAAAAGTGTGAGAATGGTGAGAACGCATCCTGGCCCAACACGTGTCACGCGACATAGAGAAGGGCGGAGGGGATTTTTTGTCATTTTATCTTTCGCTTTTCCAATTCCGCTTTTCACAATATTGATTTATTTTTGGGGTTTAAGATTTTTGGCATTAACCAAATTTAATAATTATATGGCGTTTTAGTGGTTTCATTGTATTAACATTTTGGCGTTTATGGCGTTAATGGCGTTTTTTCAAATCTCTCTTAATGGCGTTTTAGACAAGATGGCCCATTGTTCTATTATTTTTTATATACATTTTGGCGTTTGTGATATCTTGGCGTTTTACAATTCTAAAATTATATTACAACCACAGGGAACAAAAATAGAAGCGAAAAAAATAAATTAAAAATCCTAATCGGTTCTCTCTTCACAATCTTCACTGTCATCAGTCTCTCTTCTTTAATACTACAAGAACTGTCACCAAATATATGGCGTTTTATGTAAAACTTAAAAAACCCATCGGTTTGATTTTTTTGCCTGCTCGTCTGTTGAAGTGGCTTTTTGTGGATGTTTGGGGACATAGATCTATGACGTGTGGGTGGGTTTTTCGCTTTGTTCTTCAACTTGATCTTCATCTTTATAATCATCCCACTCTTCAGTGTCATTGATCTCTTCTCCTCATCCAAGCCTTCTTCAAGAACAAATAACACAAAATGACATATGATTGTCATCAGTATCTTTTTCTTGAAGATTTGTCCATCTCATGCAGCAAAATCTTACTGATTTACTCCCCTCACCTAACAATCCATTCAGTAAAACTTCACGAAGAACAATATTGAATATCCAGGAAAGCATATTAACCATCTTTGATATTTTTAATTTTTTGGCATTTTTACAGTGATTGGTATTTATTAGTATTGGCGTTTGTTTTTTTTTGTTTGATCAAATGGAAGTTGCTGAGACGTATCATTTTATAAGGATGTCTTTTTGGGGCGTAGGTTAGGCGGTGCATTATTATAATAAAGTATTCGTCATTTCAGTTACTCTTTTGTAATTATTGTTTTTGATAAGCTTTTATCTCTGAAGTCTGTAACACGTCCCATCTTTCAAGTTTGGCATTTTAGATTCTAATATAATAAATTTTCCGTCTCTTCAGTTTTATTGTTTTGTAATTACTGTTTCTAGCTACATTTTCAAGTTTGGTTTTTATTTATTTTATTTTATTTTTTGGGTTTTTATAATACTTGTCCAAAGTAATTTTATTATGGTATGGTAGTTTTTTAGGCATTTTATGGTATGTTGGCATTTTGACAAGTATTTGGCTGTGTGGCGTTTTTATTACATATGACGTTGTTATTATATAACAATCAACTGAAAAAGAAAATTAAAAAAAAATATATATATATAAACAATTGATCTTCCAAATCTTCACTGTCACCAGTCCCTTTCTACTTTTGAAGCATCTTCACTGGCTGTTTCGACTTTCGTATGATTTTTTTTTATTTTTGTTTTTTGAAGTAGTTTTTTGTCGACGTGTGGAAGCAAAAAGTCTGAAATCAGCCTCTTTTTTTGAATATTTGTCCATCTCATGCAGCAAAAAGAATGTTTGATTTTTTTAAACTTTTTGGCGTTTTACCGAGAAAAAGAACGCCACTAAATAAAAGCACATTAAAACTCTAAATTTGATCATGCTAAATCAATAATGTTTTGTTGTATGGTGATGGACAACATTGTTAATCCTCAGTTAAGAAAGATGTCTGACAATGTTGTCCATCCCATAAAGCTAAACTTTATTGACAACAAACCTCAATAATGTTTTTGTATATTTTGGCGTTATAAATTGGATGGAAGTTGAGGATAAAGTTATTAAGATTTTACTCAATGAAATGGACAATATCCTCACTTAAGGATATTGTCCATTACATAAGGGACACCTTAACGACAACCAAACTGAATTTCAAATAAAAGTTTTGGTTTAGAGGATATTTGATGTTTGGGTTTTTTGGCGTTTTCTAGGACGAATGGTATATATTAAATATGGCGTTTGGGTTTTTGTGTGTTTTAATTGAAGGTCTGAGATGATGTATATATAGGATGTTTTTGGCGGTTTTATTAGGCGGGATTTTATTATAATTAATTTTGGCGTTTTATATCTAATGACGTTTTTTAGATTACGATGGTGTGTGCTATTGTAGGTTAAGGTGGTAATTTAATAGCGTTTTATTTAATGTGATGGCGTTTTGTGTAGAGAAGTCAAAAGACGTTTTTACCCTTAATGAAGCGCGCCACAGCAATAAAAGTTATGTTATTTACGAAAACGCCACCGCGTCATCTAGTCCATATATTGTTTTGATCGGACGATCCATAACCGTTCTCTCCGTTCTCACACTTTTCACCGTTTTCTCTAAATCCTGACCCTATATATATATATATATATATATATATATATATATATGGGAATGTTCATTTGAGAAGAATCTTCTTACAAGAAGAAAACTAAATTAATCTAGGCCCTATATTTTTTTGATCAATGGTTGTGAATCAAGATATTATTGTTGTCTACTTTCAATTAATGTTTTAATTATTAAGGGCAGAATAAACAATTTGATGTATAACACTATTAAATATTATAAAGGGTTACTCTAGTCTCATTAATGTCACCATAATTTTCTCCTTCACCATCATTAATATGTTGGGTCCTACACCAATTTTATAAGGAGTGACTAAATTATTTAAAAGTGTTGGGAACCTACACATTCTGTATCCTACACCAAAACATTATTTTCTTGGTGTAGGAAACGTTGTTATTATGGTGTAGAAAACGTTGAAATATGTAGGATCATGTGCATGAATGTTTTTATTGTGGAAGGTGCACAACTATTTTATAGGATAGACTCATTAAATGATTAGGGTTTATTAATTTAAATAGCAAAAATAAAGGGTAGACTACTTAAATGATTGGTTTAAATTACCTTTGTACCATTTTATTCTTTTTATTCTTAATTTGTGATTCTTCTCATTTGAACTCTCCACTATATATATATATATATATATATATATATAGGGTAGGGATCCTAAGAGAAGTCCACCCTATTTGAGAAACTTGAGAAACAATCTGGACCACACATTTTCTCTAAGTAAAAAATGCAAAAAAAGGTGAAAAAAATGCAATTTTTTTTTTGGGATTTATACACATGTGTATATTGTTAATCTTTTAACTATACATATATGTATATTGTCAATTATACATATATGTATATACATGTTTAAAATTAAAAAAAATATGTGTTATAAATCCTAAACCTTATACCATAAACACTAAAGCTAAACCTTAATGCTAAACCCTAAACCGTAAACCCTAAAGCTAAACCCTAAAGCTAAACCCTAATGCTAAACCCTAAAGCTAAACCCTAATTCTAAACCCTAAAACTAAACCCTAAAGCTAAAACTAAACCCTAAAGCTAAAACTAAACCCTTAATGCTAACCCTAAAGATAAAGCTAAACCCAAAAGTTAAAGCTAAACCCTAATGCTAAACCCAAAACCTAAACCCTAATGCTAAACCCTAATGCTAAACACTAAATACTATTACTAAACCCTAATGCTAAACCCTAAAGCTAAACCCTAAACCATAAAGCTAAACCCTAAACCCTAATGCTAAACCCTAAATAACACTTATTTTTTCAATTTTAAACATGTATATACATATATGTATAATTGACAATATACATATATGTATAGTTAGAAGATTAACAATATACACATGTGTATAAATTCAAAAAAATAAAAATAAAATAAAAAATTAAATCCTTAAAGAAAAAGCTGCGATCTTTTCAAAAATTTTTTTTTTTTTGCATTTTTTTACATTTTTTTTGCTTAGGGAAAATGTGTGGTCCAGAATGCTTCTCAAGTTTCTCAAATAGCCTACTACTTCTCACATGATCCTTATCCTATATATATATATATATATATACACTAAACTTCTCGGAAACTAAGTATTTACTAAGACTTAGTAATTATTACCGACATTAAATGGAACTTAACAAGTATATCTTAATCGTTTCCATTAAGTTAAAAACTTACCATCGAATCGTTCGGTTAGCGATTCGGTAGAGCTCGGTAACACGTAGTATAGCTACACCATTTTTAGTAGACACTTATAGTTATTCCATGATAGGAATGTCATAGATTGCATGCTAGCAAGTCACGTTTGGAAATGACATTATGGAAGCATATTTAGCTAGCTTTGTACAAGGAAATCGAGGTGAGTTCATATTTATAAATGTTTTCGGGGTGGAAAGACATGCCAGTTTTGCAAAAGCATACAAGGTTTTCGATGAACATAAATTACATTTCTAAGCCATGCTATAAACAAGTTTTAACTAACACAAATGGTTTGTGGATTTCAATAAACGCAAATGGTTTACAAAAGGTTTATGCTAAATGTACCGGTTTTTCAAACAAGCGTATTTTCGAAACGTGTATACTAACGTTTTCTAGTTTTCTAAACTTTGGGGAAAATACATGTACAAATGGTATGTTAAACTAAGGAATGATACATTAGATCATGTCACGAATAGGGGATACGTAGGCACCATTAATCTAAGTTTAGACCAAAGAGCAAAAGGTTAGATCTAGCGGGTATTGGCAGCCTCACTCTTGGCCCTCGTTTGCCCATGCGGAAGAGTGCTTTTGGGTCACAGTCGAAGGGTAATCAATGTAAAATCGCCTAGGTTTGGATGCTTGCTTCCTATGTCATCACACATGTTAATGTCCTTGCAAAACATTAGCGATCTTGATTTCGTGCATATTACATCTTATTTACATCTTATTTTATTTTTACAAGTTACATACCACATTTCATACAAATACATCTCACATTTTACGAATACACATTTCATACAAATACAACTCACATTTCACGACTACACTTTTCATACAAATACATCTCCCATTTTACAATTACAAAGTTTTCATAACATGCCAAAGAAAATTATTTTTATTTCGTTTTCTCAAACAATATTTTAAAAACCGGTTATCCAAAAAGATTTATATTCAATTTTTTTTCAAACAAACTATGAACGCGTCAACTTTATGTTGATTTTTCACATGTTCTTTCTCAGGTTATATTTTCAAAACTATGGAACGGTTGGAATAGGAGAACCATGGGGATTCGAGTACTTAGTGGGCGTTCGCTTTCCAGAAGTCTTAGCATTATGTGCTTCCGATGTGCAATGAAGATACCGGTCAGATCACGCCAACTCTGATTTTAGCGGGTGTGACAGAAAGGATAATATTAAAACGGTATAATCTTGAAAACTGTATAAAGCCCTGTACGATTAATATTGAAACGATATAATGTTGAAAATGGTATAATATTTAAAACATATAATATTTGAAACGGTATATCATCAAGAATGGTAAAATTTTCGAAAACTCACCGGAGCAAAGTTTATATAATAAAAAAAAAAATTCTTCAAAAAACCACCAAATTACCCTACCAAAACACCAAATTCTACCCCCAAATATTCATATGCCTTCTAAACACCTCGAGCAGCCCTGTACTAGGCGTATATGGCTCCTCAAAATCGTATCTGACACACATTCAGACACTGCTTTTTTTTCTTTCTGCAGCCCTATACGCCTCGTACAACCCTGTACGAGGCGTCTAGAACTCCGAAGTGTGCAAATAATCGCATGGGGTGTGCGAATGGTTTGAGCCTTAGTATATTACAAATTTTATACGCAAACTTGTTCAACAAGTCATATTATAAGCTTTTTTATTCGTAAATTGTAATATTCATACACGTAGTTACCCATAAAGCTATATTTATTTTTTATATTCTGTTCACAATAAGAAACTAGCTTAACATGTTTTTAAAAGGCTCATTTTATTCCCATACCTCTAAACACAACTTTATATTACACAACTTAAACACAAGTTGCAACTAACTCATTACCTAACTTTATATTACACAACTTAAACACAAGTTGCAACTATCCCCCACTTGTGGCCTAGTGGTAGGAGACTTGGGTTTTCCAATGGAGACTCAAGTTCAATTCCCACTTGTGTCGTATTGGGCAATGATGGTGACAAACCCACCGATGGGGGTTCGATCCTGAGCCGCACTCCGGTTTTCATCCGGCTGTTACTTCAGTGAGGCAACTCGTGTGGAGGCAGTACGGTTTCCGGGGGAACGCCGTAACCAAGTCTGGCCAACCCAGCGCGGGCCCGGTTAAGACAATGTAAGTCTGGGCAGACTTGGCTAGGACCGCCGATTAGGCGGTGTGACATTGGGTAACTCAAAAAGAAAGTCACCATTAAAAAAAACACAAGTTGCAACTAACTCATTACCTAACTTTATATTACACAACTTAAACATAAGTTGCAACATAAAAAGCAATATTATAGTCATTAATTACCAACATCAATCTGCGTATATGAAACTCTTCTGTACACAGTTGCATCTTAACTTTAATTAAATAACGATAACATGGATATAATATGACGATATTCTATAAAATGAGAAAAACATTTAATATGCTTCTTCGCCTTCCCTAGATCATGACTATATTGGTGAGAATGTCTACTCATGTCTTCAATTGTACATGACACCTTATGGATGTTCTTCTGAAGCCTATCAATTACACTCACCATCTCTTCCTCATTCTCTTTGGTAAAACAACTAGACCTCCCCATCTTGTTCATCAACTCCTGAAGAAGAATTCCGTTGTCATAAAATTCTGAGATCTGCAACTCGTTGCTAGAACTTCTCTTCATTATAAACCATATACCATCCTTCATACGTTTCTTATCAGTAAAAGCTCGGATCAGATGTTGAAACAGAGACTTCAAATTTGTTTGTTTCATAGCTTCTAGAAGTTCGAAATCACCCATATATGCAGCCACCGTACACAAAATACCAGTTATGATGACCAACTTATTTTCCTCTGCCATGAAATGCGAGAATCTGTCGCATAGATCCATGTTCACAATATGAAATGTTAGTCTAAACAGAGACTAGCATTTCGATAAAATTATCAGAAAATCCAACACTTTTAGCAGCTTCAAGATCATCGAGCTTCTGTAGCATCTCTTTGTAACTGTAATTGTCAGCTCTACTTTTGACCAAAATTTGCTCCAGTGCTAACTTTACACTCAACCACCCATCATTTGTGACTTTCACCGACTGTACGAAATCATTGTAGAGTACAGATGCTCCAAGGTGGATTACTTGGTAATCATACATACCCGACCTGTATACTTTTCTAGAACTAAGTATACGTTTAGTGATACTGATTTGGTAGATGGCATCCAAGGAACCTTGGTTGATTTCAAGTAGACCTTTAGTGATTTGGTAGATGGCATCCAAGGAACCTTGTTGTCTTCCATGGTCAGAAATGAAATCTACTAACTTATGGATATGGTGGTCCATGTGTGTATCTTCTTTACAAGTCACTAAACTGTTTTCGAACGTCTTTTCTTCTGAAATATGCCACATTGGGATCTTAAAGTCCTCATGTCGCTTAAGGTGCAATATATATTCCTTATTTATAAAGCGGACACCAAATTTGGTCACCTGTAAATTACCATCTGCAATAAATTGATTCAAACTCATTTAGGGTACGTTAAAAATCTTTAGTTCCAATATTCTGTACACCCATACTGGCACAATGACATCATTTTCATATGACTGACCTTCTGGCTCCATGCTAAATGAAACACCGAAATTGCTCTTTTGACTTGAACCTACAATTCTCTGAAGATCATCAGCTACCGTCCAATAAAAAACCAACTGCGTCTCTGATTCTGCCACCAAGAAGTGTATGGGGACCGGAATTTTCCAATGTTTTTTCCCCAAGATGAATATGAGCTGTTACTATGTATTTAGCTTCCATATAGCTGTCAATATGGTGGACAGAAATAACAGCACATATAGCAACTCCGACCCATGGGCCTTCAAGAATTAAATGACCAGAACCTGGCTGCACAAACCCTGATGGAATTTCACTTCCAGCACCAGCTATCTCAAATAAAGCTTCAGGTGTCATCCAATATTTTGTCCGTAACTACATAAATGACATGACAAGATTAAGTATTTACTAATAGTTTGATGTTAGATTTTCCAACACATGCACACACCCACACACCTACAAAGAAGCATGCATACACACACACACAGATACTGATGGGTTTAAATAAGAACCACTAAATATATGAGAGCCATTACAAGACAATTTATTCAGTAATGTATATATTATTTATCAAATGAACAAAAACTAGTTAATGATTTTGTTTACCCATAGATGACATACAAACCTGAAGGTAACTGTTTAATATCTTTTCTGCTAGATAACTGCCACGTTTGTCTACTGCCAATTTGGGACAGTTCAAGCATGATACAGATGGACGATAATCCATGTCCTCGAAGTAGATACGTCAACCCCTTCTGCAGAAACATAGTAACTGAATCTACTTCGAGGTCCATAATCCATGTCCTCATCTACTAATGAAAGTTTTGGTAATGACTGAAGCCTCTTGCAGTTATTTAAACAGAGCATTCTCAATTTTGAAAGGAGACTAACACTTGCAGGCAGCGAAACAAATTCATTTCCAGACAAATCCAAAGTTATCAACTGACATAACAAACCAACATCATCGGGAACAACTGATAGATTGCAATTACTTAGATCAACTTCTTTTAAACTACTCAGACTGGAGTTCAAAAAGCATCCTGTCTTGAATGTCAACCGGCACCTATTTACATGCAAGAGTCTTAGTTTTTTTAAACGATAAATAGAAGATGGAAGCTCCTTAACAAAGGTTCCACTGGCATCAAGATTCCTTAAATCACACAATCCATCCATGTTTTCTGGTAATTTCTTGATTCTGGTTCCATTCACATAGAGATGCTCCAAGCGCTTCATGTTCTTACCAAACTCAGGAATATATTCAAGTTTTGGGCACCCAGAAAGAAGAAGTGCCTCAAGAGCTTCCATTTCCATAGTACTTCTGCCAAGGCTTTTAAGGCATTTACATCCTTTGAGATTCAAGTAACGTAGTCGTTTGAGGAGAAGAACTGATGCGTGTAGTCTTGTTAAATTTGTGCAGCCTTCAAGATTTAGTTTCACAAGATTTGAAGCTGACGTCAAGTCTGGAATTTTGGTCAAATTCTTTGAGAAACTGAGGTTAATGGATCTCAAATTAGGCAGCACCTATTGTAAGAGAGGGAATTTGTAAGATTTCTACATGCAAATCATGGCTGAAAAACTGTTAATGAGATATACAGACAATTACACAATTACTTACTAAATCTTTCTTCCAAAGTGTTTTAAGTTGACTTGAACACATTTCAAGTTCATAAATGTGTTTTGGTTCAAACATTGAAGGAAACGACTTTAAAGAACATCCATACCATTCTAGAATCCTTAGATCATTAGAGAGATACTTAAGTCCTTTAGGGAAGTGTACATTACTAATTCTGACAAATTTTAGTTTCGTCATCTTTGAGAAACATGTAGGATCAATGAAGCGCTCATTCAGTTCACCCATATATGGATCCTGATTAATGACTTCAACAGTTTGCGCTCCCTGATACAAAAGAGCACAATAGTTTAGTAATATAATTATTTCTCTGTGTGTTTTAAAATTACGTAATGGTGACTTACAAGTGACAAACAAGTTATCTATTTTCACTATTAAAGAGTATTTAATGTTGTACTAGGCTCACATTTTCACATGCCTTACAAGATAAGAATTTTAGAGCTTACAGGATGTTTAAAGTCAATGTATCTTCATGAGACTTGATTGCAATGTGCTTCTCATCATATATCTGTGATTCTGTGCGAAGAATTTTCCAGCACATTTGTTGTAGCAGATCATGCATCCACACGTTTTCTCAAGATTGATAGTTATGAGACACTTGTTAATAAGATCAGTAATTCCACATTCAGAGTACAAACCAATATTGGTTAGTATATCTTTTACCAAATTTATGTTTCTTCCTTTCAAGAAACATGCAATATATATGAAGGCATTACGCTGATATTTATCCAATCTTGCATAAACTACTTCAAGCCTTCCAAGAACTTCTTCCACAGGATATTCTTTAAGTTTCTTCAACATATCTTTCCAGTAGTTTTCATCCTTCCCACATAAAAGAGAACCATAAACATTAAGAGCTAACGAAAGACCACCAGCAAGCTTCACGATTTCATCAGACAATTTTTCATAACCACGTGTAGGAAAGCTTTCCTTGAAGGCTGATTGACAAAAGAGACTCAGAGCTTCGTTACCTTTCATTTCTTCACACATATATATTTCATGCTTTTTATAGTAATTTAGCAAGTCTCTGTTTGTTGTGGTTACTATGATTCTGCTACCAGGTCCAAATCATTCAAGCCCCCCAGCTAAATAGGTCAACTGGTCAACATGATTCACATCATCCAACACGATGATAACTTTTAAACCACTAAGTTTTTCACACAACAAATATTTTCCTTCAGTGACATTTTTAACACGAATGTTCTGCATTGAAATGTCATCAAGGAGTTTCTGTTGTAATTTGCATAGATCAGTAATATCATTTTGTTTGGAAATGTCCTTGATGTTTTCAATGATACTACTTTTTTTAAACTTCCCTTTAATGTCCTTATAGACAGCTTCAGCTAGAGTAGTCTTACCGACTCCACTCATCCCACAAATCCCTATAAAAAGAACTTCACTAGACTCCATTCTCAATATATTTTTCACTTCATCCACACGTGACTCAATTCCCACTAGACTATTGGAAAGATCTAATGGCATTGTATTAGACAAGTACTTTAAAACTTGGCTCACAACCTTCTTTACCTCTTTAGCTTCATCCCTACGATAGACAGACACGAGAGTTAGTCACAAGAAGAATCTTGCAAGTTGCGTTAAGATGCTTAAGTACTATGACATCTTCCAATTTACAACATGGAAAAATAACTTTAAAACAGTAATGTTAAAAAAACCCTAATTGTCTTTTGTCACATGTAATCCGGAGAGAGCTCCCACTTCTTCGAAAGCAGCTCTCCATATATTCACTTTTTCTTGTGCAATTTCGGTATTGGCATCATGATCGGAAAATGCTTGTTCAAAACAGTCGCTTTGACGGCGCACTTCAGAAGGAGTTACATGGTAAAAAATAGGAATAACAATCAGCTTTCCTAGTTTCATGCAATCAACAATCTTTGCAATTTCCTGCAAACACCATTTTGACGTTGCGTATTGTCTAGATAAAATCACAACGGCAATTTTTGATGTTTCTATTGCCTGTAAGAGCTCGGGAGCAATCGGCTTTCCAAGCTCAAGTGTCCTGTCATCTTTGTAGGTTATGATACCATTTTGAATTAAGGCGTCATATAAATGGCTGGTGAAAGTCATACGAGTGTCCTCCCCGCGGAAGCTCATGAAAACATCATAACATTGTGATACCGTTGTTGAAGATGATGATGTTGCATATGGCAGCATCTGCAGATCTCACCATAGTTAGCTACTACTTATGAACAATTAACATACCAAGTGTCACAAAGAGTAGATTTTGGACCGACACAAACAAATAGGGAAAATTGCTAGAATAGACAACCTTCAAAGTTAACTGAATAGACATGCATATTCAGCCGTTAATAATAAAATGAAAAAAATCACACCGTTGGTCCTTGTGGTTTCTGCCAAATTTCAATGTTGGGTACTAATAGTTTTTTATTGCAAAATCAGGTATTAATGTTCTAATTTGTTACAATGTTGAGTACTAAGGCCAAATCTTGTCACAATGTTGAGTACGAAGGCCAAAACTTGTTAACTTTTTTTGTTAAGTCTTACTAAAATGACTAAAATGCCCTTTAATATCTAGAGAGTCTATTTTTTAATTAATTATATTTGACTAAAATGCCCTTCAAATCCATGTAATTTTATTAAAAAATATAAATTAAAAAGAAAAATATAAAAAAAATATAAATATAAATATAAATATGAATAAAACTTTAAATTATTTTAGTCAAATATAATTAATGAAAAATAGACTCTCTATTTATGAAAGGACAATTTAGTCATTTTATTAAGACTTAACAAAAAAAAAGTTAACAAGGTTTGGCCTTAGTACTCAACATTGTAACAAATTAGAAAGTTAATACCTAATTTTGCAACAAAAAACTATTAGTACCCTACATTGAAATTTGACAGAAACCACAAGAACCAACGGTGTAATTTTTTCTAATAAAATAGACAAGCCCAAATAAAACCAATAAAATAGACAAGCCCAAATAAAACTAGGGCTTAACCTGACAAAAACTCATACAATGGGGTCCTGATGTCGGGTCAAAAATGCGTGTATTTAGTAATAGTTTACGTCAGTTTTTACTATGTTAAATGGGTTAAATCATATTCACATATATATTAATCATATGTTACCGTTGTGTTGTTTAACAAGTGCTAGCTATAAAAGATTAACGAGAGTAAAAGAGTGAAAAACTGGTTTGGTGGATTAACAAGAGACTTGAAACGAGAGAAACTTGTTTGGATATCTTCCGCAACACGCAATATAGTCCCCAATAACCTCCGCGACCCACCTGGCTATTCAAACCAAATGTCGGTCAACAGTTACGTGTCGGTCAAGAATGGTGACCCCCGTAACACGCGGGGGTGTGGCTGTTGTTGCCCACGGCGTGCGACCATGTTCCTTTACGAGAACATTATTTAAACAACGGGAGTAGGCTATTTTGGAGACATCTTTCATATAATTCATTAACAGTTGTCGACCAAGAACCCTAACGACGGTTAGTGGATTATTTTATCAACTCTCAAGCTATTCAATGAAGCCAGATTACTTTGGGATGGCAACCTAAGCTGTGAAGATTACTATGGCGGCTAAACCACTTGTGACTTCCGCCCGGATGAACGTTTTCCCGGTTTGATATAATTTTCAGTTTTTCTGATTCGTTTAAACTAGTATATCTTGACTACTTGTGTTGGTTTTTTGATAAACGTTTATTGTATTTGAATTATTTGTCGTTTTATCAAGCGTATTGGCAACTTACTTGCGTTGTTAGCGGGTTGGTAAATTGGTGGGTAGTTGGTACAATTAAAAGGATTATTAGGTTGTATGGTGAATGTTAAAAACTATCCTTAACAATTAATCAAATTATTAATCCCAAGGCCATGTCTATACGGTGTTTTGAATCAGTAAACGGATTTTTATGTTAAAACGGGTATTCGGGATTCCGGGTGGAGGTTACTCTTTCTTAATCTAATAACACTTTTCGTGACAAATCATGTTTTCTTAGCAGTCAATTAAACAAATCCCCAAGTTAGATAATTCTAGTTCTAGTTATAATCTTCTACACTGACCACAAATTACCCATGGATATGATACCCTACTTACGCTATCTATGTAGTTTAATTAGGTTTTTTTATTGACCTTTACGACAGACTTCAAAATGGCGCTGTTGCCAGGGAATTCGTGCGCTTAGTGTTAATTTAGAATTAGTTGTTTTATTTGCTTTTGAAAAAAAATCTAAAAAACCCAAAAATATTTATTTTTGTTTATTTTTGTTTGGTTCGGTAATATGCTATGTTTCTTGTTTCCTTGTGTGCAGGTGATTTCTTATTGCATGCATACCTGATTTTCAGGAAGAACTTCACCACTGCTATTTTATCCCGAAATCAAAAAGACCGCGCGCCAAAATCTACTTCTTCGTTCAGCCTTGACAGGAAAAGCAATTGAAACCACAATGATTCCTTTAGACACTCAATCGACCCCAAAGCAGCAAACACCACAACAAGCCCCAGTGTCACTGAGATGCCACTGATGCCACCACCCCCGTTCACAACTGAAACCCAAACCCAAACCTAACAAACTCCACCAGCAGCACCGCAATCGAACACAACCACTCAACTGATACCTGTTCCAACCGGAGACTTTCACGTGATTGGTGGACCACTTTACTCGTTAGAAAGTCGATTACCACCACAGTCCAATTCCTTGCCAGCTGTGAATCAACCGAATTTAGACCCACACTTGAACCAATCGGGTGTGATGTTTGATCAAGTGGAATACAGGGTTAGAGCCGATACATGGGATGACGGGTATGGAGATGAAGAAGGGGGATAAACGATGGTTACATGGGATATCAAGGTGGTTTGCAAAATCCGACAATGAACTAGAATCAACCAGTGTTTCAACAGAGACAGCCGCGATGTGGAGACGAGTATCAAACTCCACCGTAGGGTTATCAGGCACCAGCAGCTCCATGTCATCGGCAAAGGGATCCTCGATTTCCGGATCCTAACATCAGAGGAGTAGAGAGTCACTTTCGTCCATAAATTGCGGAACACTCATCCCCGATCATCATGCCAGTTGCACAGGGGAACGCGGATAAATCGTTTGAGGTAAAACCTCATATTCTAAACATGCTACCTACCTTTCACGGGAAGGGTATTGAAGAACCATATGCTCAAAATTGCTGAATTTGAAGCGGTTTGTAGCATGATAGGTGGACACAGGTTCACCCCTGATCAAGTCAACCTTGTTTTATTTCAGTTCTCTCTAAAGGACTCAGCACGCGAGTGGTTTGTATCTTTGCCTTATGCAAGCATTCACACCTGGCAAGAGATGCAGCAGCAATTCTTAGAAGAATATTATACGCCACAACGAACAAAAATGGGAAGAGTTGCGCTTAGGGAGTTTCAACAACTTTCAGGTGAGTTATTATACGAGTCGTGGAAGCGGTTCAATCAGTTGATCCGTAATTGTCCTCATCATGGTATTCCAAGATGGGAATTAATCACCGCTTTCCATGACAGGTTGTCTAAGGAAGATAGGAAAGACATAAAGGCCACAACAGGTGGTACCTTTTTGAGAAACCATGTTGACGTGGATTGGGACTATTTGGACATTGGGGCTACGGATTCAAAAAGGCAAGCCCAATCTGATCGAGGAAA
The DNA here is from genome assembly GCA_030545235.1 of Helianthus tuberosus. Taxonomy (NCBI): domain Eukaryota; kingdom Viridiplantae; phylum Streptophyta; class Magnoliopsida; order Asterales; family Asteraceae; genus Helianthus; species Helianthus tuberosus. Next base: position 59,885,251 of record CM060380.1, read on the forward strand.
GAAGTATCCAGTCTCTACATTAGTTAGTACGGGAACGTCTACAGCTAGGGTTGCTCAGTTGGAGAGAGAAAAGGAGGCGTTGGAACGCCAGTTGGCAAAGTTTAAGGGACTTGGAGGAAGAGATGCATTACATGCGACTTAGTCATACCTGGTTTTGTGATTTGTGTGGCGACATAGGCCATGTATGGGAGGATTGTCTAGTACAGTTTGGTACAATCATGAGGAAGTTAACCAGGTCTACTGTCACGGCCCCGGTCCCGGTGTGACCCGGTCCAGGAGCCGCGGGACAGAAACCCGTGGTATTATTATTTGAGTTGACAGCGGAAGTTTAACAGGATCTTTTAAAACTTGGAAATGCCCAATTATTTTATTTCATAATTTGGGTCAAACCCCGTAATTTACAATAGAGGAATTTTATGAGGAAATTCCCTGTTTTACAAAACATGTTTATTTATTTTACTGAGCCACCACTTCAAGCTTTATTAGTGCTCCGTAGCACCTTGCCTTGATTCACAGTAGGTCACCTGAAACATGTTTTAAAAATATTTTATCAGCGGGGCAATACTGGCGAGTCACTCAATTTTGATAAAACGACACACAGTTATAAATTACAGCATAAGAGCGATTACAATGGCTACTATCTTATTTTTATCTGGAGCCGTGTCACACCCTGGTGACGATGGTCATACCACTATTGGGCCCTTTCACCCAAGTAGTGATGATTATCACTATTAGGTTGGTGAACCTAACCGTGAGAAATTAGTAATGTGCACAATACCCCACTTGCCAGTGATTCAAGATAACCACGACTTAATCCCTGTAATTATAACTTTTGAAAATAATTTGGAGTATTGTAAAACATTGTTGATAAAAAGAGAATGACTCACATTGCAGGTTCAGACGGGCAGAGTTTAGCCTACTGATTTAGCCTTGTAACGTAATTTAAACTAGGTCAGTAACTTAATACAACATTTACGATAAGCTCACAAAATCAAAACCCTCACGACGAATGACAAAGTATAGCCCGAGTTCAGGCAGCACTTAAACATCCATCGGATTCACGACGAATGACAAAGTATAGCCCTGATTTGGGCAGCATTTAAACATCCATCGGATCGGTTTCAATAGATCGAACATTGTATCATAGCAGTGATCGAGTAATACCCTGTATTCGTAGCAGCGTTTCCCTAAGTAAAATCACGAATTTGAGCAGTATACTTCGTCTTTTGAAAAGTTTTTCGAGTGCATATGAACTGCTCATGTCCAACCTATTTATAGCCTGATTTTAGGTTTTACGTGGCCCACGTAAACCTTAACTTGAATCTTACCTGGCCCGCGAGGAACCCTAATCTACGTGTAGGGCTAGCGTGTCATCAGTAGGTTCGCCACGTGGCATGTAACGCTTATCCGGTCAACTTAAGTTTGACGCGGCCCGCGTAAATGTTCTCTTATGGTTTACGCGGCCCGCGTGAAAATCAAATTTCTTAATTTCTTGGTTTTTCATGCACATCAGGGTTTCAGGGGTCCGGGTTTTCACTTACGGGTCGTCTATGGACATTTTTGCAGGTCCTTACATCCTCCCCACCTTATTTAAAATCTCATCCTCGAGATTTATTGAAATAAGTGAGGATACTTTCGCTTCATCTCCGATTCCAGCTCCCAGGTCTATTCGGGTCCTCTCTTAGAATCTCATTTGACCTTGACCAGTACTAGTCTTTTGTGTTTGAGAAACTTGACCTTTTTATCTTCTATCTGAAGTGGTTTTTCTACAAACTTCAATTTTTCATTTACCTGTATGTCTTGAAGAGGGACCACCAGGGACTCGTCAGATAAACATTTCTTGAGGTTGGATACATGAAATACGTCATGTACCCCTGCTAACTCTTCTAGTAGTTGCAAGTGATAAGCAACTGGTCCTATGCGTTGAATTACTGGGATTGTCTGTATAACTCTTCTGAGGATTACGAGCCGTTTTCAGTCTTTCCTTGATTTGAGTAATCTTGTCGGTGGTTTCTTGCACAATTTCAGGACCTGATAATTGGCTTTCTCCTATTTCTGCCCAACAAACTGGAGTTCTACACTTTCGTCCATACAGTGCTTCGAACGGGGCAGCTTCGATGCTTGAATGATAACTATTGTTATAGGAGAATTCAATTAAAGGTAGGTGATTATCCCAGTTTCCACCAAAATCTATTACACATGCCCTGAGCATGTCTTCCAGGGTTTAAATCGTCCTTTCACTTTGTCCGTCTGTTTGGGGATGGTATGCAGTGCTTAAGTTTAGTTTGGTCCCCATTGCTTCTTGAAAACTTGTCCAGAAATGTGAAGTGAAACGACTATCCCTATCTGATACAATAGAGAGTGGGACTCCATGTAAGGATACTACCTCATCTATGTAAAGTTTTGCTAATCTTTCCATACTGAAAGTTTCCTTCATGGGTAGAAAATGAGCTGATTTGGTTAATCGATCCACAATTACCCAAATTGCGTCATTACCTTTTCTGGTTTTTGGCAACTTAGTAACAAAATCCATGGTTATTAGTTCCCACTTCCAAACAAGCATTTCTAATTGTTGGATTAATCCTGAAGGTTTCTGATGTTTTGCCTTAACTTGCGAACAAGTTAGACACTTAGATACATATCTAGCTATGTCCTTTTTCATTCCTATCCACCAGAAGTTATTTCTTAAATCTTGGTACATTTTATTATTTCCAGGATGCATGGTATACCTAGATTTATGAGCTTCCTCTAAAATCTTATTTCTTAATTCTCCCTGTTTAGGTACCCAAATCCTTTTCTTGTGGAATCTCCAAATTCCATCAGTCCCTTGCTCTAATTCCTTTATTCGTCCTTTCATTCCTTTAGCATCATCCTTGATTGCTGTTTCTTGAATGTTTTTCAGTTGTTCCATTAAGTCTAATTGTAAACTTAATCTAAGAGCACGAACTCGTCGTTGTTTCTCATGATACTTACGACTTAAGGCATCTGCAACTACGTTTGCTTTTCCTTCGTGATACTGAATATCATAGTCGTAGTCACTTAGAATTTCCATCCATCTTCTTTGCCTCATGTTTAATTCTTTTTGCCCAAATATGTACTTTAAGCTTTTATGATCTGTATAAATAGTAAACTTACTTCCATACAGATAGTGTCTCCAAATCTTGAGGGCAAAAATTATTGATCCTAATTCTAAGTCATGTGTCGTATAGTTTTCCTCGTGCTTTTTCAATTGCCTTGAGGCATACACAATTACCTTTTTGTGTTGCATTAGCACACATCCTAATCCTAAATTAGAAGCATCACAGAAAACTTCAAAATCTTCTGTTCCTTCTGGTAAGGCAAGAATTGGGGCGTTTGTTAATCTCTGCTTTAAAATCTTAAAAGCCTCTTCTTGCCTAGGTCCCTAGTCAAACTTAACTGATTTACAGGTTAACTTAGTTAATGGCACAGCTATCTTGGAAAAATCCTTAATGAAACGCCTATAGTAACCAGCTAATCCTATAAAACTTCTAACTTCTATAGCTGATTGCGGGACCTTCCATTTGGTGATCGCTTCTATTTTAGAGGGATCTACGTGAGTACCTTCGTGATTCACCATGTGTCCTAAAAATTGTACCTCTTGTAGCCAAAATTCACACTTCGAGAATTTGGCATAAAGTTTCTCTTTTCTTAACAAAGTTAAGAGTGCATGTAAATGCTTAAAATGCTCGTCCTGACTTTTGGAATAAATGAGTATATCGTCGATGAATACAATTACAAATTTATCCAAGTATGGTTTACAGATCCTATTCATCATGTCCATAAATGCTGCAGGAGCATTTGTTAACCCAAAGGGCATGACTGTAAACTCGTAGTGACCATACCTAGTTCTGAAAGCAGTTTTAGGTATGTCTTCTTCTTGTACTTTCAACTGATGGTATCCAGATCGCAAATCTATCTTAGAAAAATATCTAGCTCCCTGAAGTTGATCGAAAAGATCATCAATCCTAGGCAATGGGTATCGATTCTTAATTGTAACCTTATCCAATTCCCTATAATCGATACACATTCGCATCAAACCATCCTTCTTTTTCACAAATAACACTGGTGCTCCCCACGGGGATGAACTAGGTTGTATGAATCCTTTGCTTAATAATTCATCTAACTGCCTTTTCAATTCTAACATTTCAGTGGGTGCTAACCGATAAGGTGCCTTGGCTATCGATGTAGTTCCAGGAGTGAGATGAATTCTAAATTCTACTTCCCTATGGGGTGGTAATCCAGGTAGCTCTTATGGAAATACATCCGAGTATTCTGATACTACAAGAATTTCCTTAAGTTCCTTACTTTTCGTGTTAATGATAACCGACATCATATACACTATTTCTCCTGTGGGCGTATGAATTTCTATGGAATTCTTATCACAGAGGATTCGAGCATTGTTGGCTACTAACCAATCCATTCCTAATAAAACATCGAATCCAGCTAAATTCATAGGTAACAGGTTTGCAGAAAATTTATGGCCTAGGAGTTCTATCTTTCCTTCTTGCAAAACCTTATCTATGTTAACATAATTCCCATCTGCCGTTTCTACCGTAAAAATTTGTCTAAGGTTGGTTAAGGGTAGTTTAAGAGCTTGGCAGAATGAAGTATTTATAAAACTTTGGTTTGCACCAGAGTCAAATAATACTTTTGCATAAACGTCGTGAACTAGGAACGTACCAGCTATCACATCTGGGATTAGCTCTGCTTCCTGGGTAGTCAACTGGAAGGCTCTTGCGTTTTTCTTGGTAGTTCTTTCTGCAGGTTTGGCTTTGTTGTCAGCTGGTTTGACCAATTTGGGGTAGTCTGGTCTAAAATGTCCAGCTTCTCCACAGTTGAAGCAAATTGTGGATTTCTTTCTTCTGCAGTCTTCTTCTTGATGCCCCGGAATTTTGCAGAAATTGCAATACCCTTTGTATTTTCCAAAATGCTTCCTTTTACAGGTACTGTAGAATGGAGCAGTGGAAGATTGCCACCCACACGGAATCCTTGGGTAATCTTTTGGGCCACTTCCTTTTTCCGGTTCTCTTTTCTTGTGCGTACCAGCCCGTCGGTCAAGGTGTTGGCTAATTCCACAACATCGTCAATTGTGCGAGGTCTCGGAGCTTTAACGATATCACGAATTTCGCCAATCAAACCCTAGATATAGCGGAAAATAAATACCGGTTCTGGCGAAGCCAGGGTTGGTACCACTCCAGCATACTCTAAGAATGTCGAAGTATACCCTCGACAGTGTACATCCACCATCCGGTGGTTCAGGAACTTATTTGTCATTTGTTCCTTTTCATATTCGGGACATAATTTTCTTTCCACAAGTCTCTTAAATTATTCCCAGTTCATGGCATAAGCCACATCGCTTCCGTTGGCTTGTAGCACCATATTCCACCACTCTAGTGCCCCTTCTTCAAAAAGATGTGAAACATACATGACCTTATCCTCCTCGACACATTTACTTATTTTAATCACCGCTTCAGTTTTCTCCAACCAGCGCAGTGCAGCAGTTGCCCCTTCATTGCCTGCAAATTCAACCGGTTTACAGGCAAGAAATTCCTTGTAAGTGCAACCAAGCGTTGCAGCTTTCATTCTCTTAAGAAATGGGGCTTGCATTACATCATCATTATTGTTATTATTGCCGCCTCCATTTACACTATTACTAAAGTTGTCATCACGAGTACGTTTGCTGAGAGTAGGTGGTGGAGGTTCAACTGGATGTCGGGCAGCAGCAAGGATTGCTGGAATAGCATTTGCTATTCCCTGGGCAACGATGTTTTCTATGTCTTGTCTATTCAAAAAGTGATCTTCATTGTTTTGCTCGGATTGGTTAACTTCGTTAACTGGTTCATTACCAATGTGTTTCATCTGGTAATTAATATATATAAGTTATTAGCACCAAAATAAATAACAACCAAGCATAATAAAACAATCGCAAATAATCACATTAACACATATAGCCAAAATTGTCGACTTTGCGACTTCCATATTTTTATATATTTAATATGCGTCTGTACACACCAGATATCTTACAAAAGTGTTATTTTAAGTTATTTTACATGATTATATTTTTATTATTTATTATTATTATTAAACACGTAACCACACAACCACATTCGATCCCGCCAGCTGGCACTTCAGAAACGACGTTCCCTCTCGTCGTATTTCCAGGATATCCTCTCCCCCACTTCCCGGATTCTATTTCCTGCGTCCACCAGCTCCTCGCCATAGTGGCGGAGTTCAGCCAAGTTCTCGATGCTCATTGGTGGGTTTGGTGCAGGCTCAGGCTCAGGGTCAAACTGGGGGAAAAAGGTGTTAGGGTTATTCAAGAGATTCTGAAATTGCCAATCACTTGTCCACCATTCCTCCAGTTCTCCAAGTAGAAGTTGGTGGCTGACAATAGGATCTGGGATGGTAGGTTCCAGAACTGGAAGTTGTGCTTCAGCGGGGTAATTGAAGAGGTCTTCATTGGCAAATCTAATGAGGTCACAATTTGCCAGTTTGCGATCCAGCTCCTCCCAGGGTGGCATTTTATAAGCTTGCCCTGAACTTTCCCTAATCTCTATTCCTTTCCCTTTATCAGTTGGGTCCACAGTCTTTTTAATTCTCTGTGCGGCTGGCTTCTTTCTCCGTACGCGTCTCCAGCCTACGAATCTCCTTCTCTTCTTCGACTTGGGTTTCTCCTGGGCTTGGGCCTGGAATATCATGGGTTCTTTGGTGTCGGCCTGATAACCGGAAAATCCCTCGGAAACTTCCATGTTAGCAGAATGGATGGTGAGATTCTGAAGAGCTTCAGACAACTCATTCATGCTATCAGAACATAAGGAAACACAAAATCCTAGTTAGAATGTTATTTATGGAAAATTTCCACAGAATCACAGAATGGCAACTAATTAAATTAAGTGTTCCCAAATACTTAATTGGCTTAAATCAGTGGCTCTGATACCACCTTTTTATGTCACGGCCCCCGTCCCGGTGTGCCCGGTCCAGGAGCCGCGGGACAGAAACCCGTGGTATTTATTATTTGAGTTGACAGCGGAAGTTTAACAGGATCTTTTAAAACTTGGAAATGCTTAATTATTTTATTTCATAATTTGGGTCAAACCCCGTAATTTACAATAGAGGAGTTTTACGAGGAAATTCCCTGTTTACAAAACATGTTTATTTATTTTACTGAGCCACCACTTCAAACTTTATTAGTGCTCCGTAGCACTTTGCCTTGATTCACAGTAGGTCACTTGAAACATGTTTTAAAAATATTTTATCAGCGGGGAAATACTGGCGAGTCACTCAATTTTGATAAAATGACACACAGTTATAAATTACAGCATAAGAGCGATTACAATGGCTACTATCTTATTTTTATCTGGCGCCGTGTCACACCCTGGTGACGATGGTCATACCACTATTGGGTCCTTTCATCCAAGTAGTGATGATTATCACTGTTAGGTTGGTGAACCTAACCATGAGAAATTAGTAATGTGCACAATACCCCACTTGCCAATGATTCAAGATAACCACGACTTAATCCCTGTAATTATAACTTTTGAAAATAATTTGGAGTATTGTAAAACATTGTTGATAAAAAGAGAATGACTCACATTGCAGGTTTAGACGGGCAGAGTTTAGCCTACTGATTTAGCCTTGTAACCTAATTTAAATGACAATGCATACGAAACTAGGTCAGTAACTTAATACAACATTTACGATAAGCTCACGAAATCAAAACCCTCACGACGAATGACAAAGTATAGCCCAAGTTTGGGCAGCACTTAAACATACATCGGATTCACGACGAATGAAAAAGTATAGCCCGAGTTCGTGCAGCACTTAAACATCCATCGGATTCACGACGAATGACAAAGTATAGCCCTGACTTGAGCAGCACTTTAACATCCATCGGATCGGTTTTAGCCTACTGATTTAGCCTACTGATTTAGCCTTGTAACCTAATTTAAATGACAATGCATACGAAACTAGGTCAGTAACTTAATACAACATTTACGATAAGCTCACGAAATCAAAACCCTCACGACGAATGACAAAGTATAGCCCAAGTTTGGGCAGCACTTAAACATACATCGGATTCACGACGAATGACAAAGTATAGCCCGAGTTCGTGCAGCACTTAAACATCCATCGGATTCACGACGAATGACAAAGTATAGCCCTGATTTGAGCAGCACTTTAACATCCATCGGATCGGTTTTAATCGATCGGACATTGTATCGTAGCAGTGATCGAGTTAATACCCTGTATTTGTAGCAGCGTTTCCCTAAGTAAAATCACGAATTTGAGCAGTATACTTTGTCTTTTGAAAAGTTTTTCGAGTGCAGATGAACTGCTCATGTCCAACCTATTTATAGCCTGATTTTAGGTTTTACGCGGCCCGCGTAAACCTTAACTTGAATCTTACGCGGCCCGCGAGGAACCCTAATCTACGTGTAGGGCTAGCGTGTCATCAGTAGGTTCGCCACGTGGCTGCCACATGGCATGTAACGCTTATCTGGTCAACTTAAGTTTGACGCGGCCAATGTTCTCTTATGGTTTATGCGGCCCGCGTTAAAACCAAATTTCTTAATTTCTTGGTTTTTCATGCACATTAGGGTTTCAGGGGTCCAGGTTTTCACTTACGGGTCGTCTATGGACATTTTTGTAGGTCCTTACATCTATGGTGGTGATTAGCAGAGATATGATATGAATTTAAATACATATCACCCAGATTTGCGTAATCATCCTAATTTTAGGTACAGTAATACAACTAATCAGTTGAATCCTAATTTTCAGGTACCAAAGCAGGGAGGTCAGCAATACCAGAACAAACAACCTGGTTACAACAATCAGAATTGCAATCAAAGGCGGATCGAGTAGGCAGAATGAAGGATCAAATAATGAGATAATGAAAATGCTGAAACAAATAAAGAAGGATTAAGAGTTACAAGCCAAGGCATATCAATCTTTAGAAAAGCAAGTTGCTAAGTTGGCGGTCGATGTGGCGCATGTGAGGAAGGATCCGGGGAAACTACCAGTGACACTACAAAGAATCCTCAACATCACGCAAGAGTTAGTTTGGTAAGTACCATTCCTAATTTTGACATTGTTAATACTGGTTTTACTTCTTCTTTCCAAGTAGTTGCAGGTATAAATGAAGGAGGTGAAGGAAGTGAGTTACGATCACCGCTTGTGCCTATTAAAGTAGGAAAGCTGAAAATCCATAAGGCTTTGTTGGATACGGGGCGAACACGAATATTCTGCCAGCAGCTTGTTTGATCAGTACGAATTTGGTCAGTTGCATGATTTTGATAGAATGGTGATTTTGGCTGATAACACTTGGAAGAAACCACATGGGGTTGTTAAGGATGTGAAGATCCATCTGGGTGAATTTTACTATTCGGTCGACTTTTTAGTGTTGGATTATGGACCTACGAGGATGAATGAGCAACAAAAGGTAATATTGGGACGTCTGTTCTTGAGCACTGCCAATGCTCAAATCAACTGTGGAGAGGGATTGATTACTATGTGTTCTGAATACCGTAATTTAATTTTTAATTTTTATTCAGAATCCATTACTTACAAAATTATTAATAAGTTATATGAAGCAGTTTCTACTGATGAGATTGGCATTAAGTGTGATAGGTTTGAACATGAGATAAACGAAGAATTCGTGAGAAAGGTGAAGGTGAAGAAACAAGGAAAAGAGGGTAAGCCACCCGATGGTGGAAACACATGGAGAGATGTGGCCAAGGTTGAACTTAATTCGCGTGACTATGCAAACTTTTCAGACTATGCGACTATGCGAAGCTAGGTAATTTGGAGAAGTCTGGAGGTAAGCATATTTTTGAACCACCTTGAAGATTGCAGGTATGATCTGGTTGAAGATGTAAAATTTAGTGCTCTTAAGAGGCAGCCTAAGGATTGTCATTTTATTTTTCGTATTAGTTTAGTTAATTTTGTGTCAAGCCGTGCAATTTTTCATGTGTGGGGAAGTCCGGGGAGGTTCGGTTAAGCTTTGGTGCAATTGAGGGCAATGCACCTGTGTTTGGGGGGTTGGGAGGTGAAAATAATGGTTAAAGTAGAAAATTTTTCTAAGGCATTGAATCTCAAAAAGTGGACAGAATTGTTGGAAAGCAGGTTCCCCCGCGCCACGCGGGGGAGTTATCTTCAATTGTCGCGACACGCGGGACTTACTAGTCAACAAAGGGATAAACCGGGTACCTCCGCGCTACGCAGAGGGTTGTGAGGTTAAGCGTCGCGACGCGTGACGACTAGGGGCCGAAAGAAAATAAATTTTTTAAACGTCTAACCTTCTTTGATGTCACCCGAAACTTCGTTTTCTCTCGGTTTCCTTTCGTTTACTAACTGTTTAACCTGGTTTTGGAGCTTATGAGTTTTAATTTTGCAGGTTTTGATCGCTTTTGTCCATACTCAATCTTCATTTGGCCGAAAATGATTCGAAAAATTGTATAAAGACAAGCATCCCATGTTGAATGCAGGCGCGAATGAAATGCTATACAGTTGCAGTAGAACAAGGCTCATAGGATTCAGCTGCTTAAAAATCAGGGGAGTCTGTTTCATTTACTTATGTGTTTTTATTTTTGTTATAGTGTGTCAATAGTTTCTCGCTCCATTGAGAACAATGAAGGAAATGATGGGAGACTAGCGTCTAGTGTGTCTTAATTAGGGTCAGTGTCGTAAAAATTAAAAATTTGAAAAAAAATCGAAAAATTCAAAAATCCAAAAAAAATTGAAAAAAATAGAAAATGTTTGGAGAAAGTTTTTGCAATAGATGGAAGATGATAGGTATAATCAGTGTTTGGCTTTTGATTATTATATATATGAGATAATGAAAAGTCAGTCACGTGTCTAACTTAGAATATGTGGGTAGGCCCAGCTAGTTTAAAAGTTTCTTAGGAATGGTATAAAATAACTTAAATTAGGAGTCTTATGGATTCTCACCTTAGAAGCTGTGACAAACTGAAACTGTGGAAAGTATAAGAGGTACGTCATAAGTAAAAAAGTTATAAGTTTTTCCGATTAAATTGGCACACATGTTTCTTTTTGTGAAAACAAATCCGAAACAGTGTGGCACCTGAATAATATATTCCATCCATTCATTTGAGTACATGTTTAAAAAAAAATGAAAACGAAGCCTATGGTATTGTTGCGGGGTTGGTGACTCATGCGGTACATACCCTCTAGGTGAAGTTATAAAAAATATGTGAAGTATATAGCATTAACCATGGGGATGGTGACTCGTGTGAGGTATGTCCGCTAAACTGATAGTACATAAAAGCATGTAAAGCTCGCAATATCATCCATCTATCCATCATAAGTTTAATCAAAATAGCATAAGAGTTTTTTATATAAGACCGTAGATTATAAATCTTTTAACGTCATAAGCTTAAAATGGAATTAGGTGGCATTGTAGTTTTTTGAGTGTGAGATCCATAGATGACTATATTCACTTGAACTTAAATGGATCGTGAATAAGAGCTTGGAAGCTGGCGGTTGGGTTTAGGTGGATCGTATACCTGCAATCCTGGTTAACGTGTGATTTGATTCGTTAAGAAAATAACCGAACATATTGATTGCTAATATTTCGGATTGTGATTCCACTGCAGAATTTTTTTGTGGGGATGCGATGTCGGGTCAAAATGAGTGTATTTAGTAATAGTTTACGTCAGTTTTTAGTATGATAAATGGGTTAAATCATATTTACATATGTATTAATCATATGTTACCATTGTGTTGTTTAACATGTGCTATAAAAGATTAACGAGAGTAAAAGAGTGAAAAACGGGTTTGGTGGATTTAGGAGAGACTTGAAACGAGAGAAACTTGTCTGGATATCTTCCATGACACACGACATAGTCCCCAATAACCTCCGCGACCCGCCTGGCTATTCAAATCAAATGTCGGTCAACTATTATGTGTTGGTCAAGAATGGTGACCCCTGTAACACGGGGGGGGGGGGGGGGTGTGGCTACTGCTGCCACGACGCGCAACCATGTTCCTTTACGAGAAAATTATTTAAACAACGGGAGTAGGTTATTTTGGAGACATCTTTCATATAATTCATTAACAGCCGTCGACCAAGAACCCTAAGGATGATTAGAGGATTATTTTATCAACTCTCAAGCTATTCAAAGAAGTCAGATTACTTTGGGATGACAACCGAAGCTGTGAAGATTACTATGCGCGGCTAAACCACTTGTGACTTCCGCCCGGATGAACGTTTGCCCGGTTTGATATAATTTTCTATTTTTCTGATTCATTTAAACTAGTATATCTTGACTACTTGTGTTGGTTTCTTGATAAACGTTTATTGTATTTGAATTATTTTTCGTTTTATCAAGCGTATTAGCAACTTACTTGCGTTGTTAGCGGGTTGGTAACTTGGTGGGTAGTTGATACAATTAAACGGATTGTTAGGTTGTATGGTGAATGTAAAAAACTATGCTTAACAATTAAGCAAAATCATTAATCTCAAGGCCATGTCTATGTGGTGTTTTGAATCAGTAAACAAATTTTTATGTTAAAACGGGTATTCGAGATTCCTGGTGGAGGTTACTCTTTCTTAATCTGATAACACTTTTCGTGACAAATCATGTTTTCTTAGCAATCAATTAAACAAATCCCCAAGTTAGATAATTCTAGTTCTAGTTAAAATCTTCTACACTGACCACAAAATCCCCGTGGATACGGTACCCTACTTACGCTATCTACGTACTTTAATTAGGTTTTTGATTGGCCCTTACGACAGTCGTCAGGTCCCACATAATAACCAATCAAATTGAGACACGTGTAAATAAGCATATGGATCCAGTTTGTTGTCATCTGATTGGCCCTTTTTGTCTGTCTATTTTTTCGAGGGCTGAATACCATGTCTATTCCGTTAATTTTCCCTAACATATAAGACCACCCGTAGTCATCTGTTATTTTGGCGTTTTTTTATAAAACAACGCCCCACCACGCCTAACCCACCACCCCCGGGGCGTTTTTGGTTAAAAAATTTGAATAGGGTTGTTTAAAAACCACTCTTGCCCGCATGCTTTTCAAAATTCTACCGTTGATCAACGGTCAAATGCATTAAAAAAATTATTTCAACTTTTACCCTATATAATTCCAACTTCTCACCTCATTTTTTATAAACTTTTCACCCACATTCTCTATTTTTTAAAAACTTTCTCCACTTTTCACCCACAATCATGAATCTCTTCGGACCCCCATTCGGTGTGTCGTTGGTACACGGTAACCCCAATACATATCGGCTGAATACCACGCAACCGCAACCGAACTTCAACCTACAAGACATGGATCCTAATGTATTTCCGTACGCCCAAATCGGGTGGTTCGCTACCAGTCTTTCAAGTTCCGCAAACATTTCCAACCATGGGCAACCGTCTACTCAAGATACCGATCCAGAGATAGAAACGGTACCGGAGACACAACCCGAGCCCGTTGTCAAGGGATCCAAACGTGGGAAAAGGTCTCACAAAAAGAAAGAAAGATCCGACCACTCCTCGTCGAAAAGGAAACTACCAAGCATGGACGAAAGACGAGGAGTATGCGTTGGCACATGCGTGGCTAGATATATCTGAGGCCCCCAATGTTGGTAAGCATTTTAAAAAGTTATTTTGTACATAATTCGGCCCATGTATTTTTTTTTTTTGGTAAAATATAACATTATAATTTTTGTATTTCTTCCTAGCAAACTATCAAACATTACCGGTTTTTTGGCAATAAAAATTGTGAAACGTTCTTTAAAGCAATGGGGAAAAATGAATATAGAGATAAAGATTCTATTTTGAGTAAATGGACCGATATCAACTTTAAATGTCATCAGTTTCAAGAGGTCTTCCAACGCACTCGGGACAATTGCGGAAGCGGCCAAAACGATGGTAATATTTTAACAAGAGCGTTGGAAGAATACAATGCTACGAAAGGCAGTTTCACGTATTTGAGATGTTGGGAGCTTTTACGAGAAAGTCCCAAATGGTCAAACGTACCGACGATGACGTTTAGCGTTAGACGTAAATCAAAGAGGTCCAAAACATCATCGTCTATTGACCCGGACATACCCACCTTAGATGCTCGTAACGTCGATTTAAATATTATTTTAGGCGACGACGAGTATTTGGAGTTGGAACGACCGCGCGTAGAAGAAGTGCCAAAAATAAGGGAAAAATAGCGGAGTCCTCTTCATCTAATCCCGAAATATTGAAGCAAGATTTCGAAGAGATGAATCGACGCCTTTAGGACATTCGAGATCTCGGTCATAGGCGTTTACAAACTACGGAGGAAAGAAACGCCGAAAACAAAAAGTTTGCCGCAATACAAGAATCGAGACAAATGGAGAAAGATATCAAATTTTTGTCTAAATCTATCGACCATCTCACCGGCGACGCGTTGATCCTAGCCCAAATGTGTCGGCAATAAATCTGTCAAAAATACGGACTCTAGCTTAATATTTATTTATTTGTTTGTTTCGGTTTTTATTTTTTTTTAGGATTGTAATTTTTTTTTCTTATTTCGGGTTTTTTTTTTTTTTTTTTAAGAATGTAATGTTTTTATTTAATGAATTTTATTAGTTTTAATTAAAACAATTAATAATTGTTTAATGATTGATGCGGCATTATTGGGTATTATCCCTACCATACCCATTTGTGAAATACGCCTCTTTAAACACGTGGCGCAAAACGCTCATAGGTAAAGCCTTATTCACCCTTACCACAACGCTTGCTCTAAAAGCAGGTTTATTTATAGTCAACACCTAAGTCAATACCTAAAAAGTGTTAACAACTATTATATAATAAAACATCCAGATTTGATTAAAATAATCGGGTATTAGTATAATACTCCTATACACAACCGCTAAACAAATAGATCCTGGCATGTCTGCCGTAGATCTTCATAGTTATCCAAATTGCCTAAAACGATTCACGATGACTCTCACAATCAAACATACATAAACAATTAAAAGCGTGAATTATAATAACAAAACCTAATGGTGGAAGTGTGAAACTGACCATGGAAGCGGTAGCTGGTGTCGCCGGTGTAATTCAGGGCGCCGGTGGTGTGGAATTTGTGAGGAAATAGCAGAGACTGAAAATCAAAATGATCATTGCTCTGCTTTTTATGTAAGTGGGGTTGGATTGGTGGTTGAGATGAGAACATGGAAATTTCGTTATAAAGGATATGACCGTACAATTATTGATCCCAGCTAGGCTATAAACGAAGTAAACGTTTACTGAACTGTTTGTAATCCGTTCGTTTGACTGTAAGTTATTTTACGTTCATTTGTTAATAAACCAGGTGTTTTCCTTGCGCGCCTGGTCATTTTTTACATGTGTTCTGCCTTTTCTACTAACGCTATTTTAAAATTATAACGATAAAGTGGTCGTTTTTCGGCATGCAGCAGGAGCTTGCACATTATAGGTTTGGGTGGTCGAAAACAATCAAAGCGAACGTCGATATCGTTTTTGATAATAGCAAAATACCTGCAACAGTGACGGATCTAGAAAAAAATTCAGGGGTATCCTTAATTTTTTTTTACCCAGGGTCGTCCTTAAGAATTCAAGAGCCCGTACGGCTAGTAAAACGGCCCTTAATTTTTCTTTAACCTCGGGAGGTCATTCCTGAGAATTTGAGAGCCCTTAGGGACCTGAGCGGCTAGTAAAAATGGGCCTCAATATATAGAGTGAAAGGTTTAAATACAAAAGACTCTTAATAGGTGACGGTACGCAACCACCAATGCGTAATTATGCAAATAGTTTGCGTAATTAGGGTTAACCCAAAGCAACCTTGTGTTGTGAAACTAATTTTTGAAAGTAAAATTAACTCTCTATAATCCACACTCTATAAGGCTATGGGGTGTGGGGGTTATGGATTCGAACATTATTTCCACATAGGACCATTAATAAAATGGTACACCATCTCCCCCCTTGATTGATGGTGGTTCCCATGGATTAAACCACGATTACCACGACCCTCTCATTTGATAATTTTAAGACAAAAAAAAAAAAAAAAAAAAAAAAGGGAATAGTGGTTTGGGTCATGATCACACCCTTAGGGTAGTCATTTTGAATGATGGATTAAAGATAGATGAGATGGTGCCTATGTGGAGGGTCATGGTGATCATGAGAGTCATGACCACACCCTATCACTCCCTAATAAAATGAGAGAACAAAAACTATTTAATTATAGTATGCAAATATAATATAATTTTATTTTTATATTATAAATCATACGTTAATTATCATTTTTTTTATTAATAATATATCAAACACACATGAGAATGTAATTTTTTTTATAGAACTTTGAGTGTTATTTAAGAATTTTATACATAATATTTAGTTTGTAACAATAGTATATTTATATACTATTTATTTGTAACATGTGTATGCATCTTTGGTTGTACACTATGCTTAAATGTTTGTACCTTAATCAAATAGTATGCATCTTTTGTTGTAAATTATGCTTAAATATTTGTACCTTAATCAAATAGTATGCATCTATGGTTGTAAATTATGCTTAAATGTTTGTACCTTAATCAAATAATTTGTATGCATGTTTGGTTGTAAATTGTGCTTAAGTGGTTGTACCTTAATCAAATAATGGTTTCATTACCTTACCAAATTCAATCTGTTTTGTATGCATGTATGGTTGTAAATTGTGCTTAAGTGGTTGTGCCATAATCAAATATTGGTTTCATTATCTTACCATGTTTAATCAGTTTGATCAATTCAAATTTGTGTTGTTTTATTTTTAAATTACTATTATGTATAATAATCTAATTAATTTAGCAAAAATCTTATAAAAATATAATTTGCAACATATTGATGCAATGGTTGTTGTAATATATGCATTATGGTTTGTATAGTGGTAATGATATATAATATAAATATATAGATTACGTTGAACCTGTCAGTCAAACGAGAGAAAATAGACGCGGGTTCATCGTAACGCGCGAGTCCTAAATCAACTTAGTTATTTTATTTTATGTTTTACGTTTCGGTTTAATTTCTTCGCATTAACACGCCCTAACTTCAGTGTCGGTGATTGCTGGCAATAGTGTGGCATTAGTGCTCGCCCCCGCCGCAACGCGAGGGTGCTTAATACTAGTTAACAACAAAAAGAACCAAAAATTATTAATAAAGAAAATCTAATACATATTTAATAAAATGATAAATAAACAAATAATTATATAAATAAAGCCTTTAAAAAGCAAAAAAGTCAATAAAAAAGAAAAGCAAAACAAACGATTACAATAACAAATTAATATATTAATATAAGTTCCGAATTTCTGACTTCCTTCTCTTTTTTATTTATGTTTTCCACTAGTTTTTGCCCCGCAAGCATTGTCGGGCACTAAGCCGAATATTTCTCTCTCATAACATGTACATCTACGTTTTTGTTACTTGTACATTCTACTCATAACACGATCTCAAAAAATACATCGAGTCAATCAATTAAAACAAAACACTATCATAGTTTTGTCAAAAAAAATATTTAAACGATAACACGACTATAATTTTACACTTGGGGCAACATCGTAATTCGACAGGAAAAAAACAAAAACGATGACAAAACTATAAATTTGAACTCAGGGCAAAATTATAATTTGGCTGAGAGAAAAATAAAACAAAACTAATGGCAAAATAATAAATTTAAAGGGATCAAAATCATAATTTGACTGGGCCAAAAGAAAGTACCAGACAGCTGCCCGACGCTATTCTTCCACATTGGTTGCCAAGATCAAATACATTAGGGTATAAGGGGTGCATGACAAAAGGGATTAGACAAAGTTTCCCCTCACCCAATCATGTTATGCCATGTAATTTGGCTATCATTTTTGCCTATTACCCAAAAACATAAGGGGTGAAAGCCTAAATTGAGATTAGGCAAACTATTTTTTTTAAAAACTTAATTAATAAAGTATAATAAATTAAATAAAAACATTACATTAACTTAAAAAAAAAACATTACCTTAAATTAAAAATAAAATAAAAAAAACATTACAATAAATAACTAAATTAACTACTCTTCGTCAGATTCCACCAATAGGTGTGGTAAACTCATTCTTCAGAGATGCTCAACGAGATCATGTTTTAATCTCCAATGCGTCTATTCATCCATAAGCTCGTCTAAGACACTGTCATTGAGTGCGGGCTCGACTGGAGGATCCCGAATGTGTACCGGTGTTATCGCATTTCCGTCGTCTTTTAAAATCATGTTATGTAAAATAATACACGTATACACGACGGACCTAAATTTTTTTTCACACTCTTAGCACGCATTGGCCGATTCATTATACCCCATTTTGATTTCAAAACACCAAAAGCATGTTCCACGTCTTTTCTTGTCGCCTCGTGTTGCTTCTTGAACTTTTTTTTTTGTCAACTTCGTGAGGATATGGAAATGATTTGACAAACATGGACCATGTAGGGTATATTCCATCCACAAGATAGTAACCACATTTGTGTAAGTGGTTGTTAACATAAAATGGACATTTTGGGGCCGTTCCATTACGTTCAGTTTGAAATAATGGAGATTAGTGAAGCACATTGATGTCGTTTTGTGCACCTGGTGGACTGCAAAAGGCATGCCAAACCCACAAATCTTGAGAGACCACCGCTTCGAGCATAGCCGTAGGGTAACGGTGATCTACTCTCATATATTGGCCCCGAAACTCTGTGGGGCAATCAAGGCTACCCACCATACAAGGAATGTGATGTTTATCCTCATGAGCTTGGTACAAAAGCGTCATGTCGTGGCTTGTTGGCCTACGTAAGAACTCAGGAGCGTATATTTTACATACCGTTTCGCAGAAATATTGTAGACCTCACGGGAAGTCCTCTCGGCCGTATGTAAATAGTAATACTCGTCGTTCCCGTCTGGAGTGTTACCGGTTGCAAGTTGTTTAATAGCCGATGTAACTTTTTGCAACGGTGTAAAACTCTTCTTCATTCTCGCATCTACGCCCTCTTCAAACCACGAGTTATTCGCTTCCACGTCGCTCACAATTTTTAGAAACAAACTTTTCGACATACGGAACCAGTGACAGAAAATTTCTTCGTTATATTTCGGTTCCTCGACAAAATACTCCGCCATAAGGATTTCGTGGCCACTCTCACGGCAAATATAGTAGGCGGGGGTGTTGCCTATCGGCAAACACCTTTTCGAGTCCATTTACCGACTCGACCCGTACAGCCTTATAATTATTTACACAACTAATAGTTTCATTCAAATTAAAATCACCACCCACGTGGTTATAACTTGACTACAGCTACTTTTGAGCTGGCTTTATACGTGACTATACTTGAGTACACCTACTTTTATAACCCTAGGTACTTCAAAGAAAAAAATCTCATTGAGACCAATTGTACACAGAATGGACTTTCAAGTTACATAGAGAAAAGACTTTCTCCGGTAAGATCCTTGTGGCTGGTTTTCGTTTCTCCCGCAAGATCCATGCGGCCGGTATATCCGCACACACGCACGCTTTTTTTTTTTATGGGCACGGCCAATGCCACCACAACACAACCACCTAGGCCTCCTCCTTTCTTTCCACCGCTGTCGGCCAACCCTCTGACCAGTGACGGACCCAAGAATTTTTCCATAGGGGTGCGGAATATTTTTAAAATTTTTAGGCGTCTAGATATATAAATTAAAAATTCGGTTCGGGTCGGGTCAACGTTACAAACATATTTAAAATATCGCGGCGATATTTTTTGAAATCTATCCAAAACATCATCTACAACTACTTTCTTAAGCAAGTCGTTCTCTATATAACATATAAAACTATCACTTAAATTCTCATCACCAATCCGATTACGCAAGTCGGTCTTCACATTCTTCATTGCCGAAAAACATCTTTCAATGGTTGCGGTTGCGACGTGTAATATGAGAATAAGCTTCAATAAACGATATACCAATATAAATTTATGTAAATATTTTGTTGAAACCATTAACCTTACAAGGCTCGACAAACCATCCAAGTTGGCAAATCGTGTATTTTTTTCCACAAAACCAATGTAGTTTCCGAGTTGAACCGGAAGCCTTCGTTTTTCGGCTTCATCGAAATCATATGGATACTTTTCAGCTAGTTTTAGTATATTAGGAAAGTCAAACGCACTAAAATTATCACACGGACTTAAACAACTCATACAAAGAAGTAGTTCCGATGTTACCTCGTTAAAATGGTTCCGAATTCTTGAATTTGCAAATCCAGAACCGCATTGAAACAATCACACTCGTAATAACGCTGATTTGAGATGTTCGTCTTTCTTCTTGGCCACCTTGGGTTAATTATTCATCATATAAATTTTTCACATCAAGTTCATACATGTCACAAAAAGAGTTAACCTTCTCCAAGAACTCATTAAATCCTTCCAACCTAAACTTTTCAAGTTGGTTTTGGTGGAAGAAACCTATTTAACTGCATTCATCAAATCTTGTTCTTTTCTTTGTAGACATTGGGACAATGTGTGTGTGATGTTTAAAATATGCTCCATAAAGTGTATGTAAAATACAAAGTCGTATTTTTCATATCCTCAAGAAGTTCGTCCGCTTGTCTACTACAAGGAAGAGTTTGACTCATTTCTACTATCCATCCAAGAACTTCCATATTGTTTGGATATAAAGTAACTAAACGCGAAAGCGTTTTGTAGTGGGAATTCCAACGTGTATCTTCGGGCCTTGAAAGTGTCATTTGTTGATTCAACCCACTTCTGGTACAAAGCACGTCTTCCGTTTTTCCAATTGTCTTCTTTGACTTTCACGAAGCATGTCTTGTCGTTTAGAAGATGCACAAACGGCATTTCTTAAACATGTTATCGTTTGAAATACTCTCCAAATAGGTGTGTGTTTGTGTGCAACTGCCACAACAACTAGTTGAAGTTGGTGTGCAAATCAATGATTATAGAAAACCGAAACATTTTCCTTTAAAATAAGAGCTCTTAAGCCGTTAAACTCACCTGACATCTTACTTGCCTCGTCATAACCTTGGCCTTTAATCCGTTCCAAACTCAACCCAGAACATGCCAACATATCATCAATAGTCGATTTAAGTGTTAATGCCTGTCTCTTTGACATGAACAAGCCCAATAAAACAATCTTTAACGATCTCAACTTTTTCAACTTCATCAACTAATAAGGAAAAAACATCATCACCAAGATCTTCAAAAATTTGTTTAAGTACCTCTTGAGCATAACAATGTTTAATGTCCGCTTGAATTTTAGGACCAATCATTTGGTTATTCGCTGGTGTATTCTCTAAGATAACCTTACCAAGCTCTTCATTCATTTCACCCAATAAAACGATCTTTAACAATCTTAACTTTTTCAACTTCATCAATTAATAAGGAAAAAACATCATCACCAAGATCTTCAAAAATTTGTTTAAGTACCTCTTGAGCATAACAATGTTTAATGTCCGCTTGAATTTTGGGACCAATCATTTGGTTATTCGCTGGTGTATTCTCTAAGATAACCTTACCAAGCTCTTCATTCATTTCACCCATTAGTTCTAGAAGCTCTAAGAAATTTCCTTTATTTAATGAATCGTTTGATTTATCCTTAGGGGTCCTTTTGTCCCATTGTGTGTGTACCGCTTGCTTTTCGTTAAGTAAATCGGTACACTTTTGGAAACATTTGTTGTGGGCTCTATTAACTAAGCCAACATGTTTTGTAAGTACCTCATGTACTTTTTTCCAATTGTTATACCCGTTCAAAACATATGTGTCTCTATGATCACCAAATTCGGACCTAAACAAGTAACAACATAAGCAAAACACACGATCTGATTTTATACTATACTCTCACCATCCCTTCTAGTCCTTTTGGTCATACCATTCTTCCTTGAATTTTCTCAACTCTTTACCTTGAAACATTAATTGTGAGAATTTAATACCCATTGGCTGACATGGTCCTCTTAGTAGGTATGCCCTTCTAACATCATCTTGTTGATTTACGTTGTTTGATGCAATCGCCTTGCGATCTTGAGGATCCGAGGGAAGATTATTCACATCAACAAAATCGGAAGATGATTCAATTTCAACCGCTTTCTTCTTGTTGAGAAATTGCACCATAACTTCCTTACTCATTATGCCTATCACATAAAAAATAAACAATGATCTTCGATTGTTCAACCATCAATATTCCTTAATTTTCAAGATTATTCACATCAACAAGTTTTGAATTTCAACTTTTCAAACCCTATAATTGAATCATATAATCAATAAGAGATTAAGAGACAACAAACCCATCCTATAAAGACTAGAACAACCCAAAATACCTCAAAACACATAAAAGTTTAAACTTTTTTAACACATCTTATTATCTCTTGAGTCTTGAACAAAATCACAAAAACATCAAAATAACCAAAAACAAAACATGTACCTGTATAAAATTTGCGATTACAAGCTGTTGGTGGACGGAATATTGCGATGGTCGAATGAGGTTGGGTGTCGAAGTTGCTAGCAGTGAGGCGCAGGGAGGGCGGGAGTCGCATAATGGCAGTCGAATTGGGTTTGTTGTCTTGTGAACTGATTTTGTTTAATTAAAGTAGTATTTGGGTTGGGCTTGAATTGATATTAAGTTATTGGGCATGATGTTTGGTTACAAGAATGAATACAAGTTTAATTAAAGGGATTAGTGGGCTAACCTGTTTACATAATTTGGTCGGGTTTCAATCCATGTACTCAATTTTTTTATATAAATTCCTAACATTTTTCTAAGGGGTGCAGACGAAAATTTCCAAGGGATGCGGTCGGAATTTTTCAAGGGGTGCGGTCGGGATTTTTCACGGAAAATAGCAATATTTTTTTTTCAAGGGGTGCAGCCGCTCACCCACACCATAAGGTGGGTCCCCCCTGCCTCTGACTGCTTTCCAAAACCACTACCGTCGTACTCTCTCTCCCTTGGCCAGAATAGTTTCTGCCGCTGATGGTAGATGCCGTAGGTCGCCTCTTGACCTGCTGCTAGCTTATCATCCTCCGTTCTCTCTCACCCTCTACTTCACATGCATATCCGCCCTCCACCGCCATTATCACCGCCACATGCCACAGTCACATCCTCTACGACATCAATAAAACCATCTGATGCGCACAATCTGTTTTATGCGTGTGGATCTAAACGCCGTCACCAAGACCATGCGCAACCAATCGTTGCGATAATATGATTTTGAAGCAAGGGTAGAGTTGTAATTTATGCCACGACAGTAGTAACCAATGGTCAAGAGCCAGGCACTTGCCTGGCACTATTCCCCGCCATGGGGATTGTATGTATAGTATAATATAATATGATATGCTATTAAAATAATAACAACTTCATCTTCTCTTAAGTTAAAATAGTGTCACTGCTACTTTACGTCCACCGGAAAATTATGTTTTCGCTGACTAGAAGTTTTTGTTTCTATCTCATCTTCATCTACACTTAGGGTATCTTAATATTTTCTTAGGGGTATCGCAATACATAACACAAAGATTAAAAAATAAAATTGCACTTTGCGAAGAAAATTGAATGGTATCTTGTGCAACCCCTGGATCCTACATAGATCCTGTCACGGCCCCTCGTCCCGATTTGACCCGGTCCAGGAGCCGCGAGACAGAAACCCGTGGTATTTATTATTTGAGTTTGACAGCGGAAGATTTTAGCAGGATCTTTTTAAAACTTGAAATGCCCGATTATTTTATTTCATAATTCGGGATAAACTCGTACTTTACAATAGAGGAATTTTTCTAGGAAATTCCCTGTTTTACAAAACATGTTTATTTGTTTAACTGAGCCACTACTTCAAGCTTTATTAGTGCTCTGTAACACTGTTCCTTGGTTCACAGTAGTTACCTGAAACATGTTTTAAAAATATTTTGTCAGCGGGGAAATACTGGTGAATCATTCATTTTGATAAAATGAAACATAGTTATAAATTACAGCATAAGAACGATTACAATGGCTTTTATCTTATTTTTATCTGGCGCCGTGTCACCTCCTGGTGACGGTGGTCATGCCACTATTGGGTCCTTTCACCCAAGTAGCGACGATTATCACTATTAGGATTTATTAGCCTAACCGTGAGAAATTAGTAATGTGCCCAACCGGCTCCCTCGCGTGGCGCGAGGGGCCGTTGCGTGGCGTGAGGGGCACCACCCTACCATAGGGTAGCCCCGTGTCTCGATAGCTTGGCTGAGTTGACCGATCGTTCAAATTCGTTTTACACATAAAACTGTTTAGATAATACCGACTAGGAAATACCCCCCCTGAGTTTTAGGGGCCCTGATCCTGATTCCGATTGTTTTGAAAATTTTAGGAGTTATGCAGGATTACTTAGGGGTCTCAATTAGGGTTTCCTATTGGGCAAAATAAATTAAGAAATAGGACTTTTGATGTGGGTTGTTACATCCTCCCTACTTTAATAAAAATCTCGTCCTCGAGATTTACTGGAATAAATGAGGATATTTCCGCTTCATTTCTGATTCCAGCTCCCAAGTGTATTCAGGTCCTCTTTTTGAATCCCACTTGACTTTGACCAGTACTAGTCGTTTGTGCTTGAGAAATTTGACTTTTCTGTCTTCTATCTGTAGTGGCTTCTCAACAAATTTTAACTTTTCATTTACCTCTACATCTTGAAGAGGTACTATCAGGGATTCGTCAAATAGACATTTCTTGAGATTGGATACATGAAACACATCATGTATTCCAGCTAGCTCTTCTGGTAGTTGTAAACGATAGGCAACTGGTCCTATTCGTTGTATTATTGGGAAAGGTCCTATGTACCTTGGACTTAACTTTCCTTTCTTACCGAACCAAACTACTCCTTTCCAAGGAGAAACTTTTAAGAGTACCTTATCTCCGACCTGAAATTCTAGTGGTTTGCGTCGATTATCGGCATAACTCTTCTGGCGATCTCGAGCCGTTTTCAATCTTTCCTTGACTTGTGTTATCTTATCAGTGGTTTCTTGTACGATTTCGGGACCTGATAGTTGACTTTCTCCTATTTCTGCCCAACAAACTGGAGTTCTGCATTTTCGTCCATACAATGCTTCGAACGGGGCAACTTCAATGCTTGCATGATAACTATTATTATAGGAGAATTCGATTAATGGTAGGTGGTTGTCCCAGTTTCCACCAAAATCTATCACACATGCTCAGAGCATGTCTTCCAAGGTTTGTATCGTTTGAGGATGATATGCTGTACTTAAATTTAGTCGGGTTCCCATTGCTTCTTGGAAACTTGTCCAGAAATGGGAAGTGAAACGACTATCCCTATCTGATATGATGGAGAATGGAACTCCATGTAAGGATACTACTTCATCTACATACAACTTTGCCAACCTTTCCATGCTAAAGGTTTCTTTCATGGGCAGAAAATGAGCTGATTTGGTTAATCGATCCACAATTACCCAAATCGCATCATTACCTTTTCTGGTTTTGGGTAACTTAGTAACAAAGTCCATTGTTATGAGTTCCCATTTCCATACAGGCATTTCTAGTTGTTGTAGTAGACCAGATGGTTTCTAGTGTTCTGCCTTAACTTGTGAACAAGTAAGACACTTAGAAACATATCTAGCTACGTCCTTTTTCATTCCTATCCACCAGAAGTTATTTCTTAAGTCTTGGTACATTTTATTGTTACCAGGATGCATGGTATACCTAGATTTATGGGCTTCCTCTAAAATCTTATCTCTTAATTCTCCTTGCTTAGGTACCCAAATCCTTCTTTTGTGGAATCTCCAAATTCCATCAGCTCCTTGCTCTTATTCTTTTATCCGTCCTTTCATTCCTTCAACATCATCCTTGATTGCTGTTTCCTGAATATTCTTCAGTTGTTTCATTAAGTCTAATTGTAAACTTAATCTAAGAGCACGAACTCGCTTTTGTTTCTCATGATACTTACGACTTAAGGCATCTACAACTACGTTTGCCTTTCCTTCGTGATACTGAATATCACAGTCGTAGTCACTTAGGATTTCCATCCATCTTCTTTGCCTCATATTCAATTCTTTTTGCTCAAATATGTATCTTAAGCTCTTGTGATCTGTATAGACAGTAAACTTACTTCCGTACAGGTAATGTCTCCAAATATTAAGGGCAAAAATTATAGCTCCTAACTCTAAGTCATGCGTCGTATAATTCTCCTCGTGCTTTTTCAATTTCCTTGAAGCATACGCAATTATTTTCTTGCGTTGCATTAGCACACATCCTAATCCTAGCTTAGAAGCATCGCAGTAAACTTCAAAATCTTCTGTTCCCTGTGGGAAGGCTAGAATTGGGGCGTGTGTTAACTTTTGCTTTAAAACCTTAAAGGCTTCTTCCTGTCTAGGTCCCCATTCAAACTTAACTGCTTTACAGGTTAGCTTAGTTAGCGGTACAGCTATCTTGGAAAAATCCTTAATAAAGCGCCTATAGTATCCGGCTAACCCTAAAAAGCTTCTAATTTCCATAGCTGATTGCGGAACCTTCCATTTGGTGATCGCTTCTATTTTAGCAGGATCTACGTGAATACCTTCATGATTCACCATGTGACCTAAAAATTGCACCTCCTGTAGCCAAAATTCGCACTTCGAGAATTTGGCATAAAGCTTTTCTTTTCTTAACAAAGTTAAGAGTGCATGCAAGTGTTGACAATGCTCGTCCTGACTTTTGGAATAAATAAGTATATCGTCGATGAAGACAATTACAAATTTATCCAAGTACGGCTTACAGATTCTATTCATCATGTCCATGAATGCTGCAGGTGCATTCGTTAGTCCGAAGGGCATGACTGTAAACTCGTAACGACCATACCTAGTTCTAAAAGCAGTTCTAGGTATGTCTTATTCTTGTACTTTCAACTGATGGTATCCGGAGCGTAAGTCGATCTTAGAAAAGTATCTAGCTCCTTGAAGTTGATCAAAAAGATCATCAATCTTAGGTAATGGATATCGATTCTTAATTGTAACCTTATTCAGTTCCCTATAATCGATACACATTCGCATCGACCCATCTTTCTTTTTCACAAACAACACTGGTGCTCCCCACGGGGATGAACTACGTTGTATAAATCCTTTGCTTAGTAATTCATCTAACTGCTTTTCAGTTCTAACATATCGGTGGGTGCTAACCGATAAGGTGCTTTGGCTATCGGTGTAGTTCCAGAAATTAGATGAATCCTAAATTCTACCTCCCTATCGGGTGGTAATCTCGGGAGTTCTTCTGGGAATATGTCTGGGTATTCGGCTACTACAGGAATTTCTTTAAGTTCCTTACCCTTTATGTTACTGATTACTGAAATCATGTACACTACTTCTTGTTTTCTTGAATAACTAGCCAACTTCATTACTGAAATGAATTTCAGTGGCTTTCGTGGCTTATCTCCTGTAATCACCACTAATTCTCCTGTAGGTGTATGAATTTCTATAGAATTTTTATCACAAAGAATTCGAGCATGGTTGGCTACTAACCAATCCATTCCTAACACAACATCGAATCCAACTAAATTCATAGGTAACAGGTTTGCGGAAAATTTATGGCCTAAGAGTTCTATCTTTCCTTCTCGCAAAACCTTATCTATATCAACAGAATTCCCATATGCCGTTTCGACTGTAAAAATATGCCTAAGGTTGTTTAAGGGTAAATTAAGAGCTTTGCAGAATGAAGTATTTATAAAACTTTGGTTTGCACCAGAGTCAAATAATACTTTTGCATAAACGTTGTGAACTAGGAATGTACCAGCTATCACGTCAGGGATTAGTTCGGCTTCCTGAGTAGTTAACTGGAAGGCTCTTGCGTTTTTCTTGGTAGTTCCTTCGGCAGGTTTGGTTTTATTGTCAGCTGGTTTGACTAATTTTGGGCAGTCTGGCCTAAAATGTCCAGCTTCTCCACAGTTATAGCAGACCGTTGCTTTTTTCTTCCTGCAATCTTCCTCTTGATGCCCTGGAATTTTGCAGAAATTGCAATACCCTTTGCATCTTCCAAAATGCTTTCTTTTACAGGTATTGCAAACTGGAACGGTGGAAGTTTGCCCAGTTCCCCTTTTCTTGAAATTACCATTGTTACACACACGAAATCCTTGGGTAATCTTTTGGGCCACTTCCTTCTTCCGGTTCTCTTCTCTTGTGCGTACCAGTCCGTCAGTCAGGGTGTTGCCTAATTCCACTGCATCGTCAATTGTGCGAGGTCTCGCAGCTTTAACGATATCACGGATTTCGCCAATCAATCCCCAAATATAGCGGGAAATAAGTACCGGTTCTGGCGAAGCCAGGGTAGGTACTACTCTAGCATACTCGAAGAATGTTGAAGTATACCCTCGACAGTCTACACCCACCATTCGGTGGTTCAGGAATTTGTTCGCCATTTGTTCCTTTTCTTATTCAGGACAAAATTTTCTTTCCACTAGCCGCTTAAATTCTTCCCAACTCATGGCATAGGCCACATCGCTTCCCTTGGCTTGAAGGACCGTATTCCTCCATTCTAGCGCCCCTTCTTTAAAAAGATTCAACGCGTACATGACCTTGTCTTCCTCGGCACATTTACTTATTTTAATGACTGCCTCGGTTTTCTCCAACCAATGCAGCGCCGCAGTCGCCCGCTCATTGCCTGCGAACTCAACAGGTTTACTGGCAAGGAATTCCTTGTAAGTGCAACCAGGCGTTGCAGCTTTCATTCTTTTGAGATTTGGGGCTTGCAGTATATCATTATTGTTGTTAGTATGATTACCACCTCCGTTTACGCTATTACTGAAGTTATCTTCATGAGTACGTTTGATAGGAATAATTTGTTGAGGTTCAACTGGGTTTCGAGCAGCAGCCATGATTGCTGGAATAGCATTGGCTATTCCTTGAGCAACGATATTCTCGATATCTTGCCTATTCAGAAATTGATCTTCCTGGTGTTGCTCAGATTGGTTAACTTCGTTAACTGGTTCATTACTAGCGTGTTCCATCTGGTAATTAATATATATATATAAATTATTAGCATAAAATAAATAATAGTTATAAAACAATCACACAAATTTCACAAC
Source organism: Helianthus tuberosus (assembly GCA_030545235.1). NCBI lineage: Eukaryota > Viridiplantae > Streptophyta > Magnoliopsida > Asterales > Asteraceae > Helianthus > Helianthus tuberosus. The sequence goes on from CM060380.1 coordinate 59,914,265, forward strand.
ACACGTATAGCCAAAATTGTCAATTTCTCGACTTCCATTTTTTTATATATATCGTATTATGGATCCATACACACTGTTTATCTTACAAAAGTTTTATTTTTAAGTTATTTTACAGACTTATATTTTTATTATTATTATTATTATTATTATTATTATTATTATTATTATACAACCACAGCTTCACACCCACACTATCCCTCGTTAGCTAGCACCTCAGAAACGACGTTCCCTCTCGTCGTACTTCCAGGAGATATGTTCTCCTACCTCCCAGATCCTATTCCCTGCATCTATCAGTTCCTCGCCAAAATGGCAGAGTTCAGCTAAGTTTTCATTGCTCATTGGTGGGTTTGGTACGGGTTCTGGGTCGAACTAAGGGAAAAAGGTATAAGGATTATTTAGGAGGTTCTGAAACTGCCAGTCGTTGGTCCACCATTCGTCCATTTCTCCTAGAGGTTGGGTGCTGACAAGGGGATCTGGAATAGCCGGTTCCAAGTTTATTGGAAGTTGGGTTTCAGCAGGATAAGGGGAGAGGTTTTCATTGATAGGCCTAAGGATATCACAACTTGCCAGTATGCGATCTAGTTCCTCCTGCAGTGGCAATTCCTCAGCTTGCCTAGAACTTTCCCCAACTTCTATTCCTGCTTGCTTAGAATTTTCCCCAATTTCTATTCCTGCTTGCCTAAAACTTTCCCTAGAGGTTGGGTGCTGACAAGGGGATCTGGAATAGCCGGTTCCAAGTTTATTGGAAGTTGGGTTTCAGCAGGATAAGGGGAGAGGTTTTCATTGATAGGCCTAAGGATATCACAACTTGCCAGTATGCGATCTAGTTCCTCCTGCAGTGGCAATTCCTCAGCTTGCCTAGAACTTTCCCCAACTTCTATTCCTGCTTGCTTAGAATTTTCCCCAATTTCTATTCATGCTTGCCTAAAACTTTCCCTAATCTCGACCCCTTTTCCTTTATCCATGGGATTCTCTATCTTGGGAACTCTCCTAGTCGCTGGTTTCCTTCTACGCACACGCCTCCAACCCACAAATCTTCTTCTTTTCTTAGGCTTTGATTTCTCCGGAGGTGGAGCTTGAAATTCCATAGGTTCCTCAATATTGGGCAAGTAACCAGTAAAGTCTCTGGAAACTTCCACTTTCACATGATAGAGATTGAGATTCTGAAGAGCTTCAGATAACTCATTCATGCTGTTTAGCATATATGCAAAATGTACACCAAATGCTAAGTTAAAAATTTCACGGACGAATATTTAATATAACTATTCAAATATTATTACACATACTGCGGCTTTTATATATTTATCTAATACAAAGTACAACTAAAATTCAAAACATACTAGGGGTTGCATATTCATAATTCATTTTATTTTCTTTTACTAAGTTGTTTATCTAAAGGGAAACATTTCTTTAAAGTTTCTGGCTTGTAGGTGATATGGGTGCTAGTACTGGGTTAGGGTATTTAAAAGTTAGCATTTACTGCTGTAGTGGCTAACATATAAAGATCTGCCCATTTTACATCTAATTCGTCTTCCCATGGTGGGTTATTGCTTGTTTCCTGAGTCTCCCTATTAACCACCACTCCTTTGGGTTGTGACTTCTTTATTTTCTCTTGACTTTTTCTAATAATCCGACTTCTTTTCTTAGGGGAAAGTGGTTTCTCAAACTGTGCCTTACGAACAAATATTCCTTCCTCAGTATTGGCTGAGTATGAAGTTCCCTTTTCTTTTGGTGAACTATCTAATTGACGATAAATGTCCGAAAGTCTTTGCTTACCCATACCGTAAACAATTAGTCAAATAACAAAAAACACATAATCACAGAATGGCAATCAGTAAAATTAAGTATTTCTAAATACTTAATTGACTTAAATCAGTGGCTCTGATACCACTTTTTCCTGTCATGGCCCTCGTCCCGGTTTGACCCGGTCCAGGAGCCGCGGGACAGAAACCCGTGGTATTTATTATTTGAGTTTGACAGCGGAAGATTTTAGCAGGATCTTTTTAAAACTTGAAATGCCCGATTAATTTATTTCATAATTCGGGATAAACCCCGTACTTTACAATAGAGGAATTTTTCTAGGAAATTCCCTGTTTTACAAAACATGTTTATTTGTTTAACTGAGCCACTACTTCAAGCTTTATTAGTGCTCCGTAGCACTGTTCCTTGGTTCACAGTAGTTACCTGAAACATGTTTTAAAAATATTTTGTCAGCGGGGAAATACTGGTGAATCATTCATTTTGATAAAATGACACATAGTTATAAATTACAGCATAAGAGCGATTACAATGGCTTCTATCTTATTTTTATCTGGCGCCGTGTCACCTCCTGGTGATGATGGTCATGCCACTATTGGGTCCTTTCACCCAAGTAGTGACGATAATCACTGTTAGGATCTATTAGCCTAACCGTGAGAAATTAGTAATGTGCACAATACCCCACTAGCCAGTGATTCAAGATAACCACGACTTAATCCCTGTAATTATAACTTTTGAAAATGTTGGAGTATTGTAAAACAATGTTTGATAAAAAGAGAATGACTCACATTGCAGATTTAACGGGCAGTGTTTAGCCTACTGATAAGCCGGTTAACCTAATTCAAATAACAATGCATACGACCTAGGTCAGTAACTAATACAGCATTTACGATAACTCACGAGATTAAAACCCTCACAACGAATGATAAAGTGCGATACTTAAACATCCATCGAATTCACGACGAATGACAAAGTATAACCCTAATTTGAGCAGCACTTAAACATTCATTGGATAGTTTCAATCGATCGGACATTGAATCGTAGTAGCGATTGAGTTATTACCCTGTTGTCGCAGCAGCGTTTTGTGATTGTGTGTGTTTTTATAGTAAATAGACGATATCTCGAAGTATAAAGCGAATTTTAACGTCGAACCAACGCAGAAATCTAAGTGCCACAGCCTACTATTTATACTGAAAAACCGGCTCCGTCGCGTGGCGCGAGGGGCACCACCCTACCATAGGGTAGCCCCGTGTCTCAGTAGCTTGGCTGAGTTGACCGATCGTTCAAATTCGTTTTACACGTAAAACTGTTTAGATAATACCGACTAGGAAATACCCCCTTGAGTTTTAGGGGCCCTGATCCTGATTCCGATTGTTCTGAAAATTTTAGGGGTTATGCAGGATTACTTGGGGGTCTCAATTAGGGTTTCCTATTGGGAAAAATAAATTAAGAAATAGGACTTTTGATGAGGGTTGTTACAGATCCCCCTGACCCGTAATGATGTTCACTCATTGCCAGTTGGGTTCGTCACAGTTCCGCAACAGTATATCACGAATATTATTAGAAGTTCCAATAATACAAATAGCGGTAACGATGTTGTATGGTCGGAATCAACGTGGTACCAGTTTTATTGGGACAATATCAGTTTGGCTCGTGAAGACACACACTATAATTTATGAAAAAAAGACAAGTTATTACGATAACGCCTTTGATTTCAACAATTTTTTTTTCCAGAAACCATAAAAATGAATATTGTCAAAGTTGTTGGCACATTATCGTTTAGTTCGTAATGGTAAAGAATAAAAAATAGATTATATTTGACCCGCTTGACTTTAAACAAAACTTTTTTAAAGGTAGATAAAAGTAAGCAAAAAAACTAATTTTGAGACATAGATAAATAGACACATCACAATGACATATTCGTAAATTTAAAAAACATCGTAAATTAAAATCTAATAGAGTACAGATTTATCATACCATTTCATTATTATATACAACTAGAGATTTTGTTATGTTGATGTCTATGTGTGAATGGTACTTGTTGATTAGTAAGAAGATTTGATGAATTATGTATGAACTTGGAAGATCGTGCATAAATTAGTTATACATTGTGCATTAAATGGTGTACGCACACCAAGTGTTTGATGAAATGCTTAGTATAAGGTAGTATGTGAAATTATATTGTAAACAATGGATGAACATGTGTAGAGTTTGATAATGACATGATTGATGATAATTAGACATGAGAAGATCTATTGTAGAAGGATTTCGTAAGAAGGTGTAGTTGATGGTATGATTGGGTAGAATTATGCATTAGAACTTGTACTCTATGCTTGAATGATGAGGTGCACAACATGTGTTGGATCAATTGCCTATTGGTAATTTAAAAATGAATGTGCACTAAGTATATAACATATGAACTTGCTAGTAAATAATGATGTTGTAATTATGTTAAATAGACTAACCTTGAATGTGGTTGTCAAATGTGAGATAATGAAAGCATTAGCATGTGAAAGTATGTGTTTGTGAATGTATATGTGTATATAATTTGGTTATCATGTGGTTGTAAGCATATTACATCATGAGTTTGAAATGTATATAATGTCATTAGTATAGGCTAATATGATAACACGAATATATGAGGTTAAATAGAAAGTTCATATGATAAACCGTTGACTTCTGAAAGTCAATTGTGCATAAGTAGCAAGGTTAGGCTTTTGTCACACTTGTAATGTTATAGAATGTCAAATGGTACGTGTTATATCGATATGTGTTATATGTGATGACGTGATGAATTATATGAGTTGAAAAGATATGACTGTGGGAATATGCCTTATGCTTATTAGAATTGACTAATGAAAGTCAAATGTGAGATATGCATTTGATATGATCGTTAATATGTACAATCATGTATGCTAACAAGAATGTGATTGCGATGACATGAAAGTATAGGGATCATGTCGAGATGGAATCAAGCACGAAAGGCTAATGGGCCAAGACGAGGCAAGGAAGCGGATACGAACACAGACACATAAGGTAAGTGATTTCCGGAATCACTTCTTATTTATAAATGAAGCTAAGGTGGTACGTCGTTGGTGGTCATATATGTTTGGAATTACACGGTAGAAGCGAACGGGTCAAAATGTAGAAAGAAACATAGCGCGATGCGGTAGATGGTTTGATCTTGGGGTTAAGTTGTAAAAGGGTATGGGGGCTTGAATTATGGTCATGTTACATCTTTGAAGCATGAAAAATGTGGAAGAAGGAAGTTCGGATATCTAATGGTTGTCTTGTGAAAATTAAAAAGGAAGAAGGTTTAGAGTGAAAGAACCCTTCGTAAGCTACGGAAGATTAGCCGTAGCTTATGGCCAAACAAACAAGGGGAAATAACATCAAGTTGCCATAATCTACGGCAATGTTCACTCATCAGCAAGAATGTTCACTCAACAGTTGGAACGTTCACTCATTAGCAAGAATGTTCACTCAACAGTTGAAACGTTCATTCATCAGCAAGAATGTTCACTCATGAGCAAGAACGTTCACTTAATAGTTGGAACGTTCACTGGTCAGCAAGAATGTTCACTCAACAGTTGGACCGTTCACTCATTAGCAAGAATGTTCACTCAACAGTTTGAACGTTTACTCGTCAGTAAGATTGTTCACTCAACAGTTGGAACGTTCACTCATTAGCAAGAATGTTCACTCAACAGTTTGAACGTTCACTCGTCAGCAAGAACGTTCACTCAACAGTTGGAACGTTCACTCATTAGCATGAATGTTCACTCAACAGTTTGAACGTTCACTGGTCAGCAAGAATGTTCACTCAACAGTTGGAACGTTCACTCGTCAGCAAGAATGTTCACTCAGTAGTTGGAACGTTCACTCATTAGCAAGAATGTTCACTCAACAGTTGGAACGTTCACTTGTCAGCAAGAATGTTCACTCAATAGTTGGAACGTTCACTCGTCAGCAAGAATGTTTACTCAACAATTGAAACGTTCATTCATCAGCAAGAATGTTCACTCAACAGTTGGAACGTTCACTCGTCAGCAAGAATGTTCACTCAACAGTTGGAACGTTCACTCATTAGCAAGAATGTTGACCGCCCGCCCTAAGGGCAAGGGGTCGGGGGTTGCGACAGGTGGTGTTATGTAGTTATAATTACTCGTAAGATTCCTTACTTAATATACTAAATATCAACTAGACTTCTAATATTTATTTATATAATTTTAATCTAACGTGACATTCTAAATATCAACTAGACTTCTAATATTTATTTATAAAATTTTAATAATTTCAAGTTCTTAACAATTTCAACATACTGTTTATAATATTTTGTAAGATTATATAATACCCTCAACATAAATAGTTTTGATGCTGGTAACATGTTCGGATAAAATCAGACAACAAAACAACAACAACCGTACCCAGTATAATCCCACCTATAGCCAAGCTATTGGTAGGGTTTGAGGAGGGTGAGATGTAGGCAAGTCTTACCTCTGTCCCATGAGATAAAGATGCCGCTTCCAGTGAGACCCCAGCTCCTAAACAAAATCCAGTTATAAGAGTCAAATAAACATAAAAAAAGTATATAACAAATATGCAAGCGATAATACACATAGGTTATCAATATTGTTGATGCAACAAATAATAGACCAAGGATAGTAGCTGGGCTGGTTAGGCAAAAGGGTTGAAGGGTTCAACTTTGCCTAACGCAGGTCGTGGGGTCCCCCCACGTTTACAAGACGTGGAAGGAGGTTCACTAGTTTGTTCTTGTTATTTGCTGAAGATCCTTCTCTGAAAGGTGTTCAGATCCGGATGAAGGAGCAAATAGAATGTGTGTGTTGGATGTGAAAGGGAGTGACTCGCATGAAGCAAGTACTCGATGTAAGTGACCAGAGATTTCAGGAATCAAGCTGGCCAGGAATGTCCCTTGAAGTAAATGAAGTGTCAATTTATAGGAGAAGACATCTCCCAAAGAAGAATGGTTTTGACTAGCGACCTTGCTTGCAGTGAGGGGCTTACCCTTTCGGGGGTTGAAGCCTTTTGACCCCTGGATAATAGCGTGTGCTCTGCAGACCTGCATTACTTTTGCGGCTGTGGGTTGGTGAAGCAATCTCTGGATGTGACTGGCTACTGTTTCCGCATTGCTTTTTCCCTCCTCACAGCTTTTTAACCATTGAACCATTTAACCCTTTGAGCGTTTACATATTTAGTCACTTTATTTAATCTTGGGCTACCCCCGTCATCAGCCCCCCAAGTCAGAGGTTTTTGGGAAATGAGCTCAAAGACTTCTGACTTTTGTATATGTATTTTATTGCCTGAAGGTTTCAAGGGTTCAATGCTTGAAGGCTTAAAGGGTTATGTGCAGTTAATATTTGAATTTTAAATAACTGACATTGATTTGATTGATGTATGGCAGTTCATAGGGTGGCGGTTTTGCAGAAAAAACTGTTCACCATTATTACCCTATTTTTGAATTTTATTTCCTTTTTATACTTGCATATCATATTCACTTTCTACATAATTCCTTCAAGTTCTTCTCCTGCGTTTTCTTTCCTCTTTCAAGGTTAGTTTCGATTTCCTTTGCATTTTCCTTACATTCTTCATATTTCAAAAAATGGGTGCTCTTAAGGATTTAGCGAAATCCCTTTCCCGATTAACACAAGAGGAGGTAGACTCGTTTTGTGTGGAATATGGTATTGATAAAAAGTTTAACCCAACTGCTCCTGCTTGTGATGTTCCCGTTGATAAACCGACCCCTGGTTCGATTGCTCTTTATTGCCGTTACTTTGAGTTTTCGAATCTTCGCTATCCCTTTTCTTTCTTTGTTTTGAATCTATTGGAATATTATCGGGTTTCCTTTGGGCAAGTTCATCCAAAGGGCATGGCTAGGGTTTTACATTTTGAGCTTTTGTGCCGTGCCCTTGGATATGACCCTTCCTTGTTACTCTTTCGGCGGTTTTTCCGTTTGGCCAAAAATGGCGATTGGTTCACCTTTGAAACATCAAAGGTTGATTCTTGCCTCATCTCGTCTATGGTTACATCACTTGGGACCTGGAAGGATCGCTTTTTCTGGGTTTCCGATTCTATTGTTCCATTCAAGATGGTGTGGAGGCAACCGGATGCTGTTCTCAATGATCCGGAGCCCTCTGAATCTGAGTTGAATGATGCTTTTCTTACAGCCATCCGGGGGTGCCCTTCGAGGGTTCGTCCCTTCCCTGAACATTTCTTAGTTCTTTTAGGGGTTAGTAACATTTGGGGGAAAGCCGATCGGGATCCGGTTCTAATGAGAAATGGCATGGGTATGCATTTTCCTTTTTTGCCCTTTTTGCATTTTTCTTGACTTATGACTTATGTGCTTTTGTTTTGTTTTTTGCAGTCATGTCTGATTTGGATTTTATCAAGAGTGATGACACTTCGGATGTTGTGTTTGGGGATGTTCCGTCTGTTCCTGATGAAAATGTTGTGGTTAGGACTGCTGAGCAAAGGTTTGAGGGTACTGGTTATATTAGCGCTTCCAATGTCAAAGGTTTCTCTAAGTCCCATGCTCCCAAGTCTTCAACCCGTCGATCTTCCCGTCGTTTGTTGAAGGCTGGTCCTCAATCCACTTCTACTGAACCAGTGGATTTGAGTGATGATATCGAAGCTTCGGAGGATCAAGGTGGTGAGATGGGTGTTGAAAAGGAAAGGGAACTTGTTGTTCATGGTAAGAAAGTTTCAGGCAAAAGGTTGTTGTGACCCCTGTTCAGGGTTCTTCAAGCAGGGATGTTGAAGGGTTGGATCCCGAAGGGGTTTATGTGCCGGGTTGGTCGGTGAAGAATGATGACAACTTTAAAGATGCTGCTGTTTGTGAAGATGCTCTGAGTCACATTGCTCCTCCTTCAGTTCACAAGACTATTGCTGGAATGGATGATGACTTGATGTTATCTCGGATGATTTTGAGCACTTGCAACCTTGCTGCCATGCTTCCTCAGGGGATTGCTCGCTTTCGTAAGAGGATGCAAGAGTATGAAGACTTTTCCAAGAAGAAGGATAAGATGAAATCTTCCATGGCTGCGATGAAGAAAGAGATAGCTGGTTTTGCTGAGAAGGAGGAGATGTGGGATAAAAAGGTTAGTGATTTGACTAGGATGCATGAAATTGAGATGGGTGACTTGAAAAAGAGCTTTGAGGTTGATCGGTTGAAGCTTAAAGCTGACCGGGAAGCTTTATTTGTTCAACAGCAGGCTTTTGGTAAGGAGAAGGAGGGGTTGAAAGCTTCAGTTGCTCATTCTACCGCTGACAATCAGTGGTTAATTGAGCAAGGTTTCCAGCAGGTTATTACTTACCTTTTACATTCCAAGGAGTTCAACTCTGCCCTTGGTGAAGTTTATACTAAGCTGCTCAACCTGGGGAAACACCAAGGCCTCATTGCTGGTTATAAGCTTCATGAATCCGGCCATCCATTGGAACAGTCTCCCTTATTTCGTCCCGATGCTTCCGATGTTTTCAAAGGCTCTGTTGAACAAATGGAGAGGCTGACTTACCCTTTCATTCATCAGGTTTCTGCCTGTTTTGGTAAGCCTCTTTCTGTGCTGCAGGGTTTAAAACCGGAGGGCCTTAATGAAAAGGTTTGTGCTGAGATCTTGGGTTCTCTTTCAAGGAAGAGATCCTATTCGGGAGATAGTGATGACACCGTTTCAGTTCAACCAGATGCTCCAAAGGATGTAAGTTTGGAGGCTTCAGCCGTTGGTGGTGATGGAGGTGTGAAGACTAAGAAACTGAAGAAAGCGAAGAAGGTCAAAGGTGAAGGTTCCGGAGTTTCGAAGTCCTCTGCTGATGCTTGATTCGTAGCTTTCTTAGCACTAAAAACAATTTATGTTTTGTGATGTTAACTTGAACAATTATTAGGTTTTCAGGAACCCTTAAGGTTCCTGTTGGTTGTGTTTAAGGCCTGTATGGCCGCTTGAACAGTAGTTAATCTTGCAAGTTACTAGGACTTGCCCTGACTTGCGTTTGAAAGTCTTTTAGGGCTTTATTTGATATGGTATGATGTTTAACTATTTTCCTTGTATTATGTTTTTATACTTGTGCCTTTTTCGTTAAGGCAGTTTGTTTGGCTTTAACCTTCCAAGCCTTTTGGCTATCTGTTAGTAGGTTGAAGCCTTTGAGGTTTCGAGATGTTACCCGGGTGGCTTGAAGCCTTGAAGGTTTCTTAGTTTTGTGACCTGACTTGGTTTGTACCTTTATAATTTTTTGTCTAAGTTGTATTGTTCTCTTACATTTTCTTTTCCTTTTTGTAACTTTGTCTTTGTCGAGTTTGTGCTTCCTTTATGTTTTTTATACCTTAAAGGGTTCAGTGCTGCAGACACTTAGCCTTGGTATTTTTAACAAGAAGACATAGCACCTATCCTTTTTATCATTTCTTTGTTGTTCATTTGACTCTTATAAGCCTGTTTGTTGATTATATTTTTAAGGCTTAGGGAACATTTGTTGTAGGCTGTTCAAACCCGTCTATGAGACAATTTTATTTTTCCTTAACAAGTCTCATGGAGTTGTATTGATTTAGGAACTCACCCCTTATATAGGTTCATTCAACCCTTGAACCTATTGAGCGATGTGGCCTGGGAGCTCATCCCCTTACATGGCCCTTGCCATGGAGTTTTTTGCTAGGTTCTCAACCTGATCTTAGGATAGAAAGACAAGTTTGATAAAACAACTTCATTCATTCAAGCAATACTTGTTGTTTACAAAAGGTATTCATAGTGTTGTTCGAAATACATTTTGACACAAACCAAACTTTCCTGTCTAAACATGGAACCTTTTCAGGGTTTTGCCATTCCAATGCCTTGGAAGCCTTTTGCCTTCTGAATCTGCCAGCTTATAGGATCCACCCTTGTGTGCTTCGAGGATGGTGTATGGACCCTCCCATTTTGGGCCAAGTTTTCCTTGATTTTCCTTTTTGCTAGCTGCATTCTTTCTGAGGACCAGATCCCCTGGCTTGAACCGTTCATTCTTGACTTTCTTGTTGTAGTAGGCTTCCATTCGTTGCTTGTATTTGGCTTCTTGGATTGCAGCTTGATCTCGTGCTTCCTCTAGGAGTTGTAAATTCAACATGGTCTCTTTTTGGTTTGTTTCGGGATCCATGTTGACGATTCGTTGGGTTACAACTCCTATCTCGGCGGGGATCACAGCCTCAGATCCAAATACCAAGCTGTAAGGTGTTTTCCGATGGCTTGTTTTTTCGGTTGTTCTTATTGCCCATAGAACGCTAGGCAATTCCTCAAGCTAGTTGCTTTCGTATCTTCCCAGTCTTGTCTTGATACCTTCTACTATGCTTCTATTTGTCCTTTCAACCTGACCGTTTGATTGCGGATAAGCCACTGAGCTAAAAACCTGATCGATTTTGTATTCCTTGCACCAAACCCTGAAAGGCTTCTCAGCAAATTGCCTTCCATTATCAGTGACAAGTACTCCTGGCAATCTATAACGGCAAATGATGTTCTCCCAAACAAAGTCAATGACCTGTTTTCCCGTGATCTTAGCAAGAGGTTTGACCTCGGGCCACTTGGTGAAATAATCTATTGCCACCAGCAAGAATTTTACTCCTCATTTGCTTGGGGGAAATGGACCAACAATGTCCATTCCCCATTTATGGAATGGCCATGCCGAGGTTATCGGGACTAAGTCATGCTTGGGACTTTTTGGGGTTGGTGCATGAATCTGGCAAGCATCACATTTCTTCAATTCTTCGGCTGTATCGCGATGCATTGAGGGCCAGAAATATCCAAGGTTCATGAGCTTTGCAACCACCGACCTAGCTCCAAAGTGAGCTCCGCATACACCTTCATGAATTTCTTTGATCAAATACTTACTTTGCTCGGGACCGACACATCTTAGCAAGGGAGCAAGGTAACCCTTTTTGTAAGGGGTTTCTCCTTGTAGTATGTATTGCCTTGCCTTGATTTCAACACTTTTAGCTTCTGCTTGATCATTGGGTAATTCATCATTTTTAAGGAACTTTTTGATGGATTTATCCAGTTTGGATCTTCCTCAGTGACTACATCTTGTACTTCCAATTCATCAATTGATGGGGTCTTTAACACTTCTACCAGCACTTTCTTGGTAAGGTGGGCAAACGTGAGGGATGCAAGCTTGCTTAGGGCATCAGCCTTTTTGTTTTGAGATCTGGGAATCTGTTTGATGTTGCATGCTTGGAAGGTACTCATCAGCTCCTTGGATTTTTCTTTGTATTTTTTCATGTTTGGCTCTTTAGCAATGTAGCTATCGTTTACTTGGCTCGAGACCAACAACGAATCTGTGAATACTTCAAGCTTTTCAACCTTCATTTCTTTAGCCAGCTTTAAGCCAGCTATTAGTGCCTCGTATTCAGCCTCGTTATTGGTGGTCTGAAAATCAAAACGGAGAGCATATGTGAATTCCAACCCTTCTGGGTTGATCAAAATTAGCCCAACCCCTGACCCTTCAACGCTTGAAGCCCCGTCGGTAAAAAGCTTCTAGGCTTCAGGGTTGGAAGGTTCAGTGGTGGTGGTGTTTACTTCAGTGATCGCTTGGTTTGGGACTTCCACAATGAAATCAGCCAAGACTTGGGCCTTGATAGCTTTTCTTGGGACATAGGTGATGTTATGTTCACCCAGTTCTATGGCCCATTTGGCTAATCGCCCCGAGTTTTCAGGTTTTTCAAGCACACTCTTAATAGGTTGGTCGGTGACCACTTGTATGGGGTGTGCTTGGAAATACCTTCGAAGCCTTTTAGCTGTTTGAACTAGGGCTAGGGAAAGTTTTTCAAGGGGAGGATATTTCGTTTCAGCTAATGTTAAAGTTTTGCTGAAAAAATAAACGGGTACCTGGGCCTTGTCTCGCTCAATGGTGAGGACTGCACTGATGGCCTCTTCAGCAACTGAAAGGTACACCGAAATTAATTCCCCTGTTTCAGGTGCCGCAATGTCTGGTAAGGAAGCTAGATGTCGCTTCATCTGGTTGAAAGCTTCTTCAGCTTCCTCAGTCCATTTGAAATCTTTCTTATCTGAGCAGTTCTTGAGCGTTTTGTAGAAGGGCAGAGATCTTTCAGCCAACTTTGAGGTAAAACGCTTCAAGGCTGCAAGCTTCATGTTTAAGCTTTCAACCTCTTTCTTGGTTTTTGGTGGTTTGGTTTCAAGGACAGCTTTCACTTTGTTTGGGTTAGCTTTGATGCTTTGTTTCCCAACAATGTGGCCCAAGAACTTTCCTTCCTCAAACCCAAATGAACATTTTTCCGGGTTGAGTTTCATGTTAACTTTTCTGAGATTGTTGAAAGTTTCTTGAATGTCGTCAAGCATTTGATACTCCGTCTTGCTTTTGATCACCAAGTCATCGACATACGCCTCCATGTTTTTACCAATTTGGCTTGCAAAGGCTTTGTCAACGAGTCGTTGGTAGGTTGCACCGGCATTTTTGAGGCCAAAAGGCATCTTTTGATAACAAAAGATTCCTTTGTCTGTGTGAAACACTGTTTTTTCCTCATCCTCTTCCTTCATGAGGATTTGGTGATAACCTTTGTATGCATCAAGAAAGCATTTGAACGAGTAACCGGTGAGGGAGTCAACCTTGAGATCAATTTCCGGTAGTGGATAGCAATCCTTAGGACAAGCCTTGTTAAGATCCTTGAAATCTATGCACATCCTCCAAGAGTTGTCGGGTTTCTTGACCATAACCGGGTTTGCAACCCATGATTGGTACTTGACTTCTCGGAGAATACCGGCCGACACAAGCTTTTCAACCTCTTGGCAGGCTGCCAGACTTCTCTCGGGTGCCAGGCTTCTTTTCTTTTGGACCACAGGCTTGACATCCGGTGGTATTCTTAACTCGTGCTCAGCAATGTTCCGAGGGATCCCTATCATATCTTCTGGACACCAAGCGAAGACATCGCTGTAATGTGTTAGCAGTTTTTCGAGATACGAAAGGGTCTCTTGAGAAAGGTTTGGATTGACCCTTATTCTTTGTTCAGGGTACTTAGGGTTTATGACCAACCTTTGCCTGTCTTCTTCACTGTTTGAGCTTTCACCCTCAACCATGTAAGCTTTTTGAGAGGGTTGAAGGGTTGCTATGCCCCTCTCGGTAGGAAATTTGACTGTGCCATGGCCAACAGACACGGCCATGTAGAATGCACACTGTCCTGGCCTACCGATGATCACATCATAATTCGAGGGAATGTTGATTACCACAAAGGTGAGTGGTTGAATTCTTTCCTTCTGGCCTTCACTGAAACGAACATCAAGTGTTAGTTGCCCTAAAGGCTTGAGGGGTATATCGGCGATACCTTTTATAGAGGTTCCAGAGGGTTGAAGCCTTGAACGTTCTTCATTACTCAAACGGTTGAAGAATTTCTCGAACATGATTTCAGTGGCTGCCCCAGTGTCTATGTATGCCCTACATGTTTGCAATGTTCCCACGGTAGCTTCTACCACAAGAGGGCTAGAGAGAGGGTCTTTCTCCGTTGGGGGGAAGCAGACACACTGAAGCTCCCAAGCTTCCAACCGCTGTCTTTTATGAGGAACCCTTCCATCAAAATCCACCATATTGACTTCCTTACCTTTTCCTTCAGCCATTTTGTCCCGGACTCCCTTTACCAAATGAGCGAGTTCTCCGGACTTAACAGCTTCTTCAATTCTTTTCTTGAGTTGGAAGCAATCATTGGTGTGGTGACCTTTTTCTTCATGAAACTCACAGTATTGTGTGGAGTTCTCATTTTTTCTGCTTTTGGGGAGAGGCCTAGGAGGCCGAAAGTTTTGCTTAACTTCTTCCGTTGCAAGGATTTCTTGAGGGGTCTTCGTGAGGGGTGTGAAACTTATGCCTTTCTCCCCGCTTGAAGGGTTCCGGCCTTCAGACCTTCGAGAGTCTGAACCCTTTGACCGCCTGTCATAGGAGTTGAAGTTTCCCCTTTTCCTAGCCGGGCTATTGCTTCGCCAGCCGGATCCCCTTTTTCTTTGTTCTTTAATGTCTACCGCCTCCTCTCCCCGGATGTGGGCTTCAGCCCTTTCGAGAGCTTCTTCCAAGGTCTTTGGCAGGGACTTGTTGAAGTCTCTTGTGAGATATTTAGAGGTGATGGCGTTCATGAAACCGGCCACTCTCATTTTCTCATCTGCCCCTACATAAGTCAGACCTTCCTTCTTGTATCGTTCAATGAACGCACGAAGACTTTCGTCATCACGTTGTTTTATCTGGAAGATTACTGTTGCGTCTTTAACATATCGCCCTTGTTGGGAGAAATTGGCCAGAAAACCCTTGCTAAGGTCGTCAAAGCTTCGAACGCTTTGAGCAGGTAAGTCGTTGAACCAGATTCTGGCTGATCCAACAAGGGTTTGCATGAACATTAGGCAACATTCAGCGTTTGACCATTTCTCTATCCTTGCTGCACCGGTGAAGATCTGAAGATGGTCCTCAGGATCTTCTGTCCCATCATACGTCCTGATGTGGGATGGCATCTTGATATTTGCTTGGAAATCATAATCGGCTATTTGCTTTGAAAAGCATGAAAGGTTACTTGGCTTATATGGTTTAGCCAAGTCTTCTTCGGTCCTTGCATCCACGTTATTGCCATTGCCGTTATTTCCCTGAGTGGCTAGCACCTGATTAATAAAGTGTTGCCACGGGAAGTTGGCCATCATCTGGGTCATCATATTGGGCATGAGGTTGAAGCCTTGAAGGCTTCCTGGTGCAACTGAGCAGTTTATTCCAAGGGGAGTGCTCATAACAGCACTTCGTGCCAAGGGGAGCACGGACAGAGCTTGCTCCCACGTGGTTGTTGTAGATGCCGGAAAGCTTGTTACTGGGGACTGTAGGAGCTTGTCAAGGGTCAGCTCATGTCCTAAAGGAGCACCACTAGTAATCGGTTGGGAAGAGAAGATGGGATGCACTGTAGGATTTGTCATTGTGGACAGATATGGTTGAGGGTTTGAAGGATTACTGGGACCAGCCTCATTTCTAGTTGTAAAAGGAAGGGGAGGCGGTCCAGGAGACAACGTTGGTTCTGGTTCGTCATAATCTAGGCGGATTCTCACCCCCTTTTCTCTTTCTCTATTCACATGCTGGTTGAGGAGAGACCTCAATTCCAGGAAATTGTTGGCAACCCCCTCGGGGGTAAGTTCAACACGCGCCGGGGTGTCAGAGACACCGACATTGGGAGAAGGAACTCCGGATCTGGACGAAGTTGGTGTGTTGAAGGTGAGGAACTCGGGTGTGCTCCCCGGAGTTGAGAAAGAAGTTGGTATAGCCACATGAGCTTGGCTGCTACCCGGGGTAGAGATGTTTGGGATCTGATTTACTTCACCCGGGGATCCACTTTCAGACATGGTGATTTTAAGGGAAGAGAGCTACACTACTAGGTCTTTTTGAGGAGAAATAGCGGCGTAGCCCCACGGTGGGCGCCAACTTGTTGATGCAACAAATAATAGACCAAGGATAGTAGCTGGGCTGGTTAGGCAAAAGGGTTGAAGGGTTCAACTTTGCCTAACGCAGGTCGTGGGGTCCCCCACGTTTGCAAGACGTGGAAGGAGGTTCACTAGTTTGTTCTTGTTATTTGCTGAAGATCCTTCTCTGAAAGGTGTTCAGATCCGGATGAAGGAGCAAATAGAATGTGTGTGTTGGATGTGAAAGGGAGTGACACGCATGAAGCAAGTACTCGATGTAAGTGACCAGAGATTTCAGGAATCAAGCTAGCCAGGAATGTCCCTTGAAGTAAATGAAGTGTCAATTTATAGGAGAAGACATCTCCCAAAGAAGAATGGTTTTGACTAGCGACCTTGCTTGCAGTGAGGGGCTTACCCTTTCGGGGGTTGAAGCCTTTTGACCCCTGGATAATAGCGTGTGCTCTTCAGACCTGCATTACTTTTGCGGCTGTGGGTTGGTGAAGCAATCTCTGGATGTGACTGGCTACTGTTTCCGCATTGCTTTTTCCCTCCTCACAGCTTTTTAACCATTGAACCATTTAACCCTTTGAGTGTTTACATATTTAGTCACTTTATTTAATCTTGGGCTACCCCCTTCATCAAATATAAAGATGAAAAATCAAGCCCCTAAGTGGAGCATCTAATACCAAAATCAAACCATCCTCCTAAATGTCGTTAACCTTAATCCTACGCCTCCAAGAACTCCTATCCTCGACCATGTCCTCAGGAAGGTGCAAGTCTATCAAATCTCATCTAATCCTCTCATCCCAAGTTAGTTTTGGTCTACCTCTACTCCTCCTTCCCTCCTAATGGTTTCCACGCTTCTAACTGTGGCCACTGCTGGTCTCCTCCTAATATGGCCAAACCATCTCAACCTCCCTCCCCTTATCTTGTCTGATATATTAGCAACCCCTAATCTTACCCTAAAAACATCATTTCTTATCTTGTCCAACATAGTGTGTCCACACATCCATCGCAACATCCCCATCTCTGCTACCTCTAGCTTACGCGCTTGTGTCTTCTTGATAGTCCAACACTCTGTTCCATATACCATAGTCGGTCTCACTGCCCCAATCACCTAATACCATAACCACACCAAACCATGAATTTTATAAACTAATACTATAAATAGTCCTCTATCCGTCGATAACATTAATAATTAAGACTGTCCGCAAATGGAAAAAAATCACTGACATCACCTGTGTTATAAAAAAAGCATAGATGTCTTCATCCATCTCTATCTCTCTCCAAATAGCCTCTCCCTATCTATGTCACTCATTGTTAGCAGGCTTCCAATCAACCTCTCCCTTTCTACATCAATCATCGTTAGCATTAGGGGTGTTCAAAACCGGATATCCGAAGTTTCGGATATCCGAAAGTCGGATATCCGAACATTTCGGATAGTAGATTTCACTATCCGAATCCGTATCCGAAGTTTCGGATATCCGACTTTCGGATATCCGAAACTTCGGATACGGATACGGATAGTGAAACCGGATATCCGAAATGCTAAAACAAAAAAAAAAATTCAAATAAAAATATGAACTTTGTTTTTCCAACATAATAAACAGATCTGATGTTCAAAAGACACAAACCAACACAATTCAAAGTTCTAAAATAACGCATAACAGATTAACATGTCCAAAATAACACATAACATTGTTTTAAAAGTCGAAATAAACACATAATCTTCCAAATCCACTCGTCCGATTCCAATCCATCCTTCGAACTTCCAAGGCACCGTATGAAACCTGCGCAAGAATATAATGCGAAACGGGTCAACAAATGTTTTTTTGCTTCAAATGTATTATACAAACAAATCTGTAACAAAACAGCTTATAAACTGATGTATATTATACAAACAAATCTGTTCAAAGTTGAAGTTTGATGTATATTATACAAACAAATCGTATAAAAACAACTTATAAACTGATGAACAAATCATATTATACACTATTGAAGGATTCAGCAGATAACAAAACAGCTTATAAACAGCTTTAAAACAGCTTATAAACAGCTTATAAACTGATGAACAAATCTGTAACAAAACATCTTATAAACTGATGTATATCTTCGATTTGAACCGTGAATCAGATTTGAACAAATCATAAACTTAAAATAAAGTATAAACCGCGTCGGGTGTGAGAGACCGAGTCTTCGACTTTCAGATTCGATCTTTGATATTCGACTTTCAGACTCGATCTTTAATATTTGATCAAATCATAAACTTAAAATAAAGATTTGATATGGAAACAAACCTTGAATCTTCGACTTTCAGATTCGATCTTTAATATTCGACTTCGTATTGATTCAGCAGATCATCTTCGATTCTGATTAGTGATGAGGATTGAGGGCGTCGGGTGTGAGTGAGAGACCGAGTAGCGGCTAGAGTGGAGAATGAATCGATTAGGGTTAGGTTATAATTTTTCAATGGTATTTATATATATTATAAAAATATATTAAAAAAATGTTTCGGATATCGGATATCCGAAATATCCGAAATTTCCTGAAATCAGTATCCGAATCCGAAAATTTCGGATATCCGAAATCGGATATCCGAAATTTTCGGATATCCGAATTTTCGGATAATTCGGATTCGGATTCGGATTCGGATGATTTTGAACACCCCTAGTTAGCATATGTTTATAGTCACAAATATCTACCATAAAAGTATAAAAGCTCCAAGGTCCAAAACACTAGCACGAGGGCATTTGGCATCCCATTAACATCCTCTAAGTTGCATTTAAATAATCAAATAGATATGACTAAAATAGTGCAAGTGAAGTTTTAAAACCTTTTTTCTTTATATTAAATAATTTTTTTGAACGGCCAACAAACTCAATCCGAGCACTCTCGGGGCACCCACTGGACAAACGGAGTACTCCGAGAGTAACCCGAGTCCACTTCCAATTCCGGGGAAAACCCGGTAACCCACCCGCCCATAGGCACGTTGGTGAAATTACCGGTAAAACCCGTTTGGCTCATGGATCCAACCCAGATTTCCCCAGTTCTCCTATCATTGCCCACCAGTGCCTCACTCTGCACCAAGTGAGAGTCGAACCTGCATCTCACAAGAGAAATGCAAGCCCTCCACCACTTGATCTAGGGATGATTGGTTTTATATTAAATAAATATAAACACGACTTTCAATCTATATCTATATAAATGAATGAATGAATTTCTTTATATTATTATATATAATAATAACAAGTTTACCATGAAGACCGTTCGAGTAATTAACTAAATTTTTATAAAGGTTACTTACGTATGGGTATTATGTTACATATATACATTTGCATTTTTTGTCCTTTTAGTATATACCAACTTACAGTTTATGTTTTAACATAAGGTAATTACAAAAAAAAAAAACATTCTTTATTTCAAAAGTTGCAACACATTTCATATTTTTCCACAAATTGACGTCATCATTGTCTATTAACATGGTGTGAAATGATCAAACTACCCTTAATAAAAAAAGAATAATAATATAAATAATAAATAAATAAATCTCTTGTCTAGTTCTCTCCCATAAATCATCAAAACGACTGGTTGAGTTTTTTTACGTCACTGTCTAACTAATCGAGATGTTTGTTGGTGATGTATAATAGCGGTCGTTTACCCGCGACGACGTGAAGAAACAATGGTGGTTTTGTACGCTATTGTTGTCAACCTAGAGCCATTTGGTGCGTCTGGCTAGAAAATCGAGAAGATGAGGCCATAAGATGAAAACGTTCATTAGTTTCGAGTCTCCATTATTACCATTGAAGATGCCTTTTACAAAGGTTATGGAGATGATGCTTTGCTCTGTACAGTTACATAGAGAGATAATAGGTGAATGGGGAAGAAGACAAATGGGGATGTGGTGCGTCTATTTATTATAGTTTTAGAAATAAATAATGGACTAATATCAACTATGAAGGTAATTTGGTTATTTCACACTCATTTAATAGAAAACGATAAAAAAAAGTTAGTAAAAAAGACTGAAAGTACAAGGTTCACAAATAAAAGACATCTTGGGTGATTAGAGAAGACAAATAACACAACGTACAATTTCATATATAATTAAAAAGCATAATTTTATAATTTACTCTAAAATTTTACTTTAAAAACTAA
Source organism: Helianthus tuberosus (assembly GCA_030545235.1). Taxonomy (NCBI): domain Eukaryota; kingdom Viridiplantae; phylum Streptophyta; class Magnoliopsida; order Asterales; family Asteraceae; genus Helianthus; species Helianthus tuberosus. Next base: position 59,934,565 of record CM060380.1, read on the forward strand.
GTGACATTCACTACAAGGGCTATTCGTTTACTTGTGAGTAAATAGCAAAATCCAAAAATGCAATTTCTCATACTTAGAAGGTGTAAATAGACTTACAATGAGAACCATTCGAGTAATTAACTCAAACTAGCAATAACACTCGCGCGCGTTGTGGCGCGTGTACATCGCAGACATCAAATAAATTAGTCCAAACGTTATGTGATACGTTAACCATATGAAAACACGCGTTTCGACATAGTCATTTAACTCAATGTAACCTATATAAACAATGTGATTGGATCAAAACATAAAGTCAATCAAATTTATAGTGTACAATCATAACGTACTACATGTGACCGTAGTTATACATACAAAATGTAACGGGTATAACGAAAAAGTTGACACATATAATCAAAAGAGATTAATAAGAGCGTTTAAAAAAAGGGAAAAAGACACCACAATTTGACTCCACTCCGATCAAAACAAAATTTACAAAACATTCATAAAATAATTATGAATTATATTTGAGCTGACTCGTTCTCCAAAAAAGTTTACGTCGAAACATATTCCAACTCGACTTTATACCGAAACGTACATAAAATGTCCACGAAAAAAATCATTTTTTAATGAAAACGTATTACAATTAACCTGAATCGTTTCCAGAAAAAGTTTACGTCGAAATGTAGAGCAAATCGAATTTATATTGACACGTACACAAAAATATGCACGTAAAAAAAGTTAGTTTTTTCTTAAGTAAAGGGGTATAGTGGTAAACTCGAAACAAATTATTAGTAATAAGTTAATAGGTTAAATACGTTCTTAAAATCGTGACAAGCAGCACTAATGCCACACCATTGACAACGGCCACCAACATTAGAAGAGCTCGTAAAAATAAAATAAAAAGATATAAAAATAACACCGAACGAAAAACAGACGTAAAATCGTTCAACCACGCACGCCCGTTGCGACGTGTTAATGCGAAGAAGTTAGCCATAAACGTTAAACGTTGAAAATAATAACTAAGTCGACGTAGGACCCGCGCGTTACGACGAACTTGTTAAACGAAGAAAAATAGACGTGTTATGACTAGTCTGTCAAACAGGAAAAAACAGACGAAAAACGGTTGAACCTCACACTCACGTTGCGGTGTGTTGACTCGCAAAATTTAGAACGAAACGTAAAACGAAAAACTTGCGAAACATGAAAAGTATGAGGTGACAAAAGTTAAAAATAAAAAGTGTGGGGGTTAAGTTGTAAAAGATGGGTTAGAGGGGTTAAATGCAAAAGATAGAGACATTTGGGTTAAAAATGAAAAATACAAAAACTTTTATGAAACACACCCAATGCATAAGTTACAACAATGGAAAGCAACAAAATGTTGCTAATTTATACTTTGTAAATAACCATATAATAATCTATAGATATTTGCTCCTTTTCTGTCACTCGATATTTTCATCAACTTTTTTATTAAGGGGGAGACTATTTGCACACTTGGTGTGTAGATAGTTAGTTAAAAAGGGTTTTTTTGTCCTATATGCACACCCTGCAGTGTCGAGCTGTGGTGAAAGCGCGACGTTTTGGTCCGGTCAACCAGACAAAGACTGACGGGTGTCTGACGGGTCTGTTGACCGGACCAAAATGCCGAGCTTTGGCCGCGTTTTGGTCCTGCCAACCAGACACCCGGTCAGTCTTTTGTCTGGTTAACAGGACCAAAACGCAGCCAAAGCTCGGCATTTTGATCTGGTCAACAGACCCATCAGACACCCGTCAGTCTTTTGTCTGGTTGACCGGACCAAAACGCCGCGCTTTGGCCACAACTCGACACTGCAGGATGTGCATATAGGACATAAAAACCCTTTTTGGTGTGCATATAGGCATTTGGGTGTGCCAATAGGTACACCCTTCAGTTAATAACATTTATTAGAAGAAATTCCCTCCTAAATTACGCGCCAAAAACATCATTATATAAACAAACGTAAAAACATAGCTTCCATAATCGTTTCAATCTATCCATTCTCTGCAAAAAAACATCCTTAACCAAAACGCTAACTTAAACAAAACGCCAAAAATGGCAACAATGGTTTCGTGGAGATACACTCTGGGGATCAGGCGATACGTCCTCCATTTTAACAACAGAAGGAGGGTGTATGTTAAGACTGTCAAGGCAATTCTAAAAATGGAAGAAGAGATAAAGAGGCAAACCTTATTCGATTGGCATCGCTCTAGACAACCCTTGCCATGAAACGCATATGCTTATGAAAGCATTAACCAGCAAATTTGGACCAATCAAACGAGATATGAAGCCAGACCCTGTCATGACATCATGGCATTTTGATGATGAAACAGACATGGTGACGGTTACGTAAGACATCGGAGAGGAGGAAGTCTACTGGCTAGAGAACATCATGACAAAGCAGCGACTGGGTTTCATGGGAGAATTGCATAACGCCAAATGTACCAACACAGAAATAGACTCAAAATTGGAGTTAATGCAAGACATGTTCAGGTGGAGGCTTCAGAATCTTCAGGAACAAGAAGCTGATGAAGGTGAATGGGATGACATGGATGAAGATCAAGATGAAGAATCCGAGGAGGAAGAAGATGACACAAGTGATGGATACTATTCAGATAAAGTACCTTCTGACGAAGGATTTTAATTTTTTTTCCTTTTTTTTTCTTCTATGTAATCTTTTTTTAAGATAATTAAATAATATATTTCTATCTTTATTAGCAAAATGCCAAAATTATACTAAAAATGGTTAACCCTAACAAAACGCCAAAAATAACAAAAAATAATTTTCCAGCTTAATATTTTATTTACTCCGTTATTGTATTTTGTCATGTTGGTCTGCATAAGGCCATTTAAAAAAAACGCCAAACTTAGAAGATGGGACGTCTATAACCTATAAAACTGATAAAAGCTGATCAACAAACTAAATACAAAAACAGTAACTGAAAAGACAGTTACTTTATTACTATCATTTATTACAATAAAAAAGTCCCGCCTAAACTACGCGCCAAAAAACTCCTATAAGAGAGGGGTCTATACACAATGAAATTAATCACATCCAGAAAAACACAAAAACGCCATATCCTCTAGAAACCACTCCCTTTAAAACGCCACAGATGTCAAAGCTTTCACTGAAACGGATCCTTTTTCTGAGGAGGTTAACTCAATAATATATTGTTGGATGAGATGAACAAATATTCAAGAAAAAGAGACTGATGACAGCGATATGCCAGCATGTGAGCTTTCTTCTTGATGATTGTAGGTATGGAAGAAAGGGTTCAACACAACTGAAAAATGCTATTTTGGACTCTATTATTACAAATAGCATCAAGCAAGAGTTGATCTTCAATGACATGCCACCAAACAAGAATATCACACCAAAAAATAGGATGCCACTAAGCAGCTTCTTCTGAAAAAGACGGGGTTTATGTAGGAAAGTTGGCATCTAGCTAAAGTATTCAAAAAAGGTTCAAAACACCAAAACAAATTCAAGAAAGATAGAGGCTGATGACAGTGAAGATTCGGAAGGGAAATTAGATTACCATTTTTTATTATTTTTGTTTTCATTTTATATTGTTTTGATATCAAGTTATATGTTGATTTGTTATCTAATTCTCTATAAATAAAATACATTATTATATAAAACGCCAAAAACTACAAACACCAAAACGATAGAAGTATGAAAACTGGGAGAATAGCTGCTGGCAAAACACCTTGTAAAGGGTATTAAACACCAAAAAATTCACTAAACGCCATAAAAAATTGGACTTATTGTAATCTTATGCAAATAATTGTGACTCGTAGTGAATTATATACAAAACCCAATAAACGCCAAAACAATTAACCAGAAAACGCTATAACGCCAAAAAATTACATATGTGACACAAAAAATTAATTCAACGCCAAAAAGTTTAAAAAATACAATTAACGCCAAAAAAAACTTAGACGCCATAAAATATTATACCGCATTGGGAAATAAAAACAAGAATGAAAATACAAAAAAGCCCCTCCGCCATTCTCTATGCCGCGGGACACGTGTTGGGCCAGGATGCGTTCTCATCATTATCACACTTTTAAGCGTTTTCTCCTGATCCCGTTTCTCTCTCTCTCTATATATATGTATATATAGGGTAAGGATTTAGAGAAAACGGGGGAAAATGTGAGAACGGTTATGGATCGTCCGATCAAAACAATCTATGGACTAGATTGGCGTGGTGGCGTTTTCGTAATAAATTTTATTACGTGGACGCGCTTCATTAAGGGTAAAAAGGTAAAACATCCTTTCTTACATAAAATGCCAAGTAAATACAAAATGCCAATTTTATCACTGTGTAGTTTTTTCTGTGTTTTTATTTAAGCTCTTAGGCTACAAAAACGCCATAAAATGTAAAACGCCATAATATATAAACGCCAAGCCTTACATCCGGATAAATGTTAATTGCATTTATTGTTATAAAATAATATCCCGCCTAAACTACAAAAAAAAATCCTATAAATAGAAACGTCTCACCCCCTTCCGTTTATCACACAAAAAAAAAAACACACACAAAAACAAAATGGTTCCTAAAGTACCACTCACTGTAAAACGCCAAAAGTTGAGAGAAATCAACGAGGGCAAACATCTTTTCTTTGATACTCAGTAATGTTCTGCATGAAGTTTCGCTGAATGGTTTGTTAGGTGAGGGGAGTAAGATTTTGCTCCATGAGATGGACAAATTTCAAGAAAGAGTGACTGATGACACCCATATGTCATTTTGTCTTCTTTGTTCTTGAAGAAGGATTGGATGAGGAGAAGAGACCTATCCCAGTGTAAACGCTACTTTGGCCTCGATGATTATAATGAAGATGATGGGCAGATAGCATCCACCCACACGGAGTCGATCTATGTCTCCAACATCCACAAACCCACTTCAACACACGAACAAAAAAAAAAAACCACGCCAAACCCAAAACGCTATTTATTTGTGACAGTTCTTGTAGTTTCAAAAGAAGAAAGAGACCGATGACACTGAAGATTTAGATCATAAATTGGTTCTATTTTTTTTATTTTCTTTTTCTATTGTTTGTTATGTAATTTTCAACTAAGAACAACAATACATTAATTCTGTAATGAAAAAATATAATAAAACGCCAACGGGCAAATGCTTGTGAAACGCCAACATGCCATAAAACACCCCAAAACTACAAAACTATAATAAAATTACTTTGGAAAACAAAATGCCATAACTACAGCCGTCAAGATGGGACGTGTTACACCGTAAAACAGATGAATCTAAAAACAAAACATAGTAACTGCAAAACAGTAAAATGAAATGACGGAAACATAAATACAAACATTTATTATATTAAAAAGCAAATACTTGGGGAATTGAATTTATTTATCTTTTTCAAAACACCATAATTACCTGTCACTGTGCGGGAAAAAAAAAGTCATTATAAAAGTAGACCATGAGAACACAACTCAAAACACACCAAAACATTGTCTAAACGCCACATATTTCCCAAAACGCCAAAAAAATTAAAAAAATTGGCTAAGGTTATTGCATGGAGGTTTGAAAGGTCGGAGAGACGATTCATCCTAAAGTTCTCTGATAGGAGAAGGGTGAAGGTAAGGACAATCAAAGCCATACTTGGTATGTCTGAAGGGGTTCAGAGGGATATTCTAGCCCTTGGGGTTCTAAGGGCCAACAATTGTGAAAGAACTCGAACAGTAATGAGAAGATTGGAGAGAAAATTTCAGGCAGAAGATGATGATGACGATGATGATAATATTAACGATAGTCCTCTAACAACAGTTAGCAGTTGGGTGGTGCATGAAGAAGCAGGAACGGTTGAAGTGATTTATCAACACGGGGTGAAATATTTATTGCCGATGGAGGACATGTTGAAGACAAAGAGGCTACATCTGCTTGAACAACTCTGTGATTTAGCACCTTCGAACGGTGCAAAGTCCAGGGTTGCAATGATATTCAAGTATATGCTGCGGCAAAGAAGAGACGAAATTATGGCGTTATACGCCAATCTAAAACTTGATGATGATAATTCTGAAGAAAGTGAGGAACAAAGCGATGGGTACAACTCTGATGTCATCCCATCCACAGAAGACTATTAGTTTATTTTAATTTTGTGTTACTATAATCTTATAAAATATTAATCAACGGTAATCAATTATTAACAAACGCTATGAACGCCAAAAAAGTGACCTGGGAAACGCCATAAGGCCAAAAAAATTAACTATGTGACACAAAAAGAATTAATTCAACGAGACATATAAAAAAAACAGTAAAATGCCAAGTAATTAATGAAGCTAGTTAACGCCAAAATTATCTTAGACGCCAAAACTGAAGCAGTATGTAGCGCACGAACTCGGGAAAAAAATAATATAGAAAAGACAAAAAAACCTCTCAGACCCTAAGTACATCTGCGTCACGTGTTCCATCAGGATGCATTCTCACCGTTCTCACACTTTAGTGCGTTTTCTCCAGAGCACTTACCTATATATATATATATACAGAGAGAGAGAGAGAGAAGAGAAAATAATAGAAGGGAGAGTTTAGAGAGAGTGTGTGTACAGATTTTTTTATTTATACATCTTTTTTACTTTTTACATAATTGTCCCTTCATATAATCTATTTACACAATAGTTCATAGGGAGTTGAATTAACTAGAATGCCCTCAAATGCAAGGTACATAACCATATTCTTATAAAACTTAAAGACAAATGTCGGTTCATTTTACAAGAAGGGTCCTTTTTTCACCTACAATGCAACCCTTTTACTTTTAAAAATTACACTTTTAACCCCTATACTATTATTTGATTATACAAACCCTCACATGTCTTTGGCATTTACAAAAATGGTCCTCCTTTTTACATCTACTATACAAGCCCTCAACTTTTAAATATTACATTCTTAACCCTACACTATACTTCATTTTACAACCCCACAATTTTTGAAAATTGCAATTTTTATCTAACCCAAACTAATCCCTACATAATCAATTAGTTTAATAAGAAAAATTAACATGGTTAGGGTCAAAGGACACAACTTGCAAGATTTTGAAACATAAAGTACAAATCCCGTTAATTTTGACACTAAAAAACACCGCCTGAAATTGGATATATAAATAAAGGACAAATCTTATATTTTCTCTTATATTAGTAATATTCATTAGTATACTACTTTAACTTTTATACTTTGTTAGATACTTATGTTAAGTATTTAACTTTGTTTTTATTTTGGTGATTATGTTTAATGCTTGAGTTTAAGAATGTTGATCATTATTTAACAAGTGAGTAAATTGCCATTTTAGTCTTTAGGGTTTGACCAAAACTGACACTATAGTCTAAATAGTTTTTTCTTGCTATTTTAGTCTAAATAGTTTTGTTTTCTACCATTTTAGTCCTTGACTTTTGTCACTTTTTGCCATTTTCATCGAACACCACCACCACCTCCCACCACCCACCCCATTACAACCTTCTATCATTGCCACCACTTGCCTGCACCGTCACCACCCACCCACTCCACCACCATCACCACCCACCATTTCCGCCACCCACGTCATCAACCAACACCACCGCCATCATTGTAAAACCAACAACCACCGCCATCATCTTCCTATAAACCGGCACAACACCATCCCCATACCATCGCACCTGCAAAAAAAAAGTGGTTTGACCAAAATTCACCTAGGTTAACTATTTTTTTTAATGGAGTTAGTGGGTTGGATGAAAATGACAAAAGACAAGGACTAAATGGCAGAAAACAAAACTATTTGGACTAAAATAGCAAGAAAAAAACTATTTGGACTAAAGTGGCAATTTTGATCAAACGCAGGGATTAAAATGACAATTTACTCTTTATAGATTTTTCAAAATGAATTTCATCCTTTAAGATCTTGTCTCTAAGGTTTTCATTCACCTCTTTAACATTAGCAAATGCTAGGATGCATTTGTTTGAACATAGGTTTTTGAAGACCTGAGGTGATACCTTAGCTGCAACCATCAAGGCATAGTTACAGACACTCTCACTTTCTTTGGATTTCTTCTCCTCTTCTTCAACAGTCCATGGGTCAGACAGTGGCTCTATCAGAGGTTCAGGTTTTTCTTTCAATAGTTGTTCACCAACAACAGCAGTAACCACTGCTTCAGCAATTGCATTCGTTGTTTCAACACTGGATCCCTCTCCTTCAGTTTCCAGCCCTTCTGGGATAGACTCTAATGCTGCAAAACAGAATTCATCACTACAAACATCATTCTTAGCATATAGAGCAAAGTTTTCATCAGCTAAATCTTCAGGAAAACTACTCCAATCAATAAAGCCTTGGGTGAAAAAGCTTTGCTGATCTGCTTGAGCAGATGTTTGGGTAGTTTGTTGAGGTGCAGCTTGTTGCACCTGAACCTGAGGAGCTGGGGCCTGGACATACTGTATCTGTGGAACAGGGGTTTGGACATAGTGCACAGGAATAGGTGTTACAGGGTGTGCATAATGAGCAGGGTTTACATGAGCAGCAGGAGCATATTGGGAATACTGCATAGTGTTTTGGTTATTTTGAGGTCTAGGACTAGGATGTGTGATGATTGGTCCATTATTTTGACTCCTACACTCTCTACCAAAATGACCTCGCCTATTACACTTGTAACATTTTATCTTTGATTTATCCAACCCTACTTTCAAGTTCCCATGTAACCCTGGAAAATTTCTCCCTGTTCTCTTATAAAACTTGCTGGTTCTAACACTCAGCAGTGCAAGTTGGTGCAAAATATCCATTTCCTCCAGATCAGTTGGATCAAAGTGCTGGAGATCATTGAGTTCAAAGGGCAAGTTATCTGAACTCTGGTTTTCACTACTAGCTGTGAAAGCATAGTTAGTTGAGTAAGAATCAGAGTTATTAAAAGCTCCACCAGTAGTTATGTCAATATAATGATCATAACTCTGCTCCTTACTACTACCAGAATCCTCTTGACCAAGAAGTGATGTGCTACCAAATATATAGTCATCAGCAACCTTCCCAGACTCTTGTAACTTCTTTTTCTGGTTCAACTCTCTCTCATAAGTGAGGAGTCTATCATGAAGTTGAGTCAGACTTAGTTCTTTGAACCCAACTGAATTTCTGGTTACAAAAGCAATTGTGTCCCATTTTTCAGGAAGTAACCTTAGAAACCTACTATTTAGAGTTGATTTTGTAAATTCAACATTAACAAGTTTCAATTCACAAATGAGACAACTAAAACGTTCAAATTGTTGTGTTAGTGATTCTCCTTTCACATGGCAGAATGTTTCACACTGTTGATTTAGAACTTCCCTGTTATTTTCTATCACCTCTTCTGTACCACCGAACTGTTCCTTTAAGGCATCCCACAACTCTTTGGCACTGTTACAGTGTAACAGTCCAACATAGATGTCATTAGGAAGAGCTGAGGCTACTATGCTAAAAGCCTTTGAATCTAGTTCAATGTTTTTAAAATCTTGTTCTGAATAGTTTTCAGGGCTTTTAGGCACAAAGCCTTTGGGATCCTCAGCACTAGGCACCTGTGGAACATGTGGTCCATAGATGACGGATTTCCAACAGCCAGTATATTGTTGTGCCAGGACTTGACCCATTCGACGTTGCCAGATATTGTACTCGGATCTGACAAGCATCGGTGGTTTGAAAAGAGTCCCGCTGTTGTGAGTGTCTTGTGATTGTGACGTCATTCTGGTTGATTTTCACAAAAGTTTTAGAATAATCAACTTTATACGTGATTACCTTTTTACTCTATTTTTATCAACTGATACGAACAATAAATTTGAGCTGAACTTTTACGTCAAATTGATGGTTAGATCAAATTTTGACTGTCCTAGCTCTGATACCAATTGTTAGGATCTGAGTTTCTTTAGATTGTGTTTGTTTGAATTAATTTATGTAAAATGAAATAACAAAGATGTAGTAGTTGCAGCGGAAATAACAATCAAACTTTGTAAACACAATCACGAAAGAAAAGTTTAAGCAAACATGTTTTCCATTGAATCGAATGATTGTATTTAATTACAATAATCAAAACAATTGCATGCATGCACAAGACTCCCCCTTAGCCTAAGCTCAATGATTTGTTCGTACAGAATGACTTGTGAAGAAAGAGCTGATGGAACAGTACAGGATACTGTTCTATTTATAGTACAACCCAAACCACTGAGCATCTCTGCTGACGTCACCATGAAAGTGACATCTAACCTCCTAACAAACTATAAACACTGTTCTATACAAACACTGATAACATAAACACTGATTACATTAAACTACTGATTCTTCATTCCACTGTTGTAGCCTAAGCACTGATGTTGAGCATCAATGCTTTCTTTATTGAGTCATCGGTTCTTTGAAGGAGCAGAGCTTTGGTCTTCAACAGTGCTTGGGACACATCAGTAGATTGAGCTTCATTCTTTTATTCTTCATGAGTCCTTTGGTTAACAGTTGTTGTGATGATCAGTGCTTGGAGTCTATCAGTTGCTAGATAACCACTATCAAGGGGAGAATCTTGTTCAAGCACTGCTTATGAAGATCAAATGTTCTAAACCAGTTTTGGCTTTCCTTATCATCTGTTCTTTCTGGGTTTGAAAGCATGGACCAACAATAGGGAAGACCAAATTGCGGAGATGAGCTACCTCATCCACGAGCTCGTGGACTCGACGAATAAGGAAGCTCACCTGCTGCTCAATTGTAAGGACTCGAGCAGCATAACCATCAACGGGTGCATGAATAGGTGGTGGTGGAAATGCTAGTGGTAATGGTGATACTGGTGGTGGTGAAGATGGTGGTGGTGGTGGTGGTGTAACTGGTAGTGGGTAGGCTGGCGAAGGTGGTCGACTAGCATCGGACTCTTTCTCCAGCTCATAGATTCTTCGGTAGAGGATCTCAACCTGAAGCTGGAGTGATAAGAGAAGATCATCTCTGTTATACCCAGAGTGGTGAGAAGGATGATATGGATCAGAGGATGGCATGACATGTGGAAGGGATGGTGGAAAAGATCGGGATGGCAGAAAACATAGGCTCATCTCAAGTGGTGGTACGTGTGGGTGTCCTGAGGGCTCTCCCTCATAGGTAGGGGGTGTATGTGGGAAGGCTGACGCAAAACGGATACGTCGTATCCAGCTAGAGTGGTCCACTGGGACGGGTGGTTGTGATAAGTTGTCGCTAGTGACATGAATGGGGGTACGAGGGGGTGTATCAGTAGGTGTGGAAACAAGAGTAGGTGCAGCTGACATGGCATCGTCGTCATCTGCAGGGTAAGCCTCTAGGCCTATGGATCGAAGTCTAGAAGAGGTCACTGACTCCCACGAGTCTGTGATGCGCGTTAGGTGTTATATATATTTATGTATATTTTCAGCCCTTTTTAACACTTTAGTCAAGTTTTAAATTTATAAAACACGATATTTTACTAACACTAAACACACATATGGGCAAGTGCACCCATCGTGAGCGTAGTATAGCGTTGGTAAGATACCGAGGTCGTCCAAGGACACAAGAGCTTTTAGTACCGGTTTATCCTCAACGTCTAATCAAATCAAAAATTTAGAAAAAGGTTTTTTAAACAAGAAAATAAAACTAACTAAAAATGTTGAAAATAAAAATAAAATAAAACAGATAGACAAGATGAATCACTTGGATCCGACTCGCCTTTAGTGTAACCTTTGATGTTTTCCGCACTTTTGCACTTTTTAAGAGATTATCTTATTTATAGTAGTAGGCCCCTCTTTTTAAGGTGACGTTACCCTCAACCCAGTAGTTTGAGTCAGCAAGGATACAATCCTAAAGGGTTGGATTATTGAAAGATAATTAATTAAGTTATTAATGCGTAATGTGGTAGGCCCCTCTTTTGAAGGTGACGTTACCCTCGGCTAAGTGGTTTGAGTCAGCAAGGATACAATCCCAAGTAGCCGGGTTAATATATTAATAGTAGTTTATATATGAGGGGATCAAGACATTCGCACCCCCGCCATCCAATACCAGTGGGTATTAAAAGAGGTCCTAGTAAGCTTGACCCAGGTCCTTGTAGGATCTATACACTGAACAAGGCAAGAACCTTACCAAACCATTCCCTTAACCCCCGACCAGGTAGCCAACATATCTCCATATAGACCGTGGAGATATGAATGGTGTAAATCTTTTATTTTATATAGACAGTAAAATAACGCAAAGACACCACAGACAAATGATAAGGAAGTTTCACCTTCAACATAAGAAACTAGTTATTAAAGCCATTAATACAAAACCAAATAAAAAGTGCGAAAAGATTAAAAAACAAAAGTATTACACTAAATGCTTGTCTTCACCAAGTGATGTAAGAGACTTAGGTAAACATGGCCTTTGATTGTCAAGAACTCTTACTATCAATCTTGGATCCCGAGACTACTACACACACTCTATGATGGATGATGGATGATGGTGGTGGATGTGGGTGTTGTGATGGTGGTGGAGTGTAGGTGAAGTGGGAGAGAGGTGGTTTGTCAAGGGATACCTTTGAAGTGAACCAAGCACTCCTATTTATAGCATGTACAGAATCCCAGACACGGCCCCGTGTCCATTGGGCCAGTCCCCGTGTCCACCCATCTTCTCTATCTTCATTTAATGCAGTTTGTCTGTATTAGTTGGCCACGCCCCCGTGTCTGCTGGGCACGGCCCCGTGTGCAGAAGCGTATCTGTACTATCAAGATTTGCTTAGATTCTACGAATCTTAGCGTTGACCACGGCCCCGTGTCCACTGGACACGCCCCCGTGTTGGGAAATAGAAGCTTCTACAACTTTTTCCTTTCTGCAGACACTTGGGCACGCCCCCGTGTCAGCTGGGCACGAGGCGTGTTCAGCCTTCTGTTGTCTTGTTTTTGCTTGGGAAGATGTTGTCGAGGGGTCGGGCATGCCACGTTTATTCCTTTTCTTGTATTATTGTTAGATTTGGCTGTATTTTTGCTTCTTTTGTTCATTTAAACTCATCTAACCCTGAAAATACAAAAGGAAGACAAAAGCACACTTTTTCCAACATTAGTACTAAAAAGGGTTAGTTTTATGCCTCATTTGATGTAATTTATATGTTGCATTTTACACACATCAAATATGTAACAACCCAGATCAAAAGTCCTATTTCTTAATTTTTTTTTTACCCAATAGGAAACCCTAATTGAGACCCCCAAGTAATCCTGCATAACCCCTAAAATTTTCAGAACAATCGGAATCAGGATCAGGGCCCCTAAAACTCAGGGGGGTATTTCCTAGTCGGTATTATCTAAACAGTTTTACGTGTAAAACGAATTTGAATGATCGGTTAACTTAGCCAAGCTACTGAGACACGGGGCTACCATGTGGTAGGGTGGTGCCCCTCGCGCCACGCGACGGCCCCTCGCGCCACGCGAGGGAGCCGGTTTTTCAGTATAAATAGTAGGTTGTGGCACTTAGATTTCTGCGTTGGTTCGACGTTAAAATTCTCTTTATACTTCGAGATATCGTCTGTTTACTATAAAAACACACACAATCACGAAATGCTGCTGCGACAACAGGGTAATAACTCAATCGCTACTACGATTCAATGTCCGATCGATTGAAACTATCCAATAAATGTTTAAGTGCTGCTCAAATTAGGGTTATACTTTGTCATTCGTCGGGAATTCGATGGATGTTTAAGAATCGCACTTTATCATTCGTTGTGAGGGTTTTAATCTCGTGAGTTATCGTAAATGCTGTATTAGTTACTGACCTAGTTCGTATGCATTGTTATTTGAATTAGGTTAACCGGCTTATCAGTAGGCTAAACACTGCCCGTTAAATCTGCAATGTGAGTCATTCTCTTTTTATCAAACATTGTTTTACAATACTCCAACATTTTCAAAAGTTATAATTACAGGGATTAAGTCGTGGTTATCTTGAATCACTGGCTAGTGGGGTATTGTGCACATTACTAATTTCTCACGGTTAGGCTAATAGATCCTAACAGTGATTATCGTCACTACTTGGGTGAAAGGACCCAATAGTGGCATGACCATCATCACCAGGAGGTGACACGACGCCAGATAAAAATAAGATAGAAGCCATTGTAATCGCTCTTATGCTGTAATTTATAACTATGTGTCATTTTATCAAAATGAATGATTCACCAGTATTTCCCCGCTGACAAAATATTTTTAAAACATGTTTCAGGTAACTACTGTGAACCAAGGAACAGTGCTACGGAGCACTAATAAAGCTTGAAGTAGTGGCTCAGTTAAACAAATAAACATGTTTTGTAAAACAGGGAATTTCCTATAAAAATTCCTCTATTGTAAAGTACGGGGTTTATCCCGAATTATGAAATAAAATAATCGGGCATTTCAAGTTTTAAAAAGATCCTGCTAAAATCTTCCGCTGTCAAAATCAAATAATAAATACCACGGGTTTCTGTCCCGCGGCTCCTGGACCGGGTCAAACTGGGACGAGGGGCCGTGACAGGAAAATGTGGTATCAGAGCCACTGATTTAAGCCAATTAAGTATTTAGAAATACTTAATTTTACTGATTGCCATTCTGTGATTATGTGTTTTTGTTATTTGACTAATTGTTTACAGTATGGGTAAGCAAAGACTTTCGGACATCTATCGTCAATTAGGTAGTTCACCAAAAGAAAAGGGAACTTCATACTCAGCCAATACTGAGGAAGGAATATTTGTTCATAAGGCACAGTTTGAGAAACCATTTTCCTCTAAGAAAAGAAGTCGGATTATTAGAAAAAGTCAATAAAAATAAGAAGTCACAACCAAAAGGAGTGGTGGTTAATAGGGAGACTCAGGAAATAGGCAATAACCCACCATGGGAAGACGAATTAGATGTAAAATGGGCAGATCTTTATATGTTAGCCACTACAGCAGTAAATGCTAACTTTTAAATACCCTAACCCAGTACTAGCACCCATATCACCTACAAGCCAGAAACTTTAAAGAAATGTTGCCCTTTAGATAAACAACTTAGTAAAAGAAAATAAAATAAATTATGAATATGCAACCCCTAGTATGTTTTGAATTTTAGTTGCACTTTGTATTAGACAAATATATAAAAGCCGTAGTATGTGCAATAATATTTGAATAGTTATATTAAATATTCGTCCGTGAAATTTTTAACTTAGCATTTGGTGTACATTTTGCATATATGCTAAACAACATGAATGAGTTATCTGAAGCTCTTCAGAATCTCAATCTCTATCCTGTGAAAATGGAAGTTTCCAGAGACTTTACTGGTTACTTGCCCAATATTGAGGAACCTATGGAATTTCAAGCTCCACCTCCGGAGAAATCAAAGCCTAAGAAAAGAAGAAGATTTGTGGGTTGAAGGCGTGTGCGAAGAAGGAAACCAGCGACTAGGAGAGTTCCCAAGATAGAGAATACCATGGATAAAGGAAAAGGGATCGAGATTATGGAAAGTTTTAGGCAAGCAGGAATAGAAATTGGGGAAAATTCTAAGCAAGCAGGAATAGAAGTTGGGGAAAGTTCTAGGCAAGTTGAGGAATTGCCACTGCAGGAGGAACTAGATTGCATACTGGCAAGTTGTGATATCCTTAGGCCTATCAGTGAAAACCTCTTCCCTTATCTTGCTGAAACCCAACTTCCAATAAACTTGGAACCGACTATTCCAGATCCCCTTGTCAGCACCCAACCTCTAGGAGAAATGGACGAATGGTGGACCAACGACTGGCAGTTTCAGAACCTCCTAAATAATCCTTATACCTTTTTCCCTCAGTTCGACCCAGAACCCGTACCAAACCCACCAATGAACAATGAAAACTTAGCTGAACTCCGCCATTTTGGCGAGGAACTGATAGATGCAGGGAATAGGATCTGGGAGGTAGGAAAACAGATCTCCTGGAAGTACGACGAGAGGGAACGTCGTTTCTGATGTGCTAGCTAACGAGGGATAGTGTGGGTGTGAAGCTGTGGTTGTATAATAATAATAATAATAATAATAATAATAATAATAATAAGAATAATAAGAATAATAATAAAAATATAAGTCTGTAAAATAACTTAAAAATAAAACTTTTGTAAGATAATCAGTGTGTATGGATGCATAATACGATATATATAAAAAAATGGAAGTCGAGAAATCGACAATTTTGGCTATACGTGTGTTGTGAAATTTGATGGAACACGCTAGTAATGAACCAGTTAACGAAGTTAACCAACCTGAGCAACACCAGGAAGATCAATTTCTGAATAGGCAAGATATCAAGAATATCGTTGCTCAAGGAATAGCCAATGCTATTCCAACAATCCTGGCTGCTACTCGAAACCCAGTTGAACCTCAACAAATTATTCCTAGCAAACGTACTCATGAAGATAACTTCAGTAATAGCGTAAACGGAGGTGGTAATCATACTAACAACAATAATGATATACTGCAAGCCCCAAATCTCAAAAGAAGGAAAGCTGCAATGCCTGGTTGCACTTACAAGGAATTCCTTGCCTGTAAACCTGTTGAGTTCGCAGGCAATGAGGGGGCGATTGCGGCGCTGCGTTGGTTGGAGAAAACCGAGGCAGTCATTAAAATAAGTAAATGTGCCGAGGAAGACAAGGTCATGTACGCGTCGAATCTTTTTAAAGAAGGGGCGCTAGAATGGTGGAATACGGTCCTTCAAGCCAAGGGAAGCGATGTGGCCTATGCCATGAGTTGGGAAGAATTTAAGCGGCTAGTGGAAAGAAAATTCTGTCCCGAATACGAAAAGGAACAAATGGCGAACAAATTCCTGAACCACCGAATGGTGGGTGTAGACTGTTGAGGGTATACTTCGACATTCTTCGAGTATGCTAGAGTAGTACCTACCCTGGCTTCGCCAGAACCGGTATTTATTTCCCTCTATATTTGGGGATTGATTGGTGAAATCCGTGATATCGTTAAAGCTGCGAGACCTCGCACAATTGACGATGCAGTGGAATTAGCCAACACCCTGACTGACGGACTGGTACGCACAAGAGAAGAGAAACGGAAGAAAGAAGCGGCCCAAAA
Organism: Helianthus tuberosus; assembly: GCA_030545235.1. Classification (NCBI taxonomy): domain Eukaryota; kingdom Viridiplantae; phylum Streptophyta; class Magnoliopsida; order Asterales; family Asteraceae; genus Helianthus; species Helianthus tuberosus. The sequence continues at coordinate 59,951,551 of CM060380.1, forward strand.
GATTACCCAAGGATTTCGTGTGGGTAACAATGGTAATTTCAAGAAAAGGGGAACTGGGCAAACTTCCACCGTTCCAGTTTGCAATACCTATAAAAGAAAGAATTTTGGAAGATGCAAAGGGTATTGCAATTTCTGCAAAATTCCATGGTATCAAGAGGAAGATTGCAGGAAGAAAAAAGCAACGGTCTGCTATAACTGTGGAGAAGATGGACATTTTGGACCAGACTGCCCAAAATTAGTCAAACCAGCTGACAATAAAACCAAACCTGCCGAAGGAACTACCAAGAAAAACGCAAGAGCCTTCCAGTTAACTACTCAGGAAGCCGAACTAATCCCTGACGTGATAGCTGGTACGTTCCTAGTTCACAACGTTTATGCAAAAGTATTATTTGACTCTGGTGCAAACCAAAGTTTTATAAATACTTCATTCTGCCAAGCTCTTAATTTACCCTTAACCAACCTTAGGCAGATTTTTACAGTCGAAACGGCAGATGAGAATTCTGTTAACATAGATAAGGTTTTGCGAGAAGGAAAGATAGAACTCTTAGGCCATAAATTTTCTGCAAACCTGTTACCTATGAATTTAGCTGGATTCGATGTTGTGTTGGGAATGGATTGGTTAGTATCCAACCATGCTCGAATTCTTTGTGATAAAAATTCTATAGAAATTCATACACCTACAGGAGAATTAGTGGTGATTACAGGAGATAAGCCACGAAAGCCACTGAAATTCATTTCAGAAATGAAGTTGGCCAGTTATTCAAGAAAACAAGAAGTAGTGTACATGATTTCAGTAATCAGTAACACGAAGGGTAAGGAACTTAAAGAAATTCCTGTAGTAGCCGAATACCCAGACATATTCCCAGAAGAACTCCAGGGATTACCACCCGATAGGGAGGTAGAATTTAGGATTCATCTAATTTCTGGAACTACACTGATAGCCAAAGCACCTTATCGGTTAGCACCCACTGAGATGTTAGAACTGAAAAAGCAGTTAGATGAAATACTAAACAAAGGATTTATACAACCTAGTTCATCCCCGTCGGGAGCACCAGTGTTGTTTGTGAAAAAGAAAGATGGGTCGATGCGAATGTGTATCGATTATAGGGAACTGAATAAGGTTACAATTAAGAATCGATATCCATTACCTAGGATTGATGATCTTTTTGATCAACTTCAAGGAGCTAGATACTTTTCTAAGATCGACTTACGCTCCGGATACCATCAGTTGAAAGTACAAGAAGAAGACATACCTAAAACTGCTTTTAGAACTAGGTATGGTCATTACGAGTTTACAGTCATGCCCTTCGGACTAACGAATGCACCTGCAGCATTCATGGACATGCTGAATAGGATCTGTAAATCGTACTTGGATAAATTTGTAATTATCTTCATCGACGATATACTTATTTATTCCAAAAGTCAGGACGAGCATTGTCAACACTTGCATGCACTCTTAACTTTGTTAAGAAAAGAAAAGCTTTATGCCAAATTCTCGAAGTGAGAATTTTGGCTACAGGAGGTGCAATTTTTAGGTCACATGGTGAATCATGAAGGTATTCATTTAGATCCTGCTAAAATAGAAGCGATCACCAAATGGAAGGTTCCGCAATCAGCTATGGAAATTAGAAGCTTTTTAGGGTTAGCCGGATACTATAGGCGCTTTATTAAGGATTTTTCCAAGATAGCTGTACCGCTAACTAAGCTAACCTGTAAAGCAGTTAAGTTTGAATGGGGACCCAGACAAGAAGAAGCCTTTAAGGTTTTAAAGCAAAAGTTAACACACGCCCCAATTCTAGCCTTACCACAGGGAACAGAAGATTTTGAAGTTTACTGCGATGCTTCTAAGCTAGGATTAGGATGTGTGCTAATGCAACGCAAGAAAGTAATTGCATATGCTTCAAGGCAATTGAAAAAGCATGAGGAGAATTATACGACGCATGACTTAGAGTTAGGAGCCATAATTTTTGCCCTTAAGATTTGGAGACATTACCTGTACGGAAGTAAGTTTACTGTCTATACAGATCACAAGAGCTTAAGATACATATTTGAGCAAAAAGAATTGAATATGAGGCAAAGAATATGGATGGAAATCCTAAGTGACTACGACTGTGATATTCAGTATCACGATGGAAAGGAAAACGTAGTTGCAGATGCCTTAAGTCGTAAGTATCATGAGAAACAAAAGCGAGTTCATGCTCTTAGATTAAGTTTACAATTAGACTTAATGGAACAACTGAAGAATATTCAGGAAACAGCAATCAAGGATGATGCTGAAGGAATGAAAGGACGGATAAAAGAATTAGAGCAAGGAGCTGATGGAATTTGGAGATTCCACAAAAGAAGGATTTGGACCTAAGCAAGGAGAATTAAGAGATAAGATTTTAGATGAAGCCCATAAATCTTGGTATACAATGCATCCTAGTAACAATAAAATGTACGAAGACTTAAGAAATAACTTCTGGTGGATAGGAATGAAAAAGGACATAGCTAGATATGTTTCTAAGTGTCTTACTTGTTCACAAGTTAAGGCAGAACACTAGAAACCCTCAGGTCTACTACAACAACTAGAAATGCCTGTATGGAAATGGGAACTCATAACAATGGACTTTGTTACTAAGTTACCCAAAACCAGAAAAGGTAATGATGCGATTTGGGTAATTGTGGATCGATTAACCAAATCAGCTCATTTTCTGCCCATGAAAGAAACCTTTAGCATGGAAAGGTTGGCAAAGTGTATGTAGATGAAGTAGTATCCTTACATGGAGTTCCACTCTCCATTGTATCGGATAGGGATAGTCGTTTCACTTCCCATTTCTGGGCAAGTTTCCAAGAAGCAATGGGAACCCGACTAAATTTAAGTACAACATATCATCCTCAAACAGACGGGCAAAGTGTAAGAACGATACAAACCTTGGAAGACATGCTCCGAGCATGTGTGATAGATTTTGGTGGAAACTAGGACGACCACCTACCATTAATCGAATTCTCTTATAATAATAGTTATCATGCAAGCATTGAAGCTGCCCCGTTCGAAGCATTGTATGGACGAAAATGCAGAACTCCAGTTTGTTGGGCAGAAATAGGAGAAAGTCAACTATGAGGTCCCAAAATCGTACAAGAAACCACTGATAAGATAACACAAGTCAAGGAAAGATTGAAAACGGCTCGATATCGCCAGAAGAGTTATGCCGATAATCGACGCAATCCACTGGAATTTCAGGTCGGAGATAAGGTACTCTTAAAAGTTTCTCCTTGGAAAGGAGTAGTTCGGTTCGGTAAGAAAGGAAAGTTAAGTCCAAGGTACATAGGACCTTTCCCAATAATACAGCAAATAGGACCAGTTGCCTATCGTTTACAACTACCAGAAGAGCTTGCTGGAATACATGATGTGTTTCATGTATCCAATCTCAATAATACTGCAAATAGGACCAGTTGCCTATCGCGCCACGCGAGGGAGCCGGTTTTTCAGTATAAATAGTAGGCTGTGGCACTTAGATTTCTGCGTTGGTTCGACGTTAAAATTCGCTTTATACTTCGAGATATCGTCTGTTTACTATAAAAACACACACAATCACGAAACGCTGCTGCGACAACAGGGTAATAACTCAATCGCTACTACGATTCAATGTCCGATCCATTGAAACTATCCAATGAATGTTTAAGTGCTGCTCAAATTAGGGTTATACTTTGTCATTCGTCGTGAATTCGATGGATGTTTAAGTATCGCACTTTATCATTCGTTGTGAGGGTTTTAATCTCGTGAGTTATCGTAAATGTTGTATTAGTTACTGACCTAGTTCGTATGCATTGTTATTTGAATTAGGTTAACCGGCTTATCAGTAGGCTAAACACTGCCCGTTAAATCTGCAATGTGAGTCATTCTCTTTTTATCAAACATTGTTTTACAATACTCCAACATTTTCAAAAGTTATAATTACAGGGATTAAGTCGTGGTTATCTTGAATCACTGGCTAGTGGGGTATTGTGCACATTACTAATTTCTCACGGTTAGGCTAATAAATCCTAACAGTGATAATCGCCACTACTTGGGTGAAAGGACCCAATAGTGGCATGACCATCGTCACCAGGAGGTGACACGACACCAGATAAAAATAAGATAGAAGCCATTGTAATCGCTCTTATGCTGTAATTTATAACTATGTGTCATTTTATCAAAATGAATGATTCACCAGTATTTCCCCGCTGACAAAATATTTTTAAAACATGTTTCAGGTAACTACTGTGAACCAAGGAACAGTGCTACAGAGCACTAATAAAGCTTGAAGTAGTGGCTCAGTTAAACAAATAAACATGTTTTGTAAAACAGGGAATTTCCTAGAAAAATTCCTCTATTGTAAAGTACGGGGTTTGTCCCGAATTATGAAATAAAATAATCGGGCATTTCAAGTTTTAAAAAGACCCTGCTAAAATCTTCCGCTGTCAAACTCAAATAATAAATACCACGGGTTTCTGTCCCGCGGCTCCTGGACCGGGTCAAACCGGGACGAGGGGCCGTGACAAAATACCCCCACACTTGAATCTTTGCTTGTCCTCAAGCAAAACTCCTTATTTTGTGGCTTACACACCCAACTGGAATGGGTAGAAGAGAAGGTTTTGGGCTTGTCTTAAGTGTCGGGATTCCAAGATCTTTATTAGGTTTTATTTTTATGTTAGTTACAATCCTATTCGTTATGATTTATTTAGAACATTATATAAGAGAAATTACTTATTTGGGCATAACATGCCTTTTTAAAATTCCATTTATATATAAGTTCACATACCTCACGGGGGATCAATCAACACTCGGCCGAAGATGTATTTTTGTGAAACACTCGAGAGCGGCATGGAACTTACTTCTACCATATGCTAGCCAAGCAATCAATCCTCCTCCTTTTTAACTATAAACCTTTGTAAATATCAAGAGGACTTTGGGGAAGGGTTAGGCTTGGGTTAAAGGTAGGTGGTTTTGGGTTAGTGGTTAGTAGAAAAGGGCGAAAGGCGTAAAAAGCGTCGGTTTTCGTAAACTATTTTGTTTTTGTGACTTTTATTTTAATGAAGTATTTTTCAAACAAAGTTATTTTTGATGAATTTGCTTGTTTATTGTAAACTTCATCAATTTTTTTGTTATAAGGAAGTCACAAGAAAACCGAGCTTTGTACTAAAATAAAGGGGTTTAAAATGAAAAAAAGGGTTTTGGTGTGTAAAGGGTGTTTGTTTTGGGTTTAGAAATGAAAAGGTTTAGGCTCAAAGGGGTTAACTAGGGGGATTTTGGGTAGGTGGTAAAAAAAATAATGGTGCTGAAATTAAAAGGGTTAGTCCTAATGCCTCCGTCATTTACTTACTCGGGTTTAAGTTGGTAAGGACCGGGAATGTATCGTCATGGCAAGTTCTAGAGTCGTAAGAAACCAAGCGGCTATTCACACAAGAAATAAAAAATGAGCATTTAGTTTAAAGATGTGTATTTGTATGCTCAATAAAGGCTCAAAACTCACTTTTTGTGGGAATGGATTTTTAAATGTGATCAAGTATATATAATCAAATTTTAACTAGATTTGTCATGCCGTTTCATAATTTTCTTATGTTGGTTATTTTTATCACGACGCTATCGGTTGTAAATTTATAAAAATATAACGTTTTTAGAACTTGTTATTCCCAATTTAAACCAAGACAAGTAAACAAAAACGAACAGTTTTTGAAAAAAAATTGGGGTGTTTTGCGGTTCCAATAGAGTTTTGTTTAAGGCTTGTAATTAGGACTTGCAAAATTCAAGGTTTTAGCATCCCCCCACACTTAAATTACACATTGTCCTCAATGTGTCCCAAAAATAAGTTTTTAGGTTGTGTAAAAAGGTCTGTTTAACAAAAATTTATGTTACTGGGCATCTGGACACGGCCCCGTGTCGAATGAACACGTCCCCGTGTACAGATTGCCAGTAACAAGAACATACAGAAGATGGACACGGGGGCGTGTTGGGTGAACACGACCCCGTGTTGGATAAAGGTCTGCAACATTTTGACAAACAGCAGGTCTGGGCCATGGGAACGGGGGCGTGTCGGCTGAGCACGACCCCGTGTGGACAAAATGTAAACCTGTAAAACAGGTTTCTGCCTTCGGCTTTGCTGTCACGGCTTTAGTGGCACTAATGTTTAGTGCTCTAAGCCTCGTCTGTACCCGTTTAACTAATAAATACCACACCAAACAATAACAATCATCCTAATTTACCAAAGTTTCATCATCCATGTCACAAGTTAAAAAGAAAAAGAAATACAGAAATTAAAAAGTGTTAAAGGAAGTAAATTGTTCAATAAATGGCACGCATGCCATGAAATTGTTTATGAGAAAAAGGGTTAACCTGTGAGACCTCCAACCGTGTGCTGCTACCTCCAACTCATCCCACTCAATCCATGTCCTTGTCCTCGTCCTCATCATCATCATCATCCCCTCCGTGGACTGCCATATACTCCCGGATGTTTCCAATGTCATCCTTCATGTCGGAGATGTTTCTCTCTATTGCTCCGACCCGGGCGTATGTGTTGCTGGCCATGTTGTAGGTGTTCCTGGTGCACATAAGGTTTTTCTGCAATAAGTCATGTAAGCTTTGAAAGTTAGGAAAACCGCCTCCTTGAGAGGAGGATTTACCCGGATCACCCAGGTGCTGGTAGTGGTACTGAGGAGGAGGACGGATGTGTGGAGTGTGTAAGACGAGTGCTTCTTGCGGGTTCCATGCATGCCCTCGAACTGTTTGAAAACTGACCATCCCGTCATCTGCTTCATAAATCAAGTTCATGGAGCGGAATACGACCATGTCTACTTTCCCCGACCACGGTCCCTTGCGAAAGGACCTCGGCATCTGCACAAAGTGTTTGAAGAGGAGGTATATCCACCCTCCAAAGAAGATAGGAGTCGAGGGAGTAGGAAGCTGGTTCAAGTGCATGTTATGGAGTAGCAGGTGTGGAACATCAAGGTTGATACGGTTGTGGATGCAATAGAGGACTAGCATATCTCGTAACCCTACAGCACCGCTGTTGACGTGCCTCTAGCTAAGAGAGTAGGTGAGAACCCTGTGGATGTAGCGGTAAAGAGGGTCTCTCAACTGGGTGCTCTTAGTTCGGCTCGGGTTGTAGTTGCCCTCTCCGATTTGAGCCCAAGCAGCTTGGCGTTGATCTTCATGAAGCTCGTGGAGACCGCCGGTGTTCTCTTCATCCCCAGCATCCTCTTCCGAGTAAAACCCCACCAGAGCCCCAAATTGAGCGATTGAGATCATGTACGTGGTCCCTCCACAACGGAACTCTACCCCTTCATTGTCAAACGGATCAGCTCTTGTCTTGAAGACGAACGTGCTGTAAAATTCCATGTTGTATTCATGCACGGAGTGAATCTGAGTGCAAAGGGCAGCTCGTAGTGGGCCGGTGACAATGTTGTTGAATCGGTCTATTTGGTTCACTGTCTCAAGAGTGTCCATGCACACTTGTCTGGGATTCTCTTCGGGCCTAGTTCTTAACATATCATAACATGCTGTAAAACCCGACTTAATAAATCAAGATTTTAATAATAAAATACACATTTTAATGCTAAATGTGACTTTACAAAAACTTTTCATACTAACATTCCCACATGTTTACAACATTTCAAAAAAATATACAACTTAATGTAATTGAATTCGTCGTTTAAAAGATACGACGAAACGCCGCGCGGAAGCTTGTATTTTACCGTGTTCGGTTTCTCATCGAGCTTGATCTTCATCCGGACACTCTTGGCAATCACCTATGATCAAAACCAACTTAAAAGTTAGTTTTGATAGTTAAATAATAAGTTTAAACAAGTTCGATGGGTCAAACAACAAAAAAAATAAAGTTTTTCCGGAACTAGGGGGCGTCGCGTGACGCCTAGGGGCTACGCGTGACGCCTAGCCCTCTTTTTCACAGAATGTTGCTTAAACAGTTGCTGTACATACCCAGCATGACCCGATTTCACGGAAACGAGCATAACTCTCTCGTTTTTAATCCGTTTTACCCGATTATTTTTCCTACGCGTCCGTAATTTAATTCTCCATCATATGGAGTTAAAATCCAACATCCAACATAATAAATTTTGAGACTGTTAAACCTTCGACTCGTTACCTTTTTATCAAATTTTACCCGTTTATGCATTTTATCAAACAAACATATTTGTTTGATTCCTATATCACATACACTTCTTCAAATTAATGTTATCTACCATTTTAGGTTCTAATCACAGGTTTATCACACAATTTAAACCCGTTTTCGCTCGTATGCTTATTTTGACCCGTTAGGGGTATTTAAGCACTTTCGAGCCTAAAATCGCTTTCGATTGCTTCTAGCATTCCATCACCACATTTCTTATCCTATAATCTCCCACCACAACTGTATTTATGGTGGGTTTAATGTGGTGATCTATATAAACCAAATTTTACCTCTCGAATCATTATTTTACGGCAAAAACTCAATTAGTGCCATTTGACTAATATAATACATTTTTCAGCTTCTATACTTATTCTAAGTATTTACCTAATCATAAAACTCATTTCCAAACAACATTTAAATGTTGTTTGTTTGAATTAGCTAACAAGGGCGTTTTGGTCCTTTTTAGTCTTTCAATTACGACAAGGTCTTTTGAGAGCATGTTTGACCCATAATTCTTCTTTTGAGTTATGATCTTGTTCGAAAAGTCATTATGTTTTTCGAAACGCCACGACCCTCTTTTAAAACATTCGGTTTACCCATTTAAGTAACCCATTGTCTATCTAAGACTTCATTTAATGCTCATTGAACCTTACGTTCTAAATGAATAATTACTCTATTACACATACCTGGCTCGGGTCAATGTATTGACCTGTTTTAATGCCTTGCTATAATATTCGCTAAATAATAGCGATGCAAATATCATTTCTACATTTATTCCTGAAATCATATAACTCGACAAGAATCATTAGTCGCTATTATCAAAAAGTGGTATCTTCACCCTTTGACCCGTTTGGTCTAAATGACCGATTATATTAGCGAGATGACATGTATTTTCATCTCGACTATATGACTCGCTCTGATTTACATCGTACGGTCGTTTTACTTATAATTCATTTCTTAACAGTTTTCGGCCTATTAAGGCTTACTTCAAAAGTGTCATTTAAAACCAATAGTTATGGTCGACGCGTGACCAATTTACCGTTTTACCCTTATTGTTTGTTTTGGTTTACCCTATAAGGTAACCATTTAAAGGTCCATTTTCCATTTGTCATAAAATGATCGAATTACCGATTTAACTCCTTTTAAACCATCAACATGGTTTCTTATTATGCTCGACTATCTTGTTCCGTACGTCTACACGCCGAAACATCATACCTCAACTATGTATTTATCTTATTCGTAACTAATACGATAAGAGAATATTCTAAAATATAAGACTAGTGTAAGCCATACTTACCTTACTTCCAAATTATGCTTTTCCGTCCTTCTTGCTTCGTTTGACCCGCTTCGTTCCCAAGCTTTCACCTAGCTTGTTAATCGGCAAACTATCATTGTAAATTGTAAGATGGTTAGATTAGTCATAATTATTCACGACTATTCCATCTCACTTATTTCATAAGTCGAAACTACTATTCGACTTCATGATTAGTTAACTTAACTTATCTAAAGTTAACTACTTTCAATCACATGGTTTACAACATTAAGTCTAAATCAACATAGTATTTAGAACCCTTATCACTTCATATCACGCGTAATTTCCATATCATCCGAATACGCGTTTTCACTCTAAATTTCAACACTTTAGTTCTCATTTAGGCATTTTAACAAACACCTAATGTGCATAATTTTACATATTTACTAACTAGTTCATAACTAGTTATTTTCACCAAGATTTACATCAAAATCAAACCTCTATGTCTAGTGTTCATGAATTACATCAAGAACTTATATCATAACAATCAATTTTCATCAATTTAACACTCTAATCCGAGTGTTCATCATATTGTCATAAAACCCACTTAACACATAATGGGGTAATTATTAAATCTCTAGTGTTGACACCAATTCATCAAGTTTTTCAACTAGGGTTTGTTTCTAAACGAAGATTTCATCATAATAACACTCATAGATTCAACATTGATTTCAGAATTTCGATTATGATTGTTCATCATAATCTCAAAGTATCACTAAATCATAAAATTCAACATACCTTGTGATCCCCACGACTAGGTGATCATTAATATGTGTTCATGCATCCGATTCGGGCTAGATTTGACCTTCAATTTGATGGATTTGGTTAAGTTAGGGTTTTGGCTCCTTGGAGCCCTTCCTGGTCGATCCAGAACACGCACCACACACTCTTGTGTGTGTGTGTTGTGTTATTTTATTTAGTTTAATAAAACCATTTTCAAGTTACCCCATTTTGGCCCCTCATGTTTGGTTAGTTAATTAAGTAGGGCACAACCTACATATTTCTAACAATATTCCCCACTTATTAACTAGGTTAAACATTCCTAGTTAAATTAGTGGGTTCGGGGAATCTATGACTAAGTTTATTTTAAATCCCGTTACTCGGCCTCTTATAAATTTCATTTCATTAGAAGCTTTTATTCACCTTTTAGTTAATATTAGGATTATTTATTTAAGTCCTAATATTCACCGGGTTAAATTTTACCACTAACGGTATTTTACCAAGTCATTAATATTAACGTGGTTTGATTACCAAACCCGTTTTTGGGGTGTTACACGTGCTTGAGCCGCCAACTCGCTTGCGTTGAACCTGGTAAATTTCTTGGCCATCTGAAAGAAAACACACCAAACAATCAGTACGAAACAGTGAAATTTTCGAAGAAAACTGAAAACAGTCGCCTGAACACTCCCCTGTGTTCAGCGGACACGCCCCATGTTGGACTAAATTTGGCTGGACACGACCCCGTGTCCAGGCGTCTGTTTCTCTAAATTCCCAATTTTCGACCCGGTCCCGAAAACTTGAAAATTTTTGGTCCAGTAGGGGCGGTTTTCCCCGAAAATGAAACCCCAAGTGCCGTTTTTCCCAAAACAAACCGTTTACCCCGTCAATTTTATCTTTTTCGGTTAAAAAACAAGGGTTTGGTGTTTTTGTAAGAAATCGGGCAAATCTACAAACAATACAAGTTGATTTACTTCCTATAACATGTATCTAAACTAATGCTAACAGATTTATGCAAAAATTTGAGGTTCGATCCGGTTCAAGTTGAAGAACCCTAGATTTTTCCCTAAATCTTGATGTTAAACTACATGCAAGAACTTAATCTACCTAATTATAAGGATAGAATCATACCTTGACGTTGTTAGAAGAAGGGGAAACGTCGAAATCTGCAGAAAAATCGCCAGAACCAGAGAGCCTTTGGGGGAACGGTGCGTGTGGAATGAAGAAACTGTTTTGAAAAGGGGGGTTTATTCCGACAGTTGCGCGGAAACGGCCCCGTGGGCGGGCAAATTTTGAAATTTTTTTTAACTGCTCGTGTGAGTGCCTTTGTTTCCCAAAAGTTGGTTTTAGAGATCTTACCGATTCAGATGTTTTCCCGATTGTTCGTAACTTACCAGATATGATGTTGATGCTTTCATTCTTCGACCGTTTGAAGCGAGATTTCTTCCTCTTCATCCTCAATGAATCCTTGATAAAGCTTTAGCCGTTGGCCATTGACCTTGAATGGAATTCCATTCCGAGATTTAATTTCGACTGCACCGTGTGGGAAAATATGAGTGATGGAAAAAGGTCCTGACGACCTAGACCTTAATTTACCAGGAAATAACTGAAGTCGTGTATTAAAGAATAGAACCTGATCTCCTACTCGAAATTCATTAGGTTTAATGTGTTTAACATGCAAATTTTTCATTCTTTCCTTATAAATTTTGGAGTTAGAGTATGCATAATTCCTTAGTTCGTCTAATTCATTTAATTGGCAAAATCGCTTTTTACCGGCAACTTCTAAGTCTAAGTTTACATTTTTAATTGCCCAGTAGGCCTTGTGTGCTATTTCTACTGGCAAATGACAACTTTTTTCATAGACGAGCTTATATGGTGTTGTACCTATTGTTGTTTTGTACGCTGTTCGAAAAGCCCATAAAGCATCGTCTAATTTGTCGGCCCATTCTTTTTTATTTAACCCTACGGTTTTTTCAAGGTGATACGCTGAGGGTGATACGCTGTTGAGACCCGGTGATAGACCCCATACCTTGTTAGGATTTTTTCAAGTTGATGGTTACAGAAATGGGTACCTCTATCACTTATTAAAGCTTTTGGTGTTCCAAAATGAGAGAATAATCTTTTCAGAAATCTTACCATGACTCTTCCATCGTTGGTGGAAGTGCCTCGGCCTCGGCCCATTTAGACAAGTAATCTACCGCCACAAGTATATATTTGTTTCCTTTTGATGGTGGGAAAGGTCCTATAAAGTCGAGTCCCCATACATAAAAAATTTCACAAACAAAATGCCATTTTGTGGCATTTCGTTTTTGGAAGAAATATTACATGTTCTTTGGCAAGCGTCACATGTCTTGACAAGACTTTGGGCGTCTTTGTAAATGGTTAGCCAATAAAATCTTGATTCAAATACCTTTCGTGCGGTACTAGCGGCACCATGATGTCCTCCGTATGGACCTTCATGACAATGGCGGAGAATTCTTCTTGTTTCATTACCATGTACGCATCGACGGATGAGTTGGTCGGCACACATTTTGAAAAGATAAGGATCTTCCCAAAAGTAATTCGTTACATCGGCAAAGAATTTTTTTCTTTGATGATGTGGCCATCCTTTTGCGACTATACCGCTAGCTAGGTAGTTAGCATAGTCGGTGTACCATGGCTCTTCTCGGTATTCCACCATTTCCAGGGACTCCGTTGGGATTTTTTCGTTGATTTGCTCGTCCCTAGTTGCCTCCAAAGCTGGGTCTTCCAAGCGCGAAAGATGATCTGCCGTGGTGTTTTCTGCTCCTCTTTTGATTTGCTCATCCCTAGTTGCCTCCAAAGCTGGGTCGTCCAAATTCATCTCCCCCATAACCAAGGAATATACATGGCTTGGTCTTTATATCAAGCTTTGTTGTTTCATCTTTGGGAATATGCACAAAAGCCTTGCAACCAAAGACCCGCAAATCATCGTATGAAACATCTTTGCCACTCCAAACCCTGTCAGGAACATCAAAAGACAAAGGAACACAAGGAGTACGATTAATAACATTTATTGCGGTGTTCAAAGCTTCACCCCAAAAGGAATTAGGCAACCCTGCATGTGATAGCAATCATCTATCCCTTTCAACCAATGTTCTATTCATCCGTTCTGCTAAACCATTCAGCTGTGGTGTCTTTGGAGGAGTCTTTTGGTGTCGAATACCTTTCTCTCTACAATAAGCATCAAAAGGACCAATGTATTCACCTCCATTATCTGTCCGAATACACTTGAGCCTCTTCTCAGTTTGTCTCTCAACTAAGGCATGAAACTGCTTAAACACATCTAATACCTGATCTTTAGACTTCAAAGTATAAGCCCAAACTTTTCTCGAATGATCATCGATAAAAGTGACAAAATACAAGCAGCCCCCAAGTGTTCTAGTCTTCATAGGACCACAAACATCCAAATGTATTAAATCAAGTATATTGTCTCTCCTATGAGGAGGATGACTCTTAAAAGAAACTCTTCTTTGCTTACCTGCCAGGCAATGAGAGCACTTCTTCAAATGAACATCATGCAAATCGGGCAAGGCATTCTTCTTCAACAACATAGACATCCCCTTTTCACTCATGTGAGCAAGTCTCCTATGCCACAAGTCAGTCATATCAGCATTAACTAACAAACTGACCAATTCTTTAGAGTTCTTCGGATGCGTTCTGTATAATTTTGAAGTTCTTTTACCTCTTGCCACGATCAAAGAACCACGAGTGAGTTTCCAAATACCATCACCAAAGGTACTATGGTAACCATCATCATTAAGTAAACCTGCGGAGATCAAATTAAGTCTAATATCTGGAACATGTTTTACATTGTGTAAAACCAACTCCATCCCAGTGTCAAACTTCAAGCAAACATCCCCAACACCTACAATCTTTGATAGCCCGTTATTACCCATCTTAACAATCCCAAAGTCACCAGGTGTATAAGATGAAAAAAATCCCCTTTGTGACATTACATGACATGTAGCACCACTGTCAACAGCCCAACTCGAATCATCATGTGTAATGTTCACCATGTCATAATCACAACAAATAAAGAACTCTTCAGTAGCAGAATTAACTTCTTCACTGTCGTTGCCACCATCATCTTTCTTATGATTGTTCTTTTGATTGTTGTAATTAGCCTTCTTGTTCTCCTTTTTCAGTTGTCTGCAAAATTTAATTGTATGTCCTTTCTTACCACAATGATGACACTCATAATCAACAAACTTAACTCTAGACTTACTACGATGTTTCCCTTTGTTACTCGGACCTCTACTTTGACTTCTCCCCCTGCTTTCTGTGACTAAGACATCCGAATGTGAAGAGGAACCCTAGGATTTTCTTCTCATCTCTTCATTTAAAATACCACCTTTAGCCATTTCCATAGTAATAATACCATTTGCTGCAGAATTAGACAATGATGTCCTAAAAGTCTCCCAAGAATCCGATAAAGTACCAAGAAGCCATAAGCCTTGTATCTCGTCTTCAAACTTGATACCCATTCCTGCAAGCTGATTAATAATACCTTGAAAAACATTCAAGTGATCAGTAACAGGAGTTCCATCATTTTACTTCAAGTTAATCAACTGTTTAATCAAGAACAATTTATTGTTCCCTGTCTTTCGAGCATACAACTCCTCAAGCTTATTCCACAAAGTACGAGCATGAGTCTCCCCGCTAATATGGTTCAAAACATTCTCATCAACCCACTGGCGAATGTAGCCACAAACTTTTCTGTGTAAGATATTCCATTCTTCATCTGCTTTACCTTCAGGTTTATCGGTATTAAACACAGGCATATAATAATCTTTCACATAAAGGAGATCTTCCATCTTGCCTCTCCAAACATGATAATTAGAACCATTTAAATTCACAATCCTACTTGTATTAGCTTCCATGGTTCAAACAAGTTTCAACCCATTAACAAGAGCCAATGGCTCTGATATCACTACGATGGGAAAAAACATGAAACCCGGTCACAAACGGTAAACTAAAACAACGGAAGCAAACTTCGTTTGACCAAAAAATTTCCCAACTTGAATGAACCTGTGAGGATGCAAACAAATAGGTATAAAAGTAATGATAAAGAGACACCAAATTTTAGCGTGGAAAACCTCTGAATAAAAGGAGAGTAAAAACCACGGGACTACTAGAGCCGCTTAAAATCCACTATCACCAAAATAGAGCAATACAAAGTCATCCCTAGATAAAACTAGAGGCATACAAAATCATCATATACTTGGCACAAACTAACTTCTGTTGGTACACTTTATGTGGACGCGACTCGGTTCGGTTCGACTCGGTTCGGTTCGACACGGTTAGGTTCGGCTCAAGCCCGGCGTCACGACATTCCTCTGTCGTGCGTCCCAGAGTTCGACACGCGAAGCACGGAGAGCCGCAAACCGTTCCCGCCGACACATCATCATGACATCACCATGATGATGTCATGATGACATCATGGTGATTCTCTTACCCTCGAAACTCGCAAAAAGATTGTTCGTAAATATTTATTTACTGCTTTCAGTTTCTGCATCTTTGTATATATTTATTTATTGCTTTCCGTCTTTACATTTGAAATTTTCAAATTTCCAAAAAGATTTTAGGTGTGTTTTAATATAAACTTTATAAAAGCCAAAAAGATTTTGCTTCTAGTTTATTTTTGATTGACCGATGTTGGAACTCGAGTCTATCCTACCCAAAATCCTGATCGTAAGCCGGAAAACAATTGCATCTTCATAAACTGTCGAAGTTAACAAGTTTTGAAAGATAAAAGGGTTAAAATTGATCAATTTTTAAACTTTCAAACTATTGTCAGTCGGTGTTTAAATGAGAGTTGGTCTCATATGTGTCATGCGCTTATATTGTTTGAAATCAATTCTTAGTAAGGTTTTCATTTGAAAACTTTCTTAGATTGACTTTATTCTTCTCGGTTGTTCTCATTACGTGTTTAGCTTTCTTGTATGTGCAGGTGCGACATCGGAATCAGCTAAAGGTGAAGAGAACGTGTCAGATGACAAGCCGTAAAGTGAAGACACGACGTTGATGCAATCAGAAGATCAAGATGATCGGGTTGCAGTTGATCACTCATCAACATCACAAGGATCTAAAGTTTTGATGTTCAAAAGATTCACGAGCATCATTCAAGGGGGAGTTTGTTGATACACTCCCTGACTGTGGCACGTGAAGACCTTTGAAGATCCTCCGACATGAAAGACATGGAAGATGAACCATCACGAGTAGCGTCCAAGGGGGAGTTTGTTGGTACACTTTATGTGGACGCGACTCGGTTCGGTTCGACTCGGTTCGGTTCGACACGGTTAGGTTCGGCTCAAGCCCGGCGTCGCGACATTCCTCTGTCGTGCATCCCAGAGTTCGACACGCGAAGCACGGAGAGCCGCGAACTGTTCCCGCCGACACATCATCATGACATCACCATGATGATGTCATGATGACATCATGATGATGCCATGTGTGTAGATAACATTTACATGAAATATATGTGACGAAGGTTGTAAAATCAATTGAGGAAGGTTAACCTTCCTCATGAACATACATGGGGAACCTTTCAAGGTTCGTCAAGATAATGTGTGGGGAACTTTAACCTTCCCCACTCATACCTTCGTCACATGAAGGTTCGTCAGTGGTCAGTATAAATAGCTTAGTATGTTATCAGTTTAAGCTATGAGAGCACTGTGAAACTCGATGAGAGCATTGTGAAACCAGAGAGTTTATCGTCAAACATTGTGTGTATATGTTTGATATTGTTCTCGTCCTTTTAATCCAAGTGAATCTTTGATTATCTGTTGTGTTACTCGCGTTACATTGTTTGGTTTGCACCGTCTCGGGGATTCCGCACCCGCGATTGTGTTTGTGATAAACAGGGAATAGGTTTTCATATCGGATCCTCCGGGAAAAACGGACCTACAACTTCAAGTATATGGAATAAAAACAAATACGAAGAAACGAGTAAGACGTATCACCAACGAGAAACTAACGATCTCTGGAACGTCTCTTATCTTCACCAAATTACCCAAGAATGAAGTCTCTTTTTTCTTCTCTTGCGACGGCAGAGGCACACCAAGAAACACGTTTTCTTGCATCTGATGTTATATTGTCTAGAAGCATAAAACCCTAAAATATATATATTTTATTTTCGTGCGTCAATTTTGTTCACCAAGAAACTACCATTCTTTTTCTTTTTATTCTACCTTCACAGTAGCAAGCCCATGGCCCAAAAAAACAAAAACCAACAATATTAATTCACAACAATTATATTTGTTGTTCCCTTGTTGACGTCCACACATATATATTTTTTTCCTTTTTTTATAATAATAATACCCATGTAGGATGAGATTGGTTGGGCTTTCTCATGGGCAAAAATAACCCAACAAGCTCGGGAGCAATCGGCTTTCCAAGCTCAAGTGTCCTGTCATCTTTGTAGCATATGATACCGTTTTGAATTAAGGCGTCATATAAATGGCTGGTGAAAGTCATACGAGTGTCCTCCCCGCGGAAGCTCATGAAAACATCATAACACTGTGATACTGTTGTTGAAGATGATGATGATGCATATGGCAGCATCTGCAGATCTCACCATAGTTAGCTACTACTTATGAACAATTAACATACCAAGTGACACAAAGAGTAGATTTTGGACCGACACAAACAAATAGGGAAAATTGCTAGAATAGACAACCTTCAAAGTTAACTGAATAGACATGCATATACAGCCGTTAATAATAAAATGAAAACCATTGCTCCTTATGGTTTCTGTCAAATTTCAATGTCGGGTATTAATGGTTTTTTATTGCAAAATCATGTATTAGTGATCTAATTTGTTACAATGTTGAGTACTAAGGCCAAATCTTGTCACAATGTTGAGTACTAAGGCCAAAACTTGTTAACTTTTTCTGTTAAGTCTTACTAAAATGACTAAGTCCAAATCTTGTCACAACGTTTTATAAACT
This sequence comes from Helianthus tuberosus, assembly GCA_030545235.1. Taxonomy (NCBI): domain Eukaryota; kingdom Viridiplantae; phylum Streptophyta; class Magnoliopsida; order Asterales; family Asteraceae; genus Helianthus; species Helianthus tuberosus. The sequence continues at coordinate 59,969,697 of CM060380.1, forward strand.
GTTTTATAAACTGATATAATGTCAAAATTTCAAGTTTTAATAGTTAGAAACTTGATTAACATAATTTGCAAAGTTTACATTTTTGACCGTTTATTAAATATAACGTTGACTCGTCATTTCACCTACTAATGGTGATCTTTAGAAGGTATGATCCCAGGGAATATAACCTTCATAAATAATTACGATCACATAGCCACGTTCGGATCGAACATTGGCTTTACCATAATGGTCATAATCGAAAGTCAAACAGAAAGTCAACACGATGATAACTTTTAAACCACCAAGTTTTTTGCACAACAAATCTTTTGTTATTATGTAAACTTAATTATAGTTATATGTTATGTATTATTAAACTTAGGATTATATGTATATGGGTCAATATTGACGAAGAGTTATGATGGTTGGTTATACACCGTTTTAAAGGCCGTTGTTCCCGCCCAAATTAACCACCACATAACCGTCATTTCTGATGTATATAAGCAACTTACCGGCAATCTTTGCCGGGTACCAAGACATTTCTGAATCATATTCGATCTGTCCATTTATTGTTACAAGTCTGCACATACTTGTTATTGTGAAACTCAAACATGAATCCAAATACCCATCCTAATTCTGCTGCAAACCAGAATGATTCTCAACAAAGTAGTATCATAGGCACGGTTGAGCGTGATGATGATGTTCTCTATTCGTCATCATCTGTGATGCCATGCAGGCACGGTTCTGATGAAAAGAAGGAACGATAGAAGATGAATTCACTCCCCAAAAGATGTTACTATTGTAATGAACCTGGTCATCAAATCGTTTCATGCAAGACAAAGGAGAATGATGAAGCGACTCAATTAATTCATCAAGCCATCAACACCGGCATACAACAACAAGAAGCCGATGAAGATCATAGACTGGAATTCATAGTTACCGGAACAGAAGGAGGGTTGTGGTCCGAAATCTGGTATGTTAACTTTAAACATCATTACTCGGGAAATTTAGAATATGTTTTTAAAAGAATCAAGAACATGTTCGGAGTAGAAACCAAAACGGGTGAAAACAATTTCTTTTTCATAAGAGGGATTGGGGCTGTAGATGTAATGTCTGGAACGATAAGTTTCGAATTCAGAGTGTATTCTACACCTCTGAATTAGATCGGAACATACTGAGTCTGGACCAACTATTGATTCAAGGGTATATGGTAAAGTTCATTGGAGAAAAATGCAGAATTTTTCCCACTTTTAGTGTTCCAGTCATAAACAAAAAGAATGATATTTCTAGTTTAACGAAAGAAGATGAGATCGGTATGAAGAAAAAGCAATCCATAATCAACAGGGAATTGGAACATGATGAATACAAAACAGATTATTTGAATAACTATTTCAAAAATCTGAACTTGTCATCCAATGAACCCGATTGGAACATCATGATCCTTCAAGCAAAGAAGTTTAATGAATTTCAGGACTGTAAAGCATTGCTTGATATGTTAGATGATGTTGATTATGTTAGAAAATATAAATACAGTCTGGAAACCAAATTCGATGAAAGGGTAGATTGGTTCTTAACAAAGAAGTTGGACATATCAACAAGGCCTATTCCGGCATATGCATCCGACAATCGGAAAGTTAATCTATTTGAACTTTATATGTTGGTAAAAAGAGGACACGGATGTATTACTACAAACAACTTATGGGCCATGATTGCAAAAGACATGGGGTTCGATTATTAAGATGGTGAATTCATGAGGCTAATGTATGCAATGTATCTTGATGTTCTTGTTTATTACTATAAGTTTAAAACAACGCAGCAAAACGTATCGGAGAAAGAGACAGTGAAGAATGTGGTAGATGTGAGACCAAGCCAGAGTAAAGAAGATAACAAACATGGGACGGTTGCTGGTCAAGTGGAGAGGAACTCAAGTGGTGACTGCATTGCAGAACAAGAAGGAGAACACTATGCATTCTTTGCAGGGAATGACTGGCATGGAATGAAGAGACTGCATAATAGAAGGATATTCGATTTCAAGCAAGCTGAAAAGGCAGTGGATGAAGCAAACAGAAGTGTTCTAATGCATTCTCAAAAGTATAATTAAGTTTAGGGGAGTGTGTTATGTAAACTTAATTATAGTTATATGTTATGTATTATTAAACTTAGGATTATATGTATATGGGTCAATATTGACGAAGAGTTATGATGGTTGGTTATACACCGTTTTAAAGACGGTTGTTCCCGCCCAAATTAACCACCAAATAACCGTCGTTTCTGATGTATATAAGCAACTTGCCGGCAATCTTTGCCGGGTACCAAGACATTTCTGAATCATATTCGATCTGTCCATTTATTGTTACAAGTCTGCACATACTTGTTCTTGTGAAACTCAAACATGAATCCAAACACCCATCCTAATTCCGCTACAAACCAGAATGATTCTCAACATCTTTTCCATCAGTGACATTTTTAACACGAATGTTCTCCATTAAAATGTCATCAAGGAGTTTCTGTTGTAATTTTCATAGATCAATAATATCATTTTGTTTGGAAATGTCCTTGATGTTTTCAATGATACTACTTTTTTAAACCTCCCTTTAATGTCCTTATAGACAGCTTCAGCTAGAGTAGTCTTACCGACTCCACTCATTGCACAAATCCCTATAAAAAGAACTTCACTAGACTCCATTCTCAATATATTTTTCACTTCATCCACACGTGACTCAATTATCACTAGACTATTGGAAATATCTAATGGCATTGTATTAGACAAGTACTTTAAAACCTGGCTCACGACCTTCTTTACCTCTTTAGCTTCATCGCTACGATAGACAGACACGAGAGTTAGTCACAAGAAGAATCTTGCAAGTTGCGTTAAGATGCTTAAGTACTATGACATCTTCCAATTTACAACATGGAAAAATAACTTTAAAACAATAATGATAAAAAAACCCTACTTGTCTTTTGTCACATGTGATCCGGAGAGAGCTCCCACTTCTTCGAAAGCTGCTCTCCATATATTCACTTTTCCTGGTGTAATTTCGGTATTGGCATCATGATCGGAAAATGCTTGTTCAAAACAGTCGCTTTGATGGCGCACTTCAGAAGGAGTTGCATGGTAAAAATAGGAATAACAATCAGCTTTCCTAGTTTCATGGAATCAACAATCTTTGCAAATTCCTGCAAACACCATTTTGACGTTGCGTATTGTCTAGTTAAAAATCACAACGGCAATTTTGATGTTTCTATTGCCTGTAAGAACTCGGGAGCAATCGGCTTTCCAAGCTCAAGTGTCCTGTCATCTTTGTAGGTTATGATACCGTTTTGAATTAAGGCGTCATATAAATGGCTGTTGAAAGTCATACGAGTGTCCTCCCCGCGGAAGCTCATGAAAACATCATAACACTGTGATACTGTTGTTTAGGGATGAGATTTTTTACCGAAATACCGATACCGTACCGGTACCATACCGGTACCGATCATAAAGGGTACCGGTATCGGTTATAGTTTTTTCAAAATTCGGTATCGGTAAAAAACGGTATCGGTATAGGTATTTTTCGGTAAATACCGGTATTAATACCGAATTTAATAATGAATTCCAATGGGTTTTTAGGTTGGATTATGAAGAGTCCAAGTCCACTACAATATACTGAACTAATATATGACAAACCCTAAACCTAAAACCCTTTATCATTCTATAGAATACTCTGTGTGATCAATCAACAATCGAGAATCCAAAATCCAAGTCTAACTTTTTCTTCAAGGTATTCAAAACCATATTTCATGTATGCTTCTTTTTTCTGCGTTCTGATTACAAAACAAAAAAGTCATCGGTGACATCAATGTTTTTATTTTAATCCTTCATGTTCTTTTGCTTTAATACGTCAGACATCATCAAAAAAATACTATTCGGTCAGACATCATTGATTATTAACTCGATATTCGGTCATCTATTTGGTAGTTTCCTACGTTGACCATCTAGAAGAAAACATATAAATCAAAACATATGAAGTAAACTGCTATTTTTTTTTTTATCAAAAGCCAAAAACTCTTATCAAATTCCATAAATTCCCTAGCAAAAAGATGTTGACTAATGCAAAATACGTCATATTAAAAGCCAAAAAAAAACAATTGGATCAAAATTATGATAACTAAATAAAACGTTAATAGGGTAAAAATTATCAAAACAAAATTATTAATATTGATAAGTTTTTATGTTTTTCATTTTAGATTTGAATTCTTCTAACTTGTTTATGGCATCTTCGTCATTGGTAAAAAGCATGGAATCCATTGAAGTAAGTTAATTTTTTAATGGTTTGGATATAAATAATCGATTTATCTTTTCTTATTTTTAGATTTTTAATATCTTTGTGTTTGGTTGTGTAGGGAGACGATATTGATGACATAGATGATATTTTAAAGGACGACGATATTGCCATGGGTAAAGTAGTTCATATTTATTCAATGGTTTGGTTGTCAAATAATTTGTAGTAACTTTCTTTCTTGGTTTTCTACAGAGATTGAGGATGCGATAAACAAACAAAATGAAAAAGGAAAAGGGAAAATGCAAAGCGATTAGCGATATCAACTTTCTTTTGTTTGGTTCTTTTTAATCAGTTATGAATTATGATGCTTTTTTTAGACATGTTGGAATTTGGATGTTAAAATTCGAACCCATGTATGGTTTCCTTTTGATTTTTTAGTTTTTACTACATACATTTGTCTAGTTTTCCCACTATATATTACGCTAATTCAGTTAATAACGGATGGATGGATTTACATGATATTTTTTTTGGTAAACCAATGGAAAACACAAAAGCGGTACCAATGCGGTAAAATACCGAAATACCGGTACCGATACCGGTACCGTACCTTTACCGAATTGAGAAATTCGGTACGGTATTCGGTATCCACTTTTCCTCAATTACGGTAACGGTATTTTCGGTATCGGTACGGTACCGGTATGATACCGATCTCATCCCTACTGTTGTTGAAGATGATGATGATGCATATGGCAGCATCTGCAGATCTCACCATAGTTAGCTACTACTTATGAACAATTAACATACCAAGTGACACAAAGAGTAGATTTTGGACTGACACAAACAAATATGGAAAATTGCTAGAATAGACAACCTTCAAAGTTAACTGAATAGACATGCATATTCAGCCGTTAATAATAAAATGAAAAAATTACACCGTTGGTCCTTATGGTTTCTACCAAATTTCAATGTCGGGTATTAATGGTTTTTTATTGCAAAATCAGGTATTAATGTTCTAATTTGTTACAATGTTGAGTACTAAGGCCAAATCTTGTCACAATGGTGAGTACTAAGGCCAAAACTTGTTAACTTTTTTTGTTAAGTCTTACTAAAATGACTAAGGCCAAATCTTGTCACAACGTTTTATAAACTGATATAATGTCAAAATTTCAAGTTTTAATAGTTAGAAACTTGATTAACATAATTTGCAAAGTTTATATTTTTGACCGTTTATTAAATATAACGTTGACTCATCATTTCACCTACTAATGGTGATCTTTAGAAGGTATGATACCAGGGAATATAACCTCATAATTACGATCACATAGCCACGTTCGGATCGAACATTGGCTTTACCATAATGGTCATAACCGAAAGTCAAACAGAAAGTCAAACAGTTTGACTTTCGGCTAATAACTAGCCTATAAAATAAAATTGACTGAAATGGAACACTTACTTGTGATCCAATGAGTATGAACTCACTTGGGAGGATTTCTTGATCAAGAAACACTCCAAGAAAGCTAGAGAGGAGATTTGAGGATAATGAGCAAGTTGAAAGTTCAACATTGCTTGCTATTTATAGTTGTGGATGGAACACAAGATCATGTCATGTGTCCAGGAGGTTTCCAAGATGTTAACAAGTGTTAATGAGGTGTAAGAACCAGGTGAATTGGTGGCAATTCGAATTAGGTATCAACTTGTGAGCTTATGCTTGGAAACCAAGCTGAAATCTGCCAGAGTCACCCCTTACGTGCCGTAAAGGTTGACCGCTTACGGTCCGTAAGGACCTGCTACGCACAAATTATCTCAACTTCCTTACGGACCGCAAGGACGAAGCCTTGCGGTCCGTAAAAGACTTTCAAAGGAAAATTTTTGAGAATCTTATAATTTAAGTCCTTGGACTTTACATCTTTGGCCATTTGGCACATTTAATGCCTCTACTTTCTCGTAGTTGAGATTAGTCCGAGATCTGGGACATGTTTTAGTTAACGTACCATAAAAGTTTCTCTCCTTCCCAGAATCGAGATTAGTCGGAGATACGAAATACGTTTCAGTGAACGTAGAATATAATTTCTTCCTCCTTCCACATAGTCGGGAATAAATTGGAGGATTTAATATGTATCATTACATAGTCGAACGATAAATTCCGTTTACTCAGTTGGAAATTTGAGACATGTGTCGCCTCACAATGGGACGAAAATTTACGGGTGTTACCCTCTTCGCACACCCCTAATCACAACTTTATATTACACAACTTAAACACAAGTTGCAACTAACTCATTACCTAACTTTATATTACACAACTTAAACATAAGTTGAAACATAAAAAGCAATATTATAGTCATTTATTACCAACATCAATCTGCGTGTATATGACACTCTTTTGTACACAGAGTTGCATGTAACTTTATTTAAATAACGACAACATGGATATAATATGATCATATTTTGATAATGTAGAAACACATGTAATAAGCATCTCCCAGTTCCCTAGATGATGACTATATTGGTGAGAATGTCTACTCATGTCTTGAATTGTACATGACACCTTATGGATGTTCTTCTGAAGCCTATCAATTACACTCACCATCTCTTCCTCATTCTCTTTGGTAAAACAACTAGACCGCCCCATCTTGTTCATCAACTCCTGAAGAAGAACCCCGTTGTCATAAAAATCTAAGATTTGCAACTCGTTGTTAGAACTTCTCTTCATTAGAAACCATCCATCATCCTTCATACATTTCTTATCATAAAAAGCTCGGATCAGATGTAGAAACAGAGACTTCAAATTTGTTTGTTTCATAGCTTCTAGAAGTTCAAAATCACCCATATATGCAGCCACCGTACACAAAATACCAGTTATGAGGACCAACACACTTTCCGTGTCGTATAGATGCACAATATCAAATGTTAGTCTAAATATAGACTCTAGCATTTTGATAAATTTATCAGAAAATCCAACACTTTTAGCAGCTTGATCAAGATCATCGAGCTGCTGAAGCATCTCTTTGTAACTATAATTGTCAGCTCTACTTTTGACCAAAATTTGCTCCAGTGCTAACTTTACACTCAACCACCGATCATTTGTGACTTTCACCGACTGTATGAAATCACTGTAGAGTACAGATGCTCCAAAGCTGATTACATAGTAATCATACATAACCATTGCACAATCCCTGTATACTTTTCTTGGATTACGTATAAGTTTACTGAAATGGTAGATGGCATCCAAGGAAATTGGGTTGAATTTAAGTAGACCTTTAGTGATTTGGTAGATGGCATCCAAGGAAGCTTGTTGTCTTCCATGGTCAGAAATGAAATCTACTAACTTATGGATATGGTGGTCCATGTGCGTATCTTCTTGATAAGTCACTAAATATTTCTTCCACTCTTCTTCTGAAATACTAACCATATGACGAGGCACTTGGATCACAAAGTCCTCATGTCGCTTTAGGTGCAATATATATTCCTTATTTATAAAGCGGACACCAAATTTGGTCACCTGTAAATTACCATCTGCAATAAATTGATTCAAAGTCATTTAGGGTACGTTAAAAATCTTTAGTTGCAATATTCTGTACACCCATACTGGCACAATGACATCATTTTCATGTGACTGACCTTCTGGCTCCATGCTAAATGAAACACCAAAATTGCTCTTTTGACTTGAACCTACAATTCTCTGAAGATCATCAGCTACCGTCCAATAAAAAACCAATTGCGTCTCTGATTCTGCCACCAAGAAGTGTATGGGGACCGGAATTTTCCAATGTTTTTTCCCAAGATAAATATGAGCTGTTACTATGTATTTAGCTTCCATATAGCTGTCAATATGGTGTACAGAAATAACAGCACATATAGCAACTCCGATCCATGGGCCTTCAAGAGTTAAACCACCAGAACCTGGCTGCACAAACCCTGATGGAATTTCACTTCCAGCACCAGCTATCTCAAACAAAGCTTCAGGTGTCATCCAATATTTTTCTCGTAACTACATAAATGACATGACAAGATTAAGTATTTACTAATAGTTTGATGTTACATTTTCCAATACATGCACACACCCACACACCTACAAAAAAGCACACACACACACACACACAGATACTGATGGGTTTAAATAAGAACCACTAAATATATGATAGTCATTAGAAAACAATTTATTCAGTAACGTATACGTTATTTATCAAATGAACAAAAACTAGTTAATGATTTTGTTTACCCATAGATGACATACTATTAAATCAGATTTGCAGATTAGAGTTTTAATGATATGAATGTTCGTATTCGAATTGGTGAATTTGCAGAAATGTTACAATAATGTATATATACATGACGGCAGGTTTTGATAACCGCTCATATCTATATTATCTATCTATAATACTAATACTAACATTAATGTTACATATTAACCTATATAAAACAATATTAAATCTAGCTTATAATTATAACCCTTCTAATATTCCCTCCCGTAAGCTAGATTGGATTCACGTGCAGAAGCTCTTTGATTCGCTTGAAGTCTCTTGGCTGCAATGCTTTGGTAAGAATATCAGCAATTTGCTCCTTCGTAGAACAAAAGCTAACCTCTACTTCATCATTTTTTATTAGATCTCGAATAAAATGATATTTAACCCTAATGTGTTTGTTTTTCCTGTGATAAACTGGATCTTTAGCCAGGCATATTGTTGACTTGTTGTCACAATAGATAGTTGGAGGACAGTCCATATTTATGTGAAGTTCGTTAAGTATTCCCTTTAACCAAAGTGCTTGACATCCAGCCATTGATAGCGCTGTATATTCTGCTTCGGTTGAAGATAATGCAACCACCTTCTGTTTCTTCGATTGCCAAGCAACTGCTCCAGATCCTAGATTGAAAATATATCAGGATGTGCTTTTACTATCGTCTATATTTCCTGCATAATCACTATCACTATATCCCACTAATTTTCCTTTACTTCCTTTGGAGTAAATTAGGCCATGATTTATCGTTCCTTTTATGTATTTCAAAATCCTTTTACCGGCTTCCCAGTGACTTCTTCTTGGTCTTTCCATGAAATGGCTGACTTTATTTACTACAAACAGGATGAGTATTAGTAAGATACATCAGGCTTCCCACAAGACTTCTGTACATGTTCTGATTCACTTCTTCTTCGGGATCATCTTTAGTTAATCTTTGACCATATTCCATTGGTGTTGAGATTGTATTGCAATTTTCCATCTTAAACCTTTTTAGTAAACCTTTTGCATATCTCTGTTGAGACACTAGAATATTTCCATCTTCATATTTAACCTCCATACCTAGGAAGTAATGTAGAGTTCCTAAGTCTGTCATTTCGAATTCATGTCTCATTGATGTCTTCCGTTGATTTATCATATCTAATGAATCGCTTGCTATGATAAGATCATCAACGTAAAGACACACCATCATCTTTGATTTTTTTGTGTTTTTTATCAACAAGGTGTGTTCATAAACACACTTCCTAAATCCATTCGATCTAAAAAATTCATCTATTCTACTATACCATGCCCTTGGAGCTTGCTTTAGGCCATACATGGCCTTTTTTAGATGACATACCTTATGTTCTTCTCCAGGTTTAATATATCCTTCTGGTTGCTTAGTGTAAACTTGCTCATTCAGGTTACCATTCAAAAATGACGTTTTTACATCCATTTGATGTAAATACCAGTTATTGCGAGCGGCTAAAGCCAAGATCAATCTGACGGTGTCAAATAGAATTACTGGTGCAAAAACATCAAGATAATCGATGCCATATTTTTTATTGTAACCCTTTGCCACTAATCGTGCTTTGTACTTGCTCACATTCCCGTTTTCATCATATTTTGTCTTGAAAATCCATTTCACACCTATTGGTTTTTGATTATTAGGTGGTTCTACTAGTTCCCATGTTTCATTTCAATGTATTGATTCCATTTCCCTATCCATAGCTTCCCTCCATTTATTTTCTCTATGAGCTTCTCCATATGACGTTGGATCTGCATCCGCATACAACACGAAGTTTGCTGCATCCTCTGTTGCTAGTTGAGCATTGTATAAGTCATCCACTTGTTCTTTTGTAAGTTCCTATGTTTCTTCGTATATACTTGAGATGTCTCTCGTCCTTAATACCTCATTTTCTGACGAGGATGCAGACGAGTCTTCCTCCTCTCGGCCATTACCTTGACTTTCAGTTTGACTGTCACTAACTTGTTCTTCATATGGTTCATTCAGGTCTGCAGCATGATTATTACTAATCTGTTCATCATGCGACTCATTCAGATCCACAGCATCAGTGTTAACTGTTTGTTGACTATCTTCAGCAGCGGATATGTTACTTGTTTCAGTTATCTTTCTACCAGTTTCATCATCATCCGGATAGTTCAGATGTAAACTTGAGTCTTTTCCATTACTTCGAGAACTTTCCCAGTCTTGACTTTCATCAAAATGTACATCTCGACTAATAATGATTTTATTTGTTATTGGATTATGAAGCTTATATGCCTTGCTATGCTCACTATAGCCTATCATTATAGTCTTTTCCGTCTTGTCATCTAATTTTCCTCGATGCTGTTTTGGTACATGAGCGTATGCCACACTTCCAAATATCCTTAGATGTGATACATCGGGTTTTCTTCCGCTCCATGCTTCTTGTGGTGTCACGTGTTGTATTCCTTTGGTTGTGGCCCGATTCAAAAGATACGTAGCACATGCCACCGCTTCAGGCCAGTAAATGTGTGACATTCGTTTCATCTTTAACATACTCCTGCTAAGTTCCATGAGTGTTCTGTTTTTCTGTTCGTCAACCCCATTTTGTTGCGGGGTATAACTCGTGGTGCGTTGATGACGAATTCCATTTTCTTTGAGGAAATTTTGGAAATCATGGCTGCAGTACTCTCCTCCTCTATCCGTACGTAATCCTTTTATTTTACAATCAACTTGATTTTCTACTAAACTTTTGAATGTCTTGAAATAGACTAAGGCATCTGATTTTATTTTTAAAAAATAAACCCAAGTTTTTCTTGAGAAATCATCTATAAAGGTTATGAAGTATTTACAACCTACAATGGAAATCGTTCTCATTGGGCCACAAATGTCTGAATGCACAAGTTGTAGAGGCTTGTTTGCACGCCACTTGGTTTGTTTCGGAAAGGATTTTTCTGGCATGTTTTCCGAACAAGCAGCCTTCGCAGACACTTTGTGGAGACTTGGAGCTTATCTTGGGCAATCATGTTACTACTTCCTTTGATCCCATATTATGGAGTGTTTCGAAATTGAGGTGTCCATATCGTTTGTGCCATAACACTGACGGTTCTTGAGTCATCATATTGCATACTCGTGGAATAACATCATAACTCAAGTTCAAGGGAAACATCTTATTGCCGGTCATCTTAACAGTTCCTATGAACTTCCCTGCCGGATCTTTGATATCACATGCGCGATTATGAGAATTTACTTCATAACCTTTTTGCACGAGTTGTCCTACACTTAAAAGGTTATGTTTTAACCCTTCTACATAGAAAACATTGGGTACCTTCTTCTCCACACCTCTCACTTTGATTGTTACATCACCACTTCCTAGCACTTCTAGTCTCTTATTGTCACCGGTTCTAACTTCCCTTCTTTCTGACTCGTTTAGAGTAGTAAATAATGTCTTATTTCCGGTCATGCGATTGCTACATCCACTGTCTAAATACCAGCAATCTTCTTTGGTGATCTCTTCCATATTGAAAATCATAAATAACGTTTCATCGTTTCCTTCATCATTGTCTTCTTCATGCATTAAAACACTGTTATTCTTATCATCATCATCCTTTTTCTGACAAAAACGTGTCTTATGCCCCAGTTTTTGACAGTTGTAGCATCGTATTTGTCCATAATTTCTACCTCTTCCCCTACTTCTTCCTCTACCATAATTATCTGATCTAAAAATTCTTGACCGCTCCTGACTTGTGTTTTGTACTTGGAATGCTTGTTCCATTGGAGCATCATCGTATTGTTTGAGTCTCAATTCATGAGACTATAATATTCCTAGCAATTCTTCAGTAGATAAGGCAGACAAGTCTTTAGATTCTTCTATTGCTACGACTACCGCTTCATATTTTCTTGTTAAACTTCGAAGGATTTTCTCAATAATTCGTTGTTCAGTGATGTTCTCTTCGTTTAAACGTAATTGATTGACTATCACTGTCGTTCTATTAACATATTCCTCTATTGTCTCGCTATCTTTCATTCTTAATGCATCGAATTCATAGTGTAAAGTTTGGAGTTTTACCGTCTTGACTCTGTGTTCTCCTCGGTAAGCCTTATGCAGAATGTCCCATGCCTCCTTTGAAGTTCTGCTTGTTGCAATTCATTCAAATATTGTATCATTGACCGCTTGAAACATGATGTGCAGTGCTTTCTTGTCTTTCTTAACGGTTTCTTTATGATTGTTTCGATCATTCTCCGATGCTCCGGCGGCGGGTTCTCTATATCCTTCTTCTATAATTGTCCACAGATCTTGAGATTCCAACAACACCTTCATTTGAATATGCCAATGGAAGTAATTTTGTCCCAACAGTTTAGGGATTTGAGTTTGAATTCCTCCATTTGTTGTTGTCATTTTGATTGAATATGCTGATGAATATCGAGATTTGATCTATTGAATTCTGGATCGATGTGGCTCTGATACCACTCTATTAAATCAGATTTGCAGATTAGAGTTTTAATGATATGAATGTTCGTATTCGAATTGGTGAATTTGCAGAAATGTTACAATAATGTATATATACATGACGGCAGGTTTTGATAACCGCTCATATCTATATTATCTATCTATAATACTAATACTAACATTAATGTTACATATTAACCTAGATAAAACAATATTAAATCTAGCTTATAATTATAACCCTTCTAATACATGCAAACCTGAAGGTAACTGTTTAATATCTTTTCTGCTAGATAACTGCCACGTTTGTCTACTGCCAATTTGGGACAGTTCAAGCATGATACAGATGGACGATTGTCGTAGCTTGATGCATGGAATTTAGATACCTCAACCCGTTCTGCAGAAACATAGTAACTGAATCTACTTCGAGGTCCATAATCCATGTCCTCATCTACTAATGAAAGTTTTGGTAATGACTGAAGCCTCTTGCAGTTATTTAAACAAAGCATTCTCAATTTTGAAAGGAGACTAACACTTGCAGGCAGCGAAACAAATTCATTTCCAGACAGATCCAAAGTTATCAACTGACATAACAAACCAACACCATCGGGAACAACTGATAGATTGCAATTACTTAGATCAACTTCTTTTAAACTACTCAGACTGGAGTTCAGAAAGCATCCTGTTTTGAATGACAACCGGCACCTATTTACACGCAAGAGTCTTAGTTTTTTTAAACGATAAATAGAAGATGGAAGCTCCTTAACAAAGGTTCCACTGGCATCGAGATTCCTTAAATCGTATAATCCCTCCATGTTTTCTGGTAATTTCTTGATTCTGGTTCTATCCACATAGAGATGCTCCAAGCGCTTCATGTTCTTACCAAACTCAGGAATATATTCAAGTTTTGAGCACCCAGAAAGAAGAAGTGCCTCAAGAGCTTCCATTTCCATACTACTTCTGCCAAGGCTTTTAAGGCATGTACATCTTTTGAGATTCAAGTAACGTAGTCGTTGGAGGAGAAGAACTGATCCGTGTAGCCTTGTTAAATTTGTGCAGCCTTCAAGATTTAGTTTCACAAGATTTGAAGCTGACGTCAAGTCTGGAATTTTGGTCAAATTCTTTGAGAAACTGAGGTTAATGGATCTCAAATTAGGCAGCACCTATTGTAAGAGAGAGAATTTGTAAGATTTCTACATGCAAATCATGGCTGAAAAACTGTTAATGAGATATACAGACAATTACACAATTACTTACTAAATCTTTCTTCCAAAGTGTTTTAAGTTGGCTTGAACACATTTCAAGTTCATAAATGTGTTTTGGTTCAAACATTGAAGGAAACGACTTTAAAGAACATCCATACCATTCTAGAATTCTTAGATCATTGGAGAGACACTCAAGTCCTTTAGGGAAGTGTACATTACTAATTCTGACAAATTTTAGTTTCGTCATCTTTGAGAAACATGTAGGATCAATGAAGCGATCATTCAGTTCACCCTTATATGGATCCTGGTTAATGACTTCAACAGTTTGAGCTCCCTGATACAAACAAGCACAATAGTTAGTAATATAATTATTTCTCTCTGTGTGTTTTAAAATTACGTAATGGTGACTAACAAGTGACAAACGAGTTATCTATTTTCACTATTAAAGAGTATTTAATGTTGTAATAGGCTCACATTTTCACAAGCCTTACAAGATCAGAATTTTAGAGCTTAAAATGTCATATAATTTCCTACCTGGATGTTTAAAGTCAATGTATCTTCATGAGACTTGATTGCAATGTGCTTCTCAACATATATCTGTGATTCTGTGCGAAGAATTTTCCAGCACATTTGTTGTAGCAGATCATGCATCCACACGTTTTCTTCAAGATTGATAGTTATGAGACACTTGTTAATAAGATCAGTAATTCCACACTCAGAGTACAAACCAATATCGGTTAGTATATCTTTTACCAAATCTATGTTTCTTCCTTTCAAGAAACATGCAATATATATGAAGGCATTACGCTGATTTTTATCCAATCTTGCATAAACTACTTCAAGCCTTCCAAGAACTTCTTCCACAGGATATTCTCTAAGTTTCTTCAACGTATCTTTCCAGTAGTTTTCATCCTTCCCACATAAAAGAGAACCATAAACATTAAGAGCCAATGGAAGACCACCAGCAAGCTTCACAATTTCATCAGACAATTTTTCATAACCATGTGTAGGAAAGCTTTCCTTGAAGGCTGATTGACAAAAGAGACTAAGAGCTTCGTTACCTTTTATTTCTTCACACATATATATTTCACTCTTTTTATAGTAATTTAGCAAGTCTCTGTTTGTTGTGGTTACTATGATTCTGCTACCAGGTCCAAACCATTCAAGCCCCCCAGCCAAATAGGTCAACTGGTCAACATGATTCACATCATCCAACACGATGATAACTTTTAAACCACCAAGTTTTTTGCACAACAAATCTTTTCCATCAGTGACATTTTTAACACGAATGTTCTCCATTAAAATGTCATCGAGGAGTTTCTGTTGTAATTTGCATAGATCAGTAATATCATTTTGTTTGGAAATGTCCTTGATGTTTTCAATGACACTACTTTTTTTAAACCTCCCTTTAATGTCCTTATAGACAGCTTCAGCTAGAGTAGTCTTACCGACTCCACTCATCCCACAAATCCCTATAAAAAGAACTTCACTAGACTCCATTCTCAATATATTTTTCACTTCATCCACACGTGACTCAATTCCCACTAGACTATTGGAAAGATCTAATGGCATTGTATTAGACAAGTACTTTAAAACTTGGCTCACAACCTTCTTTACCTCTTTAGCTTCATCCCTACGATAGACAGACATGAGAGTTAGTCACAAGAAGAATCTTGCAAGTTGCGTTAAGATGCTTAAGTACTATGACATCTTCCAATTTACAACATGGAAAAATAACTTTAAAACAGTAATGTTAAAAAAACCCTACTTGTCTTTTGTCACATGTAATCCGGAGAGAGCTCCCACTTCTTCGAAAGCAGCTCTCCATATATTCACTTTTTCTTGTGCAATTTCGGTATTGGCATCATGATCGGAAAATGCTTGTTCAAAACAGTCGCTTTGACGGCGCACTTCAGAAGGAGTTACATGGTAAAAAATAGGAATAACAATCAGCTTTCCTAGTTTCATGCAATCAACAATCTTTGCAATTTCCTGCAAACACCATTTTGACGTTGCGTATTGTCTAGATAAAATCACAACGGCAATTTTTGATGTTTCTATTGCCTGTAAGAGCTCGGGAGCAATCGGCTTTCCAAGCTCAAGTGTCCTGTCATCTTTGTAGGTTATGATACCGTTTTGAATTAAGGCGTCGTATAAATGGCTGGTGAAAGTCATACGAGTGTCCTCCCCGCGGAAGCTCATGAAAACATCATAACATTGTGATACCGTTGTTGAAGATGATGATGTTGCATATGGCAGCATCTGCAGATCTCACCATAGTTAGCTACTACTTATGAACAATTAACATACCAAGTGACACAAAGAGTAGATTTTGGACCGACACAAACAAATAGGGAAAATTGCTAGAATAGACAACCTTCAAAGTTAACTGAATAGACATGCATATTCAGCCGTTAATAATAAAATGAAAAAAATTACACCGTTGGTCCTTGTGGTTTCTGCCAAATTTCAATGTCGGGTACTAATAGTTTTTTAGTCAAATATAATTAATGAAAAATAGACTCTCTATTTATGAAAGGACAATTTAGTCATTTTATTAAGACTTAACACAAAAAAAAGTTAACAAGGTTTGGCCTTAGTACTCAACATTGTAACAAATTAGAAAGTTAATACATAATTTTGCAACAAAAAACTATTAGTACCCTACATTGAAATTTGACAGAAACCACAAGGACCAAAGGTGTAATTTTTTTCTAATAAAATAGACAAGCCCAAATAAAACCAATGAAGAGATACCAAATAGGATCCGCCGGCTAAGATGACTAGGGCTTAACCTGACAAAAACTCATACAATGGGGTCCTGATGTCGGGTCAAAAATGCGTGTATTTAGTAATAGTTTACTTCAGTTTTTACTATGTTAAATGGGTTAAATCATATTCACATATATAGTAATCATATGTTACCGTTGTGTTGTTTAACAAGTGCTATAAAAGATTAACAAGAGTAAAAGAGTGAAAAACGGGTTTGGTGGATTAACAAGAGACTTGAAACGAGAGAAACTTGTTTGGATATCTTCCGCGACACGCAACATAGTCCCCAATAACCTCCACGACCCACCTAGCTATTCAAATCAAATGTCGGTCAACAGTTACGTGTCGGTCAAGAATGGTGACCCCCGTAACACGCGGGGGTGTGGCTATTGATGCCGCGACGTGCGGCCATGTTCCTTTACGAGAACATTATTTAAACAACGGGAGTAGGTTATTTTGGTGACATCTTTCGTATAATTCATTAACAGTCGTCGACCAAGAACCCTAACGACGATTAGAGGATTATTTTATCAACTCTCAAGCTATTCAATGAAGCCAGATTACTTTGGGATGACAACCGAAGCTGTGAAGATTACTATGCGCGGCTAAACCACTTGTGACTTCCGCCCGGATGAACGTTTTCCCGGTTTGATATAATTTTCTGTTTTTCTGATTCGTTTAAACTAGTATATCTTGACTACTTGTGTTGGTTTTTTGATAAACGTTTATTGTATTTGAATTATTTGTCGTTTTATCAAGCGTTTTGGCAACTTACTTGCGTTGTTAGCGGGTTAGTAAATTGGTGGGTAGTTGGTACAATTAAAAGGATTATTAGGCTGTATGGTGAATGTTAAAAACTATCCTTAACAATTAATCAAATTATTAATCCCAAGGCCATGTCCATGTGGTGTTTTGAATCAGTAAACGGATTTTTATGTTAAAATGGGTATTCGGGATTCCGGGTGGAGGTTACTCTTTCTTAATCTAATAACACTTTTCGTGACAAATCATGTTTTCTTAGCAGTTAATTAAACAAATCCCAAAGTTAGATAATTCTAGTTCTAGTTAAAATCTTCTACACTGACCACAAATTACCCATGGATACGATACCATACTTACGCTATCTACGTAGTTTAATTAGGTTTTTTGATTGACCCTTACGACAGACGTCAAAATGGCGCCGTTGCCAGGGAATTCGTGCGCTTATTGTTAATTTAAAATTAGTTGTTTTATTTGCTTTTGAAAAAAATCTAAAAAACCCAAAAATATTTCTTTTTGTTTATTTTTGTTTCGTTCGGTAATACGCTATATTTCATGTGTCCTTGTGTGCAGGTGATTTCTTATTGCATGCATACCCGGTTTTCAGGAAGAACTTCACCAATGCTATTTTATCCCGAAATCGAAAAGACTGCGCACCAAAATCTACTTCTTCGTTCAGCCTTGACAGGAAAAGCAATTGAAACCACAATGATTCCTTTAGACACTCAATCGACCCCAAAGCAGCAAACACCACACCAAGCCCCAGTGTCACTGAGATGCCACTGATGCCACCACCCCCGTTCACAACTGAAACCCAAACCCAAACCTAACAAACTCCACCAACAGCACCGCAATCGAACACAGCCACTCAACTGATACATGTTCCAACCGGAGACTTTCACGTGATTGGTGGACCACTTTACTCGTTAGAAAGTCGATTACCACCACAACCCAATTCCTTGCCAGCTGTGAATCAACCGAATTTAGTGCCACACTTGAACCAATCGGGTGTGATGTTTGATCAAGTGGAATACAGGGTTAGAGCCGATACATGGGATGACAGGTATGGAGATGAAGAGGGGGGATAAACGATGGTTACATGGGATATCAAGGTGGTTTGCAAAATCCGGCAATGAACTAGAATCAACCAGTGTTTCAACAGAGACAGCCGCGATGTGGAGACGAATATCAAACTCCATCGCAGGGTTATCAGGCACCAGCAGCACCATGTCATCGGCAAAGGGATCCTCGATTTCCGGATCCTAACATCAGAGGAGTAGAGAGTCACTTTCGTCCATAAATTGCGGAACACTCATCCCCGATCGTCATGCCAGTTGCACAGGGGAACGCAGATAAATCGTTTGAGGTAAAACCTCATATTCTAAACATGCTACCTACCTTTCATGGGAAGGGTATTGAAGAACCATATGAACAAAATTGCTGAATTTGAAGCGGTTTGTAGCATGATAGGTGGACACAGGTTCACCCCTGATCAATTCAAGCTAGTTTTATTTCTGTTCTCTCTAAAGGACTCAGCACGCGAGTGGTTTGTATCTTTGCCTTATGCAAGCATTCACACATGGCAAGAGATGCAGCAGCAATTCTTAGAAGAATATTATACACCACGACGAACAAAAATGGGAAGAGGTGCTCTTAGGGAATTTCAACAACTTTCAGGTGAGTTGTTATACGAGTCGTGGAAGCGGTTCAATTAGTTGATCCGTAATTATCCTCATCATGGTATTCCAAGATGGGAATTAATCACCGCTTTCCATGACGGGTTGTCTAAGGAAGATAGGAAAGACATAAAGGCCACAACGGGTGGTACTTTTTTGAGAAACCATGTTGACGTGGATTGGGACTATTTGGACATTGTGGCTACGAATTCAAAAAGGCAAGCCCAATCTGATCGAGGAAAGAAGTATCCAGTCCCTACATTAGTTAGTACGGGAACGTCTACAACTAGGGTTGCTCAGTTGGAGAGAGAAAAGGAGGCGTTGGAACGCCAGTTGGCAAAGTTTAAGGGACTTGGAGGAAGAGATGCATTACATGCGACTTAGTCATATCTGGTTTTGTGATTTGTGTGGCAACATAGGCCATGTATGTTAGGATTGTCTAGTACAGTTTGGTACAATCATGAGGAAGTTAACCAGGTCTACGGTGGTGATCAGCAGAGATATGATATGAATTTAAATACATATCACCCAGATTTGCGTAATCATCCTAATTTTAGGTACAGTAATACAACTAATCAGTTGAATCCTAATTTTCAGGTACCAAAGCAGGGAGGTCAGCAATACCAGAACAAACAACCTGGTTACAACAATCAGAATTGCAATCAAAGGCGGATCGAGTAGGTAGAATGAAGGATCAAATAATGAGATAATGAAAATGCTGAAACAAATAAAGAAGGATTAAGAGTTACAGGCCAAGGCATATCAATCTTTAGAAAAGCAAGTTGCTCAGTTGGCGGTCGAGTGGCACAGGTGAGAAAGGATCAAATAATGAGATAATGAAAATGCTGAAACAAATAAAGAAGGATTAAGAGTTGCAAGCCAAGGCGGATCGAATATGCAGAATGAAGGATCAAATAATGAGATAATGAAAATGCTGAAACAAATAAAGAAGGATTAAGAGTTACAAGCCAAGGCATATCAATCTTTAGAAAAGCAAGTTGCTAAGTTGGAGGTCGATGTGGCGCATGTGAGGAAGGATCCGGGGAAACTACCGAGTGACTACAAAGAATCCTCAACATCACGCAAGAGTTAATTCGGTAAGTACCATTCCTAATTTTGACATTGTTAATACTGGTTTTACTTCTTCTTCCCAAGTAGTTGCAGGTATAAGTGAATGAGGTGAAGGAAGTGAGTTACGATCACCGCTTGTGCCTATTAAAGTAGGAAAGCTGAAAATCCATAAGGCTTTGTTGGATACGGGGCGAACACGAATATTCTGCCAGGCGGCTTGTTTGATTAGTATGAATTTGGTCAGTTGCATGATTTTGATAGAATGGTGATTTTTGCTAATAACACTTGGAAGAAACCACATGGGGTTGTTAAGGATGTGAAGATCCATCTGGGTGAATTTTACTATTCGGTCGACTTTTTAGTGTTGGATTATGGACCTACGAGGATGAATGAGCAACAAAAGGTAATATTGGGACGTCTGTTCTTGAACACTGCCAATGCTCAAATCAACTGTAGAGAGGGATTGATTACTATGTGTTCTGAAAACCGTAATTTAATTTTTAATTTTTATTTAGAATCCATTACTTACAAAGTTATTAATAAGTTATATGAAGCAGTTTCTACTGATGAGATTGGCATTAAGTGTGATAGGTTTGAACATGAGATAAACGAAGAATCCATGAGAAAGGTGAAGGTGAAGAAACAAGGAAAAGAGGGTAAGCTACCCGATGGTGGAAACGCATGGAGAGATGTGGCCAAGGTTGAACTTAATTCGCATGACTATGCAAACTTTTCAGACTATGCGACTATGCGAAGCTAGCTAATTTGGAGAAGTCTGGAGGTAAGCATATTTTTGAACCACCTTGAAGATTGCATGGTTGAAGATCTAAAATTTAGTGCTCTTAAGAGGCAGCCTAAGGATTCTCATTTTATTTTATTTTTTATATTAGTTTAGATAATTTTGTGTCAAGCCGTGCAATTTTTCATGTGTGGGGAAGTCCGGGGAGGTTTGGTTAAGCTTTGGTGCAATTGAGGGCAATGCACCCATGTTTGGGGGGTTGGGAGGTGAAAAAATGGTTAAATTAGAAAATTTTTCTAAGGCATTGAATCTCAAAAAGTGGATAAAATTGTTGGAAAGCAGGTTCCCCTGCGCCACACGGGGGAGTTATCTTCAATTGTCATGACACGCGGGACTTGCCAGTCAACAAAGGGACAAACCGGGTACCTCCCCGCTACGCGGAGGGTTGTGAGGTTAAGCGTCGCGACGCGCGACGGCTAGGGGCTGAAAGAAAATAATTTTTTAATGTCCAACCTTGTTTGATGTCACCCGAAACTTGGTTTTCTCTCGGTTTCCTTTTGTTTACTAACTGTTTAACCTGTTTTTTTTTAGCTTATGAGTTTTAATTTTGTAGGTTTTGATGGCTTTTGTCCATACTCAATCTTCATTTGGACGAAAGTGATTCGAACAAATTTATAAAGACAAGCATCCATGTTGAATGCAGGCGCGAATGAAATGCTATACGGTTGTAGTAGAACAAGGCTCATAGGATTCAGCTGCTTAAAAATCAGGGGAGTCTGTTCCATTTACCTATGTGTTTTTATTTTTGTTATAGTGTGTCAATAGTTTCTCGCTCCATTGAGAACAATGAAGGAAATGATGGGAGACTAGCGTCTAGTGTGTCTTAATTAGGGTCAGTGTCGTAAAAATAAAAAATTTGAAAAAAGAATCAAAAAATTCAAAAATCCAAAAAAATTGAAAAAATAGATAATGTTTCGAGAAAGTTTTTGCAATAGATGGAAGATGATAGGTATAATCAGTGCTTGGCTTTTGATTATTATATATATGAGATAATGAAAAGTCAGTCATGTGTCTAACTTAGAATATGTGGGTAGGCCCAGCCAGTTTAAGAGTTTCTTAGGAATGGTATAAAATAACTTAAATTACGAGTCTTATGGATTCTCACCTTAGAAGCTGTGACAAAACTGAAACTGTGGAAAGTATAAGAGGTACGTCATAAGTAAAAAACTTATAAGTTTTTCCGATTAAATTGGCACACCTGTTTCTTTTTGTGAAAACAAATCCGAAACAGTGTGGCACCCAAATAATATATTCCATCCATTCATTTGAGCACATGTTCAAACAAATGAAAACGAAGCCTATGGTATTGTCGCGGGGATGGTGACTCATGCGGTACATACCCTCTAGGTGAAGTTATAAAAAATATGTGAAGTATATAGCATTAACCATGGGGATGGTGACTCGTGTGAGGTATGTCCGCTAAACTGATAGTATATAAAAGTATGTAAAGCTCGCAATATCATCCATCTATCCATCATAAGTTTAATCAAAATAGCATAAGAGTTTTTTATATAAGACAGTAGATTATAAATCTTTTAACGTCATAAGCTTGAAATGGGATTAGGTGGCATTGTAGTTTTTTGAGTGTGAGATCCATAGATGACTATATTCACTTGAACTTAAATGGGTCGTGAATAAGAGCTCGGAAGCTGCCGGTTGGGTTTAGGTGGATCGTATACCTGCAATCCTGGTTAACGTGTGATTTGATTCGTTAAGAAAATAACCGAATATATTGATTGCTAATATTTCTGATTGTGATTCCATTGAATAATTTTTTTGTGGGGATGCGATGTCGGGTCAAAATGAGTGTATTTGGTAATAGTTTACGTCAATTTTTAGTATGTTAAATGGGTTAAATCATATTCACATATATATTAATCATATGTTACCATTGTGTTGTTTAACATGTGCTATAAAAGATTAACGAGAGTAAAAGAGTGAAAAACGGGTTTGGTGGATTTAGGAGAGACTTGAAACGAGAGAAACTTGTCTGGATATCTTCCATGACACGCGACATAGTCCCCAATAACCTCCGCGACCCGCCTGGCTATTCAAATCAAATGTCGGTCAACTGTTACGTGTCGGTTAAGAATGGTGACCCCCGTAACACGCGGGGGGTGTGGCTACTGCTGCCGCGACGCGCAACCATGTTCCTTTACGAGAACATTATTTAAACAACGGGAGTAGGTTATTTTGGAGACATCTTTCATATAATTCATTAACAGCCGTCGACCAAGAACCCTAAGGATTATTTTATCAACTCTCAAGCTATTCAATGAAGTCAGATTACTTTGGGATGACAACCGAAGCTGTGAAGATTACTATGCACGGCTAAACCACTTGTGACTTCCGCCCGGATGAACGTTTGCCCGGTTCGATATAATTTTCTGTTTTTTTTATTCATTTAAACTAGTATATCTTGACTACTTGTGTTGGTTTCTTGATAAACGTTTATTGTATTTGAATTATTTGTCTTTTTATCAAGCATATTGGCAACTTACTTGCGTTGTTAGCGGGTTGGTAACTTGGTGGGTAGTTGATACAATTAAACGGATTGTTAGGTTGTATGGTGAATGTAAAACTATCCTTAACAATTAAGCAAAATCATTAATCTCAAGGCCATGTCTATGTGGTGTTTTGAATCAGTAAACAGATTTTTATATTAAAACGGGTATTCGAGATTCCTGGTGGAGGTTACTCTTTCTTAATCTGATAACACTTTTCGTGACAAATCATGTTTTCTTAGCAATCAATTAAACAAATCCCCAAGTTAGATAATTCTAGTTCTAGTTAAAATCTTCTACACTGACCACAAAATCCCCATGGATACGGTACCCTACTTACGCTATCTACGTACTTTAATTAGGTTTTTTATTGACCCTTACGATAGTCGTCAGGTCCCACATAATAACCAATCAAATTGAGACACGTGTAAATAAGCATATGGATCCAGTTTGTTGTCATCTGATTGGCCCTTTTTGTCTGTCTATTTTTTTCTAGGGCTGAATATCCATGTCTATTCTGTTAATTTTCCCTAACATATAAGACCACCTGTAGTCATCTGTTATTTTGGCTTTTTTTTTATAAAACAACGCCCCACCACGCCTAACCCACCGCCCCCGGGGCGTTTTTGGTTAAAAAAATTTGAATAGGGTTGTTTAAAAACCACTCTTGCCCGCTTGCTTTTCAAAATTCTACCGTTGATCAACGGTCAAATGCATTAAAAAAATTTATTTCAACTTTTACCCTATATAATTCCAACTTCTGACCTCATTTTTTATAAACTTTTCCCCCACATTCTCTATTTTTTAAAAACTTTTTCCACTTTTCACCCATAATCATGAATCTCTTCGGACCCCCATTCGGTGTGTCGTTGATACACGGTAACCCCAATACATATCGGCTGAATACCACGCAACCGCAACCGAACTTCAACCTACAAGACATGGATCCTAATGTATTTTCGTACGCCCAAATCGGGTGGTTCGCTACCAGTCTTTCAAGTTCCGCAAACATTTCCAACCATGGGCGGTTCGCAACCGTCTACTCAAGATACCGATCCGGAGATAGAAACGGTACCGGAGACACAACCCGAGCCCGTTGTCAAGGGATCCAAACGTGGGAAAAGGTCTCACAAAAAGAAAGAAAGATCCGACCACTCCTCGTCGAAAAGGAAACTACCAAGCATGGACGAAAGATGAGGAGTATGCGTTGGCACATGCGTGGCTAGATATATCTGAGGCCCCCAATGTTGGTAAGCATTTTAAAAAGTTATTTTGTACATAATTCGGCCCATGTATTTTTTTTTTTTTGGTAAAATATAACATTATAATTTTTGTATTTCTTCCTAGCAAACTATCAAACATTACCGGTTTTTTGGCAACAAAAATTGTGAAACGTTCTTTAAAGCAACGGGAAAAAATGAATATAGAGATAAAGATTCTATTTTGAGTAAATGGACCGATATCAACTTTAAATGTCATCAGTTTCAAGAGGTATCCCAACGCACTCTGGACAATTGCGGAAGCGGCCAAAACGATGGTAATATTTTAACAAGAGCGTTGGAAGAATACAATGCTACGAAAGGCAGTTTCACGTATTTGAGATGTTGGGAGCTTTTACGAGAAAGTCCCAAATGGTCAAACGTACCGATGATGACGTCTAGCGTTAGACGTAAATCAAAGAAGTCCAAAACATCATCGTCTATTGACCCGGACATACCCACCTTAGATGCTCGTAATGTCGATTTAAATATTATTTTAGGCGACGACGAGTATTTGGAGTTGGAACGACCGCCGCGTAGAAGAAGTGCCAAAAATAAGGGAAAAATAGCGGAGTCCTCTTCATCTAATCCCGAAATATTGAAGCAAGATTTCGAAGAGATAAATCGACGCCTTTAGGACATTCGAGATCTCGGTCATAGGCGTTTACAAACTACGGAGGAAAGAAACACCGAAAACAAAAAGTTTGCCGCAATACAAGAATCGAGACAAATGGAGAAAGATATCAATTTTTTGTCTAAATCTATCGACCATCTCACCGGCGACGCGTTGATCCTAGCCCAAATGTGTCGGCAATAAATCTGTCAAAAATACGGACTCTAGCTTAATATTTATTTATTTGTTTGTTTTGGTTTTTATTTTTTTTTAGGATTGTAATTTTTTTCTTATTTCGGGTTTTTTTTTTTAAGAATGTAATGTTTTTATTTAATGAATTTTATTAGTTTTAATTAAAACAATTAATAATTGTTTAATGATTGATGCGGCATTATTGGGTATTATCCCTACCATACCCATTTGTGAAATACGCCTCTTTAAACACGTGGCGCAAAATGCTCATAGGCAAAGCCTTATTCACCCTTACCACTACGCATGCTCTAAAAGCAGGTTTATTTATAGTCAATACCTAAAAAGTGTTAACAACTATTATATAATAAAACATCCAGATTTGATTAAAATAATCGGGTATTAGTATAATACTCCTATACACAACCGCTAAACAAATAGATCCTGGCATGTCTGCCGTAGATCTTCATAGTTATCCAAATTGCCTAAAACGATTCACGATGACTCTCACAATCAAACATACATAAACAATTAAAAGCGTGAATTATAATAACAAAACCTAATGGTGGAAGTGTGAAACTGACCATGGAAGCGGTAGCTGGTGTCGCCGGTGTAATTCAGGGCGCCGGTGGTGTGGAATTTGTGAGGAAATAGCAGAGACTGAAAATCAAAATGATCATTGCTCTGCTTTTTATGTAAGTGGGGTTGGATTGGTGGTTGAGATGAGAACATGGAAATTTCGTTATAAAGGATATGACCGTACAATTATTGATCCCAGCTAGGCTATAAACGAAGTAAACGTTTACTGAACTGTTTGTAATCCGTTCGTTTGACTGTAAGTTATTTTACGTTCATTTGTTAATAAACCAGGTGTTTTCCTTGCGCGCCTGGTCATTTTTTACATGTGTTCTGCCTTTTCTACTAACGCTATTTTAAAATTATAACGATAAGGTGGTCGTTTTTCTGCATGCAGCAGGAGCTTGCACATTATAGGTTTGGGTGGTCGAAAACAATCAAAGCGAACATCGATATCGTTTTTGATAATAGCAAAATACCTGCAACAGTGACGGATCTAGAAAAAAATTCAGGGGTATCCTTAATTTTTTTTTACCCAGGGTCGTCCTTAAGAATTCAAGAGCCCGTACGGCTAGTAAAACGGCCCTTAATTTTTCTTTAACCTAGGGAGGTCATTCCTGAGAATTTGAGAGCCCTTAGGGACCTGAGCGGCTAGTAAAAATGGGCCTCAATATATAGAGTGAAAGGTTTAAATACAAAAGACTCTTAATAGGTGACGGTACGCAACCACCAATGCGTAATTATGCAAATAGTTTGCGTAATTAGGGTTAACCCAAAGCAACCCTGTGTTGTGAAACTAATTTTTGAAAGTAAAATTAACTCTCTATAATCCACACTCTATAAGGCTATGGGGTGTGGGGTTATGGATTCGAACATTATTTCCACATAGGACCATTAATTAAATGGTACATCATCTCCCTCCTTAATTGATGGTGGTTCCCATGGATTAAACCACGATTACCACGACCCTCTCATTTGATAATTTTAAGACAAAAAATTTTTTTTAAAAAATAAAGGGAATAGTGGTTTGGGTCATTACCACACCCTTAGGGTAGTCATTTTGAATGATGGATTAAAGATAGATGAGATGGTGCCTATGTGGAGGGTCATGGTGATCATGAGAGTCATGACCACACCCTATCACTCCCTAATAAAATGAGAGAACAAAAACTATTTAATTATAGTATGCAAATATAATTTTATTTTTATATTATAAATCATACGTTGATTATCATTTTTTTTATTAATAATATATCAAACACACATGAGAATGTAATTTTTTTATAGAACTTTGAGTGTTATTTAAGAATTTTATACATAATATTTAGTTTGTAACAATAGTATATTTATATACTATTTATTTGTAATATGTGTATGCATCTTTGGTTGTACATTATGCTTAAATGTTTGTACCTTAATCAAATAGTATGCATCTTTTGTTGTAAATTATGCTTAAATATTTGTACCTTAATCAAATAGTATGCATCTATGGTTGTAAATTATGCTTAAATGTTTGTACCTTAATCAAATAATTTGTATGCATGTTTGGTTGTAAATTGTGCTTAAGTGGTTGTACCTTAATCAAATAATGGTTTCATTACCTTACCAAATTCAATCTGTTTTGTATACATGTATGGTTGTAAATTGTGCTTAAGTGGTTGTGCCCTAATCAAATAATGGTTTCATTATCTTACCATGTTTAATCAGTTTGATCCATTCAAATTTGTGTTGTTTTATTTTTAAATTACTATTATGTATAATAATCTAATTAATTTAGCCAAAATCTTATATAAATATAATTTGCAACATATTGATGCAATAGTTGTTGTAATATATGCATTATGGTTTGTATAGTGGTAATGATATATAATATAAATATATAGATTACGTTGAACCTGTCAAACGAGAGAAAATAGACGCGGGTTCATCGTAACGCGCGAGTCCTAGATCAACTTAGTTATTTTATTTTATATTTTACGTTTCGGTTTAATTTCTTCGCATTAACACGCCCTAACTTCAGTGTCGGTGATCGCTGGCAATAGTGTGGCATTAGTGCTCGCCCCCGCCGCAACGCGAGGTTGCTTAATACTAGTAAACAACAAAAAGAACCAAAAATTATTAATAAAGAAAATCTAATACATAATTAATAAAATGATAAATAAACAAATAATTATATAAATAAAGCCTTTAAAAAGCAAAAAAAGTTAATCAAAAAGAAAAGCAAAACAAACGATTAGAATAACAAATTAATATATTAATATAAGTTCCGACTTTCAGACTTCCTTTTCTTTTTTATTTATGTTTCCCACTAGTTTTTGCCCCGCAAGCATTTGCCGGGCACTAAGCCGAATATTTCTCTCTCATAACATGTACATCCATGTTTTTGTTACTTGTACATTCTACTCATAACACGATCTCAAAAAAATACATCGAGTCAACCAATTAAAATTTAACACCTCGAAAAATTCATGTCCAATAATATATTGACACGTGTCATAAGCCTTGAACGTGTGAAAGAATACTCTAGAGGGACTAAAGTTGACAAACAAGGAAAGTATGTGAATATAAGGGTTCAAAATGTCAACAATGGATAAATATACTTTACAATAACCCTACATGATGTTTATACCCTTAAACGAATGATTCATGGATCATACGAAGCTAATTGTGAAAGAAAGTGAGATTTCAAACTACAGGGGTTAAATGTGTCAACATGTTTAAAATATACCTCTGAGTGACCTTTTAGCAAACCCGAAGCTTTGTAACGATTAATTATGCTCACTATAATGTGTGATAAAAATTTCATCAAGTTTCGTTATCATATGAGAAAGTTATGATATAATTCGTATACGAGGGGTTAAAAGCGTCAACGTCGAAATTTAAGACTTTTCGGTGATCGTATGAATAACCGGGGACATAACAAAGTTGGTTTATGACTTGGAGTCCTTAAAAGTCAAGTTTGGGGGTTACAAGTGCAAGAAAGCACCTTAAAATCAAGATTTGGAAGTCCAGGGGCCAAACTGTCAACTTTTGAAAGATCTGTCATGCTGGCCTGGTCCTTACGGACCGTATGCTAGGACCCTTACGGTCCGTAAGTGACTCCCAGATGCAGAAACTCGTCTGTTGCTAGTTCAACTCATGTAAACGACATATATGGCCCTTTAGCACAATCAGGGGCTGCCTAAACTAATTCTTAGGCATTAGGGACACATGTTTAACATCAGGGATCCAATGTAGGCTTGTTTGTCATGATCTTGGTGGATCAAACTCACTATATAAAGCCCCTCATGTTGCAACATTTTGATCATGCTTTCCATCTGCATTTGTGGAACTTCCCGGAGCATATGATCAGTCCCCAAGCATCTCTAATCGTGCATTAGACCTTAGTAAGTAACCTTGACCTTCCGTAATTGAGTTTTGCTTAGTTATTAGCTTAAAAGTCAAACCGTCGTAATTAAGGTTTGACTTATCGATTAATCATTATTGGTCCAGTGATTAGTCAAATTGAAGGTAGTTATAAGTTGGCATTTATGTGGGTAATAAACCCTTAAAAAGGCACCCTCTGATTCCCACTCTAACTAGATCAATTGTCGGGTCAAAGTTTATTATAAAAAGTCAACAGGATCCTAATTTTTTAATTAACGCATAATTAGCAATGTAGAAGCTTTGCAACCTGTTTTATCACTCTTATAACTTAGTAATCAATGTTAGAACATGTCTAAACATGTTTGATCCGATAATTTTCTGTTTAGACCCGGTTCGGAACCGAAAGTCGCAAAACTTTGACTTTTGCTTTGACTTCGGTTCTGACCCGATTTAGATGGGTTTAGAAACGCCTTAGAGCTTCCTTAGGACCAGGTTACATGATGGTATAAACCTCTGTGATTGGATCGTTGTTTGCCCGATTCGTTTACACGTTTCCGTTAATTGCTCAATGTTGACCATAATGCCCTTTTGACCATAAAGCGAGAATTTTGGAAATGTGAGAGGACAATAATCTTTGCTACTGAATTATAAACATGTCCCTAAATTTTCATATCAGTTGGAGGTCTAGAATAGGAGTTATGCTTAATAGCGAAATTATAAAGCTTTTTAGTAATTAAACGGCGTAATTAGCGTAAAGCCTATCTAAACCCAATTTTTGGCACCAAAACTTTTACCCACTGATGTAATATAATATTTTGGGATTTTTGAAGATTTTTAATTATTTTTAAACTGATCATAACCAAAGGTTATTGCTTTGATTCGGTTAATGCCGATTATACCCTTTTCGTCATAAAATAAGTTTTACATAACATTTAGGCACCAAACCTTTGGCTACTGATCTTATATGTTAAATAAAGTATTTTGAACTTTATAACCTGATCAGAAAACTCAGATTTCCTGTATAACCCGGAAATCGCTTAAAACGGCTCTTTTAAGCGTATTAAATACCTAGTATGGGTTTAAAACCATTTTAGCATATAAGACTTATCACCAACTGATATAACCTATTAAATTAAGTTTTTTTACTGATTATTTCAGACCCGAGTCTCAGAATTTAAAAAATTAATCTCTTTTATAATATTTTAAATGACCAAAATACCCCTACGGGGCATATATTGAGATTAAACTCGTTTTGGGCATAATGGAAGGTATCCTACTGATATTACAACATATTTAAGGCATATTAACTTAGGAAACCTGTATATGACCCATATGGTTACTCGTTATGCCTCTCGCGCGTTCGGATCGGCTTATGTAACTCGTTTGCATATATTAGCCGAAACGGGTCAAACCATATCGTTTTCATTTCAAAATCCAGAATGTGTTTAGTGTACCCACATTAAACAAGTATACAAGCTTGTTGGGTCAAAATCACATTCTGATCCGGTCTTCGCTTAATCATGCGTTTTGAACCGTAAACCTTTCGTTAAAACTAACCGGTCTAAGTTTCAACTTAAATAAGACCCGTTAGGAATCTAATAGGTTAATGAAACCTTCGTTCCAGATTAAGAGCCCCAGTAAAAGCTATCTGTACTTGCTGATTTGATATACGGCTGGGATTGAATTTATATTTAGCTCAGGTAAATACTTTTAACTTATTTTCCCTATACGGGCTTGGGATACGGTATTATAAAAATACCGCTTTGTCGGGTATTGAATATTTAATTGTATTGTGATTAAATTATTGAGGTAACCTGCTTTAATCTGTATTGTTTGAAATAAAAGCCTTTAGGGGTTAATGACCATGTCCCGGACATCCTTGACATCATTGTATTATAACATGGCCACGTCTTAAGCACGGGGTGTAGGCATACACCTGATCGTTGCTTAAGGGAAACGGTATCTCACTCTCTTGTGGGCCTATACTTGTGGCGTGTCTGTTAATCTTGACTCGGTTTCTACATCGGGCCCTGAACGTATAACGAACATGTAAATCTGTATACAAGATTATTTCTATATAATTGTCCCGAGTTATAAAAGATATTTTTGTGCCTGGTGCATCTAAATCAATTTTCTTAAACTCTTTTTAAAATGAGTCGGTTAATTGTATTTACCAGTGTAAACTGACGTATTTTCCAAAAAGGTTAAGTGACAGGTACTGAACGTAATTGGCTGGAAGCTCAGGGCGCTAATAAGGAATCTTGCAAGTTCTAGGCGTCTAAAGTCTGTTGAACAATGTTTATGTTTATTTGATCCGCCTGTGGATCTTTTACTTTCCGTTTTAATACTCTGATATTACTTTATATTCGGATTGTAATATATTTATCTTTTGCTTCCGCTGTGCATTTATATATTGTGTTGTTTGACTATGAGGAGATCAACTACGTCACGATACTCCCCACCGGGCCCACCGGTAATACGTGGAAATATCGGGGTGTGACAGGTTGGTATCAGAGCCATCATTGAGTGAATTAAACACTAGCCTTTTGTGTTTAATCTCAATGACACAGTAGCACATTCCTTGACCATCTGAGTCTAGACTTAACATAGGAATGCTCTAAATCCTAATCTGGAAATTTTGCTTCCAATTTTTATATATATTGGATACGTTGTCAAGCGAAGAAGCCGAAATAGGAATTCTCCACACCCAGAGACTTGAAATGCCAAGCTTCATACCGCGGCTAGGATGAAACGTGTATCCAAGGAGAAAACATTCAGAAATGAAGTGAAGCAGAAAAACTCCTTTTGCTGAAGTTCGTTTCCTTAGAAAGTCTTTATAAGGGCATACTTATCTTCAGTCCATTCATGGATAACATCATTCCTTTCAAGTCCCGTTTAGGGAAATTATATACTCCTTTTAAAATCATTTAAATATTTCATCTAAATTCCATTTTTATCATTTTATATGAATGTAACATATGAAGTAAATCAAAATATAACTCCTTTCGTAATTGACCTGCCAATATGTATAATCAAAAGAATCTTAAAGGTAAACCTAGCCTATATGACGAGGCCAAGATGGTAGAACCTATTCAAGAGATTCACATCCTTGTTAACATCTGTAACATGTTAACATTCCTGGCAGACGTGGTTCGATAAAATCGCATAAGTCGTCCTTAAATTGGATTACTCCAATTTTCCTTATTAAAAATAATCATCCCTTAAGGATGAAGTACCCACGGGTTATAATTAACGTCCTCTGAGACTAAAGACAATAGTAGCCTACAACTCCCTGTCAAGAAAAGGCAATGAACAACGTTCAAGCCTAAATACCTTGATTCTACGAGAATCATGACTTATAAATTAAACTTGTCCACGTGACTAAGCCTTTTGTGCTATTACTAACTTATAATTTAGGATTTTTAGTGAAAATCCTGAATAAAATAAATATCATTCCTTTCCTGCCAGTATAAATATTAAGAGAAAATCTTAAAAGGTGTAACCTAGCTTGAATGTCATTAAAGACCTAGCTAAGATGGTAAAACCTGTTTAAAAAGAGATTCAGATCCTTGTTAACATCTGAAAACATGTTAACACTCCTGACAACAGTGATACGATAAAATCACACTTATCATCTTTATAATGGGAATTATCCAACCCCTTATCTAGCCTAGTGATGTAGAAATCATGGCTTAAATCATCAAATGAAGGTGATCATATTATAAACATCCATAAGTGATGAAATGCCTACGGGCCATACTTATTGTCCTAATGGACAAAAGACAGTTGAAGTCTTTGACTCTCCGTTAAGAAAAGGTAATGAAATATGTTCAAACCTTAATGCCTCGATTCTCTGAAATCATGGCTTATAAATTTAAAATTGTCCTTGAGACTAGGCCTTTTGCGCCACTTTAATATCCTTAATGTTTATATACTAGGATAAATTATAATGAAAATACTAATATAATTAACAAATTAACCAATATGGTTTATACTACCATGGTTGATGAATCGTCAAAAATGATAATTCCATAATAACCTCTGAATAAATCATTGTCTATATGTATGTAGCAATCAAGCTACATGGCTGGATCAGATGAGGTTAACAGCCACCCAAGGGAGAATAATGATGCTCCCAGAGTTAATATAACTGGTGCGGAACTGCAGGCATTAATAGATAATGCCGTTACACGAGCTCTCGACAGACAGTATGATGAATCAAGTGATACACACTCTAAGACTCTATCTGTGGCTCGCAGTAAGCCCCCTTCTAAATCACATGAGTCAAAGGAAGACGATGTTCGTAACTCGTCAAATCAAAGGAGTGTTCCGTCTAGATAGGTGGTGCTTCATCAAGAGGCACCAGTTAAGACCTGCTCATATAAATATTTTGTCTCCTGCAAGCCCAGAGACTTTACAGGAGAAAAAGGGGCCATTATTGCATGACATGGCTCGATGAGATGGACACCGTTGTTGACATCAGTGGATGTGCAGAGCAAGACATTGTGAAGTTTGTTTCACAATCTTTTAAAGGAGAAGCTCTAGCTTGGTGGAGGTCACTGATCCAAGCTACGGGGAAGATCCCTTTGTACAACATGACTTGGGATCAGTTCGTTGCTCTTATCAAAGAAAATTATTATCCTCAACATGAAGTTGAGAAAATTGAGACTGAATTCTTGACATTAGTCATGGAGAACTTAGATTGTCAAGCATACCTTACAAGTTTCAATACCATGTCTCGATTGGTTCCTTACTTGATCACACCGGAACCCAAGCGAATAGCTCGCTTTATTGGGGGTCTAGCCCCAGAAATAAAGGCAAGTGTGAAAGCATCGAGACCTACTACATTCAGGTCAGCGGCAGATCTGTCGCTATCTCTCACACTCGATGTGATCAGAAACAAGGATGCCAAAGCCTCTGAAGATGGAAAGCGTGAAAGGGAGGATGAGAATTCTCATCGCTCCGATAGGAAGAAAAATAGGAACTCTGAGGATAAGAAGAGTTCCGGGTTTAAGAAAGACAGCCAGCAGTCGGGTGAGAAGACCAGGTGCGAAACCTGTAGGAAATACCACCTCGGGAAATGTAGATTCGAGTCTCAGCCTCTACCCTGTGGAATCTGCAAGTCTAAGGAACATAAAACCTTGGATTGCAAGAAGTTGAAAGACGCAACCTGTTATGGTTGCAACGAGAAGGGGCATATCAAGACCAACTGCCCAAGGAATCAGAAGAAGCCCGAAGAGGCCAAGAAAACAAACGCATGAGTCTTTCAGATGAACGCCCAGGAGATGGTGCAGAATGATAACTATATAGCAGGTACCTTTCCTTATCAAGCAGTTTTTGCAGAAATTTATTTAATGCTGGCACATACGATTCTATAATGAGCGATAAATGTTGAGAACTATTATCTCCGCTGATTAGGACTCCGGTCATTTAATGCGAGGTAGAAATTGACCGATGATACTTTAGAAAATGCTCCAACAAATCTTAGAATGATATTTTATATCTATTAGGAATCATTTTTTCTGTTATCCTTATGGCAAGCTTTCAAGCTATCCAAATTCATCAATATAATAAAGACAGATGTGACATTGTGATCCCCTGTCAAAAAGATGATGGATTAGGTCCAAACCTTAAATGCCATTGATGGTCTTTTGTGACCTAGGCTAAATATAATGGATATATATTAAATAACATTCATTAAGAATGTTAATACTATATTAGCATGTATGGTCTATTGATACCAT
This sequence comes from Helianthus tuberosus, assembly GCA_030545235.1. Taxonomy (NCBI): domain Eukaryota; kingdom Viridiplantae; phylum Streptophyta; class Magnoliopsida; order Asterales; family Asteraceae; genus Helianthus; species Helianthus tuberosus. The sequence continues at coordinate 60,005,113 of CM060380.1, forward strand.
GGTTAGTATATGTTAAGGCCATCAGGATGATGAATAGCAAATGTTGGATTGCAACCAAGAAATTGATTCATTTGGTGATTTGAAACCAAATCTTGAGTATGACAAACTCGGATAAGACATCAGTCAATCGCGTCATTCAATGATGTGACTCATGCTAAGGATACTACAACTGTAAACCTTAGAATTTCCAAGGATGTTCTCCAAACTATGATGAAACGCAGCTGTTGGAAAAGCTGTGAAGGAGGCCGTGAAAAAGCTCAAAGAGCCGAATGCTACTTGCTCCAAATCCTTCATAACTATAAGTATAACAAACTTTTAAAACCTTTCATAAGAACCATAGATATTAAGTGAAGGGTAAAACTTACAGGCGAAATCATAAGAACCATTATTTCTGTTCCTGTCAGAAGCCTTCAGGCGTAGGATTTTAGAAGTATCCTCTCTCTGGAGGAAGTGCATCAGCATACATAGTTGATATCTCTTGATCTCTATCGATTGCGAATACCGGACGGTATGATAAAAGCGTCATATGAGGATTGGTGTATCTTAATATGTTCCATAGATTGCTTCCATGCCGGATCAGTATGGAGGTTTAATGCATGGGACCACAAAGATATCCCGATGGTCATATGGTACTAAAGTCAACTATTGGTATTCAAAGAAGATATCCAGAATGGAATTGTCCAAGTAAATGTTCCTGATTAAGGAATTCGTGGACTTGTAACATAAATGTGCCACTTATTTGGCACAAGCAATGACGGAGGAACTGGAGCCTGAGATATGGAAAATCTCTGTAACCTCCTCGTATCCTGATTATCCTCTACTAAGATCACCCTGTTTACCTCCTGTGAGGCTAGTAGAGATTAAGATTTATATCCCATTTAGGGCTGCATCTTTATGAAATCTCCAAGACAGCTAGTACCATTATTGGAAGAACTGAAACCCTGATTAAGTAAGTTTTCAAATAAAGGATTTATATAGCCTAACTCATATTCTGAGAATTCGGTATAGTTAATTAAGAAAGACGGTTCATCTTGCTTATGCATTAATTACCGCAACCCTATTTAGGCAACAATTAAGAATTTACCATCAGCTGCCCAGGATCGTCGATTTATTCGACTAACGGCAAGGATTAGCTATTCCTTAAAATTAAGTTTTGAACAATGGTTGGAATAACCATCTCACCTCAAGATGAGCTTTTCTATAATAGTTGTTATATAAGTATCAAGGTGGCTCCTTTGGAGACCTTGTATAGATGAAATATCAAAACATCCGTTGGATGGACGAGACTTTGGGAAGTCCACTTATCAGGATCTGAAAGTTGCATTGGAAACAACGAATAAGATAATACAAATCCCTAATATCTGTAAGTTTCCAGTATTCGGCAGAAAATCAAGAATTAATGAAAGTAGCAACCCTCCTAAATTCTTGTTAAGGAATAAGGTTCAACAAAAGATATCACCCAGGAAGGGTGTGCCAATTTGATAAATTATCAGGCTAGTTAAGCTCTGAATATATAGAATCATTCGAAGGGAATCGAATGTATTAAGATCAAATAGCTTATAAGCTAAAACCATTTAAGGAGCTTGGCGGAGCTCGCAATGCATTAACACACTAATGATTTAAGGATGTGTTCCACCAATAAATTGAGAAGCATTATCACATAATGATATGCATATTTATGATATGATGAGCAACCTGTATCGATTGAGAATCGACAGGTTAAGAAGCCCCAAAAAGGATACATGTACCTATTATAGAGGTCAACTTGGGAGCTTGGAAAGGCTCCAGATATGCTAAAGAAGTTAAGTCCATTATACGACAAAAAGTACTTCCATCATTTTAACAAATCTCGAGGTCGAGATTTCTTTTAAGGGGGTGAGGATGTAACACCTTGAAAAATTCATGTCCAATAATGTATTGACACGTGTCATAAGCGTTGAACGTGTGAAAGAATACTCTAGAGGGACTAAAGTTGACAAACAAGGAAAGTATGTGAATATAAGGGTTCAAAATGTCAACAATGGATAAATATACTTTACAATAACCCTACATGATGTTTATACCCTTAAACGAATGATTCATGGATCATACGAAGCTAATTGTGAAAGAAAGTGAGATTTCAAACTACAAGGGTTAAATGTGTCAACATGTTTAAAATATACCTCTGAGTGACCTTTTAGCAAACCTGAAGCTTTGTAATGATTAATTATGCTCACTAGAATGCGTGATAAAAATTTCATTAAGTTTCGTTATCATATGAGAAAGTTATGATAGAATTCGTATACGAGGGGTTAAAAGCGTCAACGTCGAAATTTAAGACTTTTCGGTGATCGTATGATTAACCGGGGACCTAACAAAGTTGGTTTATGACTTGGAGTCCTTAAAAGTCAAGTTTGGGGGTTACAAGTGCAAGAAAGCACCTTAAAATCAAGATTTGGAAGTCCAGGGGCCAAACTGTCAACTTTTGAAAGATCTGTCATGCTGGCCTGGTCCTTACGGACCGTATGCTAGGACCCTTACGGTCCGTAAGTGACTCCCAGATGCAGAAACTCATCTGTTGCCTGTTCAGCCCATGTAAACGACATATATGGCCCTTTAGCACAACCAGGGGCTGCCTAAACTAATTCTTAGGGGCATTAGGGACACATGTTTAATATCAGGGATCCAATGTAGGCTTGTTTGTCATGATCTTGGTGGATCAAACTCACTATATAAAGCCCCTCATGTTGCAACATTTTGATCATACTTTCCATCTGCATTTGTGGAACTTCCTGGAGCATATGATCAGTCCCCAAGCACCTCTAATCGTGCATTAGACCTTAGTAAGTAACCTTGACCTTCCTTAATTGAGTTTTGCTTAGTTATTAGCTTAAAAGTCAAATCGTCGTAATTAAGGTTTGACTTATCGATTAATCATTATTGGTCTAGTGATTAGTCAAATTGAAGGTAGTTATAAGTTGGCATTTATGTGGGTAATAAACCCTTAAAAAGGCACCCTCTGATTCCCACTCTAACTAGATCAATTGTCGGGTCAAAGTTTATTATAAAAAGTCAACAGGATCCTAATTTTTGAATTAATGCATAATTAGCAATGTAGAAGCTTTGCAACCTGTTTTATCACTCTTATAACTTAGTAATCAATGTTAGAACATGTCTAAACATGTTTGATCCGACAATTTTCTGTTTAGACCCGGTTCGGAACCGAAAGTCGCAAAACTTTGACTTTTGCTTTGACTTCAGTTCTGACCCGATTTAGATGGGTTAAGAAACGCCTTAGAGCTTCCTTAGGACCAGGTTACATGATGGTATAAACCTCTGTGATTGGATCGTTGTTTGCCCGATTCGTTTACACGTTTCCGTTAATTGCTCAATGTTGACCATAATGCCCTTTTGACCATAAAGCGAGAATTTTGGAAATGTGAGAGGACAATAATCTTTGCTACTGAATTATAAACATGTCCCTAAATTTTCATATCAGTTGGAGGTCTAGAATAGGAGTTATGCGTAATAGCGAAATTATAAAGCTTTTTAGTAATTAAACGGCGTAATTAGCGTAAAGCCAATCTAAACCCAATTTTTGACACCAAACCTTTTACCCACTGATGTAATATAATATTTTGGGATTTTTGAAGATTTTTAATTATTTTTAAACTGATCATAACAAAAGGTTATTGCTTTGATTCGGTTAATGCCGATTATACCCTTTTCGTCATAAAATAAGTTTTACATAACATTTAGGCCCCAAACCTTTGGCTACTGATCTTATATGTTAAATAAAGTATTTTGAACTTTATAACCTGATCAGAAAACTCAGATTTCCTGTATAACCCGGAAATCGCTTAAAACGGCTCTTTTAAGCGTATTAAACACCTAGTATGGGTTTAAAACCATTTTAGCATATAAGACTTATCACCAACTGATATAACCTATTAAATTAAGTTGTTTTACTATTTATTTCAGACCCGAGTCTCAGAATTTAAAAAATTAATCTCTTTTATAATATTTTAAATGACCAAAATACCCCTACGGGGCATATATTGAGATTAAACTCGTTTTGGGCATAATGGAAGGTATCCTACTGATATTACAACATATTTAAGGCATATTAACTTAGGAAACCTGTATATGACCCATATGGTTACTCGTTATGCCTCTCGCGCGTTCGGATCGGCTTATGTAACTCGTTTGCATATATTAGCCGAAACGGGTCAAACCATATCGTTTTCATTTCAAAATCCAGAATGTGTTTAGTGTACCCACATTAAACAAGTATACAAGCTTGTTGGGTCAAAATCACATTCTGATCCGGTCTTCGCTTAATCATGCGTTTTGAACCGTAAACCTTTCCTTAAAACTAACCGGTCTAAGTTTCAACTTAAATAAGACCCGTTAGGAATCTAATAGGTTAATGAAACCTTCGTTCCAGATTAAGAGCCCCAGTAAAAGCTATCTGTACTTGCTGATTTGATATACGGCTGGGATTGAATTTATATTTAGCTCAGGTAAATACTTTTAACTTATTTTCCCTATACGGGCTTGGGATACGGTATTATAAAAATACCGCTTGGCCGGGTATTGAATATTTAATTATATTGTGATTAAATTATTGAGGTAACCCGCTTTAATCTGTATTGTTTGAAATAAAAGCCTTTAGGGGTTAATGACCATGTCCCGGATATCCTTGACATCATTGTATTATAAAATGGCCACGTCTTAAGCACGGGGTGTAGGCATACACCTGATCGTTCCTTAAGGGAAACGGTATCTCATTCTCTTGTGGGCCTATACTTGTGGCGTGTCTGTTAATCTTGACTCGGTTTCTACATCGGGCCCTGAACGTATAACGAACATGTAAATCTGTATACAAGATTATTTCTATATAATTGTCCCGAGTTATAAAAGATATTTTTGTGTCTGGTGCATCTAAATCAATTTTCTTAAACTCTTTTTAAAATGAATCGGTTAATTGTATTTACCAGTGTAAACTGACGTATTTTCCAAAAAGGTTAAGTGACAGGTACTGAACGTAATTGGCTGGAAGCTCAGGGCGCTAATAAGGAATCTTGCAAGTTCTAGGCGTCTAAAGTCTGTTGAACAATGTTTATGTTTATTTGATCCGCCTGTGGATCTTTTACTTTCCGTTGTAATACTCTGATATTACTTTATATTCGGATTGTAATATATTTATCTTTTGCTTCCGCTGTGCATTTATATATTGTGTTGTTTGACTATGAGGAGATCAACTACGTCACGATACTCCCCACCGGGCCCACCGGTAATACGTGGAAATATCGGGGTGTGACATAAAACAAAACACTATCATAGTTTTGTCAAAAAAAAATATTTAAACGATAACACGACTATAATTTTACACTTAGGGCAAAATCGTAATTCGACAAGAAAAAAACAAAAACGATGGCAAAACTATAAATTTGAACTCAGGGCAAAATTATAATTTGGCTGAGAGAAAAATAAAACAAAACTAAGGGCAAAATAATAAATTTAAAGGGATCAAAATCATAATTTGACTGGGCCAAAAGAAAGTACCAGACAGCTGCCCGACGCTATTCTTCCACATTGGTTGCCGAGATCAAATACATTAGGGTATAAGGGGTGCATGACTAAAGGGATTAGACAAAGTTTCCCCTCGCCCAATCATGTTATGCCATGTAATTTGCCTTACATTTTTGCCTATTACCCAAAAACATAAGGGGTGAAAGCCTAAATTGAGATTAGGCAAACTATTTTTTCTTAAACTTAATTAATAAAGTACAATAAATTAAATAAAAACATTACATTAACTTAAAAATAAAATAAAAACTTTACCTTAAATTAAAAATAAAATAAAAAAACATTACAATAAATAACTAAATTAACTACTCTTCGTCAGATTCAACCAATAGGTGTGGTAAACTCATTCTTCCGAGATGCTCAACGAGATCATGTTTTAATCTCCAATGCGTCTCTTCATCCATAAGCTCGTCTAAGACACTGTCATCGAGTGTGGGCTCGACTGGAGGATCCCAAATGTGTACCGGTGTTATCGCATTTCCGTCGTCTTTTAAAATCATGTTATGTAAAATAATACACGTATACACGACGGACCTAAATTTTTTTCACACGCTTAGCACGCATTGGCTGATTCATTATACCCCATTTTGATTTCAAAACACCAAAAGTCCGTTCCATGTCTTTTCTTGTCGCCTCGTGTTGCTTCTTGAACTTTTTTTTTGTCAACTTCGTGAGGATATGGAAATGATTTGACAAACACGAACCATGTAGGGTATATTCCATCCACGAGATAGTAACCACGTTTGTGTAAGTGGTTGTTAACGTAAAATGGACATTTTAGGGCCGTTCCATTACGTTCAGTTTGAAATAATGGAGATTGGTGAAGCGCATTGATGTCGTTTTATGCACCTGGTGGACCGCAAAAGGCATGCCAAACCCACAAATCTTGAGAGACCACCGCTTCGAGTATAGCCGTAGGGTAACGGTGATCTCATCTCATATATTGGCCCCGAAACTCTGTGGGGCACATTCTCCATAAGAAATGTGTGCAATCAAAGCTACCCACCATACAAGGAATGTGATGTTTATCCTCATGAGCTTGGTACAAAAGCGTCATGTCGTGGCTTGTTGGCCTACATAAGAACTCAGGAGCGTATATTTTACACACCGTTTCGCAGAAATATCGTAGACCTCACGGGAAGTCCTCTCGGCCGTATGTAAATACTCGTCGTTCCCGTCTGGAGTGTTACCGGTTGCAAGTTGTTTAATAGCCGATGTAACTTTTTGCAACGGTGTAAAACTCTTCTTCATTCTCGCATCTACACCCTCTTCAAACCACGAGTTATTCGCTTCCACGTCGCTCACAATTTTTAGAAACAAACTTTTCGACATACGGAACCAGTGACAGAAAATTTCTTCGTTATATTTCGATTCCTCGACAAAATACTCCGCCATAAGGATTTCGTGGCCACTCTCACGACCATGACGAACATAACTTTTCTTACTAGATGTGATCGTGTCTTGTAGTTTGGCTTCGTTGATGAGTTTTTGGAGAAAAACTTATGCTACTATCGGATGAATCACTGCTACCGGGTAGGAATAAAATAGGTATTTATTCCACCATTTAAAAAAAAAATAGGGGTAGAGATTTATAGATTTAGAGTAATGAGGATGTGAGTTGGTATGAATTTGTTTAAAATGTGTGTGGTTTATATATATTTATAAAAAAAATAAAAAAAATTAAAAGAAAACTTTTTTTAAATATACAACGGCTAAAATGCCGTTAAAAGCAAGTCCTAACGTTCATGTACAACCTTCCCCAAAGCGGCAAAGTCTCACCAATTTTCATTGTTCCCGCGCGGCAAATATAGTAGGCGGGGGTGTTGCCTATCGGCAAACACCTTTTCGAGTCCATTTACCGACTCGACCCGTACAGCCTTATAATTATTTACACAACTAATAGTTTCATTCAAATTAAAATCACCACCCACGTGGTTATAACTTGACTACAGCTACTTTTGAGCTGGCTTTATACGTGACTATACTTGAGTACACCTACTTTTATAACCCGAGGTACTTCAAAGAAAAAAATATCCTTGAGACTAATTGTACACAGAATGGACTTTCAAGTTACATAGAGAAAAGACTTTCTCCGGTAAGATCCTTGTGGCCGGTTTTCGTTTCTCCCGCAAGATCCTTGCGGCCGGTATATCCGCACACACGCACGCTTTTTTTTCTCGGCACAGCCATTGTCACCACAACACAACCACCTAGGCCTCTTCCTCTCTTTCCACCGCTGTCGGCCAACCCTCCGACCATTGACGGGCCCAAGAATTTTTCCATAGGGGTGCGGAATATTTTTAAAATTTTTAGGCGTCTAGATATATAAATTAAAAATTCGGTTCGGGTCGGGTCAACGTTACACACATATTTAAAATATCGCGGTGATATTTTTTGAAATCTATCCAAACATCATCTACAACAACTTTCTTAAGCAAGTCTTTCTCTATATAACATATAAAACTATCACTTAAATTCTCATCACCAATCCGATTACGCAAGTCGGTCTTCACATTCTTCATTGCCGAAAAACATCTTTCAATGGTTGCGGTTGCTACGGGTAATATGAGAACAAGCTTTAATAAACGATATACCAATACAAATTTATGTGAATATTTTGTTGAAACCATTAACCTTACAAGACTCGACAAACCATCCAAGTTGGCAAATCGTGTATCTTTTTCCACAAAACCAATGTAGCTTCCGAGTTGAACCGGAAGCCTTCGTTTTTCGGCTTCATCGAAATCATATGGATACATTTCAGCTAGTTTTAGTATATTAGGAATGTCAAACGCACTAAAATTATCACACGGACTTAAACAACTCATACAAAGAAGTAGTTCCGATGTTACCTCGTTAAAATGGTTCCGAATTCTTGAATTTGCAAATCCAGAACCACATTGAAACAATCACACTCGTAATAACGCCGATTTGAGATGTTCGTCTTTCTTCTTGGCCAACTTGGGTTAATTATTCATCATATAAATTTTTCACATCAAGTTCATACATGTCACAAAAAGAGTTAACCTTCTCCGAGAACTCATTAAATCCTTCCAACCTAAACTTTTCAAGTTGGTTTTGGTGGAAGAAACCTATTTAACCGCATTCATCAAATCTTGTTCTTTTCTTTGTAAACATTGGGACAATGTGTGTGTGATGTTTAGAATATGCTCCATCAAGTGTATGTAAAATACAAAGTCGTATTTTTCATATCCTCAAGAAGTTCATCCGCTTGTCTACTACAAGGAAGAGTTTGACTCATTTCTACTATCCATCCAAGAACTTCCATAATGTTTGGATATAAAGTAATCAAACGTGAAAGCGTTTTGTAGTGGGAATTCCAACGTGTATCTTCAGGCCTTGAAAGTGTCATTTGTTGATTCAACCCACTTCTGGTACAAAGCACGTCTTCCATTTTTTCCAATTGTCTTCTTTGGCTTTCACGAAGCATGTCTTGTCGTTTAGAAGATGCACAAACGGCATTTCTTAAACATGTTATCGTTTGAAATACTCTCCAAATAGGTGTGTGTTTGTGTGCAACTGCCACAACAACTAGTTGAAGTTGGTGTGCAAAACAATGATTATAGAAAGCCGAAACATTTTCCTTTAAAATAAGAGCTCTTAAGCCGTTAAACTCACCGGACATCTTACTTTCCCCGTCATAACCTTGGCCTCTAATCCTTTTCAAACTCAACCCATAACATGCCAACATATCATCAATAGTTGATTTAAGTGTTAATGTCTGTCTCTTTAACATGAACAAGCCCAATAAAACGATCTTTAACAATCTCAACTTTTTCAACTTCATCAACTAATAAGGAAAAAACATCATCACCAAGATCTTCAAAAATTTGTTTAAGTACCTCTTGAGCATAACAATGTTTAATGTCCGCTTGAATTTTAGGACCAATCATTTGGTTATTCGCTTGTGTATTCTCTAAGATAACCTTACCAAGCTCTTCATTCATTTCACCCAATAAAACGATCTTTAACAATCTCAACTTTTTCAACTTCATCAACTAATAAGGAAAAAACATCATCACCAAGATCTTCAAAAATTTGTTTAAGTACCTCTTGAGCATAACAATGTTTAATGTCCGCTTGAATTTTAGGACCAATCATTTGGTTATTCCCTGGTGTATTCTCTAAGATAACCTTACCGAGCTCTTCATTCATTTCACCCATTAGTTCTAGAAGCTCTAAGAAATTCCCTTTATTTAATGAATCGTTTGATTTATCCTTAGGGGTCCTTTTGTCCCATTGTGTGTGTACCGCTTGCTTTTCGTTAAGTAAATCGGTACACTTTTGGAAACATTTGTTGTGGGCTCTATTAACTATGCCAACATGTTTTGTAAGTACCTCATGTACTTTTCTCCAATTGTTATACCCGTTCAAAACAACTGTGTCTCTATGATCACCAAATTCGGACCTAAACAAGTAAAAACATAAGCAAAACACACGATCCGATTTTATACTATACTCTCACCCTTGGTTGTAAAAGTCGCTAGGCGTTCCCTAGTCGGTCGACCGGGGAGTTGAGAGTACTCGGCTTAGGTGGAGAGTACACGGGGAATAATCGGAGATGCCAAATTATAAAGAAATTAGTTTTCGGAAATTAAATATATGTTAAATAACATAAATTTACTAACATTTATAACAAAATACGTGAAATTGATATTCATTCTTTAATATGATAAGCATAGATATTATGTTTTATTTTATTTTAAGTCAAACTCGGCCCGAGTTGACCTACTAGATCCGATTTTGGCCAATGTTGACCGCATTTGATCCATTCCGAGTAATTAGTCTGAGTTGAAGAAAGTCGCCTCGGCAGCCTACCTTGTAGCGACTACTCGAGGAGTACTCGGCCTTGGAAACCCTGTTTTACAACCATGCTCTCACCATCCCTTGTAGTCCTTTTGGTCATACCATTCTTCCTTGAATTTTCTCAACTCTTTACCTTGAAACGTTGATTGTGAGAATTTAATACCCATTGGTTGACATGGTCCTCTTAGTAGGTATACCCTTCTAACATCATCTTGTTGATTTACGTTGTTTGATACAATCGCCTTGCGATCATGAGGATCCTAGGGAAGATTATTCACATCAACAAAATTGGAAGATGATTCAATTTCAACCGCTTTCGTCTTGTTGAGAAATTGCACCATAACTTCCTTACTCATTATGCCTATCACATAAAAAATAAACAATGATCTTCGATTGTTCAACCATCAATATTCCTTAATTTTCAAGATTATTCACATCAACAAGTTTTGAATTTCAAATTTTTAAACCCTATAATTGAATCATATAATCAATAAGAGATTAAGAGACAACAAACCCATCCTATAAAGACTAGAACAACCCAAAATACCTCAAAACACATAAAAGTTTAAACTTTTTTAACACATCTTATTATCTCTTGAGTCTTGAACAAAATCACACAAACATCAAAATAACCAAAAACAAAACATGTACCTGTATAATATTTGCGATTACAAGCTGTTGGTGGACGGAATATTGCGATGGTCGAATGAGGCTGGGTGTCGAAGTTGCTAGCAGTGAGGCGGAGGGAGGGCGGGAGTCGCACAATGGCAGTCGAATTGGGTTTGTGGTCTTGTGAACTGATTTTGTTTAATTAAAGTAGTATTTGGGTTGGGCTTGAATTGATATTAAGTTATTGGGCATGATGTTTGGTTACAAGAATGAATACAAGTTTAATTAAAGGGATTAGTGGGCTAACCTATTTACATAATTTGGACGGGTTTCAATCCGTGTACTAAATTTTTTTATATAAATTCCTAACATTTTTTCTAAGGGATGCAGACGAAAATTTCCAAGGGATGCGGTCGGAATTTTTCAAGGGGTGCGGTCGGGATTTTTCAAGGAAAATAGCAATAATTTTTTTCAAGGGGTGCAGCCGCTCACCCACACCATAAGGTGGGTCCGCCCCTGCCTCTGACTGCTTTCCAAAACCACTACCGTCGTACTCTCTCTCCCTTGGCCAGAATAGTTTCTACCGCTGCTGGTAGATGTCGTAGGTCGCCTCTTGACCTGCTGCTAGCTTATCATCCTTCGTTCTCTCTCACCCTCTACTTCACATGCATATCCGCCCTCCACCGGCATTATCACCGCCACATGCCACAGTCACATCGTCTACGACATCAATAAAACCATCTGATGCGCACAATCTGTTTTATGCGCGTGGATCTAAATGCCGTCACCAAGACCATGCGCAACCAATCGTTGCTATAATATGATTTTGAAGCAAGGGTAGAGCTGTAATTTATGCCACGACAGTAGTAACCAATGGTCAAGAGCCAGGCACTTGCCTGGCACTATTCCCCGCCATGGGGATTGTATGTATAGTATAATATAATATGATATGCTATTAAAATAATAACAACTTCATCTTCTCTTAATTTAAAATAGTGTCACTCCTACTTTACGTCCACCGGAAAATTATGTTTTCGTTGACTAGAAGTTTTTGTTTCTATCTCATCTTCATCTACACTTAGGGTAACTTAATATTTTCTTAGGGGTATCCCAATACATAACACAAAGATTAAAAAATAAAATTGCACTTTGCGAAGAAAATTGAATGGTATCTTGTGCAACCCCTGGATCCTACATAGATCCCCCTGACCCGCAATGATGTTCACTCATTGCCAGTTGGGTTCGTCACAGTACGGAAACAGTATATCACGAATATTATTAGAAGTTCCAATAATACAAATAGCGATAACGATGTTGTACGGTCGGAATCAACGTGGTACCAGTTTTATTGGGACAATATCAGTTTGGCTCGTGAAGACACAAACTATAATTTCTGAAAAAAAGATAAGTTATTACGATAAAGCCTTTGATTTCAACAAATTTTTTTTCCAGAAACCATAAAAATGAATATTGTCAAAGTTGTTGTCACATTATCGTTTACTTCGTAATGGTAAAGAATAAAAAATAGATTATATTTGACCCGCTTGACTTTAAACAAAAAATTTTTAAAGGTAGATAAAAATAAGCAAAAAAACTAATTTTGACATAGATAAATAGACACATCACAATGACATATTCGTAAATTTAAAAAACATCGTAAATTAAAATCTAATAGAGTACAGATTTATCATACCATTTCATTATTATATACAACTAGAGATTTTGTTATGTTGATGTCTATGTGTGAATGGTACTTGTTGATTAGTAAGAAGATTTGATGAATTATGTATGAACTTGGAAGATCGTGCATAAATTAGTTATACATTGTGCATTAAATGGTGTACGCACACCAAGTGTTTGATGAAATGCTTAGTATAAGCTAGTATGTGAAATTATATGCTAAACAATGGATGAACATGTGTAGAGTTTGATAATGACATGATTGATGATAATTAGACATGAGAAGATCTATTGTAGAAGGATTTCGTAAGAAGGTGTAGTTGATGGTATGATTGGGTAGAATTATGCATTAGAACTTGTACTCTATGCTTGAATGATGAGGTGCACAACATGTGTTGGACCAATTGCCTATTGGTAATTTAGAAATGAATGTGCACTAAGTATATAACATATGAACTTGCTAGTAAATAATGATGTTGTGATTATGTTAAATAGACTAACCTTGAATGTGGTTGTCAAATGTGAGATAATGAAAGCATTAGCATGTGAAAGTATGTGTTTGTGAATGTATATGTGTATATAATTTGGTCATCATGTGGTTGTAAGCATATTACATCATGAGTTTGAAATGTATATAATGTCATTAGTATAGACTAATATGATAACACGAATATATGAGGTTAAATAGAAAGTTCATATGATAAACCGTTGACTTCTGAAAGTCAACTGTGCATAAGTAGCAAGGTTAGGCTTTTGTCACACTTGCAATGTTATAGAATGTCAAATGGTACGTGTTATATCGATATGTGTTATATGTGATGACGTGATGAATTATATGAGTTGAAAAGATATGATTGTGGGAATATGCCTTATGCTTGTTAGAATTGACTAATGAAAGTCAAATGTGAGATATGCATTTGATATGATCGTTAATATGTACAATCATGTATACTAACAAGAATGTGATTGCGATGACATGAAAGTATAGGGATCATGTCGAGATGGAATCTAGCACGAAAGGCTAACAGGCCAAGACGAGGCAAGGAAGCGGATACGAACATGGACACATAAGGTAAGTGATTTCCGAAATCACTTCTTATTTATAAATGAAGCTAAGGTGGTAAGTCGTTGGTGGTCATATATGTTTGGAATTACACGGTAGAAGCGAACGGGTCAAAATGTAGAAAGAAACATAGCACGATGTGGTAGATGGTTTGATCTTGGGGTTAAGTAGTAAAAGGATATGGGGGCTTGAATTATGGTCATGTTACATCTTTGAAGCATGAAAAATGTGGAAGAAGGAAGTTCGGATATCTGATGGTTGTCTCGTGAAAATTAAAAAGGAAGAAGGTTTGGAGTGAAAGAACCCTTCGTAAGCTACGGAAGATCAGCCGTAGCTTATGGCCAAACAAACAAGGGGAAATAACAGCAAGCTGCCATAATCTACGGCAATGTTCACTCGTCAGCAAGAATGTTCACTCAACAGTTGGAACGTTCACTCATTAGCAAGAATGTTCACTCAACAGTTGAAACGTTCATTCATCAGCAAGAATGTTCACTTAACAGTTGGAACGTTCACTGGTCAGCAAGAATGTTCACTCAACAGTTGGAACGTTCACTCATTAGCAAGAATGTTCACTCAACAGTTTGAACGTTCACTCGTCAGTAAGAATGTTCACTCAACAGTTGGAACGTTCACTCATTAGCAAGAATGTTCACTCAACAGTTTGAACGTTCACTCGCCAGCAAGAATGTTCACTCAACAGTTGGAACGTTCAGTCATTAGCAAGAATGTTCACTCAACAGTTGGAACGTTCACTCATTAGCAAGAATGTTCACTCAATAGTTGGAACGTTCACTGGTCAGCAAGAATGTTCACTCAACAGTTGGAACGTTCACTTGTCAGCAAGAATGTTCACTCAATAGTTGGAACGTTCACTGGTCAGCAAGAATGTTCACTCAACAGTTGGAACGTTCACTTGTCAGCAAGAATGTTCACTCAGTAGTTGGAACGTTCACTCATTAGCAAGAATGTTCACTCAACAGTTGGAACGTTCACTCGTCAGCAAGAATGTTCACTCAATAGTTGGAACGTTCACTCGTCAGCAAGAATGTTCTCTCAACAATTGAAACGTTCATTCATCAGCAAGAATGTTCACTCAACAGTTGGAACGTTCACTGGTTAGCAAGAATGTTCAATCAACAGTTAGAACGTTCACTCATTAGCAAGAATGTTGACCGCCCACCCTAAGGGCAAGGGGTCGTGGGTTGCGACAGGTGGTGTTATGTAGTTATAATTACACGTTAAGATTCCTTACTTAATATACAAAATATCAACTAGACTTCTAATATTTATTTATATAATTTTAATATAACGTGACATTCTAAATATCAACTAGACTTCTAATATTTATTTATAAAATTTTAATAATTTCAAGTTCTTAACAATTTCAACATACTGTTTATAATATTTTGTAAGATTATATAATACCCTCAGCATAAATAGTTTTGATGCTGGTAACATGTTCGGATAATCAGACAACAAAACAACAACAACCGCACCCAGTATAATCCCTCCTATAGCCAAGCTATTGGTAGGGTTTGAGGAGGGTGAGATGGGTTAGAGGGGTTAAATGCAAAAGATAGAGACCTTTGGGTTAAAAATGAAAAATAGAAAAACTCTTTTGAAACACACCTAATGCATAAGTTACAACAATGGAAAGAAACAAAATGTTGCTAATTTATACTTTGTAAATAACCGTATAATAATCTATAGATATTTGCTTCTTTTCTGTCACTCAATATTTTCATCAACTTTTTATTAAGGGGGAGACTATTTGCACACTTGGTGTGTAGCACACCCTGCAGTGTCAAGCCGTGGTGAAAGCGCGGCGTTTTGGTCCGGTCAACCAGACAAAGACTGACGGGTGTCTGACGGGTCTGTTGACCGGACCAAAACGCCGAGCTTTGGCCGCGTTTTGGTCCTGCCAACCAGACACCCGGTCAGTCTTTTGTCCGGTTGACAGGACCAAAACGCAGCCAAAGCTCGGCATTTTGATCCGGTCAACAGAATCGTCAGACAGCCGTCAGTCTTTTGTCTGGTTGACCGGACCAAAACGCCGCGTTTTAGCCACAGCTCGACACTGCAGGATGTGCATATAGGACAAAAAAACCCTTTTTGGTGTGCATATAGGCATTTGGGTGTGCCAATAGGTACACCCTTTATTAATGAGATGCATGCCTAAGATATTTGCTTTTACAAAAAAACATGTAACGCAGCATGCAAGTCATTGTAAAGCAAAAAACGGTGCAAAATGCAAGGGTCAGAAAGGAGTCAAACCTGGATGTTCACGTTAACCAAGGTTACCCCAACACACCAACTTCAAATTTGCAGTAAGATTTGAAAGTTTGAAAAACAAATATTACTTTGGTGGAAGTTGGGCAGCCGCCCTCTTCCACTAGTTAAAGCCAAACACTATTCCCTACCATCGTTTTTGTATGTATAGTATATAATAGTATAATAAGGGTGTGAATATTAAGATACCTTTTCTCTCGGTATATACATACATATATATATATAGAGAGAGAGAGAGAAAGAGATAGAGTGAAAATGGTGTGTAAAGAAAATTTTGGAAGTGTGATAATAAGATGACAACGAACAGAAACAAGAGTTGTGTTCGTGAGTGGTTGGTAATATATTTGTTTAAGTTCATTTAGCTGTGTTTGGTTACTAAAGATTTCTTATATTATATTAGTTTAGAATCTCATGTGTTACACGAGGTGAATATATATGTCATAAATTGTGAAAAGAAAAGAAAATTATTTATAATTATGCAATTTATACTGATAATTGTGTAACCTATAGTTATAATGCACATACATAATTACACACCTTATAATAATAATAATTATGCAACTTATATGGTATTACCAACCTATTTAAAATTACTCAAATACA